>OX463838.1:53503109-53871518 GCA_949825065.1 Odontocerum albicorne | reverse complement strand
TTTATTATTTTTGAGGGGTTACCATACGAATGATTAAATTATTGTCACGCCTTTCTGCTGTATTTAGGAAACAATAATTATATGTACACAATTGATTATTTAAATCAATTCACCAAATATCAATCTTACCAAGGAGCGACAGGCCCGCACAGGTCAGTAGGCTTCTTAACGAGACAGGAACTCTTTAGATCTCTGGGATTCGTTGGGTTCTCTTAACTCTGAATAAGTCTCTCTCAAATCTCGCTGGGACAGGCGACACAATTAAACAAGAACAATTTGTAATGAAACAGTTTATTATATTGTAAAAAAAAAGAAAAAAAAGAAAAAAGAATATATAAAAAAAACTCGACGAATTTCGAGAAAAAAAAGTTTAAAACTGGCAAGAAGAAATGTGTTGCATTTAGCAAGGGAGATTCCAATAACAATTTAGAATTAAAGTTGAGCGATGGTTAAAATGTGCGGACGAAATTCACATTAAAAATAGGAGGAATAATATTCACCCGTAATCAAGATGGCGTCCTGAAGTTCTGTGATATATGAGGAAGAGCAGTGTCGGACCCACGTCTGTATCTCAGCACGTTCAGAACGGAATTGGGCGAGCCAGCTAGCCGGCTTCCCCCTTGGCAAGGAAGTACAAAGAGACAGTGCTGCCAATCTCGACCTCTAAGTCGCCCGTGACAATGTTGTCATAGAATAAAAATGTACCTGACTGCAAGGGTAGTTACCCTTATTTTATTGTCTTTAGTATTTTAAAATATTCAAGTATTTCATAATATTTTAATCTTCCTGTTTTCAAGGCAAGCACATGGTCTCGACACCACAAGTTTCATAAAATTATTATATGTCGCGAATTAACAATTTCGAGGACGCGAAGTATGCAATTTAACAAATATAGTCGTAACACCCCACCCGAAGTTATTGAAAGAACAAAAAAAAACAAACAAAAAAAAAAAAATTATCCTCCGTATATCACAGACGCATCAGTCCGAGAGATGATTCTAAGGAGCGAGGGGTGTATGTACCCCTCACCGGATACGGTTTCGTGGCCGATTTATCTCTAGTCAGCATTTGCCATAGGTGTAGTCTTAATTGGTGTAAGACCGACCACGAGGAAGGGAACCACGTAAAACCTTTCCTTAACTAGGCTCCTAAACAATTTAACTTCAACTCATAGCCGGTTACACAGGAGCGGGAAACAATCCTTCCCAACTCCTTACACAAAAAAAATACACAATGGTACAAGATTACAAGAAATTGATACAAAACAAAACAACGCACAATGGTACAAGTTACAGAATTGATACAAAACAAAACAATGCACAATGGTACAAGATTACAGGAAATCGATACAATATTAATAAAATCAAATCACACAACAAAGAAATTAAAATAATACTATACAATCGGGTAATATAAATTAATAAAATATTAAACTGCAAGGTCAACTAACAATCAAATGTTGACCAAGAGGGAAACAAATCAGTTAAGCCATTCTCTCATTACAATATTCTGAGAAATGGACACAGCTTAACCAAAATAATAAAACAAATCTGCAGTCTTCTCCCAAAGGCTGACTTTAGTGAGTTCACTGTAGGTCACGGGCCAACCTATGAACCAGCTGCTCTTCAAAGGTGATTCCTGAAATTCTCCCCCTTCAATGTGGATTATCTTCAAAGGTGATTCCTGAAATTCTCCCCTTTCAATGTGGATTCCGTCCAACCAACCAATCCACATGAGCTCAACACAAAATTACAATCCCACTTCCCTTGATACACCAAAGACAACACTTTACAACACATTCCTTTCCTCGCCCTTCCCTATACTGCACAGTCGGGAACCGATAAATTTTAAAGCGGCCCCATATCACGGGCGCTTTCCACAATACGACCGCCCCTGGCACACAGCACAAGACGGTCCAAACTTCCGGCCACTACCGGGCGTAGTGATAACAACAATGATAACAATAAATTTCGCAATTGCCAATATTTATCATTTAAAAATTTCAAGAGGTTCACACAGAACCTTATACGTCAAATTACAAATATCCTATGGTTTCACACAGAGCCACTTTCGAGGACTTGTAACTCCTTAAGTTCAGACAGAACTTTATACCTTGAATAACAAATATCCTATGGTCACACCGAACCATTTTCGAGGACTTATATCTCCTTAAGTTCAGACAGAACTTTATACATTGAATAACAAATATCCTATGGTTCACACAGAGCCACTTTCGAGGACTTGTAACTCCTTAAGTTCAGACAGAACTTTATACCTTGAATAACAAATATCCTATGGTTCACACCGAACCATTTTCGAGGACTTATATCTCCTTAAGTTCACACAGAACTTTACACATAACTTGGGTTTTCCTCAGACTCCAAGGTCTGGACAACCGTTGCAGTAACAATTCACCACCACACAGAATGGTAACTGTATAAATGGAGCCTTAGTTCCCTTTAAAAAGAAAAATACAAAACATAATACAAAATTGGCGAGTAGCCCCGGTTGAAAGCAGGACGCGTCTACGGACCCCCAGAACAGAGCCAAGAATCACGTGATACCACATACACAACTTTGGTCATCTAGGATCCGAGCGACAGACACGCGACCCTCACGAACCGAAGCTACCTGGCCGAAACGTGTACATGACAGAACATATCTGTATTCGCAATTGCTAATATGGGTTCATGAGGCCCGTGATGGAGACACACAGCAATCCATCCCAGATGTATTCTCAGGCCATCTTCAAAACCTTTATCGGTTGGGAGGCTAGCTTCCCCAACCCGGACTCTTAAGGCTGCCCAAGGCCTCTCGGTGATTTACACCGAGCCAAAGTAAGGAGACAATAATAAGCAACAAAATCCGGGAATTCAATTTACCGAGCGAGACCCACCATACGTCCGACCACAAGGGCACGGGTTCGTTTCGAGATTTAACTATCCAAGAAACGCAGCCCCCAGTCATGACGCATGCTGCCAACACTACAGTAACCAGAGCTCTTATCCCAAAACTCAAAACAGAGCAAACAATACAACGGTAATCACCGTAACAGTTAAACAGTTACATAAAATCGGTACAAGTTCAAAACAAAACAAAAAATAGAACGGCAATTACCGTAATAGTTACATAAATTTGGTACAAGTTCAAAACAAAACAAATAGAACGGCAATTACCGTAACAGTTACATAAATTTGGTACAAGTTCAAAACAAAACAAAAATAGAACGGCAATTACCGTAACAGTTACATAAATTCTGTCAAAGTTCATTCGAGAACGCACTATACTCTTATCCTTATTCCTCCCAGCAGCACCACTACAACCTCCACATTTCCCATAAACCTTTCATCGCGCTGCCTAACAGACTACCTTGCGACCCCGTACTCGGTGAGTGCTTTGACAGAACAAAATATTTTATAACATTTTACACAACAACAACAAAAAAATAATTAATTTTTATTACAAAGTATATACTCCACACTCAACAGGAGTCAATTCGTCAACAAGATGACTTACTTCAATACTATAGCCCTTAAACACCGTGGAATGCTACACTTCCCCAACAAGAAAATCCGAACACATCAACGGCTATTATCATCATGGAACCCCGTCCAAAAACTAACACTTGCTACGTGCAACTATCCGAAACGGATACTCCACTGTACCATCTGTACAATCTTTTCCAAAATTCAACTCGGTGGAAAGCAACACCTACTCCATAGCACTACTGAACAATTCTACTGCTATTAAACTTGCGGACCACCGTCCAGCGATAGCATTTGCGCAAAGCAATTATCCACGATGGATACTCTACTGAATCCTCAGTACAATCTTTGGAACGCTACTCCCGAGGGAAGGGTACACCCCTCTGTTAAGAAGTTCGGAATACCTCACGAATTTTTACCAGATAAGACAACAATTAGGAAGACAATCCTACTCTAGGCTCTCAGCATTCCGCCACTCGTGGTCCAGGCTCAGGTTCATTGAACGCCAGGTATTCTTTGGTTAAGTCACCGGGTTGAATACCAGCCCATACATAAAACATATGGAAATGAATCCATACGAGATTGCCCACGGCCAGCCCACTTATTCATTCACCCTTGTGCAATAATAAATCCGCACCGGTGACGTCACTTGACATACTAAACTGACATTCACCAAGGAATCGACAGTGTATACCTTCAAGGTATTATAACAAAATATTTAATTTAATTATTTTAAGAACCATTTTCCTAACCATGAATGACTCCCAATTAGGCGCTGACGAACCCATCACTGCACTGTCAACTATCAGCTTATCTATAATCCACCCGGGCACAGAAGCTGTGCTCAGGACCGGACCCATATCATATGTTTGCGTCCTTATCGCGTGACGACGGACTCACCGCATAAGGTCTATTCTAAGCTATACTGTATTCAATAGTCAATTTATATAATATTTATGCAGCTACTAAACTTCAGCCGTATTCTTATAAGAGAATAACCCCTGTATTCCTTCCTTCTTACAAGACAAGAATGATATATTTAATAATTTGACTCCAGGTCACGCTTTCTAGTTCCAACCGAGTTCCAACCGCGTCCTAACCGTGTTCCCAATTCCGTTTCTGGTAAAACGACCAGAATTTTATAATCTCCAGCTATCACCTGGCCACGCTTTCCAGTCTACAATGAGAGAATACACTATTAACTCTCCTGTTACTACAACGACAAAGAGGCTATACTCGCACTCTGGTTAACTAGCCACGCTCTTTGGTTCTACGGAGCGAGTAGTCATCTAACGCTCCGTTTATTAACACAATCGAGGGTTCTATGCACAACTATTGGCCACTCGACCACGATCTTTAGTTTGGAGAGTGAATACTCCCCTAACGCTCTCTTCATTAAGACAGAGTTCTCTAATTTCAAAAGAGAAAATACACAATTAACTCTACCGTTATTGTAACAACAAAGAGGCTATACTCTATTTATTACTTGGCCATGCTCCCTTTATGTGCTTTGACTACGAGAATCCGGACTAATTCTCTCCTGACTTTATGACGTGGAGTGCTATACTCCTCTGTCGGTCACCCGATCGCGAGACTATCATTGGTCAACCTTTGCAATGTCCTTCACGTGATATCTCCCTACCACTTTTCCACTAAGCTCCGACAGCTCGTAAACCGAATTGGAGATTTTCTTGCTAACTACACTCTTTATAAATCTCGGTGCCAGCTTGGCGCTGAAGTAACGACCTGCATTTGACTGTTTAAAGGACTTCCTCCATACCACCTGTCCAACGGACAGACGTCTCTCTCTACGGCGTAGGTTATACCTAGCTGCGCTACGCTTAAACCCAGTCAATAGTTTAGCAGTGACGGTCTCGTACAATTTTTCCATTCTATTTAACCCTTGGAGATAATTAGGAGATCTCGAGGAAGAGACAATCTGATTCGAATCCAGTTGGTCGTGGAACGAAGCATGGGGAACCGGATGGAATCCGTGAAACAGATAAAAAGGGGTGCTACCGGTGGCTATGCTCACAGTATTGTTTAAACAGGAACAGATCTTTCCTAAGAATTCGCACCAATCTCGTTGATTGTCCTGTACCAAAATGGATAGACACGTCAGAATAGAAGAATTATATCTCTCGCTGGTATTGTTTTGCGGGTGATAATACGCGTTGTAAAAGAGGTCTCGTATCCCATAGGATTCCAGGAATCCTCTGAATTCCTTCGATATGAACTGCCTACCATTATCCATTACGATGGTACGTGGCACCGAACACGGGAGAAATATTGACGCTTCCAAACACCGAATTATAGCCTTAGACGTGGCCACTCTCAAGGGAAAAGCCCATACATACTTACTAAAGTTATCAACTACCGTTAAAATATGAGAGTTCCGCTTCCTAGACAAAGGCAAGGGGCCTACGAGGTCCATACTCAATGACTGCATGGGCCGGGATGCTTGCTTGGGCTCACTCATAAGGCCACATGGGCCCTGTGTGTTATGTTTATAGGCCTTGCACGTTTCGCACCGCGATATAAAATGAGTTACTGCCTCAGATAATTTGTTAGCAAAATACGTCCGAGTAATAATTTCCATAGTCTTCCTAACACCCGGGTGACACAGGTTCGAATGTATATCATCGATCAAGGGGACCAACGCATCCTGGGGTACCACGACCCTCCAATCTCGTTCTCCCTGGTTGCGGACAGGGTCGTGAGAGGAACGACACAACCGCAATAGATGTCCCTTTGCTACTTTAAAGTTTGGCCGCGACCGTGGATCCTTCTCACACTCTCTTAGGATCCGTAAATACCATTCGTCGGTTACGTGCTCGAACGGAGGGGAAAAGCTCATCGCGGATACCTCGATTCGACTGAGGGCGTCAGCCAAGCGATTCTCGCAACCCTTTTTATAAAGGAAATCAAAATTATATTGTGAGAGTCTACAAGCCCAACGGGCTAATCGGCCGCTCGGTGAAGACAGATGGTCCAGATATTTTAAGCATCCATGATCGCTCTGAATCGTAAACCTGGTTCCGTCTAGATAACTACGGAAATGATGGACTGAGTCCACGATGGCCAGGAGTTCGCGCTCGGTGGTACTATAAAGCCTTTCCGCCGGGGAAAGCTTTCGTGAAAAATAAGCTATGGCATGTTCAACACCACCCGGTATGGATTGTGAAAGAAAGCTACCGATGCTTATTCCGCTCGCGTCGCAGGTGAGTATATATGGCACCGTATAATCCGGTGGCTTCAGAACGGGAGACGTAATCATGGCACGCTTGAGGAGGACGAATGATTCTTCAGCGGTCGAATCCCACTGGAACTTAGAGCCCTTAAGTTTGATACTAGTCAAGCGACAGAGGGGCGCAGCGATCTTAGAAAAATCTTTTATAAATCGGCGGTAATATGAACACAAACCGAGGAAGCTTTTCACTTCCTTTACACTCCGTGGCCTAGGGAATTCCTTCATCACCTTAATCTTTTCAGGGTCCGTTCTCAACCCTTCGCGGTCCACTATATGTCCCAAGTACCTAAGGCTTGACTTGCAAAATTCCGACTTGGCCAATTTTATAGTAAGATTGGACTCCTTCAACCGGCGCAACACCAAACGTAAGGTGGCGATGTGTGAATCGAAATCTGCGCTGCAGATTAAGATGTCATCTAGGTAGCAAAATACATGATCGCCCTGATCGGCAAACAGTTTATCCATTAGCCTCTGCATTTCGGCAGGAATATTTTTTAGACCAAATGGGGTGACCACAAATTGGTACTGACCCCGGCCTTCTACGAAAAACGCGGTCTTGCACTTAGAGTCTGGGTTCAACGGCATCTGCCAGAATCCGTGACTTAAATCCAACGCGGAGAGATATCGGGTATCCCGTAAATTGTCTAAAATTCTATTAATATTTGGCAAACGGTACGAATCTGAATTCGTAATGGAGTTCAATTTACGCGGGTCCAACACGAATCGAGCTGAACCGTCCTTTTTCGGAACGATAAACGCATTATTTAGCCAGGCGCTGCGCGACGGCTCAACCACTCCTAATTCGAGCATTTCGTCTAGCTCGGAAACCATCTGTCGTCGGCGGATATGCGACAGAGGGTAAGTTCTCTGTTTTACGGGTGAATGACTGCCTGTATCGATTACGTGATTGACTAACGTGGTACGACCCAGTCCCACCCTTTCAAATGCGACACTATTGAAGTCCGCAATCAAAAGGTTCAACTGCAGATTCTGTTCAATAGACAAATCTGCAGCCGATGTCAAGCATGAAGGCTTAAAAGACTTAATTCCTATTTCGGACACAACGGGTCTCAAAGATAATTTTTCTATACTAGAAGAAGGAAAGAGATTCGGGGTAAGGCCCGAGTGCTTTAAGAAAGGGGTACCCAAAATCAGGCACTCCTCCAAAGAAGGAACTATTAGGAAATCCGCCCAAACGGTCTGGTCATCGTAACATAAAGGTAACTGTACAGAACCCAGCACACGGTGCTCCTGGCCACCCGCCGTATGCACGATTCCCTCGCGAAGTAGAGACGGACAATACTGACTTTCAAATTTTTTAAAAAGTTCTCCACCAATTACGTTAACCGACGCGCCTGAGTCAAGCAAAGCCCTAAATGGCAATTCTTGAATATAACAGTGAAGGTAGGGTCGCTCGTCCCTAGCATTAGTAATCTCTACAAAATTTACGAAAGGGAACGATTCTTTTGAAGCTGACTGACGCGACCAACCCGGGAAATCCGACGTAACTGAATCGGGTTGGTGCCCTACCGGTTTTTTGGAGCGTTAATAGACGGGGGCGGTCTTGACAAATCCGGTAACAAAGCCAACTGTCGAGAGGGTACGGCTCTGGCCTTCCAAAGGTTGGTAGCCGTCCGTACAGGTCCCTTCCTAAAACGTGGCCGGCTGGGGCAATTACGCGCGATGTGATTAGGAAGCCGACACGAATAACACCTCTTTGGTAATGGTTCCTCAGCATTTGAGGTGTAAGATACCGGTGACAACCGAGCACCCATTCTTGAGAAAAGGGGGGCGGAACGAGGGGACCTTCCCTCGTCCCTGTTCATTAGGTCGAAGGCCAGGCACAATTTTTCCAACTGGTCAACCGAAGACGGTTGCGAGCTGACAAGGACTGAACAGTACCTATGATGTAGGCCGCGTCTAAATACTTGTAATAAATCCTTGTCAGTGAGAGGCGGTTCCAAAGACTGATTCAAGTTCTGGATTCTCGAAACAAAATCCGTAGATGATTCGCCCGGTTTTTGTATGGAGGCCCAAATATCCATCCTGCGCTGAGTCATAAAGTCTTCCGACTCATACTTTTCTAAGAAAAGTTTCGTTACTGTGTTCCAATCTTTAAATATCTTAACCTTGCTCCTAAAGAAGGTTAATGCTCCCTTACGTAAAAACTCTGGTAAGACCGCCGGAAGCGCGTTTAGGTGAACACCTCTGGCACAAGCTAATTCTTCCATTCGTGACAAAAATTCCCTTATACAACCCGTTCCGGTATATGGATCAATTGGCCAACACGAGAAGTTTATATTCCATTGTGGCGACGGAAGTGGAACATGAGAACGGGAAATCCCAACCTCAGTATACGGAGATGAATTTGTCAAAGGCATCGGTGCCAGAGCTCCCGAAGCGTTATCCCCATTATCCGCCCTCTCAAATAACTCCGGAGCTTTAGAAAGGTTTAAATATGGTCGAGTTCTAGGGGGTAAGGCCACCTCCCTCGATGATGATGGAGCGAGACCTTTATTGTATAGACTGGCCTGACGACGCAATTCGTAAAAATTATTACTGGGGGAGAGTCCGCGCTCAAGTAATTCCCCTATCAATCTAGCCTTGGTCGACTTCATTACGTCCCTAATTGGATCCATTGCCAACAACAACAAACAACAGAAAAAAAAAATTAAAACAATAAACAAGGCCCAAAAGAAGAAAAGAAAAAACGCGATATCAGACCCCACTAACAAAAACACACTTCTAATTCAAACGATATGTTAAACAAACAAAGACTTCTCTCTGAAGCGTGGTACAAATTTCTGAACACCCTAACTTTTAAATCGAGTTTAATAAGGAACACACGATTCTTAACAAGAAAATATTTGGAAAAGTTAGCTAGAAATCTATTCCAAAAAGACTCGAAAAACGGCCCTTCCAACTCGGAGCCCGTAGCACATGGGCACAAAGATGAACACGCGGGAACAAAGATGAACACGCGGGAACAAGGATGAACACGCGGGAACAAAATGAACACGTGGGAACAAAGATGAACACGCGGGAGAACAACAAAAAAAAACAATGGCAGTAAAAACAAATGATGCAAACACGTGGGAACAAAAAATAGAGAAAACAAACGGTCGTACACAAAAAATTACATATAAAAACACTTTTCTGAAAATAAATTATTATTTAAAACACACAAAACAAATTATAAATAAAAACCTTGTCCCACGAGAGATCAGAGATACAAAGTATGCCCCACGTTCTGGAGCCAATTATGTCACGCCTTTCTGCTGTATTTAGGAAACAATAATTATATGTACACAATTGATTATTTAAATCAATTCACCAAATATCAATCTTACCAAGGAGCGACAGGCCCGCAGAGGTCAGTAGGCTTCTTAACGAGACAGGAACTCTTTAGATCTCTGGGATTCGTTGGGTTCTCTTAACTCTGAATAAGTCTCTCTCAAATCTCGCTGGGACAGGCGACACAATTAAACAAGAACAATTTGTAATGAAACAGTTTATTATATTGTAAAAAAAAAGAAAAAAAAGAAAAAAGAATATATAAAAAAAACTCGACGAATTTCGAGAAAAAAAAGTTTAAAACTGGCAAGAAGAAATGTGTTGCATTTAGCAAGGGAGATTCCAATAACAATTTAGAATTAAAGTTGAGCGATGGTTAAAATGTGCGGACGAAATTCACATTAAAAATAGGAGGAATAATATTCACCCGTAATCAAGATGGCGTCCTGAAGTTCTGTGATATATGAGGAAGAGCAGTGTCGGACCCACGTCTGTATCTCAGCACGTTCAGAACGGAATTGGGCGAGCCAGCTAGCCGGCTTCCCCTTGGCAAGGAAGTACAAAGAGACAGTGCTGCCAATCTCGACCTCTAAGTCGCCCGTGACAATGTTGTCATAGAATAAAAATGTACCTGACTGCAAGGGTAGTTACCCTTATTTTATTGTCTTTAGTATTTTAAAATATTCAAGTATTTCATAATATTTTAATCTTCCTGTTTTCAAGGCAAGCACATGGTCTCGACACCACAAGTTTCATAAATTATTATATGTCGCGAATTAACAATTTCGAGGACGCGAAGTATGCAATTTAACAAATATAGTCGTAACATTATTTAAGAGATTAAACATAAAAATATTCAAATTGTTTGTTTCTCTTTATATTTTCCTTTGCGTACGAATTGGTTCGCGGATTTGGTGTTATTTCGCTCAATTCTTATACATAACTCGGGTTGTTTCCTCGTATTGTGAGCCGATAAATAAATTGAATTGATTCAACTCTCAACGAAAATTGGTTAATCAAAACAAACCATCTTTTTGGCCCGTTCATTTACATCACATAAATCCGCCACTCCGGGACGATTGCAAATCTCGTCGAGAGCCATTTAATTACTCGGCAGATTAGTTTGTGTGCTGGCATGTCTGCCGGATTTTCTTGTCAGTTTCGTGTTTACTACGAGGGACTTGGTAGTTGTTGATTAATCCTCAGTATCGACGTATTATAATGGTTTCTGTATAATACGAGTGAAATAGTTATCGGATCAGTGATTCGTTAGTTACACCGATCTTGACCTATATATATTAAATTTTACGTCTTATTTTATATAATACTTACTTGTATTAGACTGTCACAGTTATCGAATCAGTTATTCGTTCGTTACACCAATCTATATTAAAATTCCAAAAATCTACGTCTTTATTTTTTATAAAACGTATTCTAGTGTAACAGTTATTGGATTAAATTATTCTTAAGTTACGCCAACCAAAATACTTGATTCTACGAAATATTTTACATGATACGTTTCGAGTATAATAGTTATCGGATTCAGTGACAAATAAGATACAATCTTCACCAAAATATTTAATTCTACGTCTTATATTACGTAATACGTATAAGAAAGTAACGGTTATCGGATTCAGTGACAAATAAGATACACCAATCTTAACCAAAATATTTAATTCTACGTCTTATATAACAATATTTAATACGTATAAGAAAGTAACGGTTATCGGTTTCAGTGATTTGTTAGTGACACAAATTTTAACGGAAGTACTCGTACTTCATTGTACATCTTATTTTATATAATACGTATTAGAGTGTAACCATTATAGGATCAATAATTTGTCACTTACACCAATTGTTGCCAATGTTTTGGATTCTAAATTTCATTTTTTATTTTGTAAGCCTTAACATATACAGTTATCGGGTTTCTTGTTTCAATAATTATTAAAATATTCATATTATTTTTACCGTAATTGTGGAGTCTATGCCTTATTTTTTACGTCTTTTTTTAATCATCAAGTCAAGTATTCGAGTGTAACAGTTATCGAGTTTTTTGTTTCATTAATTATTAAAATATTAATATCACTTTTACCAAAATTGTAGATTCTATGCCTTATTTTCAACGTCTTTTTTAATCATCAAGTCTAGTATTCGAGTGTAACAGTTATCGGGATTCTTGTTTCATTAATTATTAAAATATTAATATCTATTTTACCAAAATTGTGGATTCTATGCCTTATTTTCTACGTCTTTTTTAACCATCAAGTCTAGTATTCGAGTGTAATAGTTATCGAGTTCAGTGATTAGTTGGCTATTATCGATGCGTACTGAAATTCTGGATTCTTTGTCTCATTTTGTGTTTCGTATGTCTTATTTTGCATATAACGTATTACAATATAGCAGTTATTGGGTTAAGTGATTCAATAGTGGTTTTTCCAAAAATCTGGATTCTACGCCATATTTTTTTTTTTGTAAGAAATTGTTATACGCAGTAAAAAAAATTATTTCTCATAAAGATCTGAAAAAAAAGTGTACCAAAGACTAGTTATGTTTATGAAATAAATAATTAGGGGAATAAAAAGAACACAAACAGGAACAAATAATTAGGATAATAAAAGGAATAACACAAACAGGAACAAATAATTAGGAGAATAAAAGGAATAACGCAAACAGAAACAAATAATTAGGAGAATAAAAAGAGTAACACAAACATAAATAAATAATTAGGAGAATAAAAGAAATAACGCAAACAAAAATGTTAAATAAATATTTTATCGCTTCTCATTTATTTTGGGTTTAAATTTATTGAAAAAAATGTCAAGCAAAATCTTGGTGAGTAATATACATAATCATCATCACTATCACGTCATGCCCCTATTGGGGTTGGCAGAGAATACTGATATTCACTTAATTCTATCTAGGCACATGTCTCTCACTTCTATCACATCCATACAGCTCGTCATGCAATATCTTTATTAAATAGACTTTATACTCTTCCTTCTTTTAGAGTTAGATAAATTTGGTCAGGCCACTTTTTTCTAGGTCTTCCCAAACTTATTGTTAATTTTATACCACTTATATGAAATATTTAAAAAACTCTGTCATCATTCATTATTTGTACTTGACCGAATTGTCTCACTGCCCCTTTTATCATCTTAAGTACTCTTGCTTTTATTCCGCATTCTTTCTTAATTTTCTTATTTATACTTCTATCATATATTGTTTTTACTTATATGTAACGTTTTCATTTTTACTCCATTTATCTCACTTTCGTCATTTTTATATCACGTTCCAGTTTCGGTTGCATATCCTGAAGTTGAGGCTAAGACTCTTATGAGCAAACAGCTTTGCTTCTCTTGAACAAAACGATACATCCACTTGGTTCTATTGGTAAAAAGCTTGTCTCCCAATCCGAGGGCTGTGGGTTTGATTTCCTTTAGAACCCTGATTTTAAAAAAAGGATTGTAGTCTGGTTTTACTTAAGGCCTCTTGAACACCTTTCTAGTTGGTTGGAAGAGATTAACATATGATAATAAGCCCACCAGGTTGTATAGTAAACAATAAAAGTATAAATAAATCACAGGATCGTAATTTTATGACTCGTTGATATTTATTAAATACTTTACTTTAAAAAAAAGCACAATTTGATATTTCGAAGACTCATAATATTGTGAAAAATTAAAAGAAAATTTAACTGAAACAGAAACAGATTACAAAAAAAATTAAATCAGAAATAAAACGTTTGTGAACGAACTGTAAGACAGAACTTATTTAAAACAGAAAAAAAATCAAATCATTCAGCTTTCTTTAAGGCATTATCTTATAGGCGTGTTGGTAATACTCGTACTTCTCATTACTTAGATGCAATCATAACCACATAGATGGATTATTAACCAGACTGGTAGCTCCTTTTTTTGGGTACAATCAAGAATCAAACTAAAAACTCCTGGACGTGAGACTAGAAATACTTTTTTGGTTAAACCTTTAATTATTTTAAATTCTATTCACAAAACTATAAAGCGTGTGAATCGATTTAACATTTAAAAGTTATTGAGTTGAACGTGACTGTTTTCTGTAAAAATAATAAATTTTAAAGGCTCTTGATTCTCTTTTAAGTTATCTAAAATATATTTTAAAATATGGAAATTTATTTAAAAAAAAAATTGAGATTTTTCACGTTCAATCCCATCCATTTTCATTGTAATCAAAGTTTAAATTATTCAAAAAGAAAGATTAAAAGCCTTAGGCATAGATTAGACTAGATTAAGATTTTAAAACACGTGTGCTCACTCAAATTATAAAAAAAAATATTCAGAGAGTAAACGAAAATTTTCAAAACTTACACTACGTAATATAGAAACATAATTGTATTATACTTAATTCACTTTTTGGTGACATGGCAAATTTTATTTAACTAAATTCACTTTGTGGCGTTAATGAAAATAATGTTACACTAAACTCACATTGTAATGACATAACATTTTTTTTTACTTTACAAATTTTACAATACAAGAAGAAGTCATCATGCTGTTATTTGTTGGGGCTGGTAGAGGGAAGAGAGCGTCACCTTCGCACATTCTCTTACAATTCCTACGATTTCTCTGACTTCTTACATTTCTTTCATTCAAAATATCATCTACTTGATCCAAACATGTTTCCTTTGGTCTTCTCCTGCTACATTCTCCATTCAAATGTGTAGTGTATTCATTTTGTTAGTCTTTCGTCATTCATTTGTTCCACATACCCAGACTATCTCAGAGTTTTTATTTTTAATTATCACTTTTCGTAATTAAAAATTATCAGTCAATAACTGTAGTATTTTCTCCCTAGCAAGTATTTTTTTATAAATTAATCATCCACGCACTTTTCAAATGTACGAGGCATATCCAGAAAGTAAGTGTACTGAATTTTTGTAGGTTACAATTTTTTTTATTTAAACAAAAAAAATTACGTGGTTACCGTAGTACATATGTAAGCTATTTTTCGACATAGTCGGCATTCCTCTCAATGCAGGTGGTGAAGCGGGGTATCAACTTTTTGATGCCTTCCCGCCAACCCCTCCGTCCACTTCTCCACCTCCTCTTTTACCTCCTCGTCGGTTGAAAACCTTTTTCCACCCATGTGCAGCTTCAGGGAGGTAAAGAGATAGTAATCTGAAGGTGCTAGGTCAGGGGAATGCGCGGGATGGTTCAGGACATCCCATTTAAACGAGGCGAGCAGTTCCTGTGTGGCGTTGGCCGTGTGTGGTCTGGCATTGTCGTGCAGCAGGCAGACTCCCTTTGTCAGCATGCCTCTCCTCATGTTCTGAATCGCCTTCCGCAATTTTTTTAGGGTCTCACAGTATCTTGCAGAGTTGATGGTCTCCCCTTGAGGCATATATTCAATTAAAATTATGCCTTGACAGTCCCAAAACACGGATGCCATGATTTTCTTGGCTGAAATTGTGGTTTTGAACTTTTTGGCGAAGGGTGAAGAGGTGTGACGTGACCGTTTTTAAACTCGCGACACCACTTGTACACACTCGTGCGATTCATAGCTTTATCACCATATGCAGTTTTCACCTCATTATAAACCTCAACCGGAGGTTTTACCTTCCAAACGAGATAACGGATGACGCCGCGTATTTCGCACTTGGCGGGAGATTGGATTGACATTTTTCACGAAACGTGTTGTCGCGTCGACACTTCTCAACGTACTGACCTCGAACCGGTCTCGTTGTGGAGGGGAAGGGTCAGGCTACACGGAAGTGTAGCCAACATGTCGAAAATAAAATCCATCCGGTCGTGAGAGCCTCAGTACACTTACTTTCTGGATACGCATAGTAGTTTAAAAAATATGTAATATAACCCTTGAAGATGGTGTTTGCTGTTGAAGGTTAATTACCACTAATAATGACCAAATCAATGTTTTGATCGAAAATAACCAGCATTTTTTATACTAAACAACCAGACTGTCTGGTTAAGTTATAGATAATGAATCGCTTGTACTGTGGGAATCAAGTCGCGTAGACGAGCACTTGTCCAATAAAATGATCTAACGAGAAGTTCTGGTTTCTAATTGTTTCAGGTTAACTACTGAATCTGGTTCCAAATTCATACATTTATCATCATTTGGAAAGAAAAAAACACGCAGTTAATTACGTCAATAATACATGTCGGAGGGAAGTTGGTTCGCACAATCGATAATAATTAAAATAAAATTATTGATTATACAGCGCCGTTTTGAGAGCATATTCTCCTCAACTCGAGACTAGATCTTGATTATACATCGCCGTTTTGAGAGTATATTCTCCTCAACTCGAGACTAGAACTTCATTATACAGCGCCGTTTTGAGAGCATATTCTCCTCAACTCGAGACTAGAACTTGATTATACAGCGCCGTTTTGAGAGCATATTCTCCTCAACTCGAGACTAGAACTTGATTATACAGCGCCGTTTTGAGAGCATATTCTCCTCAACTCGAGACTAGAACTTGATTATACAGCGCCGTTTTGAGAGTATATTTCCCAACTCGAGACTAGAACTTGATTATCCAGCGCCGTTTTGAGAGCATATTCTCCTCAACTCGAGACTAGAACTTGATTATACAGCGCCGTTTTGAGAGCATATTCTCCTCAACTCAAGACTAGAATTTGATTATACAGCGCCGTTTTAAGAGCATATTTCCCAACTCGAGACTAGAACTTGATTATACAGCGCCGTTTTGAGAGCATATTCTCCTCAACTCGAGACTAGAACTCAGTATTTTTAGCATATCAAAATAAATTACACAGTAAAAATATATAAGTTGAGTGAACGGATAGGAAGGAAGTGGTTTTAGCTATTAGATTACGTACTTCCCCGCATCTATATATGTTCAGTAAAACATATATGGTAAGAAAACCATAGAAAACTTACCAAGTGAATACGAACTACAAAAAAAACCTTTTAGACCTTTCAATATGGGATAATAACACATTCAGCTTTAGGTGTAGTATAGTATATGAGTGTAGTGTTCACACATCTTCATAAAATTTGATAAGACCTCTCGAAAGCGTTGTCTTTAAATTCTTCTTAAAACTGCAAATGTACAAATTACGTAACAAGGTTAAGAGTAAAAACCGTGGTACTTTTGAAGGTCTCCACATAGACATGTAATTGTATAACTTATGAATATGTAGAGCATGTAATGGGGAATCGTTGGGCATGCTTTTGATATGGTTGTTAAAACAATCATGTTGTTGGAAGTATATATATGATAGTTCAGGATTTAAATATTCGTAAGAATGAGAATGTAGAGTTTGAATTATTTCAGTTACGTGCTTTATGTATTAAGAACAAATATTGTGTTAATAAATTGTAGGCTTTTGCATGCTCACATTTTCATTAAAAAAATGTAAATTGTAAATTTTGTGTTTTGGATATTAAAACTACATTTAGTATCAGATGAATTTTTCATGATACATGAGAATAATATTTCATTGAAATCACTATTCTCAGGGAAAAATCAAACACTCTTACTAATACAGACAATTATCGTTGATGTTTTTGAAACAATTGAAATTCCCTCGGGATTTACTTTCATGGAAGTGACAAAAGGAATATTTGACTAGGAGACATAAATATATAAATTTTAATAAAGTTTCACGAGAAATAGAAACTGAGACTTGAGAATTCCAGAGAGGATTTTATATTACTTTCTCTTGTCCCAACACTGAATGGTCCATAAGAATGTTACCCATACGCAGAGGCGTAGCTCTCGTCGTAAAACAATCGAATGATGGATAATTTGAAATAATTTCACGATTATTATGAAAATAGGTTATTTTATTATTATTACTACAATATATTTATTTATTTATTTAATTAACGACCCAACAGTGCCTTTACATACAAATGAACATGTGACAGGTTATAAAGTACTTAAAATTATTGAAAAATGATACAAAACTTTATCTTAAACTAACATAAAGATACAAAAAGCAGTAGTAGTAATAAATAACAGTCATTGTTTTAAAACTATTTAATAATTATACGTATATTTAAGTTCAATATATGTTATGTATGTATACCACAAAATATTACCAAAATTCACCAAACAGACTTACGTAATTGTCCAATACTTATTTTTTAGAGGTAAAGAACTCAGATTTGTTTTTAGTGGAATAACGCATACATAGAACAAATATTGGATTTTTTGAGAATTTTCTGGGAATTTTATGGATAGATATTGAGATATAGAAAACACATGGCCTCATTAGTAGAACGAGATGCAAGTTGCTTTGCAGAATTAAAACCTTCCTACATGTTGATGCAGGGCTACTCAACTCCAAAGGCAAAGTATTGTCCTTAATGTTTTGTTTATATTACATTATTTATATTAATAAAGAAGAGCACAAAGTTAGTAGCTATTTCTAAATATTGTTGTGATATTCAGGCAAATACTATATATACTTATATTAAAAATATCTAAATTGTTGCAAAACTCGTTTTCAAGTCTTTGCACACGAATTATAGAGGAGTTGATTTTATAATTAGTATAGCAATTTTCGGTATAAAACCGATTGAGCTGTCTTGTGGATCTAGTGGGAATACGAAATGAAATGCTTGCGAGTAAGTGAGGTTTATCAATCACTGAGTGAATGATTTTGTATAGCAGTATTATATCGGCTGTTTTTATTCTGTCACACAGCTTCAAGAGTTTATTACATTTAATAAGTTGGGATAATTTCTTTGTTCATGTGGTATTCCAAGTTTAAAATTTATGAATCATAGAAGTTTGTTTTGTATACGTTCTAAAGTTTGTGCATGTGCGGCGTAATGAGGAGACCATATTGATGAGTTGTAGTCAAGGCGGCTACGTACCAAAGAGCAGTACAGCAGTTTTAATGTTCGAAAATCCGAGAAATGTTGGGCAGTTCTTAGTACAAATTCCAAGATTTTTTAACTCTCCCGAGTGATTTTGTTCACATGTTCACTTGGTATACAATATATTATATTATAACAACTAGTAAAAACTCTTCAATAATTACGAAAAAAACACATATTTAAGTATCTACAGATTTTTTAAAACTTAATTGAAAAATTTGGTTTCTTCAATTGAAAACTTCGGTTGAAAAGTGCGTATATTTTTTGAAGAGGTTTTGACTATCAAAAATGAAAACTGTTCAGTAATATTAAAAAAAAATAAAGATGCCCCGGAACATGTTTTGGATGAAAAAATCCCTTTGTAACCGATGTACGAACGTCGAAAATTATTTATGTTAATATTATTTAAATTTTATTTAAATATTATATAAAACGATATTGTTCACAACATTTGAGGATTTTTTTGATCTCTACGACTTCAGAATTCAACCGAAAAATAAATATTTATAATACCTTTATTCCAGGTATATAAATCTTTACTTTTTTCTGTGAAAAACTTTTTTCCGCATGATATTTCACGAAGAAAAGATAAATATATGCTCTCAATAAATGTTTTTTTTTTAATTTTCGTATCCTCGCTGGTAGAACATCATAATTTCGATCTGAGAGTTTATAGCTCAATTACAGATATTTCACGAAAACTGGGTCCCGGTTTGATGGTTCCTAAATAGACTATATTACTTATTTATATTTGCTTGGAAGAAATTGCTTTAATCCCACCAGGTTGAACTGCCATGACCTTATATCCATGGTTAGAAGGCCACCAAATAATATTACAGGTTTCAAAAACACATTAAGGAGTCTCAAGAAGAAAAAACACGAAACGAAACAAAACTGATATTACAAATTAAATAACTAAAAATTAACAAATGTCAAACAAAAACAATTATTTGACATTGTTAATATAAAAGTAAAAGATAAATAATTCATAAAACCAGTTTTAAAATAACCTAAATTACTAAATAAGTAAGAGAAGTGATAATTAAAAATCGAAAAAAAGTATGGTTGCACCAAGTGAATTGAATTTTCAATTCAATTCACTTGGTGCAACTTGGTTAACAGACCGATCTTGATTAAAATAACTATGGTTGTAGAAGAAATGAAATATATACTATGCGACGTATGCGTCACCCTTTAATATGTGTAGATTCTTGTATGTGTTATATTTGATATAATTTGATATTTGTTCATATGTAAATCCTTGATATTGAAATTCTTTGTTTGGGTCCGCGTGGCATCGCGACCGCAGCGGAAATGTAGATTTATGGACAGGCGTCGAGACTAAATCGCTGACCAGTCCCGAAAATTATTGTATTTCGCGAGGTGTGAGCGCTTGTGATGACCGACTGACCGTTCATAAGAGGGGTCCCTTTCAATTTTAAATATACTACCTACCTATTCTCAGAACACTGTGTTTTACTTTGAGACCTGCTAAAACCTGCCATAAGAGGAATCTCTTCACCATTGCTACCTTCTATTCGATCTACGTCTTTTGGAATTGACCGGAATTTTCCGAGCATTGCGCAGCAACCATCGCACCTATTTACAGTTCTTTGTACCGGTGCCGTACACTACTGGAGTAGCCAGTAGAGTAGACGATAAGATAGTGCGTTAGAATGGAACACAGTAGAGTAATTGTGTGATAATATGAATGTATAAACAATTACTCAAATAGTGGTTATGTTGTCTTTCTTGAAATGGCTCCACACTGGATTCTCAGAAGACGTGTCATTTCTCTTGTGGGTCAAGTCAATTTAGGTTCCGCCACTCTTCCCAAACGTAAAGGGTGTTCCGTGTACAGATGAAATGAATAACGCCGCAATGACTAAACAGATTGTACAAAAGATCAGGGGTGAAGGTTGCGTTATGAAATTGATGCCCTGCGAGGTTAAAGATTTCAAACTTTTGTTTCTCTTCCCACGATGGGGCGTCACTACGTTAAATGAAAATATATTTTGAAGCTAAAATATAAAGAGGAAATGTTTTTTTTCTTTGACACATGGACTTTTGATCAAACACAAAGCCGAGAAAATGTCTCGTCCATTCAAATATTTTAAATTTATCTTTTAAATAATACGAGTATATACAAATATTATTTTTGTAAAATTAACATTTAAAACTTTTTTTTCGATTAAAGTAATTTTACACGATTTCTAATTCTGACATAAAGTCTAGTCTCGATTTTTTCCCACATATTTTTTCTAAACAAATGCAGATGCGGAGATGTTTCTAATCTAATGAACGTTACCACCATTTTCCTATCCTTATACTTAACTTTTTTTTTTAAATATTTTTAACCTATCTATAATAGTGGTTTCAAATACCGAGTTGGAGCGCCCTTGAGCAGAGTCGTCCTTTTATTATCATTATTAAAAATATTTTTTTTTATTTATTTACATGACAAGAAATATACGAGTACATAATTTGCGAAAACACGACAGATAGTTTAATTTGGACATACACTTTTAATGGATCTGGGTTTGTTGCCTTTTATTTGTCGTGTCCCTAGTAAATTAGGCATTTGCCTGTATCTCACTGAGGATTTTTGATCTTAACAAATTGATCGTTTTACCAAATATTTCAGGACATAAAATATCAATATTTATTAAATATCTACTTCTTGTTGGTTAGATTTTATATTGCATAATTTTCAAAAAGCTTTCGTATATCAATTATAACGACCTCCGTGGTCTATTTGGTAAAACACCTATATCCCAACCCGCCGTTTGCGGGCTCGAATTCCGCTATAATCCGTTTAAAAAAATTCAGTCTAGTTTTTATTCAAGGCTTTTTTAATATCTTTCTGGTTGGTTGGAAGAGATTGTTATGCGGCAATAAACCCGCCAAATGTCAGACAATTTCAATACAATATGACTTAGCAAAATACTAATAAAAAATATCACAAAATGGTCCGTATATTTGCAATCACTCATTTATTTGTTTTTCAGTAAATTGTATTGTAGAAATTACATATGAAGGGTAGGTTACTCAAGAACCAATGTTTTTGTTATATAATAAAAAAAAAATAGCTCTCACCATTGCCTGTTTCTTAATTACCTTGTTTTTTAAATGTATTTTAAAATAAGTAATAAGTTGCGAAGTAGCTTACTTTATTCCAAACGTGCTGAATGTTTATTATTATGATAGGTTATAAACTAGCGCATTTTTCTGACATACTTTACAATAATTACTTGAGTGGGTTTTCCCCGTAATTTTGAAGATAAAACAAATATATTTATTTTAGGTGCTTGATACTTTAGTAATACTACAAATGAGAAAATGCGACAAAAAAAAGTTATGTACAGTATATGGCGACCATGCGGTATGCGATTGTGTGTATCAAATATGGTTTTAAATTTTTTTTAATGGTGGAACGACACTTGAAGATGGTGTCTGCTTTGGAAGACTACTACGACACGAGCCATTGCTGAGGTAATGAAAATATAAAAAAACCATCATCTACGAGCAATTTACGTCTAAATATAAACATTTTGACCATGAATTTGACCTGATAATACGAAATTACTTTCTGTACAACCTAAAAGTTGTAATGAAATTCTGTCAAATCTCTTTTTCATCAATTTCGAAGAATATTGCTTGACACTAAATGAGATAAAGTGCTAATCTGATTATTATAATCTGCGTTTCGCCCCAATCTGGAGAGAATAATGGCTAAGAAGCGGAAAAGTTTTAAAAAAAGTGTATTTTTATAACAACGATTAGTCTTTGAATTATGAAACTTGGATGAAAATTTAATTATGAAAGTAATGTGATATTTTCTACTCTGGTCATTTTTCATCGAACATTAAAATATTCGGAAATAATTACATATATTTTATTTTCTTATTTTTTTTTGGTCGCTGACCGATTTCACTAAAATATTCGCAATAGCACCATGTTCATGAATTCATGAATCACTTTGAAGATGAATGGGTGAATAAAGTCAATGACCAAAAGTTAGTAATTCTGAATCGAAATGGTCAGTAAATACTTTTTGCGGTCCACTCCAGTTGTTCTAAGCACAAATATTCGAAGAATGGGCTGAAGACAATATACTCTCCCGGCCACGCTTTTCAATATATCTGAATTATCAATTTGGATATGTTAAAGAATGTCATTCGAAAGAAGAAGTAAAGTGATATAATAAATATCTAAGCTCTATAGTTATTTTTTGCTTAGCGAAAATTGGATCAAACAGAATTTTTTATATGTACTTTATTTCCACTAAAATTTAAATAAAAAATATATTTGAACCAATTTTATGCAAAAACTATTGAATTTAGTCAAGGTAAAATATTTTTAGTTAGAAGTGTTTATTTAGTTAAAATTTGGTTATAAATTGTCAAATGACTTTATTAACTTTCCAGAAATGAACTCAAAATCATACAAATTAAATTAAATAACTCAGCGCGTATTAGAAATAATAATTCAACAATTAAGGATCTGAAATAAAAAGATGTCCTTATTTTTTTCCTGAAATGTGCGTAGTTTCCTTTTGCTGAATTGTCATTCAACTTGGACACAAGATTCGTTTATTTTTTCTAGCTCAAGTCGGCATTTTGGGGACATGAATTAACGTGATAATTGGTCGAGATTCAATTTGTTAACGTCAGAAGATGAGCATGGAAGACAGATGGAGGAGGCGGTTGCCATGGTGACCGAAGAGTGACGTAACTCGTAGTTACGTTATCAAGAATACTGGAGTTACGAGAATAATAAATACGTGAAGAGTTTTTCTCCCTACGAGGGATGTAATTATCGAGGCCCGCACGGTGCACGATGAGAACTTATTCGGGAGGCTATTTAGGATTTTCTTTTATCTATTTTTTCTTGAACAAAATGACTCAATTATTTTTTAAATCTCTTTGATTAAAACAATCGAATTCAGAAAATGGGAATTCTCTGTTATGCTAACGACGCTACACTCATAGCTGAAAATAAAAATTACTTACAGAGAATGCTCACAAAGTTCGATGAATCCTGCTCAAAGTACAATATGATTATCTCTGTAGTAAAAACTAAGTGTATGACATTCTCCAAAGACCCACTAGAGTGCAGAATTTCAGTACGTGACGAGCCAATTGAACAAGCAACCCAGTTCAGATATCTTGCCAGTAAACTGCTCAGCTCTCATGTCCTCCCCAGAGAAGTAAGGCCTCAGGTAGATAAAGCTACAGTTGTGGCGGGCTGCCTGAGATATGTCATATGGAGGAATAAATATATGAGAACGGATAGTAAGGTACGCATTTATAAGACCTGTGTGCGACCTATCCTTACATATGACATCGAAGCGAGGGCGGACACTGTCAGGACAAAAGTATGCTAAGGACACCGGAAATGAGAACTCTACGTGCTATTGCTGGGAAGACTTTGCGTGATTTTGTAAGAAACACCACAATCCGAGAGGTCTGTGAGGTCCAACATGGGGTCAGATGGGGACGACAGCGTCGACGATACTATTACCAACATGAACAGAGAATGAATTCCACAAGAATTCCATACACAGCTCTGCATGGGGTGCTGTATAGACGGCGTCCACCAGGGAGACCCTCAAAACGATGGATAGATAGCTGGAGCTCAGCATCACAGGAGGACGATCCTACAGTAATAGACTATTGAGTCTATAGAAAGTTTAAGAAGAAGAATTGAGAAAAATGAATAATTTTGACTTAATTTGTCAAAATATCACAAACTATATTTACTTGTGTGGTTTCTCTCTCACAGTCGGATGTCATCCATGATACAGCCCCAAGGGTAGCTCGATGAATTTTCACCAGTCCTCCTGGGAATTAATATATTGGATTTATTTACACTCGTATGTCACATATTTTTCAGCCCCCACCATTGTACTCATACACTATAATACAAAAAAAGAAAACAAATAAGCAGTTTATTAATTTAATTATACAATAAATATACATATACAAACATGGTTAAAAATATAAACGCATATATCCACATAACCCAAGATATTTTGACATCATACTATAGATAGAAAAGAAAGTGTTTCCAAATTTCGACTAAACTGAAAAATAGAAGACGTTTTTTTTTCTGAGAGTTATTAAATCATACGAGCAGTTGCAGTTCGGATCTGTTGGTTTTTTTTAAGTGCGGATTTCATGAGTGTAAATCAGCTGTTTTAGAAAGCTAAGGATCCTTGTGGGATTGCTTGATATAGAGTGTTATAAAATTATGTTAATAAATACATACGTTTTTGTAGCATTTTAAGTTTTTTTCACACTTTTGGTGAATCTTTCAATAGTATCCATATTTTTGAATTCGAGATATATGTATATATATATTAGGTGTTAAAATAAGTTTTGTCCGTTTTTTTTTCAATTTAAAAATGAGCACCAAAAGTAAAACAAAATGGTAAACGTTATATGTCATTCGTAAGATTTTTTTTGCTCTACTCTCTAAGTATTATAATATATGTAACGTAAAAGCAAACACAATATCTTGTAGAGCAGAAAAAAATCTTTCGAATGACGTATAACATTTACTATTTTGTTGTTACTTTTGGTGCTCATTTTTAAATTGAAAAAAAAGACGGACACAACTTATGTAAACACTCAATATATTATATTTTGCATCCTATTTTTTTATCGGTGAACCTTGATTGTACTAACCGAATTTATTGTATTGGCTGCTTCTTTATTTTAATTTATTAGTATTTTTTCTTGAGTGTCAGCTGAAAAACATCTGATGTCTTTCTGGCCGGGCTTGCCCTTTATTGGTAGGGTTGCTGTATTTCGACTGGGGGATGTCATGAGATGAGCTCAGACCGTTTGATAGCTTCAATCTTAAACGTATTTTCTTCGCCATTATCTTGAAATATTGTATATTTATTTCTGTATAAAGACGCTAGGTATCAATAATTTCATTTATTTAATTTTAAGTAATTATTTATCAATTGACACACCTTGTATATTTCTAAATAATTGCGTATTAAATAAATTATATTATTTATAACAGAACATTTCTTATCAGTGTTGGCAAGAAAAGAAATGTTACACAAAAAAATAAATAACCTCTATCATATATTTTTAAGATAAGAATAATCAACATTGCCTAAAATTCACACTAAAAATATATAAGAAACTTGTATTATAGGATATAATAATAAAAAAATAACAACATCTACTTACTGACAACAATAACAAAGCAATACCAATAAAAACAAAGTAAACATTAAAAAAACAATTATGCGATTACAGAGTTTATGACTGCTCAAAAACACAAAAAAAAAAAAAAGAATGGAAGGGTTATGAGATGAGCCCAGATTTTTTGAAAGAATAACTCAGACAAATATATTTTTTTCATTGTCTCTTCACTGTATAATAATTTGAGAGACATATTGCTAGGTGACAATCATTTCCAACCAACTAGACAAAAAACAATTAAGAAATTTACGATCGATAAAACATTGAAATCATTAATAATTTGTACAAAATTCATGAACAATAGAGAAAATAAAAATGCGACGCATCCGTGGCTTAGTTAGTCAAACGCCTGTCTTCCGACCAGGAGACCGCGGGCTCAATTCCCGCTGGAATTCAGATTTTTAAATAAAATATTTAAGTCAGGTTTTTATTTTACGCCTCTATGACATCTTTCTGGTTGGTAAGAAGAGATAGCCACATGGCAAAAAGCCATCCAGGTTTTATTGTATACAACGAAAGTGTAATACAAACAAAAAAGGAATATTATCAATTAAAAAAGGATGGCAAATGAAAGGAAAATCGGTAATGTGTACTTATAGGAAAATAATTACCACATTGCAAAAAAATATATATTTAAGCCTCTTTCAACATTATGAAATAGCTTGTCCTTTTTCTTCGTTTGTCAATGCACAGAGGTAACAATACCATATGGTTTTCTTTACCCGTATTAAAGCCACGCGTCGCAAAAATGTTTTCGTGTCTGGACTCGCCAATAAAGGGAGATTTTACGGTCAGTCAATGAAAATCGGAATATTTCAATAGTCATAAAAAGTTTGAGTGGCAAAATAAAATCCCTTGGCATTTATAAAATTTGCATACTACTGAGTTTGAATTTATGACGTTTATTTTAGGTTTTATATTAAACAATTGTCTTGAATTTTATTTAAGGTGTGTACGGAACTGCCTGCCGGATTTATTTGCTAGTCAGTGGTAACAAGAAAAGTATTAAAAAACCTTATGTGACAACCAGTCTGGACACTGTCTTTTTTTTATTTAAGCGTCAACGGGTATTTTACTCACAATCCCGGAGCCTTACCAAAGATTAAAACAAACATGTGGTTGTTATTTAAGGATTCTTTGAAACATTACTGATTTGTAGACAGTGATCGCAGCATAGTATAGTATAAGACCCACCAGGTTGTACTGCATACAATAAAAGTGTGATAAAATACAATGAACGAGAAAAATAAGTTTTCAATTCTATCAATATCCAAATCAATGTGAGTAGCATAATATTATAATAAGCACATTTTATAAATAAATTAGCGTGTCGGTTTCAATTTTCAATAGATTCCATTTCACGCTGGTTGAATTATCAGATCTTATTTCATCTGAATCAACGTTTTTTTGTAAAGCTTATAAGCTGATTCAAACAAATTCTAGTTTTATATTTTTTCGCTAACCAGAGACGCCGAACATTATTATTCAACTCCACTGAATTTATCATTCTACGTCATTATATTGTCGGGATAATCTATATATTTTTCCAAATATCAGCGAGAGTTTTAACAGTTAAAATATCATGCCCAAGTTGGTAAAACTCGTAGAACCGAGTCGGAAGACACGCTTTGTACTAACTTTTTTTTATACTACATTACAAGTGTTTTGTAGAAGTGTTAAGAAATACAAGCACAGGGGTCATCGATAATAAAGCTGCTTTAAAACCATGTACTAACTAAATCACTTACACGTGCATAGTCTTTACGTGTGCTTGAGTCACGCTAGTGTGTACCTATGGGCGAGCGCGCTCAGGCACTCACAAGCGCATAGTCTTCGCGCGCGTCTGCCACGTTAGTGTGTATAGTACCCGGTGATAAGTAATACACATCGGGCTTAAGAAAGAGACTGTGGCTTTGTAGAGCGTCTTCTCTGTCGCACGGACTGTTAGCGCATCGTGTGACAGAGATGACGCTCTACAAAGCAACAGTCTCTTTCTTAAGCCCGATGTGTATTACTTACCACCGGGTACTATACCTATGGACAAGCGCGCTCAGGCACTCACACGCGCATGGCCTTCTCGCGCGCGTGAGTTGCGCTAGTGTGTACCTATGGGCTAGCATGCTCAGGCACTTACACGCACATATTTTGCGCGCTCTCCGTGAGTCGCAGTGTGTCGGTCTTTTTCCGTGCTCAAAAGTGATACAGTCTATCTTCGGCCCTCAATATGGACGATGTAAGTGAGCGACGTAGTTTCAATATAAAGGGTAAAGAGAAATGGTTGTTGTTACTCCTTTCTCGCTGACGATATCTTTGTCGTATCCACCGTCGCGAATTCATTGGTATGCTTTTACTTGTAGTTAGAGCAATAATTAAAATAAAATACCAAGATCATACGTGTAATATTATTATGTGGAGACAGCATGCTTTGACCGAATGCTCATACCAATTATCCATTATAGCGACTCACTCCGTTGAGCACTGAGCCGCTCGTTCTGCATTTTTTTTGCAAATAAATTACACGAATACGCTCACACAAATGAGCGTGCGTCAATCTGTATATGGCTTTACAACTATTTTCGATCGCTAGATACTGCCAAATCTTTTTTTTTTTCATTTTGTTACTCTCATGATTTTGAAATTTTTACACCATATTATAATTGACGACCTCCGTGGCCTAGTTGGTAAGATGCCTATCTCTCAACTTGGAAGTTGCGGGTTCAACTTTCACTGGAACATAGCATTTTTTTAAAAGATTCCAGTTTAGCTTTCAATTAAAGCCTCTTTTATATATTTTTGGTTGGTTGAGAGAGATTGCCACATGCCAATAAAGCCACCAGGGGTTTTAATACATACAATGAAAATTAAATACAATACAATATCATTTTATTGTTAAAACTGTTAATGATTATATTCCATGGAATTATGAGGAGTTAATAAAAGTATGTAATTTTTTTTATATTCGCGTGTTTGGAATTGAAAGGAAAATAAAAATAAAATCGTACCACGACTAAAAACGGTGTCCTTTAATTTTTTAATCGAGAGTGATAGAAAAGCCTACTTGATATTTTTAGTCAATTTATAATTAATTTTAGTGAATAAATACGACCTGAATGGTGCAGTAAAAAAGATCACCCAGTTTTAGATAGGGTCAATATACACATTGCTGGCTGGTTGTGAGAAATGGTTGTATGGCAACAAGCTCGCCAGAAAAAATTGTATACAAGAAAAGCGTAAAATAACAAGTAATGCAAAAAGCTTGTTTTAATAATTAAAAAATGACGTTTGAAGAGCATTCCCTTAAAGGACGATCTAAAAGTTTTATTACACAATATCTGAAGAGTAGATTTTTTTATTAAAAAATGCTCGTTTTTTTTTTACGTATTGTACTGTTATAACCAAAAGTGTTTAATCAACAAATATGTATCTATCGTCCTTGAATAAATGCGGGAATTTCATAAAATATTTAAAACTTAAACCACATTTTCTATTTCTAAAGCTGGTTTCACACAGCCACGTGTCATGGGGTTGACACTAAACCATGTTTTAATTTTCCTTCGTGATGGCAACGGGGTGGTCCCGCTTAATACAAATATATTTCATGTCTCCTTTTTATAAATCACTTAATCCTAATGAAGAGACAGGATGGATGGTCGCCCCTAGCGAGTTAATAGACGGGATAAAGGATCAAAAACAAGTTCGGTAACGAGAAAAAATATTTTAATGTAATTTTTTTTAGATAATGTATATTTTATTGTTAATGCTTTATGAGATATTTTTTGTTTTTAACTATTCATTTTTATTTTTAGATGAATCTTTTTGAGAAACTTTCGAGAACAGACTTTACTCAATGGCGTACAATTATTGATGGATTAAACACATTAAAAAAAGTTGAGTATAAGAATAGAAAAGTGATGACAACCATTATATTGCGTACTTCTTCGCATTTGCAAATATTTAGAAAACATATTTGGCAAGAAAAATTTTCGAAGGAAAGACGAACTACAAAGAAACCTTCGTATATCTTCCGATATGTGATAGTGATACATTAAACTTTAGGTGGACTGAAGTGTGTCTATTGAGAATTCATATACAATCGTACATTTTATATGACCTTCAAATGCTTCCTGAAGCTGCACATGACACCTTTATGTCTTACTCTTAGAGATAGACTATTCAATGTCATTGGATACCCTATTGAATCAATATCATACCTCACCCTATTGGATCAATTCGAAACTAACAATTTATTCGATGAAGACTAAATCGACCTTCAAGTTCTACATTTCTTCGAAGCAATGTCTCTCATACATTCAAAATATACACTGAAGGGACAGAATAATAATCGACTTGAATACGAAGAAATTAAACTTGAAATCAATATGTTCCCATCACTTGTCCAAATGTGGACTTTTAGAAAAGGACTAACATGACAATATTTTTGACTACTATATGTCAACCAAGCAACTGCATTGAAATAAATTAAAGTTTAGAAATTTCCGAACTAGACAGAGCAGAATAAACAGAGTTATAATTATCCAGACGCAACACGAGAAAATATTAAAAAAAAATCTATTTTGTCAGACATTGACTGACAAAATTTACCTCTCGAAGATAAAAGAAACCCGAAGAAATAGTATGACATGTTTGCCTATCAACAAATTAACTATCAAAATTAACACAAAGGAATTATGTTATATATTATCTTTTGAAGAAATTCTAGCTCTCATGACTGCTAACGCATTCTTCATCAGGAAAGTGTTGATGACATAGTGAAGCAACTCAGAGAAAATCTTGTTAACTTGAATTCAGTACCAGTATCAATTTACATTTAGAATTCAGTATCAATTTACATTTAGACATTCAATTTTAAAGTTTGAGGATGCGGTTAAAAGCAGCATGCTTCAAGTTCTCTTTGTCACTTGGATCATACCATTTGCGTAAACCTGAGAATCAAAACCCTTCTCCAACACGAGATCACTAAGATAGTTATTATAAATAATAAAAAGCAACGATCGTCACGACGACCCTTGTGGTACACCGTGCTTAACAATATTCAGAGAAGGTTATTTCTGATTTACAACCACGAATTACCTTCTATTTGATAAATTAGATTCAATCCTAGCAAGTTCAACCGAAAAAATTTGCAAAAGGGGAGAAACCAAATAAAGTATGAATGTTTCATTCCCTCTGTATAATTTTTTTTATGGGAACAGTATTTTTTTTAAGTAGAAGAATAATAAAATTTCTTTTTTTATCGTTTTTTTAATATATACGTGTATTTGTATAATATATCATTTATAAAAATGAATAATTTAGTATTCTCAAAAAATTAAAACTCTCAAGCTTCCTTAACCTTTCATTTCCTGTGCAAAAAAAATCCGCCCGTTTCGGTGCTGTGTATTCAATACACATGTAAAAATGAGCGACTTAAAATCGGAAAAATAAGAATAGTCATAGCCAATCGCTTAAATTAATTAAATTTGAAGTCCAAAGTGATAAATATTGAAATTTTATTGCTGAAAACATGAAGAAAACATCGGCCGACGTTCACAAAACGGGCGATGCGACCACCTCTAATTGATGCCCTAGACCTACTGAAAGTTAAGACGGACTAACACTGTGTATATTATACCTCGAAGGAAGAAACATAACTGCAAACTGAGATTTTATTTCCCATATACCGAAGTAGAGTGAGAGTGAGACGTGAATAGCGTCGCTTCCTCACCCATAGCGGTTTTTTAGAATTAATATACCTACGTCACACACTGGCACACGTTTGATTGTATTGGTGAATTTATTTCCGATTTTCACAAAATATCTCTGATGTGGCCGATAAGTGCTAATTATTATTAATATTATTTTTTCATTCAATGCGTAAATGTATTACGGAGGAATACCTTAAATCTGAACCCCGTATTTATTACAATATATTTATAGAAAAATTAAAGTTTTTAGAGGGAAAGTGTACTAGTTACACATCACAGGGAAGGAAGGGTTAAAAATATTAAAACATTTAAGGTCTTAATAATCACAAAGTTTTAGTATACTCTTTTATCAAGTATTTTGTATGTATCCGTTCATTTTACCACTATGTAAACTCATCGAGGGTTACTGCTTTCACATCGCCGACTATGACAATAAAGATTCACTTATTTTAATACTTTTCTTTATCAGGTCTAAGAAACTTAACTTCGGGTAAATATCACGTGAAATCACAGATAATAAAATAAAATAATATAACATGTAGATTTTAAAAGTAAGAAAAAAAATACGAATAGAAAGCCTATTTATTTTCCGCCTACATTTCCCGTTTCCAATGTCAGACGCCGTAAAAATTTCGCATTAAGTTTGTTTGGCAAAATTTTTATATCTTTTCGCTTTTTGTTATATTTTACGCTACCACCTAGAATGTGACATTTTTGGATTTCGGGTGGCAGCGATGGGGTAGCGGTGAGTAGTGAGGGGGAAATGGGATTAAGAACGTAAAAAGCGTAGCGATACACGGATTATTAATCAGTTTATTTAAATTTGTTTTTGTGTTTTTACAATAACCAAAAAAACCAGTTTATTAACGAAGATTACATCAATCATGAGTATGAAAATAATGGGGAAAATAGCTATTTTATTGACAAGTGAAGGGGATTTGATTATCAAAATTTGCAACATTGCCAATTATTTTCTGTTCAATTGACAGTGTCATCCTTATACATAAAACTACCTTCGTGGACTAATTGGTAATATGTATGTCTCCAGATCCGAAGTTTACGGGTTTGATTTCTGTAAACACCCAGATTTTTTATTAAGGATTTCAGTCTGGTTCTCAAGTATCTTGGGTCACTCATCCATAGCGATGGAGGATGTGCAGCAGATGTAACACATAGAATTAGTGTGGGATGGATGAAGTTTAGATCAATGACGGGAGTTCTATGTGATCCGAAAATGCCAGTAAAGTTAAAAGGAAAAGTAAACCAAACGATTGTCAGACCTGCACTTCTCTATGGCTCCGAATGCTGGACGATGTATACCTCTTACTATAGGCAACTAGAAACTGCTGAAATGCGCATGCTAAGATGGTCAGCAGGTGTGTCCCTAAGAGACAAAATAAGAAGCTCACGCATTCGTGGAAGCGTGGGTGTTACAGACATCAACAGCAAGATGGAGGAGAGGCGATTGAGATGGTATGGGCACGTTGGACGCAGAGCACCCGATCACATTGTGAACTAGGCAATCTCCATGGATCTTCCTCGAATAACAACCAGAGGAAGACCAAAGAATTCATGGGTGGTGCAAAAAGATAACCTGATGCAGAGGCACGGCCTGGGGGACGTAGTCCGGGACAGAAGAGCATACAACCTGAGGACGAGGAGAGCTGACCCCAACAGTCTTCGCAGATAATGAGTTGGGATGGAGCCAGGGAGAGAGAGTCTGGTTCCTATGAAAGGTCTCTTTAACATTTTTCTGGTTGGCTGGAACAGATTTTCACATGGCAATCATTCCAATAGGTTGTTCCGTACACAGTTAAAGTGTAGTAAAAAACAATTCAATGACCCAACAATTTTGTTGATAATACATATTTTAACACTGGAAGATCAATAAATATTCATTTGGAGGTTGCTTGTTTGAAAGAGTGAATTTACATTTAGTAGTTATTTTACTACCACACTAATAGTTATTTTATTGGAATAAATGTAACATTTCACGATTTTCTTAAATTCTTTCATAAATAATGAAAAATATTTTTCATACATTATTACCAGTATTTACTTAAAACGAGAATTTTGCGTATTATTTTGTATTGTAAATACAATATTTTAATTTTGACTAACAATAACTTATCATTAGTAGCGCTTGGAATAGGTTAATTAATTAAGTATCTTTATGATATATCTCTTAATGATTCAACAAAAATATATTTTTTATTTCTTTTAAAATAATATATTACCTGATTAAAATTGAAGAAAATCAATTAATACAAGAACCAAGATCTTAAAAAATACAGGAAAAGTTGCAATAATAAATCTATTTTATAATTTTCTTTCAAAACGTTAATAAAAAATAACGCAAATCTTCAAATGTTACTTTTTAACTATGTTTTATTTTAATTCCATGATGATTTCATTCTTAATTCATAATATTTATTTATTAAAAACGATTATTTCTAGCAATAAACTTATATTGTAACACTATATTGAGCGTTTTGAGCTACCATTAAAAAAATTCAGGTGGAAGGAGATCTGAAAAAAATTTGGATGTCAAAAATGTCATGGTAACCAGCAATGGTGCTAATGATGTTTGAGGCCATGTTAAGGATATAAGTTCTTAATCAATCCAAAGCGTATGTTCTGAACCTCATAGGCAGATTTTAGAACCTATTCTTTGATCTTCTATTCAAAAAATGATTGTCTTAAATCTTATGATTTTGACCACAGTAAAAATATATTATTTCCCCTGAAAATACTCGAACACAAAGTTTTTAGTTCAGTTATCTCATTAGCTTTTATCGTATTTAAAAAGTTTTATTTTATCGGTCTGGTTAGTTTCAAATAGATTTCAATGTAACAAGAAATCAGAATCTTATATGGCAGTCACGTCATATCATTAACAGAGAAGAGAAAAGCAGAAAAAAAATGACAAACGAAAAAATAGGATACGCATCCAATTCACATTTCGCTTTAACTTCTCAAATAATATCGACGTTTCTTTGTGATTCACATTTTACGACACTTTTTGATAATTTCGTCGACTCTTTTCTCCTTATTATTAACATGTTATTGCAAATATAACAATGATAAGACTGCTCGATTTAAACAGACCGGTTTTTTTATATTTAGCTGGATACCAGAATTTCTCAAAGGCCCCAAGAGGGGTTTAACGGTAAACTTACTATCTTTAATCTTGCTCATTCTACCTGTTTCAGTTTTTGTAACAATTTATATAAATCTACTAACCACATCTTGTGGACCCAACACGATTCAAATATAAATTCTAACTTTTAGAACGAAACTCTGAGCTACTGTGTATTGAACTGTCTGGGCACAATATAATGTTTTTACTTTGTGCCGTTCAATGAAGGCTTAACTCCATTTGCAAAAAAATCCGCAAATGTTGATCGTTTTTCTTTCGCTTTCGGCTGTCAACAGTCAGGGTCGTAAAACAAAATGTATTTAAATATATATTCGAGTGTTAGTCTTACTGGATAGGAACTCAATTCGTTCCATACGTTACTATGAATAAATGTATGGAAACATAAAAAAAACCGACTTGCTTTTCCCGACGATCCATCTCTTCATAGAATTTTATGTGTTATCTACAGATTATTTCATGGTAAAAATGTATATCATAAGTCATTCGGTGACTAAATATTTGTTTCTGCATGGCTATATGACTTCGATAACAGGTTGGCGATCAAATAAACAAAAGAATATAGAGTTTCTTCAAGTCTATCAAAATTTAAAACAGAAAAAAGTGTACTGTGTTTGTAGTAACACATTGTACAAGGCAGCTTATGTGAGCCACTCAATTAATTCGGATGCTCTGATATTATACAATAGTAATGTATTAAAATCAGGAGTTCGAATTGATACACAAGTCACGTTCCCGAAGTCATTGGTACCTGGAATACTATTCTTTATGTTTGCATATATACACGTATATCAAAATTGTAAAGAGCATATTATTATGATACTGGATATTTATTATAGATTAGGGATTATTGAGAAAATCTCTGACCATGGAAACTTTGTTGGCAAACTGTTTAGCTTAGATCTTGTCCCTTTGCCTGGTTGTAATTTTTGCGACCATCTGGATCAATCCACGGATTATATTTTGTGGTATGATAATCGAGTCAATAATTTTCGAAGGAATTCATACTCATTTCGAAGGAATTCAATTCACACTCAGTTCATTCATACTCATGTCGAAGGAATTCAATTCACACTCAGTTCATTCATACATCGGTTCATCTTTGGATCGATTGGCAATTTCGATCAAATGACGTTAATAGATAGTTTTATATTTTTTATTATTATTGTTTTTTATTTCTCAATCATCATTCAGTTCATATTTGTCCACTGCCGAATGAAGACCTCTCTTTACCCCTTTCACTCATTCGGATCTTAAGCGCTTTGCATCCATTGCACCCCAGAGAACAGTTTGCTTTTATCCATCCATCATGTTGACGGGTATCCCAGTAGTCTCTTTTCAGTACGCGGTCACTACTCTAAGACGATTTTTGTCAAACTTTCAGTTTCTATTCCTGCAATACGTCTAACTCATTTCATCTTTAGTAAGACCATATCTAAATCATATAACTTATCTTAATTTGATTTCGGATCCAATGTGTGTTTTCTTTTATGAAAGGACGAGATGAAACCCTTTTGAAAGATTGCTAAGTGAGTAAATAAATACCTTTGGTAAATTCTGTACGTTGCTTCGGAAAGTTGAGCTTTGTTTACCGAAAGCTATCAATCAGTTCACAATAATAATAAAATAATAATTTTTACAACGCCGTTTAGAGACCAGACTCTCCTCAAAGGCGGAGGAACTCGGGTTCTAAACCCACTTTTATTGACTGATTAAATATGGATGTGATGATTGTGGCCACTAGATTAAGTACTGCTTTGCATCTGAGTATGTTTAGGAAAACAAACGAGTTAAGAAAACCGCAGAAAACTTACAAAGAAAATACAAACTACGAGTCCAAAATTTGTAGTTGTTCAGGTATGTGATGTAAAGACATTGAGCTTAAATATATATTTTTTTCCTTTCCGTTGGAAAACTAATTATCTTTTTAGGTAAAAATAACAACTTATCCTCTCAATAGACGTGATACGCCAAAAATAGTCATTAGAATAATTAAATATAAATAGATACATTAAAATGGTAGTTACGACTAAAACCCCAACAAAGATCTGTTATTTTCTATAATTGCGAAGGAATCTTTTTGTTCTTGATGACATTTTTTTTTAATTTCTATCTTGGTCCTTTTATTTTATTCTTAGATAATCTTAGTTCTGCTTCACCATCCAGTCGCGTAGTGGCGCGCGATGCTTCTCATCACGTCGCCGTTTGACCCAAATTTAAATAAAGACCGACCCAACTCCCTTTTTATGCGCGCACTTCGTCTCGGTCCCTGATTCCTCGCCAGATAATAAAACGGCCTCTCAATTTGGGTAACGTCACTCATGGATAATACCCGGGTTTAATGTACAAAAGTTAATTTAGCTAATATTCTCCGTTATGATATTTCATTAATTTAAGTACTGGAAAAGTATTTCTGTAAGGCTTCCATTGAATTTTACAGTTATCTATAAATAGATCAAGTCAATCCCATGACTTCTGAGTACCTGAAGCAAATGAGGACTGGAATAGTGCCGAGATAATTGGAGTTAATTCAACTCACACATCTTGCAAATCAATACCTTTTAGAGAAAATGAGGTTGACCAAACCAAAAGAGAGGCAATGTACGAGTACCCCATTGGCAGCGAATCGTTACATCCATGGTCTAGTTGGTACGACACTGTCTTCCAGTTCGGGGTCTTACGGTTTCTATTTCCAATCGTATCTACATATTTAAAAAAATGATTCTGGTATGACTTTAATTTAAGGCCTCTTGAAATTTTTTTCTGGATGGAAGGGAGGGATTTCCACTTGGAAATAAAACCACCAGGTTGTACTGTATACAAGAACAATGTCACTCAATATAAAATATTTCTCACCTCACCATGACACAAGATATTCTGCCTCTGTTATGCTCATCTTATTCTCACTGTGTTGTGCCGTCAGCAGAGAAGTATCTTCTTCAGTTATTTTTACATCGTAATGCAGACATGTCTCAAAATAATATTCAAGTGTAGATCATACCAAATGAGAACTCGATTTGTTCCTAATGTCAGTATACTCGTATGGCAGGGATCTCAAAACGTATGTAAATGATTTATTCAGGAAAGCATGACGTAATTAAAAAAAAAAAATCAAGTACGCCAGTAAAATGGATTTTTGATGTTTGATAATTCATTTTCTATTTAAAAGATATCGCTAGGGAGCACACGGAAGCTTGAAGCATATTGGTCCTTTGACTGTCAGGGTAAAATTTAAACGTCTGTCAGGCTGTCATTTAAATATGTGGGAGAGTACATTTTAATAGATTTTAAGCTGACAATTTTATGTTTTTTACAGTTTAAACTTGATTTAAATTAGATAGTGTTTAATAAACTGTTACCTAAGAAAATAGGAAAAATATGTATATAAAACATGTTTTCCACACGGTTTAGCAAATATATTTGTGTTTTTTTTTTGTTTTTGATAACATGATTAGCAAAAACCATGTAGAGATAGGAAACCATTCAACAATATATGGAACATCCCTACCGCAAACTGAAGTATGGATATTCCATACAGAAATTTGTATCGCAAGTTTCTTGTGCCTACTCGCAAAACAGTAATATTTTATAATAAAACTAAATGTTTGTCCATTCTGCCTAAAAACATCTGGGAAATGAGATAGTCTTCACGAAACTTTCATATTTTTTCAAGAAATATATATAATATAAAAGGATACAAAAATGTGAAGGGTTGTGTAAAAAAGGAAGGTGTAAAAGCTGAAACACTTGCAAAGTAAATACCAAAGTAATGAATGATATGTTTTCGAGTAGGTTCACTAAATTATCCTTCGAAATGCGTTGCCAAGTTTCTGTGAGTACTATATCTTGCTATGAAGTATGAACAGATGATAATTTGAATGGTTGAATTAAAATAGGCACTAAGTACCAACAAAAAAACAAAAAGAACTAAGTATGCAGTTTCATTATATATGACATATAGAACGAAACTGCATACTTAGTTTTTTTGTTTTTTTTTTGGTACTTAGTGCCTATTTTAATTCAACCATTCATTTATTTAAGGAGATTCATCTATCGAATAACAAATTCCCACGTGGTTCCTTCCCTTTTTGAATAACAAATTCCCACTTGTTTCCTTCCCTTTTTGAATAACAAATTCCCACTTGTTTCCTTCCCTTCTTGAATAACAAATTCCCGCTTGTTTCCTTCCCTTTTTGAATAACAAATTCCCACTTGTTTCCTTCCCTTTTTGAATAAACTTGATATATAGTATATTAATCTGACTGTCAATTTGTTATATTTTCAATAATAATAATAATAAAAAGACAGTGAATATAACGCCGTTAAGAGGCAAACTTTCCTCAATTGTGTTTCCTTCCTTTTTTCTTAATACGATACGAATAATGTGTGAATAGCAAATTTGTATAAATGATTTCAAAATGCACATTTTAAAGGAGAAGAATGCTTTTCAAACACACACGTATGTAATAGGACGTCAAAATGGTTAATAATAATAATAAAATGACAAACACTTCAAGGATACTCGAACCCGAGACTCGAGCCCGGGTTCGAGTATCCTTGAATTATAAAATAAATATGTACAGTACCCGGCGGTTAGTAATACACATCGGGCTTAAGAAAGAGACTGTCGGCCATAATCGGCTTATTTCGGCTTTGTAGAGCTTCGTCTCTTTCATTCATACACGTGTTCCGTCGCGAGACTGTTAGCGCATTGTGTGACAGAAACGACGCTCTACAAAGCCGAAGTTAGCCGATTATGGCCGACAGTATCTTTCTTAAGCCCGATGTGTATTACTTAACGCCGGGTACTGTACGTAGATACTTTGAGTTGAACCTCTTCAGATAATTAATAATTCTAAGGTTTTAAAAAATATTCTTGCTTGTGAGTGTATTATTTACACTAAATGCAACCTTATGTCGTATTTGTTTATGTATACCATTAAGTCGATAATAAAAGATGCTAAATTTAATTTCCTATCATTGGAAACATAAATATACCCCAAAGTTGGTTATAAAGTGAATATAAACTCTGTGTCCATTATAATGGACGCCAGGTCTGAAGAGGTTAATGATTCTTAGGAAATGGCTGCACCCATTAAATTAGGTATTTCTTCTCAATTAATTTAATTTAAATTTACGTTTTGGTTAGGGTTTATATAATATTAAGAAGCTATTGAATTGTTGACTAAAATCCTTTGTACTCACATATGTCATCTTTGCCCTGGTAAGTTAAACTACCAAGTCACATTATTTTGTTATTTTTTTTTTGCTTAAATAACTAACCCATCGATTTATATGAGAATGTTATCTGGAAATGGGTAATCGAAATTTAATAGATGTTTCATAATGATTGAATTAGTTTTAATTCTTTTCAAGAAGATCCCTAAGCATATTTTGAACGTTTTAGTACAATTTAAAATGATTTTTCACATAAATTAAATTGATAAAATCTTATTTTTTTAGTATAAATGATGTCATCATCCCCTAAAATGAAATTATTAATGTATTAACTCTATCACATAATGGAATAATAATAAAAAAAACTTCAATTAAACAGCGGAAAATCGATAACCAAAATATATTAGTGATAACCAAGGCTCGAATTAGATGTAAAAAATATTTCATTAACAAATGAATTTTAAAAAAAATGTACACATATTATTAACCATTTTTTATCAACTTAAATAATTGCTTAAATATCCAACAATTTTCCAGCGTCATTACTCCGTTATAGATATTGAGTTTTTTTCAAATACTTTTCACACTGAATGAACGTACGACTATTTATAAAGATATACTGTTAACCTTTTTTCGACATTTTGTTTCTTTCTATAGCTTTTTCTATTCCAAATGTATTATTTTCTTTTAAAAGCTTATCTCAAATTTATGAGAATGTTTTGTAAAGGAATCATAACGCATGCTACCTTTATTCTCGAATAAAATACGTTATTTTAATTTTTCATACGTACCTTTTCTCTGAACCGGAAAAATAATTCCAAAGCAATCTCAAAAATACATGATCACAAAAACCTTCGACGAATATCTGAACACTCTCAAATGAGAAAGTAAAAAAGCGGTTCTAACAATGGAGACGTCTTACAGGAGATTTTTTGCAATAATATTTTCGTACAATCTCGAATCGAGACATTTTTTTCCTTTCTAATTTATGCGACCTACGTCGAGAGATTTCAAGTTACATTTAATTTTGGTTCAAAAAACATTTTTGAAGAATTTCTTATCCTTTTATTTGTACGGAGAAATTAAAATAATAATTAAACGTTTGTGAGAATTTCAAAAGGGTTTCGCTAAGAGTTTCCGATAAAGTTTTGATGATAATACTAGGCTTATTATATACCATAAATCACTGAAATTTTTGTTTAACTGACAAATGGAAACTTTTAAGACAGATTTTAGAACCAAAATTCAGACGATAAAAATATAAACTTATCTCGAAAAATCAACGCGTACAGCATAATTTTTTCAACATTCATTTTTAATATTTTCTTTTTTTAAGTCAACGTTTATGCTTAGAAGTGGTAAAATTTGTGAAACAAAAATATTAGTTTAAAATTGATTTAAAAATCTTTTTTTTTTTAATTTATACTCGAAACCAAATATATAAAAAAAATTACCTTAACTACGTCAGAATATATAATATAAAAAAACAAATTATAAAGTGACCTTGAAAAGACACGAAAAAATGACTGCGTGAGTGGGCCCTATCAACGACGAAGATTTATGACCGAAAGTGCAAACACAAATTGATCTTTCACCAGAACAAGCGTCGCGACCTTCCACTTGAATCCTCGTCGAGGCAGACTAGCCTTATTTATGTGGGGCTTTTCTCCCCTAGATTACCTCGACGATTTCATCCAGGCTGTATCCCCGAAATGTGAAGTGGAATAGGGTGTGGGGTAAGAGATCTTATCCACCAATTTGAGCAATTTTATTGATTTAAAGAATGGAGTACTTTTTCAACTGTTCTACTTTATTCCGCTTCAATAAAAAGACCTTCAGATTTCGGAGAATAAGCTAAGATTGATTATGTGGTTGAAATTAATCAAGCGACTGAGAATTTAAAAACAGAGATATAAAAATAGAATTGTGTTACAAAAGAGATATTGCTTTTTGTTAAGTATTTATTATACTTAATTAATCTAGATGGTATTTAATTATTTCGTACATTTACTAAAACAAGCTGCTGTCTAATTGCATTGTATTGTATTGTCATTTCATTGCGTACAGTACAAACTAGTGAGTTAATTGTCTAGAAAAATATATGGTTTCACCCGGAATCATCATTTCTTGAAAAATATCTGGTTTCACCCGGAATCAAACCACGAACCCACAAGTTAAACAATATGCCACGGATGTAAGCTATTGAGTCATAGTAAAATCAAGCTGCAGGTGTTATGACATTTGATTCAGGTAGATGGTAATTTATTTGAAACATGAAATTAAATTTTAATTTGAAAAAGAATAAAAGTCTACCTTATGTTTGTGAAATCTTAAAAATTGAGTTTAGTTTAAAAAAATACGTTTAATATTACTTGAATAAATTGAAATACTTTGCAATATGTTTGTACTTTTTGTTGTCTTTTAAAACTTAGTTAAAGTATTTACAATGGTTTAAGTTGAATAGTTAAAACTTAAATCTAGTGATGTGTGAATTTTTTTTTGAATAAAAAATGTAGCAAATATGTATTTGTAACCTATTTTGTTGTTTGTCTAACAAACGGGAACATGTGGAGCACTTACTTTTAAGGGGAGCATATGGAAAAAATGCATTACGTATTTATTCTAAGAAATTAATAGGTTCATTCGAAAAATGCATCCAAAAATGAAAAAAAAAACATATTTTATCTAAGTTTAACAAAAAAAAAAAAGCGAAGAATCATTTCAAAATTATACATCGCATGTATCATAATAGTTCAATACGAAAGAGAATCGATACAAACACATCTCATGTTTGATTCCGGTAGTAAAAATATCTTATTAAATATTTTTGCCGATTCCCAAGACGTATGCTAGTTTACGAGCCTCCACTCAGTAACCTTCGGAAGGGATGTTTCTACAAGGATGCCGTTATTTACAGGCTATAAGGGTGATATTTCATTTAGGGATAGAAAGAACTTTTTATATAAATGTTTCTATATTTCCTTAAACGCGTTGGTACTTACTTTTGAAAGTGTATATCATTACTCTTATCTTGTAATAATGGTGATTTTCGCCTTCAACAAAATTCACATTTTCATCAAAATTCAAAATGAGAAGATAGAATAAAGGATTACTCAACGAATTGTTTCAGGGCTGGATTGGGTGCGAGTATATTTTTGTTATACAGGGTTGGATTGTGTGCGAGTATATCAAAAAGGGAAGGAAACGTGACGTAGGAAAGGGGATTAGCTTCGAGATGCTAGAAACATTAATTTATTTGTGTTGGCTCTCATAAGCGTACTTAAGGCGTGCTGATTTTGTTGCTTTATTGTATTGATTTAGAAGTGATGATGACGGTGAGGAATTTCGTTAATTCTCGCCGTTTTATATAAGTTATTCGAAAAATACACCTTATTTTTAAATCATCTCTCAAAACAAATTTGATCGCTGGACGATGGTCACTATAATCATGAAAGAAAAAAGTATATAAATTGTCAATCATTCAAATACCGTAAGGAAAAAGGACATAGTTTGTCAATTTCTTGAATCCCGTATCGAAAAAAGTACAAAGATGGTCAATTGTTCAAATTACGTATAGAAAAAGAACATAGTTTGTTATTTGCTCAAATCCTGAATGCAAAAATGTACGTATATTTTAGATTGTTTAAATCCCGTGAATAAAAAGTATGTACATAGTTTGTCAATTTCTCAAATCCCGAATGGAAAAAGTACATAAATTGCTCAAATACTGAATGTAAGTTAATTATTTAGTAATAGTGCTTAACACTACTAAAAATGAACTACCAAACAGTTAGTTTGGTTCTTTTGAATCTATTGGACATTTCAGCTTCACCAAATAAGGTATGTTATTATCGATTTTTCTTACAAGTATGCTTATTACAAAAAAAGTTAATTAAAGGACGTTGGGATTGAAACTCTATTTACTGTCCGGTATTGAATTGTATTGTATAACTCTTTCATTGTATACAGAACAACCTGGCAAATTACTCTTTCATTGTATACAGTACAACCTGGCAAATTTGATGCCATGTTTCCATCTTTTCCAACCAACCAGAAAGGCGTTAAGAAACTTGATGTGAAAACCAGACTAGGATTATTTTTTTAAATTTGGGTATCAGTAAAAATTGAACCTGTAACCCTCGGGCTGGAACAATTATAGTAGACGGACAATTCATAAAGCGCTGTTCAGAGACAAATTCTCCTCAAGGTCGCTTAAAGACAAATGTTTTATTAACTAGGTCATATAGGTCATTTAATTTATAGCTCATTCAATTTCATCGATCTAAAGCGATGGTATGACAGTTAATTGCGAATATCTGGTTCGAGATTTTGACAAATGACTTACTCACTTGACGTTGACTTCACGACCTACTGAGTTAAGGGGTATACTTCTCTAGAAATTTGAAATAAAATCGTTTTTTTTTGTTTTTTGCACATTCTTAAAGTTTAGACCTTTAAAAATATGTTCTCAAAAGGAAATTTAAAAATTCTCAATATTTACGAAGTTGAAGTTATAAACGAGGCAGCAATTACGCCGCACCGGAATGACTCAGACAATAATCTCAAAACTCTAAACGCGTTTTTCTCGAAATTACTTTTTTCGGCCTGGTCGACATAAAATCTCAAGTTCTTTATAACGGATTACCTTCAAATTTTGTATAAAACTTAAATAAATAATTTTATATCGTCTCTACCTTGAAAAATTCAAAGCTATTTTTTTTCCTATTTAAAAAAAAATCAAAATTCAAAAAAAGGGTAGCAAATTCTTTTTCAGACAGCCACCATTTTAGGATTTTTTTCCTAGGTACCAACTATTACGACATTATTTTTTATTAAGAAACTGTGTATAATACAATTTTCAAAACGCACCCACGCTGTCCAGACATGTTGATCCGATGTCGTTTGAAAGCTTGTAGCGTTGTCAATATTTACCACCAGATGATACCACTGCACACAATAGTGCATGTATAGTATTTGAATGTGTTGCCATATTTGAAATTACGTTACAGTTTCTGCTTTTTTTTAAATCCCTATTTTGTTTAACACCTGTATTACAATGCCATGATAAGGGACAGTAATATACGAGTAATTATATAATTGGTTGTCAGGATATAAGTTTCGTATTTCTTGGACAGATGTCGTTAGGACAAAATTTTCGTTGCCAACTTTATTCCATACGTGCTCAATGTATAAAATTATGAAATGTAATAGTAGAGGGCATTTTATCGGCAAATAGTTATCCAACGTTTTTTTTTGTGTAATTTTGAAGATGGAACGAAACACAATGTTCATTCGGCGCTTGATGCTTTTTGTACTACCGCAAAGTAAAAATGCGACACAGACTAATAAAATATATCTAAAACGTTTATTTTAACGATAAACTAAGCAATCGTGTGTATCAAATGTGATTTAAATATCATTATGCTGCTACGACACTTGAACATGGTGTCCACTCAGGGATTGCGATTATCACTGATTACGACCAAATCAAGACATGGATCGAGAATAACCAGCGTTCTACGACACGAGATATTGCTGAGATACTGAAAAAAAAACGAAGATTACCGTCTACAAGCAAGTAACTTCTAAATATAAAAAACTTGTATTTGAACTTTACCTAAAAGTACGAAATTACTTTCCGGACAACTCAATAGTTAAAATTTATAATAGATGCAATGATACCGCTTGAAGCTTGTAAAATATTTGTGACAGATCGACCACACTAATATAGTACTTACATTTTTTCCTAATCTTATGGCCGCTGGCATCACTTTCCTGTAATCACACTCTATTATTTATTATTATATACTCGTATTACGCCGCTGCTATCACTTTCCTGTAGTCACACTCTATTATTTATTATTATCTATTACGCCGCTGCTATCACTTTCCTGTAGTCACACTCTATTATTTATTATTATCTATTACGCCGCTGCCATCACTTTCCTGTGATCACACTATTATTTATTATTATCCATTACGCCTTGCCATCACTCTCCTGTAGTCACACTCTATTATTTATTATTATCTATTACACCACTGCTATCAATTTCCTGTAGTCACACTCTATTATTTATTATTATCTACTTATTACGCCCTGCCATCACTCTCCTGTAGGCACACTCTATTATTTATTATTATCTATTACGCCGCTGCTATTACTCTCCTGTAGTCACACTATATAATTTATTATTATCTATTACGCCCTGCTATCACTCTCCGGTAGTCACACTCTATTATTTATTATTATATATTACGCCACTGCCATCACTTTCCTGTAGTCACACTCTATTATTTATTATTATGTATTACGCCGCTGCCATCACACTCGATTATTTTTTTTTGTAACATTTTTTACCTGTCAATACTCGTAATAGTGAGTTTGAATCTCATCTCATGCAAATATTTCAAAAGTATGATGGCTTAGGAATTATTTGAAGTATAAAATGTTTCCATAAGTATATTTTAATTTAATTGATAATATTTTTCTACAATTTAATTAAAATAACTACATTGTTATCTTGTATCACATTTGATGGGTCACAAAGATATTATACTAACATATCAACTATATTGTATCATATTTGATGGGTAACAAAGATATTATACTAACATATCAACTATATTGTTATCTTGTACCACATTTGATGGGTAACAAAGAAATTATACTAACATATCAATTATTTAAATTAAATGAAATGGTTGTATATTGTTGAAAGACACTTTTTAAATTTAAAATACCTCGAAACCCCTTTTTTTTGTGAATGTATAAATACAACATCGCATCGGCTATTGTATCTGTTAATAAAAGTACGTATACAGTTTTCAAATAACGAAGGATTCTAAATATTTAACTAACCCCTTGAAATATGAATTCTGCCCTGTATGGTATAAACAGTGTAGCATCTGTCCCGAGCACGAGTAATAAACCATATTTTATGACAGTATTAAGAGTCTTAATTGAGTCGTTACCACAAACATGTCCCAAATCAGATTGTGTTCAACGTATTGGTTACGATTAAACTTTGAGAAAAGTTACAAGCGGCAAACATGTGCGAGTGACAAAGGATTTTACGAAACAATTTAATATTTTAATATCGCTACTGTTTTATAAGTATGTACAAAGAGTCGAAAGTTCAATTGGTTGGTGGTCTATTTAAAATCCTCATCGACTTTATTTTAATTTTAATCGTTCCAGTTTTAAACCTTGTGAAAGTTATATCATAAGCTGTGTGTTTCGTACTATTTATATTGCTTATCGACTGTTGTGGTATTTTGGTAGTGTTTTAATTAAATCTAAAAACTAAAATTTTCCTTTTTTTTTTCATGTCAGTTTAACCAAATGTTATATATATATATAACATGGGTGAGAATGTATTTTTTTCATATGGCTTATCTTTCATCAGAATTTTTATGATTTCTGGATATAAACATAATAAATAATAATATAGTATAAAAGCCTTGACATGTTGTTATTTTCCTAGATTATATAAAAGCTGTTCACACTTCAGTCTTATCTATTGCTTTCAGTTTCTCCTAAATCACGAAAGAGACATCTTTTCAGTGGAATTAAAGGGAGATAGATCTCTGAAGACATATTGCTTTCTGACATGTCTAATTGTAGACATGAGGTTATTACTCCTGACTATTGTATAAGTCAGTTATTTCATGTTCTACGATCCCTTGTTTACGATATTACTTTTGTCATTTTCTTCAGAGAAAAATTAATTCATTATATTTTTTTTCATTACATACTATATGTTAATAACCAAAAACCTAATAAAAATAGCTTTTATTTGATTTACTTTTAAATACACATTTAAAAATAATATTGAATAAAACATACATACATACCATCACGCCATTTCACTGTTGGGGTAGGCAGAGAATATCTCTATCTCTATTTATGACTCTCTTGTCATACCTTTCTAGCTCGACAAACATCCTTAGTTTCTTCTACACCCATACACCTTCTCATACAACCTCTACGATTTCTCTGACTTTCTACTTTTCCTTCTTTCAGAATAACATTCACTTGATCTAACCATACTTTTCTTGGTCTTCCTCTCTTGCACCTTCTACTCACGTTATATATTTTTGTTTTGTTTTTATAGTCTAGATATACAAGGGTGTGGGTTTGAAAGCCTTCCGATGTCCTTGCGGTCGGGCTCGCCCTACATTAGTGAGGTGTGTCTCGGCCGGGGGATGAGCCCGGACCTTTTAATGTCTTCTCTCTTAAATGTATTTTCTGCAGTTCATTTTGAGAAATATATGCGATACTTGGAATTAATTTATTATAATATATATGCACACATTGTGTTGCTGTCAAGGAACCTTTATTTATTTATTTGAATTAATCTGAGGTGGTATTTGTGGATTTGCTTTTTTTTTCTGCCAACTATTTATTTTCGGTTTTTTTCTTCTACTTATTCTACATGTGAAAGGGTGTGTACTGAAAAACACCTGGTGTCCCCGCGGCTGGGTTCGCCCTATATTGGGGTGTATCTTGGCCGGGGGGATATTATTAGATGAGCCCCGACCTTTTGATAGCTTCTCTCTTAACTCTTACAGGATTAGTGGTCCACGTTATGTACCACCTTTTTTTGACGAAGTACTGCACAAAGGTAGATGCAATGTACCACTTATTAAACCTCTCTCTATTGCTGCACGAACGCTCAGATTATGTACCACCTCGTATAATATAATACTTATGACTCATGTCCGCACAACTGCAGGTCTGGTCCTGTTCAAATTCATTTAGCTTCTAATATTATTGACAGTTCTACTAAACAATGAACGAACAACTAAACAATGAAGTTCAAATTCAGTTAGTTGTTCTTGATGTGCCGACTTGTGCTTATAAAAAAAAATCGTTATATATTTGTATTAAATTTTAATAAAAAATAGATGTGTTGTGATCAAATTGACTTCAGTTATTGTGGTAAATTTATATTAAGGTTAAAAATTTATTTTACTTGGATGTATTTCGGCATTATTTGGTGGTACATTAGAAGTACCAGTGGAAATATGGACTAGTGGTACATAAGTTGTACCACCTCACCAGGAGTTCCTTGACCTACCGAGGAAGTGGAAATATGTTAATGTAGCATTTGTATGTATCATTTTTCAAACACATTAAAAAAATAATGAGAAACTTGACTTTTTACTTTTTGTGCAGCCTGAGTAAAAATAAGTGAAGTTTACCTGTGCCTGTAAGGGTTAAATGTACAATATTTTCGGCCATTTATGTGTTTTTGAAGTGTATTTAAACATATTATGTACATAACATACTGTAAACCTATATTTTTTTTTATTTATCTGTACTGTATATCTGTTTGTTAGTATTTCTTCATTCCTTCGTTTGTCATACCCAAACCAACTCAACGAACTCTTATTCATCTTACTTAACACATCAGCCTTAAGTTCACATTCATCCCTTATCCCTTTATTCCGTATTCTGTCTTGTATTGTCAATCCATGTATTGTTCTAAATTAACGCTTCTTTACTGCATTCTTCGGCTCCACTCAGGTTTTTTCTACGTCCACGTTTTAGTCACATACATCAAGGTTGGCACCAAAATACAATTATGGAAAATCATCTCAGCAGATTAAATTATTTATACTTTAAATTAGTTTTGAATACCTTAAAGTAAACAAAAACTTAGTAAAACAACTTTTAATTTTTTTTTCACTTTTAAATAGACATCTAAAAATGTAATAATATATATTTAGTTATTTCTGAATACTTATGCAAATTAACTTATGAGAATTTGATTTTCAATTGAACTTAAAATCTGCCAATTTTAATTTATATTTTTTGATAAAAATATTTTATTTGTAGCCCATAAAAAGTAAAATAAACGAAAGGTTCAATAATTTATGAAATTAATCTCGTTTTAAAAAGGATTATTTGTTAATGTATATAAAAAGTTTTTTCTATTTCTTTAAATGAAATATTGATTAATTTACTATTCATTTAGTATTTACATAAAATATCCTCAAATACGAGTATAAGTCATCGTTTACTTGAATTTACTAAAATTGTTGTGTAGTAAATGATTTAAAATTCTTGCTTTTCAATTCGAATATTGAATTAAAAATAAAAATTGTATTGAATAGGACGAATTCTTCATTTGATTCCTTAAAATTAACAAAAAAAATGAATTTCATTTTAAACATTCTTGTTTTTTTTAAATATACAATATTTTCAAAGGAATTAGCAAGTTTGTGATGGCCGAAAATAATAAATTTAAAAGACAAAACATTGATGTTTCATGTACATAAAACGATATGGCTCTTTGTGTCTCATTTCGCTAGATAGCAGACTGATATTGAAAAAGATTAAATGTCACGGGTCATAGCAAATAATAAAACATTCATTGAATACATAAAGGCACAGAGTAAAGCATAAATATTTTATGTTGCACCTTTCGAGGTATGATAAAATAAGGTAACATTTAACTCAGCATGTATACACATAAATTGATGTTGTAATAATATGTTTTTTTTATATAAAGGTAAATTTTATATAACGGTATACTCATAAGTGTTTTATATAGTGGTAATTTTTTTAAATAACAACAAATTCCATTTAAAAAATTATGAAAGAATTTTATGATTAACAAAATATTCAAAATCTAATGTTAGTAATAAAAATTAAACTGTCGTTTAAAATATGTAAAACTTCCATTCCACAAAGTTATATCGAATAAAAGGAATGAAAATTAAACGGTAGAAATATTCATATCAATGAATTCTTAATTCGTTTCATCTTTATCAAAACTAAAGATTTCACGCAAATAATTTTCCGAACAAACAATTTCTTTTGGTAAATGATGCAAAAAGGCAGATGCAATATTATTAAGATAAGATGTGTTATTTATAGTTAAGGAATTAATTTAGCACATGACTTTTACCTTATTTTTACTTAATATTGAAAAATTTTGTGATCTTCTTTTAACTAAATAGTTTTCAATAAAATTGTGAGAAAAGTGAACAAAGTATTGAGAGAGTAAGAAATCACTTCGAAAATATTTTGCTTATCATGAAATTTTTTTTCTAATTTAAAAATCATTTGGCCTAAAATGTAATTATATAACAAATATACCAATTTAACAAATAAGATCTCTAATTGTTTCTAGATATTGCCTCAAAAGACTGCCTAAGATATTTTAAAAATAACTTTTTTTTAAATCTCTTCGGCAGTTTTTGATCTCAAATCATCACACATAGAGAAATACAATATCGGCGAAATAAATCAATATACTCATACATTAAAAATTATTTGTAATTTATTTTTATCAAACACTGTTTATTCCACTTTTTTGTAACGGCATAACCCTACCGGTTTCAAGGCTTTCACCTCATCTTCAGGGGAGCACAAACAAGACTAAATGATGTTCGAACTGGTACCGATATACACTCATCAATGGCTGGGGGCTGAGGGGTGAGGGAGGCATGGGACGATTTCAGCCAAGAGCGGAGAGATTTTTGGGATATAACTGTTCCAGATGTTCGGATCGATGTACTGACTTAGAAATTTCTAGGGCCTCTAATCTGTCCAATGTATTCCCGTTACTACTGATATGTAAGAATTTGGCATCATCGATTGAAAAAGTATGGTTTTCACGGTGACAATGATTAGCCATTTCAGAATAAATTAGAGGATTTGTTAAGGCGGATTTGTGTTCACGAAATCTCTTTTCAAAAGATCTTCCTGTCTTTCCTATATAGAAATTAGACAGATTAGAGGCCCTAGTAATTTCTAAGTCAGTACATCGATCCGAACATCTGGTGAACAGTTATATCCCAAAAATCTCTCCGCTCTTGGCCGAAATCGTCCCATGCCTCCCTCACCCCTAGCCCCCCAACCGTTGAAGCGTGTATACCAGTTCGAACAGAATTTAGTCTTGTTTGCGCTCCCCTGAAGATGAGGTGAAAGCCTTGAAACCGGTAGGGTTATACCGTTACAAAAAAGTGGAATAAACTGTGTTTGATAAAAATAAACAACAATGTCTTTAAACCTCCACAACGTTAATGCCTTAACTAAACAACATCAAAAATTATGACCGTTTTTAAACTATGAGAATATATCATATAAAAAAAACAAAAATCAGGATTTAAAACCACCATTTTTAGCGATTGATAGCCTCATCGGATTTGAAAAAAACTTAAAACATGAAGATATTTGATATCTACATATAAAGAATATGTAATATGTACCTACTTATATTCATTTTGTAGCCTAGTATTATTTTTTTTTTAATTAAGTTTTAATAAATGGATATTTTTTTAGGAACAGGAAACATCACACATTGTAAGTGTATATTTTTAAATTGATATGCATGTGTGTATATACGTTTTTACTAAGGGCATCCACTCTGGCGAGAGTGTTTCGTGTATGTATGTATTTATTATTTAATAGTTATATTTGATTAAAATGAGTGTAGTGAGCAATATTATTTTTAAATAGAATGTGTTGGTTACAGTAACAACGTGTTAAAAAAAATGTTTAATTATATAAATATTGAAAGACATTACAAATTGTGTTTGTCAAATTGACAAGATTTTTAATGTATAGTATTTCAATACCAAATATTTAAAGATGTCAAACAATTGTTTATAAAATTAAAACCATGTTGTTTATAGTTAAGACATTAACGTTGTGGAGGTTTAAAGACATTGTAATTTATTTTTATCAAACACTGTTATATAATATGAATAAACAGTGTTTGATAAAAATAAATTACAAAAATTAAAACCATTTTTTCTTTTGTATGCCTCAATTCAACATTAAGTTATTTTAAAAAACCTCGTTGATCGAATGTACTTCTCAAAAAAATTGCTAAAAAGTTTTAAATGCTTCTTTTAGCTGGCTTTAGACAGTAAACTTAAATTTAAAGAACGACATTTATTGATAAACTTGGCATTCTAATATTTCGATAGAAATTAACATCTACGAGTATTACTTAAAAAAATCTTGTATCAGTTCTATATTTTTTTATAATATTTATATTGTTGTGTATTTTGAAAGTCTAAGCTTGAATTCCAAACAAGCGTTGAGACATAGATTTGCATCACTTGTCTCAGAATTGACCAAGGTCTGACTGTCAAATATACCACTAAATTAAAATTATAAAACTATTAAACAAATCCAAGAACTGTTCCATTGGTTTTTTTTGTAAAAGATGTTTATTTTTATTACAGTATAGGAATGACAACTTTATCAATTAAATCTCGGTGACGATACTTCTAATTACTTTACAAACTACAATAGAAATCTCTAAGTTAACGCCTACAACAATCTCTTAGAACACTTTCACTTACTTACAACTTAGTCAATCTAGAGATTTTTATAAGAACAATGAAGCTAAGGGAAAGTAATGTGTATGTTATTATGACTGGAGAGACAATATTTCTATTTTTATATAAAGGAGCTTGCAGTGAATGCCATTTCACAGAATGGTATTTTCAAGAATTATTAAAAAAAAATGTTGCCTGCAATATGAGTGTTATTATTAGTTTTTTTAGAAAAAATCAGTAATTGTTGTAAAAGTGTTTGTTGTATTGTTTGTCATGTTTCTTGTTTGTATCTCAGTATTTTATTTTAACGTGTTTTAAAAATTAAGGATACGGCAACGTTTTAAGACGTTTTTCCATGTTTCTTTAAGATTTTGAAGAATGAATATATGTCTTTGAAATAAAATTTGAGAAGGACGTTGAATTTAATCGCTTACCTTTGTTCTTTATACATTCAGATAAAGACACAAGCCCATTTTGATACTTTTACTATTATTTGCTTAAGTCAATGTATTTCCAATATTTCCTAATATTGTTTTAATAGCATTAGATTACCATGTCCAAAGTCGACAAATACTTTTAAAAAATATTAGTTTGCTGTTCATATATATTTTGATGTCTTGTTATATGCCCTCCATATTATGTGACCTGCCTTGTTTTTTACGTTGTCTTAAGAAATAATTCTGTAATTTAAATGATCAATAATTATTATTTCTGGTAATTTATACACCACGTGACTCCACCTCACCGGTTTATTCGATTGCATCCGTGGTTCGAATCCCGGTAAAGGAAATGGTAAATAAATTAATTAGAAAACATAAACTGACAACTTCACACTCAACGAAACAGGAGATTTCGTAGATTACAAAATATTGTTCGAACGTTAAAAGAAAGATCTTTAATAGGATAAAAAATATGAGATATAAAATGTTTGAACGTAATTAAATCGTACATTTTAGATTAGTTTACAATGTTACTAATTGACATCTTACGAGCATACTGAAAAGTTACAGTAAAAAAGGATTGCAAAATTATTTCAACATCAAATAAAGTCACAGTTAAAATATGGAATTCTATAATTTTTACGATGGATCATTTTTGTAACAGGAAATCACAACAACATAATATACTTAAGCTTAACTATATTAAAAAAATCTTTATTTTCTCTTTTTGTGGTAAAATATGTAGCTTCAATAAATGAGACTGTCAAAAATCTATTGACAAATGTTCTTTTTCTTTTCTTTCTGAATGGTCGAATAATGAGAAATATGTGCGTTAAATTCTAAGAGGTGATAACTAAATTAATTTAGATTATAATTTTCAGTGAAAATGTCACAATAAGTTATGGTTGGCCGACGTTCGTAAATTGAATGAAGTATATTTATAAAAATGAGGCATAACCGCTTAAGCTCATATCTTTTAACATTGTTTTTGATACAACTCCGTGGCGACTTCAACTGCTAATTTAATTTTGCTCAAGCGAGATCAACGTTGATCCCATTTTGTTAAAGAAATCTCAATCGTGACGAGATGGTAGTACAAAAATGACTATTCACAGTTAAATCAATGGATTGATCTACTATAATGGCAAAAATACAATGGTCTTAATACCTATTTTAGAGCACACTGTGAAATTGAAAAGTATAAAGAGTACGGTTGCTATCAATTTGATTTAAAAAAAAACAATACAACGTACATATGATCTCCGTCTTTATACATATATCTGACATTAAGTATTTGATATTTACTTTAACAACCGTTCAAAACATAATCAACTCATTCTAGTTACATTATTTCGATCCATCTCTTCTGCATTAACCATGCGATATTCACTCGTGTATTTAAAATCATTATTCTCATCCCTGCATCGCTCCTTTTTTTCTATTATGTACAACATGAATTAAATTCAACGTCCACACGTCTAATGAAAATGATTTTCAACTGACATTAGAATAAAAAAAATTATGTTTAAAAATATTGACGTTTTATTCCTCATCTTTGACGTGAAACCTTAACAATAAGTTGGACGTTAAATTAGTTGCGGCGGTCCAGTGGTAATTAAGTGCCTGAGAAGTTCTGGAGTCGAACAGTGTAAAACGTCTTTTTTCGATCTTCAATCGCTTGATGCTCGGAGACGTACATTTAATTTTGAATTTCTTTGTGAAATGCTGAATGGTCTTATGCATTCTCCTGCGGTTCTAGGACGTATTTATTTAAGAATTCCCTCTCGCTCTGTTAGAAAACCTGCATTGTTCAGCGCAACTACATTAAGAATTAATATCGACTTTTATAACCCAGTAGTGAGAATGTGTCGAGAGTGCAATGCGATATCTAACTCTGATGAGGACATATTTGGTTCAATACTGTAAGAAAGATGGTGGTTAAATTTTGTGCTTTTTTCCATTACTTTTAACATTTTTACTTACCTGCTAACGTGACCGAACTGTGCATTATGTTAGATGAACACTGGTTATTGAGATTTTAATCTTTAGTGTTATTTATGAATAACTTTCTTTTGAATACAAATAAAAAATCTAAATATCATTGTAACTATAGAACTTCGCCAATCGATCTGGGAGGTAGATTATCCATTGTTCCCCGTTCTTTTAAGTTGGCTTCCAGGTTCCTTAAAATTTCTTCGTATTCATGACGTGCTTATGATTGCCTTGCGTCGTGATTCTCTGATATGTCTGGAACTTGGTCATTCACGTGTCTCCAAACTGGCACTAAAAAGTCCTGGTACATGTTTAATGCAGCGCCTAAAGAGAATCATGTAAACCACTCCTTTATTCGGTTTATCCATCTTATAATACACCGTGTCCTTGGTCGTTTTCCCTCAACTGCCCTTTTGATCATCAACTTTTTCATACTTTCCTTATTCTTTCTGGTAACATGCTCAAAGTATGTTACGATTCTTTTTCTACATATTGTCGGAAATCTTTTGGTAATTTCTAATTCTTGGATGATAGAGAAATTGGTGCGCCTTTTAGCCCATGGGATATGAAGCATTCGTCTCTAACGTCACTCTAAATATTATACATTTAGTACGTTTTTTCTTTCTTGTCGTTGATGTTTTCACTCTATACAGTGCTATGGAGAATACCAAAGATTAAATTCAATTTAACAATCTTAAAATAGTCTTATTTTTTTAACTTAAGTATCTTTCAAAAAGTGTAAAATCACGGACATTGTTCAAAATGGCTGAATCTTGCAATCACACGCCGACACCAGAGACACAACAATTTATTGATCATAAAACTTTCGCAATTATCTTCTGGCGAAGACACTTTTCCCGGCATTTTTTCTTAACACTAACTTCAACGCAAAAAAATATGAATCGAAGTCGACCGAGCCACGCGACTTCTTGACATTTTTTTTATTGATCCAAAATAAATGTTTTCTCACTCAACAAAAACAAACTCTAGAATATACCATTTTTATATTGTCGAAACTCTCTTAGCCTATTTTAATTTAAGATTCTGTAAACATTTGAGTTATTAAAGTATATTGCTCGTTTTTAATAATCCGATAATATTAAAATTTATTTAAAAAAAATATCTCAAGTATTTTAAATTTATTAGAAAAAACTAATTTAAGATATTAAAAAACATTCTATAGTTTTTGCGAGATTTTCGAAAAAAAAACTCAAATTTTTTTGTAATTTACGGATTTTTGCATCAACGATTTAATGTCCGAATGTATTTTGTTTATTGTTAGTTTGCGGAACTTTGTTCTAATTTTGAATTTCGATCCACTTTTTTTTTCTCACTTACCTCATTAGATATCAATTTTGGAAGAACTGAAGCTACCTTGGTAATGCCGTCTCTAATTTTCTTGATCTCTTATGTTGAGATAGTCTACTGTTTAAGTGTCAAGTTCCTAAGGGTTAAGACTCCGAAATATTCTGAATAAGTTTTTAGTTGTTTGCTCTGTGTACTCATATATGACAAATTCATTCTAATAAACTGTTTTTTTAAGCCGTTGATTATCTCAGATTTTAAAGATGAGAAATACAATTCACTATTATTTCTTGATCTCTAAGAATCTATTTGAAATCTGTCACTGTCTTGTTTCTATGATATCCATCAAAATTATAATTTATATTAGGAAATTTGGTTTTTAAATGAAAAGCAAAACAAAATGAAGCAGTTTAATTTGATTTCTTGAATCTTCGAAAAGACTATAGTTTCACTTTGTTGTGCCATTTTTTACATAAAAGGAAAAATAAGTAAAATAAAAAACTTATTTTATATTTTTGTGTTCACCACAGGTGTTTACCACAGGTTTTAACTAAACCACATAAAATTGAAATTAAACCACATAAAAGGAAAAATAAGTAAAATAAAAAACTTATTTTATATTTTTGTATTCACCACAGGTGTTCACCACAGGTTTAAACTAAACCACATAAAATTCAAATTAAACCACATAAAAGGAAAAATAAGTAAAATAAAAAACTTATTTTATATTTTCGTGTTCACCCCAGGTGTTCACCACAGGTTTAAACTAAACCACATAAAATTCAAATTAAACCACATAAAAGGAAAAATAAGTATAATAAAAAACTTATTTTATATTTTTGTGTTCACCACAGGTCCTCACCCCTGTGGTGAACACAAATATATATAAAATAAGTTTTTTATTTTACTTATTTTTACTTTTATGTGGTTTAATTTGAATTTCAAAGGAAATAAAATAAAATTAGAGACCATACAAAGTTTATTGGTAATGCGTAAGTCTATAATGGATGGCATGTTTTAATTTTACCAAGAAAAGTATTGCGTATACAAATAAATAAAGGAAAAATAACTTTTATTTGTTTAAATAAATCTGGCGTCACTTTGCGGAACTCCGTAATTAATGTCAATTTAAAATAATCACCCTCATTTAGTTTTATTCCATTAAATTTTTTGCATATCAACATTTTCTGTGTCATCATCACTTTATTTTATCATAAACAGCACATATCAATGATATTATTAGCAATCCAAGTTTTGTTCTATGTAAGCGTTATTCCACTAAAAACAAATCTGAGTTCTTAACCTCTATAAAATAAGTCTTCGACAATTACGTAAGTCTGCTTGGTGAAGTTTGGTAATATTTTGTGGTATACATACATAACATATATTGAACTTAAATATACATATAATTACTAAATAATGTTAAAATAATGACTGTAATTTATTATTACTACTGCTTTTGTATCTTTATGTTAGTTTAAAATAAAGTTTTGTATTTTTTGTCAATAATTTTAAGAACTGGTATAACCTGTCACATGTTCATTTGTATATAAAGACACTGTTATGTCGTTAATTAAATAAAATAAAAATAAAATATCCTTCAGTCCTTGTCAATTCAATAGATGATGACACAGCAAGTGTTAAAACTGCGACATGCAAAATTGTGACATGCAAAAAGTAAAGTGGAATTAAACCAAATTACGGTGTTTTCATTTCATAGTAAAATAACAACTTAATCATTAAAAACAAGTATACAAATAACACTTAAGAGGAACCACACAGAATACACATAATATATGATATGTGTAACGATTAAAAACATGTACACAAATGCCACTCTGAAGATAAGAGGAACCACACATAATACACATAATATATGATATGTGTAACGATTAAAAACATGTACACAAATGCCACTCTGAAGATAAGAGGAACCACACATAATACATATATGTGTACCGATTAAAAACAAGTACACAAATACCACTCTGAAGAGAAGAGGAACCACACATAATACACATAATATATGATATGTGTAACGATTAAAAACATGTACACAAATGCCACTCTGAAGATAAGAGGAACCACACTGTTAGGAGTATATTTATTTTTTTTATAAAAGACGGGTGAGAAGTTTGGGATTTATCCAAAAGGGAAAATAACGCGCGAGATTGATTGATACGAGCGGAATTAAAACGGACTTCCCTGTATTCTGATTTTGACGGGTAAATAATGACGCATAAAAATCGAGTCCGAGCGTGACGCAGTTGTAATTAGGACAGGGAATGATGCAATCGTCCGTTGTTTCTGGAAGATTCTATTCCAAAACGGGCGGCTTAAAGAATTTCATCTAGCACCGAGCAATTGCGTCACTTATAATAAATAATCAAACGCAAGGGTTTGATTGGTCAAATTACGGCCCGACCAAAGATTTGACGAATCAGGACATCGCTTACAAATATGATCAACGGGCGAAAGGGTATCACGTGGGGATGCACAGGTGAGGCGGTCAGAAGGTGGGTGCTTCATTACGAGCGGTACCGTCACGATTACTAGTCCTGTTATTAAGACAGCTCCCGGTCGGGGGAATACGAATTAATAATTAAATAATTCGTTCAAGTTATCGGTCAGTTACCTTGTGGTCCGAGTTATAATATCCTGGTGGGAAATACGAATTAATAATTAGCTTTTTTTTGTGAAAGTTCTTCTGGCACTTCCATCCAGACTTGACGCGGGGATTTATCTGCGGAATAGTATTTTCCAAAGAAATAATCTTGGATTATTATTGGCTCCATCGGGCGTGAAGCAAGTAAAGTTTCGAGAAACTAAAAAAAAAGCGGTTCTTTAAATAACTGCGGGTCGGAAATCGTTCTCCCAGGCCGAAGGCCAAGGAAGAAGATTGGAAGCGGGGCAGCGCGAGCTTCAAAGGACGCTTGCGGCATCATCATCATCATCAGAGTCATCGTTCCGGTTTCGTTTTCGGGGAAAATCTTCTGGTTCTTCCACAGTTCCGAGAGTATAGACATTACGCGTATCGTTCCTTATCGATATTCATGGTATTGTGGGGTGAGTGATCTCTTTTTATTGTAACCTATCATTGTGGATTTCTCCTTACCTCATAGCCTTTATGTTTGTGCTGAATATTGAGCGGGAATCGGTCTTTAGTGCAAGCCCAAATTATTAGTCTGCCTACTCTGGTATTTTTTTGGTAATATATATAATTTTTTCTCGGCATTATTGCGGAGTTTTTTTTATTATAATCTCATTGGATTAAACTAAGTATTATCACAATTTTATGTCTTTCCTTTGTTGTTACCTTTGTCCCGGAGATAATATCTTGGAGGCCTAGTATAAATTATTGTGCCCATCGCAATATGAGACGAAAGAGTACTTGTTCTGTAATTTCTTCATTTGCCGCTGAGAACCGGGTAAGTTTTATTGAGAGAGAAATATCGCAGAAGTGTTTAAACTATTGCTTTATTGTTGCATGGAGGCAACGCTCTTTCTTAATTTAGTAAATATAGGTATAAGTGTGACAATGTCGCCCGTACGTGGGGCCATTTTAGAAAAATGCTGGCTTCCAGGGTATTTGACTGAGTGACGGGGTTATAAAGTGTATAAAAATATAATTTGTTCCTTTTTCAGAAAATTTAGCGCGAAATTCGTAAGACAAGCTTAGGTCTCCATTTTGTTGTTCGAGAAGCGTCTGTGGTTAAGGTGGTTGCGTATAATCAGGAGTATAGTTTTGCCGCGTAAAAAGTTTAGATACGCATTAAGCGATAGTTTAATTCAAACAAAATAAGTGACGGAATAAATAAAAGAGTGCCTAGTTAATTGTGATTAGAGAAGTGATTAGTGGTTACGTTCGTGAAGTATTCCAGTGTTTTTGGAATTTCAAGACCATTTGTTTGAAACCAATCTCGCCTTATAGCTTGCGCGGGGATAGGCAAGAGGAGAGTGCGTATAACTTACAGTAGTTCGGTTTGCGTCGCTGTTGATGCGGTAAAGGGAAATAGTGTTACTACTTTTAGATAAAATCACTTGGTGCTTATACTCAATTGTTTTCGGAACAAATCTTTGTAATATAAGAGAGTGAATAGTATTGAATTAAATTACTTTTAGATTTAAGTTGTAGATTCGTAGCAAGCGGTGTGGTGGAAGCGTGTTTTAGGAAATTTGATAATAATACATATTGGTTAGAATTGCTAGTTCTTAATTTCGGAACATTTCAATTAAGGAGGGGTTGGTGTTAAATTAAAGTTACGTTTTAGTTAGATTCTTGTTCCGGTTAAACGGTGTAGTTAAAGCATTGTTTAACAAGGTGAAGTAAAATTTCGTTGGGTATAAATTTTGATACCTACTGTTACGAATAGGATTGAAAATGGATAGCGCAATGGATCCTATAGTTAATATAATGAAGGCCACGAAGGAAAGGCTAATCGGGGAATTAATTGAAAGGGGATTAGTTCCTAGTAATAATTTTTACGAGTTGCGGCGTCAGGCCTCTTTGTTTAACAAGAGTCTGGTATCATCGTCATCGGAGGCGGTCGCCTTACCGGTCAGGTGCGTGCCTTACCGGAATCTTATGAGAGCTCCACAGTTTTTGGAGGGAACGGACGCGGGTGTGACGGCTTCGGAAACCTTGGCGCCTTCGCCTTTGGCAAGCTCATCTCCATACGCTGGGGAGGGAGCGGCGCGTATAAATATTCCACGTGCGGTTCCGCAGTGGAATTTAAATTTTTCCGTATGGCCAGTGGAGCCTTTTTCTGGAGGGGGTTGCGTAAGGGAGTTTTTGTCGCGTCTTGAGGAATTGGGTTGCGCGCGTGGGGTCGAGGAGAATGCGCTCTCGGCGGTCTTACCGGAGTTTTTGAGAGGCGGAGCTTTAACCTTCTTTAGAAGTAAGAAGAGAGAAATAGTAGATTGGAACATGGTTAGGAGACTCTTCCTAGAGAAATACGAGTCTGACGATTTTATGACGGAGCGAAGAATGGATATCTGGTCCTCTGTACAAAAGCCAGGCGAGTCTTCTACGGACTATGTATCTAGAGTCCAAAATTTGAATCAGTCTTTAGATTCGCCTTTGACGGATGTGGAATTGGTAAAGGTATTTAGGCGCGGGTTACATCACCGTTATAGTGCTGTTCTGGTCAGCTCTCAGCCAGCTTCGGTCAGTGCATTGGAAAAGCTGTGCTTGTCTTTCGAGCTGATGAATAGAGATGAGGGAAGGTTGCCTCGTCCTGCTCCTTTCGTTTCAAGAACAGGTGCTAACCTGTCTCCAGTATCTCGTGCCCCGAATACTCGGGATCCGTATCCCCGCGGATGTTTTCGGTGTAGTCTTCCTGGTCATGTGGCGCGTCATTGCCCTGAACAGTCGCGTACCCGAAGGGAGCCCGTGAGGACGGCTGACAATCTGTGGAGGGCTAGAGCCATCCCAGCGCGTCCATTGGCTATATTACCCGATATGTCTAGGCCACCTCCGGATGTTAAGTTTCCAAAAAACCGGTGGGCCACCAACCCGTATTGAGTAAATCGGAGTCGCCGGGTTGGTCGCGTTGTTCAACTTACAGGAGAGGATTCCCCTCTGTAAACCTAGTGGAGGTCACGAATGCTAGGGACGAGCGGCCCTATCTACGCTGTAGTATTCAAGGATTGCCGTTTTCGGCTCTGCTCGATTCGGGTGCATCAGTTAACGTGATTGGCGGCGATCTTTTTAAGAGGTTTGAGAGCCGGTATTCTCCGTCTCCAGTTTGCGTAGGGATCGTTCATACCGCGGACAGTCAGGGACACCGGGTAATGGGATCAGTCCAGTTACCATTGTGTTATGATAACCAGACTACTCTGGTGAAATTTCAAATTGTTCCTTCATTGGATGAGTGCCTGATCTTGGGTGCTCCCTTCCTGAAGCACTCGGGTCTTACCCCGAGCCTCTTTCCGGCGCCTTGTTTAGAAGGAGTGGCAGGGAACCCTGTCGTGGCAGAGGTAGAGGTTGGGTCTTCAAAGCCTTCATGCTTAACCTCCGCGGCTGATTTGTCGGAGAACCAAACCTTGCAGCTTAATCTCCTAGTCAAGGAATTTAATAGTATCGCGTTTGAACGAGTGGGTTTGGGCCGCACTACATTAGTAAACCACATTATTGATACCGGCGATAGTCCGGTGGTGAAGCAAAGAACGTACCCCCTGTCGCACGTCCGCCGGCAGCAAATGATCATCGAACTGGATGAAATGATCAGGTTAGGTGTGGTTGAGCCGTCACGTAGCGCATGGCTGAACAACGCTTTTATCGTTCCAAAAAAGGATGGGTCGGCTAGATTCGTGTTGGACCCGCGTAAATTAAACTCCGTTACGAATTCGGATTCTTACCGATTACCAAATATTAACCGTATATTGGATAATCTGCGAGATACTCGTTATCTTTCTGCGTTGGATTTAAGTCACGGATTCTGGCAGATGCCGTTGAGCCCGGACTCCAGATGTAAGACCGCGTTCTTCGTGGAGGGCCGGGGCCAGTACCAATTTGTGGTAACCCCTTTCGGTTTAAAGAATATTCCTGCAGAAATGCAGAGGCTGATGGATAGACTGTTCGCGGATCAAGGAGGCCATGTCTTCTGCTATTTGGATGACATCTTAGTCTGCAGTGCAGACTTCGATTCACACCTTAATACCCTAAGGTTGGTATTAAGTCGGTTGCGTGAGGCTAATCTTACTATAAAATTGGCCAAGTCAGAGTTTTGCAAGTCTAGCCTTAGGTATTTGGGACATATCGTAGACCGTGAAGGATTGAGAACCGATCCTGAAAAGATTAGGGTGATGGAGGAATTTCCGAGACCGCGGAGTGTTAGGGAGGTAAAGAGTTTCCTTGGGTTGTGTTCGTATTACCGCCGGTTTATCAAAAATTTTTCTAGGACGGCCGCGCCGCTCTGTCAATTAACAAGCATCAAGCTTAAGAATTCTCGGTTTCAATGGGGTTCCGCCGCGGAGGAATCTTTCATCCTTCTCAAGCAGGCCATGGTTACATCACCCGTTTTAAAGCCTCCCGATTACACGGTTCCTTATATCCTTACTTGTGATGCGAGCGGAATAAGTATCGGTAGTTTCCTCTCTCAGAGTATGCCGGGGGGCGTAGAGCATGCTATAGCATACTTTTCACGAAAACTTTCTCCGGCAGAAAGACTTTATAGTACTACAGAGCGCGAACTCTTGGCCATTGTCGACTCCGTCCATCATTTCCGTAGTTATTTAGACGGAACCCGGTTTACGATACAGAGTGATCATGGTTGTTTGAAATATCTGGACCATCTGTCCTCCCCCAGTGGTCGACTAGCCCGTTGGGCGTGTCGACTCTCGCAATATAACTTCGTTTTTATTTATAAAAAGGGTTGTGAAAATCGCTTGGCTGACGCCTTGAGTCGAATCGAAGTATCCGCGTTAAGTTTCCCACCGCCATTTGAGAGCGTCAGAGATGAGTGGTACTTACAGGTTATGCAGGATTGCCAACGGGATCCGCTATCGCGGGCAAATTTTAGGTTTAGCCATGGACATCTATTACGGTTGTGCCGTACCTCTCACGATCCTGTCCGCAAGCAGGAGGGAAGGGACTGGAGAGTGGTGGTGCCTCGAGAAGCACTAGTCCCTTTGATCAAAGAAACACACACGAACTTGTGTCATCCGGGTGTTAGAAAAACTATAGAATACCTCTCTCGCACGTACTTCGCGAACGGTTTGGCTGAGGCGGTAACTCAGTTTGTAGCGCAGTGTGAAACATGTAAAGCATATAAACACAACACTCAGGGTCCGTGTGGTCTTATGAGCACCCCCAAACTAGCTTCTCGTCCTATGCAGTCCTTAAGTATGGACCTCGTGGGTCCCTTGCCTATGTCAAGGAAACGGAATTGTCATATTTTAACGGTTGTCGATAACTTTAGTAAATTCCTTTGGGCTTTCCCCTTGAGAGTGGGAACGTCCAAGGCTATCATTCATTGTTTAGAAACGCTGATATTCTTGCCTTGTTCGGTGCCACGTACCGTTGTAATGGACAATGGAAAACAGTTCATATCCAGGGAGTTTCGTGAGTTCTTGGAATCTTATGGGATAAGAGACCTTTTCTATAACGCTTACTATCATCCTCAGAACAATACCAGCGAGAGATATAATTCCTCAATTTTAACGTGCCTGTCCCTAATGGTACAGGACAACCAGCGTGATTGGTGTGAGTTGTTGCACAAGGTATGCTCTTGTTTAAACAATACAGTGAGCATTGCCACTGGTCACACCCCATTCTATTTGTTTCATGGGTTCCACCCGTTTCCCCATGCTTCGTTCCACGATCAACCGCCGTCGCCAATGGATGGGGCTTCCGAGAATTCCCCCTCTTATCTCAGGGGTTTAGTTAACATGGAAAAATTATACGATAGCGTAAATAGTAAACTGCTAGCGGGGTTTAGGCGTAGCGCCGCGAGATATAACCTCCGTCGTAAGGAGAGGCTGCTGTCCGTTGGACAGGTAGTTTGGAGAAGGTCCTTTGTACAGTCAAAGGCGGGTCAGTATTTTAGCGCCAAGCTAGCCCCACGATTTGTAAAGAATATAGTTAGTAAAAAGATCTCCGATTCCGTATACGAGCTGACGAATGTGGATGGACGGGTCGCGGGGAGATATCATGTGAAGGATATAGCCAAGATTATCGAGTAGACCGCTTGAGGCCGTGGCATGTGCGCGGTTGTGCACATTGCTGAGGGGGAGACTTTGCTGTTCGTCGTCTTTTTCAATTCCGTTGCCATTGCGATTAGCTTTGTTTCCGTAATGATATAACCGCCTTCGCCACAGACTAATCTCTTTTGCCGTTCGTCGTCTCGCGTCGTACTGACAACCTGATACCGTCAGACCGCGAGGCGCAGATTACTTTTTCAATTCCGTTGCCATTGCGATTAGTTTTGTTTCCGTAATGATATAACCGCCTTCGCCACAGATTAATCTCTTTTGCTGTTCGTCGTCTCGCGTCGTACTGACAAACCGATACCGTCAGACCGCGAGGCGCAGATTACTTTTTCAATTCCGTTGCCATTGCGATTAGTTTTGTTTCCGTAATGATATAACCGCCTTCGCCACAGATTAATCTCTTTTGCTGTTCGTCGTCTCGCGTCGTACTGACAAACCGATACCGTCAGACCGCGAGGCGCAGATTACTTTTTCAATTCCGTTGCCATTGCGATTAGTTTTGTTTCCGTAATGATATAACCGCCTTCGCCACAGATTAATCTCTTTTGCTGTTCGTCGTCTCGCGTCGTACTGACAAACCGATACCGTCAGACCGCGAGGCGCAGATTACTTTTTCAATTCCGCTGTCATTGCGATTGGCTTTGTTTCCGTAATGATATAACCGCCTTCGCCACAGATTAATCTCTTTTGCTGTTCGTCGTCTCGCGTCGTACTGGCAACCTGTTACCGTCCGTCCGCGAGGCGCGGAATCCTTTTTCAATTCCGTTGCAGTTGCGATTCAATCCTCTTTAACTTTGTATACCTTATGGGTGTGAAGTACGTCCTCGCGCGTTGCCCTGACAAGTACCGTCAGGCCGCGGGAGACGTATTATATTATTATCAGTTCTGTTTCCGTCATACTAGTATCTCATTGCCCAAAGGAATAATCTATTTAGCAGTTCGTCGTCTCGCGTCGTGCGGACAAATTGATACCGTCCGTCCGCGAGGCGCGGAATACTTTTTTAATTCCGTTGCAGTTGCGATTCAATCCTCTTTAACTTTGTATACCTTAATGGTGTGAAATACGTCCTCTCGCGTTGCCCTGACAAATACCGTCAGGCCACGGGAGACGTGTTATATAATTATCACTTCCGTTTCCGACATACTAGTGTCTCCTTACCAAGGAACAATCTATTCAGCAGTTCGTCGTCTCGCGTCGTGCGGACCACTTGATACCGTCCGTCCGCGAGTCGCGGAATATTTTTTTTTAATTCCGTTGCAATTGCGATTCAATCCTCTTTAACATTGTATTACTTTAATGTATTAAGTACGTCGGAGTTAGCAGATTTGTCGCATTACACAGCGACCGGGAGAGTATCTTTTTCTTGTAAGGGGTTAGGTTGAGACTACAGGTTCAGGGGACAAGCGGCCCTTCCCGCACGATAGTATTCAAGATTTGCCGTTAGGCCTTGGCTCGATTCGAGTGCGTCAGTGGACGCAGTAGCTAATGAGCATTTCGTAATCTCACGTTTGTCCTGACCAATTGTTCCGGCAGGCCGTGAGACGCGGAACGTATATTCGGTTCCGTTCTCTTCGCAGTTGAGTTTCTTTTACCATTGAGAGTAGTAGCCATCGAGATTTAGTTCCGTTTCGTATACGGTGTTAGAGCGTTTGGCATGGTGTAGGTAATTGAATCACGTTGTCTCACGTTGTCTTGACCCATCGTTGCAATTGATATACCAAGCATCCGTGGTCTCGATCCGCTGTCGCCTGAAGTAGGCAGTAAGCCGTAGTCGCACGAGAAAGGATGCGCACGCAGAGGTTAGATCCAGTCCGGTGTTCACTATTTAGTGACCCGGTGGAATATACGAAGGTTAATAGCATATGGAGTAGTGATAGGCTCATCGGTGCCTAATTGGGAGTCATTCATGGTCGGGAAAGTACAGGTTCTTAAATTAAATTTTCGTTATATTCTTGTTAATGTTTAAATCATACCTTGAAAGTATGCACTGTCGGATTCTTTGATGAATGGCAGTAAAGTTTTTTTTTTATATAAATGACATCACCAGTGAGAGTTCATAATTCCGCTAGGGTGATTAAACAGTGAGCTAGTCGTGAGGCAATCTCGTATGGAGTCATGTCCATATGTTCTATGTACGGGTTTGGTACTCTTCCCCGTGATTAGTGTGGTTATTACTTTTAAAGAGTATCTGGCGCTCAGAGCCTGGGCCTGGACCATGAGTGACGGAATGCTGAGAGCCTCGAGTAGAGTGTACTAAATTTCTTATGTACTGAGGGGTAGGCTTCCTTCAGTATCGGGTGTTCATAAGGTTGAACATTGTTTTAGTGCAAGACCCGTGGAGGATGGGTGCTGTTTATAAACTACCTTCGGATGATAATCCGTAGGGTAACGAATCTGTATAGTATACAGAATTTCTTATGTACTGAGGGGTAGGCTTCCTTCAGTATCGGGTGTTCATAAGGTTGAACATTGTTTTAGTGCAAGACCCGTGGAGGATGGGTGCTGTTTATAAACTACCTTCGGATGATAATCCGTAGGGTAACGAATCTGTATAGTATACAGAATTTCTTATGTACTGAGGGGTAGGCTTCCTTCAGTATCGGGTGTTCATAAGGTTGAACATTGCTTTAGTGCAAGACCCGTGGAGGATGTTGATGTTTATAAACTACCTTCGGATGATAGTCCGTATGGTAACGAATCTGTATAGTATACAGAATTTCTTATGTACTGAGGGGTAGGCTTCCTTCAGTATCGGGTGTTCATAAGGTTGAACATTGCTTTAGTGCAAGACCCATTGAGGATGGTTGAGGTTTGAAAATTACCTTCGGATAATAGTCCGTAGGGTAAAGAATTTGTGGAATCCACAGAAATACGAACGAAGGGAGGGGTTGGCTTCCTTCCGTGTGGGATGTTCTTAAGGTTGAACCCTAATCTAGTCAGACATCCATTGAAAATAATTGCTTGGAACATTGGAAAACATCGTTAGGCTAGTTGCTCGTTATAATGGAAATGGGGATGGAGTCACCTCGCTACAAGGATTCTCAAGGAGTTAGAAAATTGTTATTAGTTCAGTGATTGCATATCTGAGTTATTGGCTTGGGCTGTTGGAACCGAGGATTTAAGGAAATTGGAGCTGCTCCTAGTATACTTTTTTGGAGAGTAGTAGTATCCTGCATCGGTGGAACGGATGGTTAATACTGGTGTAACCAGTTCGTGGGATTATTGCCTTATAGAGAGGAATGGCATCGCTGGATGAGAACCTGGGATTTACTATTCTGTTTTGTTATAGCACTATATTGAGAAGTTTAGATCTGTTGCCTTGTAGGTTGGCTCACATTCTCTGTTTGGAAGTAGTCTTGTTCCTTTCTGTAATTCCTTACGTACTATGGGTTTTCTTGTCGGGTGGTTAACTGTGAACCACCCCCTCATCGAAGAGTTTGTTGTCTCGCAGAAGGAAATAGATCTGTTCGGAGTTTTGTTTTTTTTTCCATTCCTGTTTACTGCATAGCGTATTAATATCATGTGTTTGTGTTTTTGTGTTTATTTTCCTTTTGTTTCCTTTTTCTTTTCTTCCCTAATAATTGTGATTAAATTATTTTCTTCAAGGCTTACGGACGGCCTATAATACATCCAGTAAAAGGCTTACGGACGGCCTATAATACATCCAGCCAAGGGTTTACGGATGGCCTGTACACATCCAGCTTGAGGTTTACGGATGGCCGGAATACATCCAGCAAGAGGTTTACGGATGGCCGGTTTACATCCAGCATGAGGTTTACGGATGGCCGGAACACATCCAGTATTTTGTCTGTATCATTAATTTGTTTTGTATTAAATGTTGTGTTTAAAATCATTCGTTTTAAGGTTTACGGATGGCCTAATACATCCAGCATGAGGCTTACGGATGGCCGGAACTCATCCAGTATCTTGTCTGTATTATGTTTTTTTGTAACCATCGTCCTTCTCGTGCTCAAGGTAGCATGCAGAGGCCCTGAACTGCCTCTAAGCGTTCGGGTTGAGAGAGGCTAGCCTCTCGACCGGTTAATATTTTGGTGAGGGCCGTTCGGTGCATCAGCGATGTATTGAATTGTCTCCACCACGGGCGTCATGAACCCGCATTAGCAGAGTTGCCGCTCCAGCATGTTCTGGTGGGCACGCGCTTCTGGCTTGGAAGGGTTCGATTGGTGCAACCGCGTGTTCTGACCCTCAGATCTTGGTTATCCTCAGGCGTCATATGCGGATTCGCGTGATTCTTGGTTCCGGTCTGGGGGCCGGGGGACGTGTCTTGCTGAAGATCGGGCCTAACCGCGAGTGTTTCAATAACATTGTTTATTCTTTTCAGAGAGAGAATAGGAATGGATTAGAATTTCAGGGAGAGGGTTAGGTGTGAGCCGTGTGGTAGGACAGTCGTTGAACAGCCGGTTCTGCTTCGTTCTAGCTATGTTAGATTTCCTAATAGTTTAGAAGGTGTCTTTTTAAAATTCCGTCTCGAAAGAATTTTCGGTCCTTATCTGATTACATTGGCTTGCGTAATAATTACCACTTATTATGCCAGATGGGTGGGCAGTTGTGATTGTAGAAATGTGTAGTGCAGTCCTTACCGTAAGGGCTGGATTTGGGCTTGTATTGATTGATCTCTGTTCACAGTGAGGGGGAGAGGTTGGCAATGGAGGAGTAGAGTCACCCGTATAAACCCTGTAAGTGTATAATTAAGTAAGTGTCCAGTGTATCTTTAAGGTCAGCCGCGAAACAGGCTACAGTGTTTAGTGAGAGGATGAATGGAGATTAACTAATTTGGTTGTAAACCTTTTCTCAGCATGATGCCCTGAGAGGAGGGGTGGGTTAATTATCTATTAACGGTCTACCTATTTGTGATATAGGGTGACCATGTTTAATATCATTTTGTTTTTTTTTGTTTTGTTGTTTTTTCCCTTTGCTCTGTACTTTGATGTATCACCAGCCGGGCTTTAGGTAGAATCATTATCTCCTTGTTATTATTGACGGTCTACCTTTTGTAATATAGGGTGACCATGTATAATATAATTTTGTGTTTTTTTTTTTATTTAATGTGGTTTCCTTTTTGTTGTTTCTGCTCTGTACTTTGATGTATCACCAGCCGGGCTTTATGTAAAAATCATTATCTCCTTGTTATTATTGACGGCTTACCTTTTTGTGATATAGGATGACCATGTATAATATAATTTTGTTTTTTTTTATTTTTTTTATGTGGATTCCTTTTTGTTTTGTTTCTGACCTACCCGTTGATGTATCACAAGCCGTGCTCATGTAAAATCATTATCTCCTTGTTCTTGGGGACGGCCTACCTTTAGTGATATAGGGTGACCATCCATAATACTTGGTGTTATTTTAATTTTATTGGAAATTCTTTTGTTTATATCTGATCACCTTTGAAGTATACGGTGACCATGCCCTAGGTGAATTTGTCTATATCTATTGTCTTTGTTTTTTTTGTTTTATTTGTTTTGTTTATTAAAATTATTTTAGGAATTGTACTCCCTGTATTATGCAATTGTTTCAGTGCTGGTTGCCCTGTGGTTAAACCAGTATTGGAAAGATAATCTTCTGTACTATTGTAAGGAGTTACCGGAGGATTGTTCCGTGCTCCTTAGTATAAGGTTATGGGCTATAGTAGATTCAGTAGTGTGTTGTCATCGTAAGGTTTCCGTGGTTTCCTTGCGGCTAGGTTCCCTTACACCAATTAGGGGTGTCCTACAGGCAAATGCTGACAACCGGTAAATCGGCCACGAGACCGTATCCAGTAGGGGGGACATACACCCCTTGCTCCTTATTATTGCCTACAGCTGATGTGTCTATACTCTGGGAATGATAATTTTTTTTTTTTTGTTGTTTTTTTTGTTTTCTTTTATAACATAAGATGGAGTGTTAGGAGTATATTTATTTTTTTTATAAAAGACGGGTGAGAAGTTTGGGATTTATCCAAAAGGGAAAATAACGCGCGAGATTGATTGATACGAGCGGAATTAAAACGGACTTCCCTGTATTCTGATTTTGACGGGTAAATAATGACGCATAAAAATCGAGTCCGAGCGTGACGCAGTTGTAATTAGGACAGGGAATGATGCAATCGTCCGTTGTTTCTGGAAGATTCTATTCCAAAACGGGCGGCTTAAAGAATTTCATCTAGCACCGAGCAATTGCGTCACTTATAATAAATAATCAAACGCAAGGGTTTGATTGGTCAAATTACGGCCCGACCAAAGATTTGACGAATCAGGACATCGCTTACAAATATGATCAACGGGCGAAAGGGTATCACGTGGGGATGCACAGGTGAGGCGGTCAGAAGGTGGGTGCTTCATTACGAGCGGTACCGTCACGATTACTAGTCCTGTTATTAAGACAGCTCCCGGTCGGGGGAATACGAATTAATAATTAAATAATTCGTTCAAGTTATCGGTCAGTTACCTTGTGGTCCGAGTTATAATATCCTGGTGGGAAATACGAATTAATAATTAGCTTTTTTTTGTGAAAGTTCTTCTGGCACTTCCATCCAGACTTGACGCGGGGATTTATCTGCGGAATAGTATTTTCCAAAGAAATAATCTTGGATTATTATTGGCTCCATCGGGCGTGAAGCAAGTAAAGTTTCGAGAAACTAAAAAAAAAGCGGTTCTTTAAATAACTGCGGGTCGGAAATCGTTCTCCCAGGCCGAAGGCCAAGGAAGAAGATTGGAAGCGGGGCAGCGCGAGCTTCAAAGGACGCTTGCGGCATCATCATCATCATCAGAGTCATCGTTCCGGTTTCGTTTTCGGGGAAAATCTTCTGGTTCTTCCACAGTTCCGAGAGTATAGACATTACGCGTATCGTTCCTTATCGATATTCATGGTATTGTGGGGTGAGTGATCTCTTTTTATTGTAACCTATCATTGTGGATTTCTCCTTACCTCATAGCCTTTATGTTTGTGCTGAATATTGAGCGGGAATCGGTCTTTAGTGCAAGCCCAAATTATTAGTCTGCCTACTCTGGTATTTTTTTGGTAATATATATAATTTTTTCTCGGCATTATTGCGGAGTTTTTTTTATTATAATCTCATTGGATTAAACTAAGTATTATCACAATTTTATGTCTTTCCTTTGTTGTTACCTTTGTCCCGGAGATAATATCTTGGAGGCCTAGTATAAATTATTGTGCCCATCGCAATATGAGACGAAAGAGTACTTGTTCTGTAATTTCTTCATTTGCCGCTGAGAACCGGGTAAGTTTTATTGAGAGAGAAATATCGCAGAAGTGTTTAAACTATTGCTTTATTGTTGCATGGAGGCAACGCTCTTTCTTAATTTAGTAAATATAGGTATAAGTCTGACAACACATAATACATATATGTGTACCGATTAAAAACAAGTACACAAATACCACTCTGAAGAGAAGAGGAACCACACATAATACACATAATATATGATATGTGTAACGATTAAAAACATGTACACAAATGCCACTCTGAAGATAAGAGGAACCTCACATAATACATATACTATATGTGTACCGATTAAAAACAACTACACAAATACCACTCTGAAGAGAAGAGGGGCCACACATAATACACATAATATATGATATGTGTAACGATTAAAAACATGTACACAAATGCCACTCTGAAGATAAGAGGAACCACACATAATACATATATGTGTACCGATTAAAAACAAGCACACAAATACCACTCTGAAGAGAAAAGGACCCACACATAATACATATAATACTCGTATATGTGTATCGATTAAAAACAAGTACACAAATACCACTCAAGATGAACCACACATAATATATATAATATATGATACGTGTACCAATTAAAAACAAGTACACAATTACCACTCTGAAGAGAAGAGGAACCACACATAATACATATAATGTATGTGTACCGATTAGCGATGGATATTTCCTTGTCGAAGTAGATAGAATCAGGAAGGTTGCGGGGGTGTATTTAGGACGGCCGGAAGAGTAATGGACCATCATTAATTCTGTATAACGTTGATTGATGAAAGGCTCGCGGTGCCCGCGCCCAGCCCGGCATCAAGGACTCCACCCGTGGACCTTGGGCAACTATTCCCGACCTGTCATTTTGCAAATTTGTGATGGGAAAAGTATTCTCTGTGGCCTATTTTTATTCTTTTGATAGAAAATCAGTTGGATTTTTTGATGATTAATTATTTAAATAATTAATTTTATTTCTATTTGTCCTTCAGAAACAAATATATCGGGCATCCAAGTGGGAATGATGTTTAATTGCTGCTGTAGATATCAAATTGTTAGTCAATAAAAAGTGGGATGATATTTAATTGCTGCTATAACTTATCAAATTGTTAGTCAATAAAAAGTGGGAATGATGTTTTATTGCTGCTGTAAATATCAAATTGTTAGTCAATAAAAAGTGGAAATTATGTTTTATTGCTGCTGTAAACTGTAAATATCAAATTGTTAGTCAATAAAATTTGGGAATGATGTTTCATTACTGCTGAGATTATCAAATTATTAGTCAATAAAAAGTGGGATGATACTTAATTGATGCTATAATTTATTAAATTGTTAGTCAATAAAAAGTGGGAATGATGTTTTATTGCTGCTGTAAATATCAAATTGCTAGTCAACAAAAAGTGGGAATGATGTTTTATTGCTACTGTTGATATCGAATTGTTAGTGAATATAAAACTGTTGTTTTAATATACCATATATTTGAACATTATTTGCTGTAAAATATGGGATAAACAAAAAAAAATACTTTCTCTGTCGGAGTTGATTTTTTATTCCTATGATACCCTTGAACTTTTGGGATAAGAACCTTATATTTGACACAAAACTTGTGGTTCCTAAATCACAATTTTGATAATATTTCTTGCACGTGAATAGGCCACAACACGAGCACACATTGACCTCTTGTAAGTATTGTTACCAAATAACTCTTTTACCAGATTGGCGCGCCCATTTTAAACATTTTTCGTACTTAAAAGTCTTCAAAATTACACTACACAAATATATACAGTACCCGGCGGTAAGTAATACACATCGGGCTTAAGAAAGAGACTATCGGCCATAATCGGCTAACTTCGGCTTTGTGAGCGTCGTCTCTGTCGTTCAGATACGTGTTCCGTCGTGATTTGTCAGTCGTTGTCGAGCGTTTTAGGGGCAGAGACGACGCTCTACAAAGCCGAAGTTAGCCGATTATGGCCGACAGTCTCTTTCTTAAGCTCGATCTGTATTACTTACCGCCGGTTACTGTACTTAAAATTCCTTTTATTTGCGAGAATGTATTGATAATTGTTATCCTGGACTAGGGGTTGTCAAAATGTATCGAGAAAATGTCTCAGAAAGACGAGAATTAAGTAAAAATAAACTCCATGTTATTAATTGTGCTGCCTCGTTCAACAATTGTGTTTCACTTGGAGTGGCAACAACACTCACACACAACTCTATTCTGGCTTGGTTAGTCCCCACTTCCCTCCATTGGCTGTCAAGTTGCACGACGCTGCTTTAGTTGAAGTGCCATTTCTCATTTCTTGGCCACGTGCAAGTTCTTATATGCTACAAGTACATCTGAGTGACGGAAGCGACTTGAGTTTTCTTTTCCGATCCTTCCTTTTTACCTATTGGTCTGGTTTCTTCTTCGTTTACACTTAAACTCCACCCAAAACTGGGTTACTTTTACACATAAGAAAATCCACAAAAGCTTCATCGTAGATTGTCTTTCTTTAGTAGTTTTTTTTACGGTTTTCTTACCAAATATGTTTTTTAAACATAGTCAGATGAGGGGAAATTTTTTATTTACTGACTGTTGCCACCATTGCCTTAGCATTTTTGTAATATTTTTAATATATCAATAATCGTTGATTCGAAGCTTACGGGCTTGTCCAGATGAGGCGTTTTACGCGCGATTCGAGTAGCGGGTTTCGAATTAATCAAGTAAATAGATCTAGCATCGCCGTATTTATGAAATTTACAAACATGCTCCGTGTGATTGAGATAGGAGGAAGAAGACATTTTATAGAAACATACTTGTTCGTAAATTTCATAAATACGGCGAAGCTAGATCTATTAACATTGATTAATTCGAATCGCGCGTAAAACGCCTCACCTGGACACGGTCTAAGGAAGAGCGTTCTTAAGGTGAGTCTGCTCTCAAAATGGCGCGTGTAAATGTCATTTTATTATTATATTATAAACAGACGTTGAAAATTTTACAGGAAATCTTTTACTAACAATGAAGTGAGAATAAGTCGCTGTGATTATAAACTTGTTTATTTTGTGTTAAATTTTAATTAAAAGAGACATTTTAGTTTAACAACTTTTAAAACAATATCAAATAACTTAAATAAGACAAGAAATTTGATTTTTACCGATAATATGAAAAAAAAAATATTCAGCACATAAAAATTTAAACGATTAGTTTTTTCAAATTTTTTAATTCTTAGAGATTTAAGAGAAAATTCTGTTTGAAGTCGTGTTACAAAATTAATTACCGAAGATTATTTTCAGTAGGCGACGAAAACTTTGATTTTATTAGAAGTCAAACTCTCAAATCAGCCGTTGTTTTTATTCTGAGAAAATCCCAAGAATTTCCCCTCTTAAGCTCTTCGCCTCCATCTGGGAAAATTTATTCTCGTGAATTATTTCACGCCAATCGGTCAAGACCTACATAAATGGTGATTAATAATAGATAAAATATCTCGGTTAGTTTTTATTATTATTACGTAAGATGAAATAAATATTTTACTTATCGTTAAACATCATTAATTGCGATGTGTGTTTATCTGAGTTACTTCAAAAGTGTTTCATTAAATAAAACAATTTTTCATAAATGTATCTAAGTAGAAAAAACTTTCCGGTACTGATTGCAAAAATCAGGTAGATAGATATTTTTTGTGTGAAAAAATGATATTTCCTTTTTTTATGGTAATATTAAAAAATTTTCAAACAGTCGCTATTTACGAAACAAGATGATGGAGCATTCTGGCTTCCAAAGTAAGCTGAAATTATATTTATAACGTCAATTAATTATTTGAAACTACTTGATTGAAATCTAATAAGAACTACGGGACTTATTGTGCCCGCAAAATATTTTGTTACGTTGGAGAAGAGTTTGTTACAAATGCTCCATTCATATATATATATATATATATATATATATATATATATATATATATATATATATATATATATATATATATATATATATATATATATATATATATATATATATATATATATATATATATATATATATATATATATATATATATATATATATATATATATATATATATATATATATATATATATATATATATATATATATATATATATATATATATATATATATATATATATATATATATATATATATATATATATATATATATATATATATATATATATATATATATATATATATATATATATATATATATATATATATATATATATATATATATATATATATATATATATATATATATATATATATATATATATATATATATATATATATTTATATATATATATATAAATCATTGTTATCATCTTGGAGTTTCCTACATTCATCAACATTCGATATTTTTAGATACAATTTAAAATTTGAGTAAGTTATTTGATTGAGTTATATTTTTTTACATCATTAATGAAAATAAAAAAAACATGGGCCCTAGATTTAATCCCTGGGGAACTCCTGAGTTAATATGGAATTAATCAGACGTAAATATCGAATATGGATCAAACTGTTTTTGATTTCGAAAAATGAAACATATTTTACTGTGACTTATCACTTTAAAAGTGATAAGTTACATCGAGACTTGCTTATATTTTTAAGAATTATGTTACGAATAACTATATCAAATGCCTTAGCAAAGTTACTATATGTACAGTATATTTGTATGCTTTGGCTATATAGTTGATGAATGCAACTAAGTCTGTCTCTGTTGAGTTCTTAGCTCTGGAATGATAATTGTAAGGAAACGTCTCAAAATAAGCAACCCTGATGATAACATACCACGCATTGAATTTAATGGACAGAAAAAGAGGGTTTGGGATAAATGTAAGATATTTTCATTTTTAACAAAATTATTTTCACGGAAATGTGAAGAAAATTGACATTTGAATCATTATTCAATAAAGGTAAGTCATATCGAGTTAAACCAGTTTCAAATATATAACTTTACAACTCAAGAATAAAAAACCAAGGAATAGTTTAATGAATGAAAATTACTCAAAATTATGACATTTTTAGGTTGAACCTTTTTGAGGAGTTTTTATACGTTACCATACAATAAGATATCGAAAAATATATTATACATTTAATTTAACAACCCTATACCAATCATATGACAAATCAAACAATATAAAAGCAGTTTTCTTACGTTCGTGTGCAACATTAAGTGTTGTCATAGTTTCGGTTTAAGAGTTATGATTTATTTAACGTAAAGTTGTAAGACGCATTACTCATATTCGTTCTCACTAAAGGCCTCTTTAACATGTTTTTGATTGGTTTGAAGAGAATGCTATATGACAATAAGATCACCAGTTTGTGCTGTATACTCATACGAGTATATCGAAATCCTCATGCAATAATAGTGTGTCATAGTTTTATGACTTTTATTTGAAACTTTTATTTTTCTAGTATTATTTGATGGCTGTCGTCACTTTTTGATACGATTGTAAGACATTAAGTAACAATGGAAAATAGTGTTTTCATTAAGATGACACGACTTTACTGCTCAAAAAAGGTTTATACTATCTCTTTGCTCAATTATTTGATTCACACGTAATTTTCTTTAGAAATAAATTAATTTGACTGTTGATAGTATACGAGTATATAAGTTTTTTGGCAGTAAAATAATCTGTTATGAATTCCGTTTTATTCAAATTCTAAATTATTAAAGATTTCCATCATTCAAATTCTATATTAATGAAGATTTTCGTCATTCAAATTGTACATTAATGAAGAATACCGTCATTTAAACTCTACATTTATGAAAATTTTATTCCGGAAACGGCTTTAACTCATAATTTTCTCTCACCTTTAACTTTCAGTTTTTATTGTTTCTGTAAGACAAATATACAAAATGAAGCATAAAAATATTATTATTAAGGATACTACTACTAGATTAGAATAATTTGAACGTCTTACAGTCAAGAGTTAATCAGATATACAATAGTCTTAATCATCTAAGCTAAATAAAGAGAAGTTAAAATGATGGAGTTGGGGCATAATTGACGTAAAATAGAATTAAAGGCGCCAATTTGTTTAAATGAAACCAACTATTGTTTAAAAAGTTAAGGGTAAAGTCGTTCAGGGAGGTTAACAAACCAAATAACTGAAGTCACAAACATTTAAAGAGGATATTTATTAATTTATTTAACTCGTTTGATGACAATAGATCTAATGAATTTATTACTTAAACGCAGTTTCTTCAAATCAGGTTTTATTTACAATATAATAATTATTATTATTGGCATTCACAACCGTATGAAATAAGAACAAAAATTTAAAGTTTCTGTTTTTATATTTTATTTTTAAAAGTTGTAATCTTGAAGTATGACATACTTTAGTAATCTTATTTTCAGTGTGGTTGCGACATAAATAATTATCGGATATGCCTTCGCCGCTGTTCAGGCGCTAGTGATGATGTGTAGGGCGGAGTTGTGTCCTGGAGTAGCACATACCTTACCATTAATATTCGCCATTGTAACATGAAGTAGTAAGCGTTATGGTTTGCTGAAATTTCTTTTAAAACCCTTAGAAACGCGATAGTTCCTGACAGGAAGACTATATTGTATTGGTTTGCCAATTTCAGAACCACAATTTAAGCTTTAAAATGTAAATTTCCTCGTAGACCTCGAAGCGTTCGAACACTACAAAACGTTCAAGCAGTAAAACATGTCGTTACTCAATCTCCACGACTCTCCGCGATAACTTAATGAACGCGACTAGGTAAACCGCAGGAACATAATGAACTCGACTGGGTCAAACGTTTAACTGCTATCCGACACAAACTCAGAGCAATACTATAAGAAAAAAGAAGCTTCAGACGTGTATAGAAAATTAACGTTGGCATTTAAATTACATAACTTTCCAACAAAGTAAAAACAGCTTAAAAACCTTTTTAAACTAATTTCTGCAGAACGAACATCTTTGATGTCTTTTTTATTTGTCTTTTGAATCAGGAAGCTATTTTTACTGCACCTTTTACTTATATATTTTCCGTTTAGATTAAGTAGACATTTTGACGATCTTGAAATTTGGAACGACATGATTTCAGGAAATGTAAGGGGTAAGTTCTATGTTCAAATGGAAGGCAGAAGACCTTTACATATTTATTTAGTCCTTATATACGTTAATATACCAGCAATTTGTTTTTTTTAAATTCGTATTTTTTTGCTTCAGTTACCGACTGGAAAAAAGACAAACAAAAATGAACAATAATGAATCATATTTTTCAACGTACTAAATTCTAAATATAACGAGCAAAAAATAAAGATTTCCACAAATATTTGCCAAACGACTCTAAGTAGGGACATCCAGAAAGGGTTCAATGTATAATAAAACCCGACCCTTCTGCTGTCCCATCGTCCCATGTTTTACATCCCCCGATATTGTCCCGCTCAATTTTAATAAAATAATCTTACACCGCGTTGGACATTTCTTTGGTTCAAATTATTTCAATCTCTTGGATATTCCTGAAATAAAATCTCATTTCCTGAAAAGAGAATTAAGATTTGTGGTATATAGCCAACTGAATTAAGTATTTCCTGTAAATTTAAGTAACGTTTATATTGTTTTTTATTATTCATCGTCAGCATCATTTAGCGATAGGTCAAAATGTCTTCTAGGTTTTCTTAACCAATGTTTTATTAATCCTCTTTATTATAATATTTGTTAAGAGGTCTTATACATGTTTTATTAATCCTCTTTATTATAATATTTGTTAAGAGTTCTTATACATGTTTTATTAATCCTCTTTATTATAATATTTGTTAAGAGTTCTTATACATGTTTTATTAATCCTCTTTATTATAATATTTGTTAAGAACATTTATTATAATAAAGAAAAATACAAAAGGTGTTATATTTCGTTTTTTTTTAACCATTTGTTTTTTTTATTAAGCAAAATAATATATCTTACAAATATTTGTCAAAGCTATACCTACGAGTATAAACAAATTCATTACTTAACTAATCTTATTTATACGACTATATTATAATTTATGAACTAACTTTATCTTATTTTCCTACATATCATTGTATTTTTATTTTTTGTAATCTTAATATATGATTTCTTAGAAATAATTAACACCTTTATACTACTTATAACTAGATAACAATTCTTACAACTAATTATTTAGCAAGAACGAGTCCACTTGTTCAGGCTACTTGTATTCCATCACATTCACTCAGACCTTGGTCGTCCCAGCTAATATTGTAGGTGGACTAGTCAGGCAACAGATAATGCTTCGGGAGCCTGTGCTTATAAAGGAAGGGTAGGTCGGATTTACTCTCGTAAGCCCCCAGGGCAGTGACTAAGGGTTTTTGTTGACTTTTATAGAACTTCACGGTCCAAGCGAGGATGTGGTGTTGTAGGGTTTTTTCTCGCTGTTCGGCGTGAAGTCGGGTAAGGTTTGTTCAGGGATGGGTGTAAAAAGAAATCTTGAATGCGTTGTTCTGCACTCACTGGAGTTTCAGGTGATCCGTGTTGCTCACACTACCCCAAACGGGTGCATCATAGATCAAGATAGGACGAATAACCATTTGTAATGACTAGACACATTTAAAAAAGGTGTATATGATAACTAAGCCCAAATCCCCGGACTGAAAGACAAGAATCTTACCCCCTTAGATATAGAGATTATCTTTCTGGTAGTTTGGAAGATTTTGTCATATGGTAGTAATCCACCAGGTTGTACTGTTAACAAAAGTTTAATACAGTGCAATAAGTTTCAAAATTCAACTATAATCATTCCATCCTTGAGAAAAGTCTCTTCTCTTAAGTGCGCTGTATGCATTATTATTTTAAATTAAAAATATCCATACACACCTTAAATAAGCGATTGGATAAACTATGATATCCAAAATAATAACATATATTTAGATCTGCCCAGCCTTTAATAATAAATTTAATAGAACAAATGCACGACAACTCACCTCTTCTTGATTCTCAAAATATAGGAAATTTTATTATTTATAGTTAAATAACACTGTGAAGGTTTAAAAAACATAGTTATTTGTTTAGTCAAACACTGTTTATTCATATTTATGAATAAATAAATAAAACCCCATCAGTTTCAAAGTTTTCACCTCATCATCAGGAGCACATACAAGACTGAATTGTGTTCGAACTGGTACTAACATACACGCTTCTAACTGTAAACAATCGGGTTGAGGATTGTGGGCGGAGGGACGCAGGAGGACACCGCTGATTGCTGAAGTTACCGGTACCAGTTCGTATATAATTCCGTCTTGTTAGTGTTCCTCTGAGGATGAGGGGAAAACCTTGAAACCGGTAGGGTTATACCGTTATATTAAGTGGAATAAACAGTATTTTACTTAATAAATTACAATATAAGAAATTGTTTGAAACAATAATACACATAAAACATCGCTTAATGGTCGAATAAAATTGATAAAAAAATTATTCTTTTATTTTTCCCCATTAAAAGAATGATTAACTTTAAGCAATATCAGTTTCATCAATAATGGGGTGGGTCGCGTTTCAGGGCTGTAACGGAGGGTTAAGAAGTAACGGCGCAGAACTTATTTTTTGCTAAACTGCCAAGGACAAAAGGAAAAAGAAAGCTGAAACAGGACAACCGAGAAAGGCAATAAATTTTTAATGTTCTTAAAACCTTTCAGGCAGAACCAGCTTTAGAAAAATCTTAGTAATGTGAATTCGAAGCTTATTAATCAAGGGTAATTTATTATGTAGTTAAAATTACTTTCAAGTGAAATTTAGTTCTTATTCAGATATGTGTCGTTATAATTCTCTTAAGGTAAGTTAAAAAGTTCAATAAATATATAAGTGGTTCAAGATACTTTAAACCGTAATGATATTTTTAGAAAATTTAAGATATATTATAGAATATCTTTATTATATTGTTTATAGTCAAGGCATTAACGTTATGGAGGTTTAAAGACATTGTAATTAGTTTTATCAAACACTGTTTATTCCACTTATTATAACGGCATAACCCTACCGGTTTCAAGACTTTCACCTCATCTTCAGGGAAGCACAAACAAGACTGAATTATGTTCGAACTGGTACCGATATACACGCTTCTAACTGTTGGGGACATTGTCTTGGAAGAAAAAAAAGAAAGATCGTTTGAAAAGAGATTTCGTGAACATAAATCCGCCTTAACAAATCCTCTAATTTATTCTCAAATGGCTAATCATCGTCACCGTGAAAACAATTATTTTTCTATCGATGATGGCTTTTTTGTTAGATATCAGTAGTAACGGAAATAAGTCAGTACATCGAGGCGAACATTTGGTAAACACAAATCATATATCCCAAAAATCTCTCCACTGCTGGCCGAAATCGTCCCATGCCTCCCTCAGCCCTCAGTCCCCAACTCAAATGTCCTCAATCGTTATAAGCGTGTATATCAGTACCAGTTCAAACATAATTCAGTCTTGTTTGTGCTTCTGATGATGTTGTGAAAACTTTGAAACTTATAGGTTTCGAAGTTTTTACCTCATTATGTAAAGAGGAATTAACAGTGTTTGATAAACAATTTACAAGACCTTTATTATTACAATAGTTTCCATCGTCACGATATTTCATCTGCTGATGATGTCATGAATTATGAACTCATCTATGTTACGCGGTGGTCTAAAGAAAACAGTCTACTCGTAAACCAATAAAATATTAAGCTAACATATGTACACAAAATAAGGAGATGAAATAAAATAAATATATTTCAATAACATTTCAGAAACAGTTATCCAAATTCTTCGCCTCGAAAATTTATATTTGTATTTGACACTTGTTAATGTATCTCATGATTTTTTTTTTCAAAGAAATTTCTTCCACTCAGTCACATTTGTTTCATACTTATCTATGATTATATCTTTAAATTTGATTTATGTTTGAGAAAAACTAACAAAAAATTGGATGAAACACAAATCTAAAGGGAAATCGTGATTAGATTTTGAGATAAAACATGCTTCTTGAATTTATTGTCGAACGTTGATAAGGATTTTCTTGTCTCAATTAGATGTAATAGATGTGATTGAGCCAAGAAGATCGTTCTAAAATCGAGTCTTCAGGCTTTAGAATTACTGAAGTAAGCAATCAATTCGCAGTTCATCAGCCCGCAAGTTGACATTACTACAATATAATACGTGAAGATGGTATAAGATTAATAAAATTATTATTCAACATCAAAAAGATAAAGTAATAGTTCTTGTGACATATTGTGCGAGGATAAAAATATGAGATTTCCTAACAGATATTCTTCTTCTTTTAGGCCTGTTGGCCTGTTATGGTCCAGCATAATTGTTTCCCTTTTGTGACGTCGACTGCCAGCTATCTTTCCATCTTTTGGGAGGTTGGCCTGGAGGTCTGCTTGCTTGGGGGATACTGTCTCTGTTCATTTTTACGGCTCTTGGTTCCGCCATTCTGGATACATTTTCGTTCCAGAACCTTCTTCTCTGTCGTCCCCATCTGACAATATCTTCAACTTCGGACATCCTTCGGATTTCTGTGTTTCGTAGTCTACTCGTATCACGAAGGGTTTTGCCAGCGATACTCCTGAGTACCTTCATTTCGCTGGTTCGAAAGAGATTTTTGGTTCTGACAGTGTCAGCTCTGGACTCTATGCTGTATGTCATTATAGGGTAGACACAGGTCTTGTATATCTTCACCTTGCTTTGGATGTTCATGTACTTGTTTTTCCAGATAGTGTTCTTTAGCTGCGGCCTTTTGTGATTGTTCAAGCACTTCGCCATAGAGGTCATTATTGCACATTATGCTAGCACCCAAGTATTTAAATTTTGTAACTTGTTCAATTGGTGTATCGTTGGCATCCAACTTGCTCTCTGGCTAGAGTCATGCATTTAATCTTGCTGATGGAGACATATTGTAATTTTTTGGAAGCACTGTGGAATCAATGTAGCATTTGTTGCAGGTCTTCCTCTGATTCGGCTATGATGGTGGCATCGTCAGCATAGCATATGATGTTAAGCATATTGTCACCCATCTTGTATCCCAGGTTAAGGTCGGCAACTTATTCTATAATTTAACATATATTGCAGAAAGAAATTCAAGGCAGATGAAGTGTGGGAAGAAGACGCGTCTCCTGGTTGACGAAGTTAAGGAAATTATATAATTGGAATATAATGGTAGTTTTACTACCCATATATCTTTGTTCAAAGTGGCTGCATCAAGTGTCAATATAGTGATAATGATCATCGAGCCTCGAAAAGGAGAGGAACTTTAAAGAAGGAGTAGTGTTGTTATCTTAAAACTATGTGAATAATACAATAGTTTCAAAAAGTTGGACAGCAAAAATTAAAGAAAAACTCAAAGGATTTTAAATAAACTCGCAGTGTTATCTATCTTAAGGTTGTTTTTAAAATATGTTCAATGAACATGCATTTGTAGTATATTTCTATATACATAGTTCTGTCATGTAGTGAAATACAAGATCATTAAAAGTTTTAATTGCATAACACAGACCTCGAACTTTGAGATTTCAGGACACTTCAACAATTTCAATTGTATTTGACATTTATGGGCAAAAACAATTCACGTATTCTAACACGATGAAAATAATACAAATCGTCATCGAATTAAATAGATCTTTGACATTTATTTATTTAAAAATTGTGAAATGAAAGGTAATAACACGTTGGAAGCTTTTGTAATTTGGAAAGTATGTTTTCAGATGACGGAAAGGGTCGAAAGAGATATTGAAAGGCGAGTGGTTAAAGAAAATAAAGTAAATGGGAAAATAAAAATATATTTTCAAAACAAGCAATGTCAGAGACCTGCTTAAATTATGGTTCACGATAGCGTATTAGTATCAACATTTTTTCATGTATGTGAGTGAAGTATTGGCATGAAAAATGAATGAAAGAAACTTAATTAATTCAGTGGAGATATATGCAATGAAAAAAAAAAGATATTTTTAAGGATAAATGTGAGCTAAAAACGGATGTTTTAGAAGATTAAAAAATACTATGTTTTGGACACTTGAAGAGATTTGTGACGAAACACTGATAAAACAAATTTATGATGCAAGCAAAAGTGGAAGTTGTGGTAGGGGACAACCGAGAGATGTATGGGTAAATCAAGTGAGTGAAACTTTAATAGTAGAAAATTCGAGGAGTAAGAAAAACAGGATGAACTGTGTGATAAGATATAATAATGTGGAGCAGGCGAGTCGTGATAGGAAGTGTAGTGCTCTGCCTACCCCCGAAGGCGTAGTGGTATGTATGTCTATGTTAGAAGCATATTTTATGCAATCATAATATAATCATTATAGAACTCGCTGAAATGAGAAAGAAAAAAATTTATGTAAGCGGAAAAAATGATAACTTTTAAATTCGCTGTATAACTAAAAACTATTTTGGAACAATATTTTTTGTTTTTTGTAAACAAATTATAACATTTCAAATGTGATACCGCTTGACAGTTTAAATTGTCTGTGATTGACTGATTTATCATTGCCGAGTTTATAACTAACGTAGGGTTGTAAACAGCAGCGGCTGGTCTCGAGGTGCGTTGGTGCGCTCTACCGGATAAATAATTCGCAATACAGAGATATAGTCTCACGGTTTACTGTATGTTTCTGTCTGCCCTATACGAATATGCGTTTCCGTCCGGTGCATATTCGAAATCGCTCCAATATGAATTGGCAAACTTGGTCGGTCGATTTGAAAGGAATATTTTTATTTTTTTTTTTGAATTTTCACTTAAATAAAAATACTCGTATTATTTGTCAGTATTCTTATACATATTTAATATATACAAAGATTTAACATTTTTGGAATTCATGTTTGCGAATATATAATTAAATTATTGCGAATTATTTATCCGGCTCAGTGCACCAGCGCACCTCGAGACCAGTCGCCGCTGGTTGTAAATTTCACAATTAAACTCGATTTATAAACTGCTTTAATTTTTATTATATCAACATTTTAAGATCAAAATTTTCACATTTTGTTCAACGTTATATGAATCATTATAAGTTGTTTTTAAAAATAGATAGTTCGTTTTTCTTAAGTGATTTTTTAGAATTTAAAACAAACTTGTTTTGTAACATAAATTTGGCAGAGCACAGATAGTACAAAGTGTACTTCTATTTTTTAACAAATCAAATTTATTTTTTTAAATTTCTCAAATAAAACACGAATTATCTAATATTTTTGATAGAATTTATACAGAGAGATTGTCCAATTTTCGTTAGAATAAAAAATTTAAAAAACCAGATTGTATAACGTCGTTTCTAGAACACACTATCCTCAAGGGCTCTCTAATTCGGGTTTCAAATCCTCTATTATTAAACAAATCACGTCTGGCAGTACAATCAGCGTCCGAAGGAATCATGTTTAACACCTTCCTTATAAACAGTACAACCTTGTTAAATCATTGCCATATAGTAAGCTCTTCCAACAAATTATAAATATGTTAATCAGGCCTTCAGTGAGAACCAGACTGGAACTTTTTCAAATAAATTGGGTTGCATCGAGAATCGAAACTTTTTTATTCATCCGGCCCTGCTGTATTTTTTCCATTAACATAATTATACACCTTTCAAGGATTATATAATTTTTGCCCTGACGCTTTTGTTCTTCTACAAGAAATTTTCAAAGGAATCATAATTGAAGCTATGGTTTTCGTAAAATTGTGTTTCTTCAAACTGAATAGAAAATGTTTTAATCAACCCCCTTTAATCTCTCAAGTTGAATGTCTCTCAGCCCATATTTTTTTTTCAGAAATTATTTAATTACCTCCTATTTTTAGAGTTTTTTTTATACCCTTATACAGTGTTTATATATATATATATTTTTATTTTTCAGTTATTTCCTTCTGCGTTAAATATTTTTTTGTAAAGAGTTTTAAAAGGTGAAAAAATGTATACATACATGATAAGTACCTGTGAAACTTTTATTGTGTCTAGAAGTACGAGTATAATAGATTGACACAGATAGGCAATTTATTTTACTTTATAACAATGCCACTAAATGATATATTGAAAATTTGTGAACTAAGTTGTGTCATGTATAACAATCATAAAGATGTTGATAGTCAGCAAGAAAAAACATTTCATATTGAAAATCCAATAAAAACGCTACTATTTGAGTTTAAAGGGCATCTTATTGACTACGGTAAAGTTTAAATACAGTATACGAAAATTAGAAATCATAAAATTGAAATTTAAAAAATGTTCTTTAATGCCTCGTAATGTTGAGTTTTATCTTTATTTTTATGTGACAGTTTTTCATCGAGCAAGTTAAGTTGGTGGAGTAATTCAAATTAATTTGCGGTCGTAAAACAATATAAGGGTCAATTATCGCGTTGAATTAAGTATTTAATTTGAAATTTGAGAATCGCGTTTTAAAATAAACGATTCATTTATTTGAAAAAACGCTTTTTTGAATAACGGTACTTTGACAAAAAGGTTTTTTCATTTTTAAAAGTATTTTATGCATGCCTCTTCGTAGGAAAAAATCACTGTATCTATTCTTGCAACAGAGTAAAACGTGAAACGGAATGAATTAATTCTTTGATTGAATTTTAATATTAATTAACTGGAAGAGGACTAATGTGAAAACATTCAAATCATCAAGTTGGAGGCTCACAAAAATAACTTTTGGAGTTATTTGAACTAGCCAAATGGGAATTACCACCTTACGCTATGATTTTGTTGCAATAATCAAAATGTTTATCCCAAAAGTATTGCCTATTTTAGTAGTTTCATTGATCTGGTAGATCATCAACTTATTTTTTCATCTAGTTTCAGATTTCAATCCCCCAAATAGATGTAATGGTGCGTATACAATGCCTTAAATTAATTGATAAAACAAACGTTCTTGTAGACAAAAACCAATACAGTAAGCATGACCAATATAGTAATATAAAAATCAATAAAAAAATTAAGTATAGTCTATGATATATGTTTTTTTGAATCGTGAGAATTCTTTACGAACTCTTCTGGTTTGTTTAATTTTGGTTTCTTTTGTACATTAATATAAGTTTTCTTATATAATTTAGATGAAAATTACAAGCGAACTATTTTTTTATATTAAGTGATTATTTTCATTGGTTATGTAAAGACTTTGTCAATCTAAAATTATTTGCAGTATAAAAAGTGTGAAGCATTTGTGTTATAATTAAATTAATAAATGCGTAAAAACCCCCTATGTATTTATAAGTCACGTTTCTATCACCAATGTATTTATACATCACGTTTGTTATCACAAATGTATTTATACATCACGTTTGTATCATCAATGTACTTATACATCACGTTTGTAAATTTTTTGATCACAGAAATTAATTTATTGCAAAATATATAGTTGAACTTAATTTGATTTGAATATCTCTTTGTATGCAGATCATAAACATTAAGCTTTCGTTCGATATAAATAACTAAAGAAGTTAAAGTTAAAAAATACCTTAAAAACCATTACATTATGAAAAACAAATTCAGTTAATTGGGAAAAGTAAGGTCGTATATATAAATGAGTTCGTTAAACAAAGTAATGACGTAGAAAAATTTAAGGTCACTTCGTTAAAAGAACAAGAAATTTATTACTGTACTAATTAAAAAAAATGAACACCAACTTTCTAACTATTATTAAAACCAACAGAACTATAAAATGTAATCGTACTCGTATGTTATTATGACAATAGTTGTAAAAATATTCAATAGTGTTAGATTTTCAAAAAAAACATTCACCAAACATGTTTTATACCCAAATGATTTTAATTCCCGCTGCATTTGACAGTTTACCAGAACAGTGATTCGAGCGTGCGTGATAGCTACATTAATTTCTTCAATATTCGCTTCGTTAGACAATTAAGTGGTACAAAACAAAATAATATTAGTTTTTTATCGATGCAGAGTCTGTTGAGATGTATATTAACTGTTCTTCTTCTTCTTAAGTTTCAATCCTGGGGATTGGTTAGCAGCAAAGGTCTGCATCTCCTCCTCCACTCCGCTCGGTCTTCAGCGATCCTCTTGAGCTCTGTATAGGAGGTGCAGTCCATATCGTGGCATATTTGCTCCAGATACTCTCGACGCGGGTGCCCTCTGCCAATTCGATCCTTCAATCATTTCTCCAGTATATTGTGCAAAAAATTTTCATGTCGCAGCATATGACCCATCCATTCTGCACGCCTATCCGATATGGTGTTTGACAGGTGCCTGGTTTCTTCGATCCTGCTGAGAACCTCGTCATTTGTAATGTGATCTCTCCTGGAAATCCTTAGGATTCGTCTATAAGTCCACATTTCGAAGGCCTCCAATCTTTTTCGATCTATTTCGCCTATGCACCATGTCTCGCAACCATACATCAAAATACTCCACACATATGTTTTGACCAATTTCTTGCGGAGCTTTAGGTCCATGTTGTTGGATTCGAAAATCTTTGATTTCTTATTAAAGGTGAGTTTTGATTGATGGTTTTGCTTGACTGTTAGAAATTGATATATTTTCATGAATAACGGGAGCAATTTCATTGATTCTTTCACTACTTATTTGAATTGTTAATTAGCACAAAATTCAAAAACATTACTATCCCTTTTAAATTATAACACTAATTTAATAAATCTCTTGAATGGTAGTGTAATATTTATATAAATTAATTATGAATCATTTAAAAATTACGCATCGTTTTTTATCAGACTGATTCAACAGAATTGGAAACCAATAATGAAATTAAATAATATTATTGAAAGCGGGGTTCTTCAAATCTTCAGTTTGTTTCCAGAGCTGCAATGATAACTTAAATCTTACAAGCAACGACGTTTTTGCAATTCAAATAGAATAACAGTTATTCCAAATTCTCATTTTGCATGATACGCACATACGAGTACATTGACGAATTTATGCAAAGTAGAATAACACAATAAGTAGTAGTTTTATGCTTTAAACAATATTTATGCAAAGTAGAATAACACAATAAGTAGTAGCTTTTAACAATATTTATGCAAAGTAGAATAACACAATAAGTAGTAGTTTTATGCTTTAAACAATATTTAAACGACCTTTAATAGGGTATTCTACTTTAGATGCGTGAATTTCGGGTGTTTTTTCAGACTATATAAAAAAAACATTTTTTAAATACATTTTTTTAGTTTGTTTATTGATGATTTGAGAATATACAAAAAAAAATAATCAGCTGTTATATCTTGTCGAAAAAAAAGGGGGGTAAACTGGTCGACATGATTGGAGCCGTTTTGTAAATCTAAAACAAAAATCATACACAGTTTCTTGATAAAAAATAATGTCATTAAAGTTGGTACCAAATAAAATTAAAAAAAAAAAGTAAAATGGTGGCTGTCAGAAAAAAAAACTATTTTTAACCCTTTTTTTTATTTTTTATTAAAACGATATAAAAATATTTATCAAAGTTTCATACCAAATTTGAAGGTAATCGGTATAATAGAACTTGAGATTTTATGACGACCAGGTTGAAAAAAGTAGTTTCGATAAAAACACGTTTAAAGTTTTGAGATCATTGTCAGAGTCGTTCCGGTGAGGCGTAATTGCTGCCTCATTTATAGCTTTAACTTCGTAAATATAAAGAATTTTTAAATTTCTTTTTGAGAACATATTTTTAAAGGTCATTAAGAATATGCAAAAAAAAATCTCAAATTTCTCGAGTAGAATACCCCCCTTAACACTTGCCTTACTGTGCTAAACAATTCCGCCAGCCACTGTGCTGGACGCTCAGCATCCAGTGAAAAAATGTATGTTTTAAATTAAAATTATGCGAAATCTGCTAGGTTATTTTTTGTAATTAGCTATACAATTATTTTATTATGTAAGTCCTGGTCACTCACTATCCATCATAGGGTGGCAAGTGTTAAGGTAGAATTTGACAGAAAAATGCCTATTGTAGAGGAGCTCATGTCGCAGTTTATTCGATCATGATGACGAGACTACAAAATATCTTACGTTAAACGGTTTTCCTATATATTTATTTATTATCGGCGTATAATGAAATGTTTCCCATAGAACGATGTTATTTATTCAAGAAAACTGGAAGAGAACCTACAGTGTCCCATTAAATGGGATATATCTTTCCCAGGCCTTAAGCCACTCTAGAAAGATATTAACAGCGCTGCAAGTCATTTTCCTTCTTCCGTCATGTCGGACCTTAAGTCCGTCGTTACTACTATTATTTTCACACTTTGGTGTGTCATCACTGGAGGAGTCCCTTCGGCTAGTTCGTTATTCGTCACTACGTGACGTTGCGCTAAAAAAAACAGTGAATATTTCGATCTTCTGAGGTATAATTTTTAACAAAGCAATGTTGACTCGCCGTTTTTGTTATTGATTGTTAGTTAATATAATTTAATCTCTTTCGAAATCCCAAAGCAAGCAATACCCTTTGAGAAACAAACTTCATATTTATGGGATTTTATATTACCTGTACTCAGCAAATTCAATGACCTGTGCACAAGATTCTTGAACCACACGTTCTCGTTGTAAATACCTCTTGACATAATGAAAAATACTGGAAGATATTTCACACCTGAATTATTCATTTAAAATTATCTCAAGTCACAGAGATCTCTTGAGAGGTTTAAACCATGACCATGATATTATTGGTATAAGGAAATAAAAATGAATTTGAAAGAAATCTTCTCTTTTCTTTAAAAATCATTTATTGGAAAAATATGCTAGAGAAGAATACACCACCTTTTTTTTATTTTACAAGATACAGTACTTGATTAGTTTTTTACAAGATATTTAAGAATAAATTATTATTTTAAACGTGGTACTGCAAATTAGATATTATGTGTTCAGGATCTAACAAACTGGTTCAAATCGTGTTTAAATCAATACATTTTCAATCCCATCGCATACAATTTCTTCAGAATTCATTAAAAAATTACTTTTAAAAATAATGCAAATGCATAAAATAAACATTATTAAATAATGTACTTCATAAAGCACTAATATCCAAAAACAGAAAAAACAATAAATAAAATTAAAATTAAGCCAAAACAAAATCTTCACGATTATCCCGTCAGGCTTCCGAAGTTACATCGCACATCTATGTGCATCCATAGTGTAATTTTTTTGTTCAACTATAACGCCTTATTCAAATCCTTGAAGCTCTGTGGGATCTTACTAAAGACAAACAGCGTAATGTAACCGAATTGTCTCTGTGCCAGACAGTTTCTTTGAATAGGCACGTTAAAATTTGTTCCTGCAAAGTTTCTTGTAGCATACTTGTGTGCGGTTCGTTCCTTCTTCAAATGGATATCTAATTATAATTGTATTTTTTTTGCCAATTAATAAAATTAATTTATCATTGTTTTAAATATTTTTTCATGCTCTTAAAAGCGTTTATTTTATAAAAAATTAATTACAATGAAACATCAGACACAAATGTGTTATTAATGATCGCATATTTTAATATACTGAGATGACAGTCCACAAGTGTTTAAGTACCATCTTTGTGTATGAAAGTAAAACGTGTAAGTAAAAAAATAGCAGAATAAATGCTGTAGAAATGTGTGCAGTTTGAATAAGATATGGAGTGACAATGAATGATAGAATACGGAAGTAAATGGTTTAGGGATGAATGTAAACTTAACGCTGATATGCTGAGTAAGAAGAAGTAGAGCACTCTAAGATGGTTAGGCACGTGCAACGAATGAATGAAGAAAAACTAACAAAACAAATATGCTGTGCAAATGAGAGTGGAATGCATGGTAGATAAATACTATGAATAGCATGATGATATCAAGTGAATGATATTTTGAAAGAAGGACAAGTAAGAAGTAAGATAAATTATAAGAGCTGTATGAGAAGGTATTTAGATGTTGTAAGGATGAAATATGTGTGTTGAGATAAGAAAGTCTAGCACTCTTTTCTCTGCTACTCCAGCAGATAAACGATGTAATTATATGTTTGTAAATTTTATTGATATATGATAATTTTTCCATAACACATACAGATAAAGGGTTTAAATCCGATCAAGAATGGTACTACGTTTAGCGCATTCCAGCGCAATGCAAGCCTATGACTTTATATTCTCGAAAAATAAATATTTTCTAAATAAATAAATTATTTGTAACTTTAAATTATTATTATTTGTAACTTAAAAAAATATACCGCGATTTTTTTTACTTTTTTAAAGATAATAGTATTTTATAACACAGTTGTAAACAGTATAATATTATGTGGCAATGTCTTGTTCCGTACTAGAAAATGGTTTAAAATACTCTTGTGAGAAACGAGACAAGGCCTATTTTTATAGGTCCCATTGGAAATCGAGTCCATAAGCCTAAGTTATAAGAGAAATAGTCTACATAATAGTCCAGAGGGGTCATATATATTGATTTAAAAGTTGAGAATAACCTGAAAACCTGAATATAAATAATTGATTTTCTCTAAACTTACGGTATATGTATACGAGCACAAGCTTTAAGCTCCTGGTTACATTCAGGGAATTTACAAAAAAAATCATGTAATGAATGTAAAAATTGAAGAAACTGGAACCAGTTATCCTGAACGTTTTATTCTGAACCTTAAATTTAAAGACGTTGTATTCTGCTCGGAACCACAGGCCGTTTTTTTTTTAATAAGTAAATATTTATTTATAGCAACATATTATGCATATTTATCCTGAAATGATACATATCATTTAAGGCAGTGGGGAAAAATTAAAGAGAAGCTATCAACAGATCTGAGGTCATCTCATGAAATTCTTTCAATCGAGATACACCCCCGCAAATAGAGGATAAGCTCGGCCGCGAGAACGATGCTTTTTAGCCCTTTGGACACGTCAATAGTAATAAAATACAAAAAAATACAGAAAAAGGAGATAATACAATCATACACTAAAATAATATGAACAGAATGGTTAAAAATATAAACGCACATACTCACACATAGTCAAACAATGACAGAATATCTGCCAGCTTAAAGAGAAAAAAATAAAATAAATGGACCAAATTTTGAGAAATAAATTAGAATAATTGTTTACTTAAAGAGTTGTCAAATCACACGAGTGACGACAGATTTTAAAATATTGCCAGTAAAATGAGTGCTGTTTTCTATTAAGGACGTACATAAGAAATTTGTGATAAGTTATTAAAACATTTAGTCACAGACCTCGCCTAGTAAAGTGGCTCTGTAGATTTGCACAACGGGAGGTCTATTTTAATTGTTTTCTTTTCGCATAATCATTAAAATTATGTGCCCTTTATTGTTCATATTTTATTGTTGATTTGTTGATTGAAGTTATAAAAATGACAAAATTAAATTACTTACAATTTTCATCTCATTGTTTTTACATATACACAACGACAGGTGGAGAATTTGACAGAATTTCATACAATTTCCAAATTCCCGATGTACAAATTTCTCCAAGCATTTATTATAATTTATATTTATTTTTTTATAAATATGCCTTTGTTTTTAAATGGAGACGACATTATTCAATTGAGAAAAATGCTGTTCAAGGAAAAATGAGAAAGGATAGAGTCATCCCTGGGGAAATGCAACACGAGTTCACAGACTCACTCGAGAGACGAAAGAGATGAAATTCAATATGGTGGAAAATATTCCAGAAACTTTCAACTGATACGGATTATTAAATCAAAGAATTTTAGCTATACCACATGGTGGGAAACGTCTCATTTTTGGGATAGACAAACTTCTTTATTAATGCCGACAACCTGAAAAATAATACATTTTATTTACAAGAGGACATTGAAAAAAAAAATAATATCATTTTCAAATGAATTAGGTTTATGTAAGGTATTAGAAATCATAAGAAGTGTAATATAGCCGCGAGGTAACGCACTGGACTCCTGTGCGGAAGGTCTTCAGTTCGAACGCCACAGACATTTTTTCCATCTAGTATTCGGGGGTATAAGGATACTTATGACTTCGGTCATATGTATTCTTCAAGAAACAAAAAAAAAAGTAAAACGTATGTGTATGTTTCATATTCAACCTAAAAAATACGATCATATTGCACCTTCATCCCTAAACTGATGTTATGTGAGAAACCGTCGAAATGCTAACGTATTGTCACTTCTACATAATGCCCTTAACTGTCCCGCTGTCCCCTAACTTATTGTCAAAAATATTCAACAACTCTCCGATCACGGACTCGTGATACACTCCATCATATAACTTCTTTGGACTTTTTCAGTTCACCGCTCTTTATTTTTCAAATCGTCTATTTATATTCATGATATTAGACTCTGTAACCACCAGCTAATTATAAGACTTGCACTAGCTTCAAAAATCCAATTAAAAAACTGTACATCTCCTTTCAGTGAACAAAAGGTGTTTTTTATAATTTTACTTAATCAATTTGGACCTCAATCCATTTATACTTGTTTTTTTTTTAATATAATTTTTTTTTTGTTTTAGTTATTTTGGTATTGTACTCGTATATAATTTTTCTCTACACCAACAATGTAAATCCCCTACATTTCACTAACAAATTAGTTAAACAATTATATGGTTAGTTGGAAGAGATTAATATTAGGCAATAAGCCCACCATATAAATTACACAATCAAGACTTATATAAATATTCCTTTTAATTTTTATTGAATGTACAAAATTAATTACATTAAGTGCTGATTAAATTTCAGTTATACCATTGATCTATCTGCACGATAGCTATGTATTTTAAATGATTGTTTGTTTTTTATATTAATTTTGATAAGAAATCTATAAAAAATAATTCAAATTTTAAACTAGATATTTTGACCCTATTAAGAAGTGATATTTATTGATATTTGGTTTGAATTTATCCAATTTGTCTTAAAAATATCTTGAATATTGAATTTATATTTCTTAAATATTTTATATTATGATATACTCGTATTTTATATTATATATAACGAGGCCTAAAGAAAAAATAGACTGTAACCTTTTTGCAGCCCCCGACTCTAAGGCATGCATCTCACCAATTAGGTCAATGAGGACATAATCTTATTATGTTCAATGGATGAAAAAGACTGAACATATAAAACGTTGCAGCTTCTTTGTTCCATGAGATGCATACGGATTATACACAACGCCTTCCCCCAGGTTGGTCCAGAGGTCGCTCCCCTCCTCCAACCCGTACTACGGAGGTGCGAATTTGCGAAAATTTTCAAAATATTTTTTTAATATGAAACACCTGAAGAAATAGAAATGAATATTATAAGAAAACTTTCAATAAAAAATTTTTGCACCTAGAAAAGGTTAATAAATTGCTATTTAAAACATTAACGAGTATTTCATTTTTGTACATATATTCTAATGAAAAATACTTTTTTTGAAACTAGGTTTGATATAATATTAAGAAAAACTCGAACCGTCAATTGATTAATATAGGCAACGCATATGAATATTTTGCAGTCAAGAATGCATCACTTATAGAAAGCGAATGACTGTGATCTCAATTTAGCGACAGTACGGTGACAGCAGGGATCGAATAATGCAGTCACGGGGTTTTTAGTACTGCGACGATTTGAATTTTATACCACCATCCGTTTTGTCAACTATTGTTTTTTGGTACAAGAATCTACATTATTATCTCATTTACGTCTTGGAATACACCCTAGGAAACTGCGTATTTCAGTAATGCGTAAAACTTATATGAATTATTTTTTTACTAAAATGAATAAACCGAATGTGGTAATTTTATCGACAGTTATAAATGCCTGTTTTTAGATGTGTAAGAAAACTAATAATTTAGGATAACATACAACAATAGCGCTGCGCGCCCCCTTTTAAGTGGTAAGAGTACCTTATCTAAATAAACTCATTAGTTAAATAGAATATTTAAAATGTCAATTTGTAGGCTATTTCAGAATTATGATTTTGTCAAAGTGCGCAACAAAGAGGTCCTTAGACACATGAAAAAAAAATAAGTACTCATTTGTATTAAGAGGAGAAGATCAGAATACTTTGGGCATTTCATTGGAAACAAATATGAAATCATTCAGCAGAAGAAGATACAAGGAAGACAAAATGCAGGAAAAAAAAGAAACTCCTGGTTAAAGAACCTAAGAGTGTGGTTCCACTGAAGCACGAAAACATTGTTGAAAGCAGCTGCTGACAATGTTAAAACGCCATGATGTTTGACAGCCTTCAACGTGGAGAGGAATGTTAAGAATAAGAAGAAGATTGTAATTATTTAAGTAAATCAAATTAATTAAACCATGATAGCTATTTAATTTGCGATTTCAATTTTTTTCCAAAATAGCTTGAAACAGGGTTAATGTACGACGAAAAACGTCTAATAAAATGATAAATTTAAACACTTGTTAATATTCAAATGATCTAAAATATTTTAAAAATAATGAGATATGATCATTATTCATCTAGAGTTATCTTAAAATTTATATTATAATCGACAGAATGTTATTGAATACGTAAAAAATGAAGGACATAGTAAACTCAAGGAAATGAAATAATGGGGACAGGTAAAAACTAACTTTAAATCTCAGTTAATTATAATTTCCGTCAAACAACCATTTTGAACTATTCATTAGGGGGCGCGCAACGCCAATACAGGGTTAGGCTGCGAAGCGATGTGTGAAGCTCAAAATATAATTGTTGTCTGCCATAGATAAAACAAGTATTTAAGTCTAGAAACTGTCGGCAGCCGTACTCTAATGCCATGTTTATGATACACGAGCTTAGTACTCATCATAACGGTCAACATTCATGCTAAGAAAGTGGGCGACCAAAGGTTTGATTTCTGAAGGATATAATGTTAATTTATTTAACAATTTATGTTTTTGTTTTGCTACTTCAGAAGAAAAATTTACATATAATATTATACACACAATTCTGTTTTATTCAATATTAATGCTACGTTGGTGATTTTTTTCTACTGGTAATCTAGTGCACACTACTTATTTCGCCTAGGGTAGTATAATTATATAATAGATTATTTTATATTTCATAATTTATTGGACGGTTAGTCAAATTTCGATACTTTATGAATTAGCAACTACGCATGTTTCAATTAGTCCACTGCTAGCGAAAGCGATTCGCTTCCTCCCACATGTAAAGTATTAACATGAAATTTAAAAATGTTTATGTTTCTTCGAAGTTATAATTTTAAATATGTTGCACGATGCTGGCGTTCACTGTGTAATATAATTTAACGACACACATGTTTTGAATATTTCCACCTAGTCATTATCTGCGCCAGTTTCAAGCGAGAAAAGATGTCAATTACCGTTTCAGTGTCGTAAATAATGTTTATTCACAATTCTTCCCTCAACTTAGAGTACCGATGAAGTAAATCTCTTTTTAATGAATTTCAATTCTTTAATGGTCTTATAATTTTCAACGTCTCGCTATGATATTCTGTTAAATTATTGGGTGTTAACATAAGTTGTGTCGTTTTTTTCCAATTTACAAATGAACACCAAAAGTAAAACAAAATGGTAAATGTTATACGTCATTCGAAAGAAAATTTTCTACTCTACAGGATATTGTGTTTGCGTTTACGTTGCATATATTATTTTATTTGATTACAAGCCTACAAAATGGAATGTCAAGTAGACGAATGTGAGCATTTTCGACACCTCCTACTGTTCGCGTTTAATCAAGGGAATAAAGCTGCCAAAGCTACTCGCGATATTTGCGAAGTGTACGGTGAAGATGCTATGAATAAAAGGACAGCTCGTCGATGGTTTTTGTGTTTCAAAGACGGTAATTTCGATCTGAAAGATATGGAGCGTTCCGAACGACCAGTGGACTTCGATGAGGACCGCTTAAACCATATTATTCATGAAGATCCCCTTCAAACCACCGTAGAATTAGCTGAGCAGATGAATTGTAGTCACATGACTGTATACCGCCATCTTAAATCAATGGGAAAAGTCCAGAAGTTCGGCGTTGGGTTCTACATGTTTTAAGTGAAAACAACAAAAATCAACATTCGACAATTTCGCGCGTCATCGAGCTACGCATGGCCACAAGCAAAGGTTCTTTTACTGCATCATTACTGGTGATGAAAAATGGTTTGAAAATGGTGATGAAAAATGTTTGAAGGATCTTCATGAATAATATGGGTTAAGCGGTCTTCATCGAAGTCCACTGGTCGTCCGGAACGCTCCAATTTTCTTTCGAATGACGTATAACATTTACCATTTTGTTTTAGTTTTGGTGCTCATTTTTAAATTGAAAAAAAAAAACGGACACAACTTATGTTAACACCTAATACAAATAAACAATATTTTAATTTTTTTTTTCAATGTATTACAGAATTTGTAAATAGAGGAATACATTAAAATAGACAATTGATGAATACATTGGTAATGAATTTTATGGAAAACAGCATATTTTAATATAAATTATGTTCTAAAAAATCACTTGTTTTTTAAGTTAAAAAAATTGCTTCTCACTAACCGATTTGTTTATTCTTTGAGTTGATTTCGTTGTTGTCAACTAATTAACATTGACACAGCTATTTTTTTAAAAACTGGACAATTTTCGGCATAAACACAGAGAAAAGGAAAAAAACATTGATAAATATTATTTCAAATGTATCAATAAATCGTTGGTCGTCTCCAGTCGCATCACTTATGATTGAGGATAGCGACTCCCTTAAAGCGAATACTTTGAGTAGACACTTCTGAAGTTCCTTCTTCATCTACCTCTGCAGTAAAAATAGCACATATTACAGAAAGGTCATCGGTTACAGAAAGATCCATCATTTATCAGATGGCTCTACCCCTTCTTACCTTGCGTGCTTTTCATGCCGCCTGTCACCATGGACCTCATGAGATATTATCTTTGATACACCGAAGAACTGCAGTTTTCGTCTCAAATTTACAGCCTGTTCTGGATACCAAGTGCTCATAAGATGTACACTTTAGTACACTTTACTGTTCATGGGATTTTAACATCTACACCACATTTTGAATGCTTCGATTTTATTCTTATCACATTTTGTGTTTATATCTTAACTCCACATAGGAATAAAAAGAATACGATGGATCTTAATTAACGCATTTCTGATTTTCAAAATCATGTCTAGCCTAGAAATATCTGTTTTTGTAATACCTATTCATATCCTGGTTTTTTCTTCACACCCGCCACAGTATGTAATAAACAAGCCGAGATTAACGAAATCATTTGCAGTATTGAGCTCACACTGTACCCTCCTCGGGAGAAATTAATTTGCTTTGTCAATTTGTTTTTGACCTGTTTATTTTCAGCTTTAGTAGCTTACTCTCGTGTTTCACTAGTTGAAGCATTGTTATCATTTCCCCTTTACAACTTGCAATCAGAAATCTTTCAACTCGTGTGTATCGATTAAATAAGAAACGGAAAAATCAGTTCGCTTTGGTGAATATACTGTCTTAAATAATTATTTATAATTTAGAATTCGGTTAAGTTCAATTCATTTAAGTCCTAATGAAACATTTAGAAAAAAATATGATCGTTACTTTTTTGATAAATATTAGGTCAAACGATGTCAGAATTTAGAAAATTAGTGGAGTAAATGTTGGAAGACAGTATTTTTTCCCCCTTCATAATTATACAATTTTCACTAGCCTGTTAATGTAACTGAACTTTGCATGAGATGAATACCTGAAATTTTGATTTTATTCATTTGTATTATTTAAAAATTATCAGTTTTATTTATTTTATTTCCTGTAAGTACTCTATTAAATAAAATAAAAAATACAAGTAACAAGTTTAGTTTCTCATCCACAAATGTAAATTAATTTCAATCATTACATTATTTCCCCGCACTACATAAGACTATTGGGGAAATTTCGTTTTAAAAATCGATTTTATGAAACATATAATACATTAGGAACCTTGCAATAGTGATGTTATGTTTGCTAGTAAATTAGGGTTAATTTAACACTCCCCTTGAGAGTTGGAGAGGGTGAAGGGTTGAAGTGGGTAACAATGCCCGTTTAAGATCTTGTGCCTTAGAGACCTCCCGTTGAACATGATTTAAATATTAGCTAGGACCCATTAAACCAGATGATTTAGATGTTTCGGAGAATTTTGTTAAAAAAAACGGTTCAAGTACTGATAGTTTTTAAAACTTTTCTCAAATTAATCCAAACGTTTCAAGCCATTTTAGCTAAACGATCTTGTACATCCTAAAGTTTTGGGTTTGTTCTCCAAAAGTGAAAACAACAGGCTGTTTTTCAATATTGAATGAACATCTTTCTAGTCGGTTAAAAAATGTTCCAAGGAAATAAGCCGTGATGTGATAAAAGCGTTATTTTACGAGTATACTAAACAGTACAATGGTTTGAAGTTTTTTTTAATTTTTGTGAAGCTGTTTGAACATTTATAAGATTTATATGTTTTACTTAATTTTTATATGATGAATCACATAACATAAACCGACGTGGCCTGGTTGTTAAAACACCTGTCTTCTAGCCCAAAGTTGTAGATTCAATTCCTGTTGGCACCTATTAAAAAACAGGTTTCAGTTTTGATTTTTTAGTTCTCTAACACCTTATTTTAAAAAAATGACAAAATTAAATAACATATACTTAAAACTACATATTTCCACAATTTTTCATCTAAAACTGAAAGCACCTTTAAGATTATTTTTCATTGATTTTTATTCAAGTCAAAGAGATATAAGTAACATAAAAAATGCAAGTTATCTGTGTTGAAACACTTAAAATTTCTTGAGTTTTGTAATTTATAAACTTTGAAATGAGTGCAATTCAAAAATTTTAAAAATACTCGAGATCTTTCAAGTGAAATATTAATGGCATCACAAAGTGAAACTAATGTCTTTTCGAAGATTCAAGGAAAAATAATCGTTTTACTGTGTTACATATAAACACAAATAAGTTCAGACCACTAATTCAGCCTTTGTACGAGTATTTTATGTTTAAAAGTCAAGAATTTTTGTAGCTTTCATACTTTGTTACTACTCGTATTATTGATTTATTTACCATCTCTATCAATATTTGGCTTAAACACTTATAACACAAATAAACTAACAAAATGTTTTAAGTGAAAGGCAAATGTTCTCAGTTAATAAAATTACATAATTGAATGTGAGTAGAGGTATTCATTATAAAAGTTCTTGGGGAACAAAGAAATATGACAACTTAAATTATAAACTTGAAATAGTAGGCAATTCGGCGTGATCGAGGAAAGTTACCGGTCCATTCTACGATGAAAGATGCCTACGTCTGTATGATATACGTATATTATTTTAGTACGTCAACAATTCAAAGTTCTTGGTAAACAAACTTGATATTCAGATTAAGGGCTGTTTCGAATTCCTAGATAACAAGTTTAATCTATTGCAGCATTTTGTTGGACCATTTTATCTTTCACAAGTTTGCGACAATCTATAAAGTATAAAGTATATAAAGTAATTAGAATAATGGAATTTGATAAACATAGATCTAGTCTTAAAGTGTAACCCAACAGCGAAACATCCGTTCATTGAAACGCCAGATTAATGAATACTTGCGATAATCATTAAACTTTTGGCATGGTTCAATTATAATCATACAAAAAAGTAGTTTTTATACAAAATATGCTGAGATCACGATACATGTAAATTTTTATTCATCGATTATTTTTTTCCCATGCAAATTTTTTTTTCTTTCACGTGCTACTCTTAAAATATTCCAGAACAGTATTAGGGACGATAACACTGAGAGATGACATTATCTTCGGCCTCATTTTTTGAATTGTTATACAGTTCGTCGCCGTACGTGTTGTCAATTATTGGTGAGTTAAAATAACTCAATAAATAAACTCTTAACCAGGGTAAGATCTTTTTTTTAAGATTTTATTTTAGTAACTTCCGGAGAACGAACCCAATGCCACTAGAATAATGAGGTTGTCAATATTGTTGATGATAATGACACATTTTTTAAACGCCATTTTGCTACTTTATGCCACACGGACTCTTTGATGACCTTTCAAATTCATCGCAATCTAGAAGAATATATCCTCCTTTATGATAAATATATAACATATGTTTAAATTATACTTTCTAAGGATTAGATTTTATATCAGTTGAAAACATATCACAACGATAGCAAACGATGTAGTAGGAACTTCATCATAGCATATTGTGTATTGGACCAGACGAGCTGAAAGGCATAACCATATTCAGCACCTGAGCTTGCGATAAGGCGTTGTTTTTATCCTGAGTCGTCACATTCATTTGTGTAATATTTGCGATGCATACAAATGCTTTTGTAGAAGTGATTTCTTGTTATAATTAAAAACTTTTGGGAACTGATTTTAATAGGAAAAAAATATGATGAAAAAAAAGTCAGGCAGTATTGTTTATGGTACTATTAATCGTAGAATTTAATTCAATCGATTATCAGTTTAAAAAGACTCACAACTTTAATTATTTGTTAAAAAATCTCTGTGTTTTTTTATCAAAACGCTCTCTTGAGGATGTATAATTCCCAAGAGCGATTATTTATTTCACGCTCTTGCGATTTCAATAAGATCCTTAAATACATTTTTGAAACGGAAATGTGTTCAACAATGAAAGAGTGAAATGGAATATTTTAGCAGGGTATAACAAGCTGTCGTTTATTTATTGAGATGAACTTTAAAAAATATATTTAATTTCCCACTATGATTTACGTTTTCAGGAAGGCGGGGTTAATATTTAAAAAAATTATATACGTACATATACAGATGTGGGGAGTGTTTTATTACTTACAAATATAAAATATATGTTATGTTGGTCGGGATCTATTAAGGTTTATTTGTAGCTTGCCTTCCCTTGGTAAGCTTTCTGCGGCTTTCTTACCAAATATGTTTTTCTTAACGTATGCAGATGCGGAAAAGTACTCAAATATAGTAGCCGCATTTGCCACCTTCCTATCCACATTACAGGCTTTATTTTTTGTAATATTTTTAATTTTTCAATGAGAGGGGGTTTACGAGTATTCCCGGGTTAGAGCACCTTTAAGAAGAGGAGCTTAATACATTGTTCTCTCATTTTCTTACTGTGTATTTATGTGTTTAAAATAATTATTTTCATAACAAGTTGTTTCTAAGAACACGTTTAATTAAAGAAGATATTCTTTTGAGTTATTTAAAATAGTTTGTTAGGATTTAGTTACTTACTTAAAACATACTTTCTACTTAAGTAATATTTTTGAAAACAGTTTAGTTTGATTTGATTGAATACTCATCGTTAAAGGAGGCACAATCCGATGTTGGTTTTAGCGAGATTGGACATTGGTGCCACTGGACATAATTATGTAAGCTAATTGGTGAGTGTTTATTCTGTAACATAATGAGCATGTCGCTTCAGTATTTGAAGCTTGTCTGCGTCTTATTTATTCATTGGGTCTTCCTACACTGACAAGCAACAGTTTTACACCATTTGGCTCAATTCACTTCTGTTTGCTCACAGTTACGTTTAGAATTAATGTTTAATTTTATATAAATGGCGATCAGTGATCTCTTGTAATCGATAAATATAGTGAATTTACTTTTCAGTCTTAAATAAATAGCCCAGTATTAGTAAATATTTATTATCTTGGCGCTCTCAGCTCCTAGACAGAAATATTTGCCTGTCATATATTTAAATCGTTACGTAAGTATATATTGATCTTTCAAAATTTCTTCCATCCTGTACGTTTGCACGATCTTTCAGTTAAAAGCTTGTAACATTATTATTGTCGGGTGTTATTTTCGGGAATCAATGTTTTTCCTTCGTGTAATTTATCAGTTTCATCAATGTAAATTGCAACATTATTTTACAGGCAACAACTTGTTTGGATTTTTAATTTTATGTTTAAACTTTGTCTTAAGATGATCATTTAGTTTTGAAATTTTATTAGAATTTAAAAGTTATATGTCAGTGGTCGTGTTATGTCAAATCAGACTTAATGTTTTTATTGATCTATTTATTGAGGTGATGGTTGCATTATCATTTTCAGCAAAGCAAACAGTTTGTGTAGGGTGAAGTTAAAAAAAAAAGGCTTTTGCCAAAAATATGCATTATGTATCGTGTACGGTTTCGGAATTCACGTGAGAATTCTTTTATGATCATCATGTGTAGTTTTTCTTTCTCTATTATTTTTTTTGTGAGTTTCTTGCTGAATACGAATCTTAAACATATATTAAAGCGGGTTAGTCCCTTAATAAAGGTAATAGTCGATTTATTTCTATCTTGAAACTTACACAGCATTTTATATTTGACTAATTAACTTTATCATGAATATTTTGTTTCATATTATAACCTAACTTTTTTATGTATGATTCTCAATTAGTTAGGGTCTTAGTTGAATCAAAGCACCATTGAAGTAAATTAACTCAATAAATGGTGATTAGTAAATTAGTTATACTTATAAATACTTGTACTGTCATAATAAACGAGGTCAAGTTTTGTAACGAGAACCCATTAATTTCAACCTGCTGTTAGCTTAAGTCGGTCTTTTTGTATGAAATAAAATTTCTATTGGATAAAAAACAACTTACCAGGCTAGTATGCATGTGGTTATTTTTGTCGAATAACAAAAATATGTAAAATAAAATCTGAAGTAGGAAAACAGACACATACCATTATTATGTATTTTTTATAGCATTGGAAATCAAATTGAGATCGCAGTTTCTTAGACAAGCCTTTTACTCACTAAGCTACCGAGACAAGCTCTTTACTCACTAAGCTACCGAGACAAGCCACTTACTCACTAGGCTACCAAGACAAGCTCCTTACTCACTAAGCTACCGAGAGAGACAAACCCCTTACTCACTAGGCTACCGAGACACGCCCCTTGCTCACTAGGCTACCGAGATCAACATTTATAATTTTCTTTTGTTTTCACATTTTTTCTCTCATAAACATTAAATCTGAATCAAACTTTGAATGTATCTATAGATATATTTTGGCTTTAAAGATAAATTATTTTATGAAAATTCTAAAACTGGTTGATATTTATATGATAAAAATGTAAAAGTTTTTACGTTTTGAGAAATTCGTCATAATTAAAAAAAATATGAATTTATGCAAGTTTGAAACTTAATTATTTCGTATAATTCAAAAACATACTGTTTAAAACCCTCTAAATTCTGTCATTTATCTTTTTTCTTGTTACGTTTTTTTTTTGATAATTTAAAAACAAAGTAGGTAGGTATATCATAAAAATCTCATTTATAATTAACCATAAATACTTTTATGAATTATATGATTTTTAAATAATTCCATTTACTGACTCCCCAAATATTCAAACTCGATTAAGAATCAAATACTGTTTCGATAAAAACTGATAAAAAAACTGAAAAATGAAAATTTGAGATACATGCTGGATATTTAAAAAAAAGACGCTGATTTTCAAGCTAATCACATATTCATAAAATAATTTTCCTTATCAAAAAAATTTCGCACAAAAAAAAACGACATTATAAGTTTTTACCAAACCTAAAAGGTACCGTTATCAAAACCAGTAAGGATACTTTTCTCCAAGATACAAAGCTTCAATAAATCGGCATTCTCTCAAAACCCCATCTTCTCGTTTTCTCTTTCTTTTACTAGGGATATTTTTTACAGCTCCAACTTGCTTACCCTTTATTACCTTGGCTTCCCTAAATCATCCTCCAGAGAGCGATACATCTTGAAAGGAATCGCGGAAAAACTTCTGTATTTCTTTTTGTATGCACAGCTTCTGTTATATAACATATATTGTTTTTAGTTTATGCCTTTTCAAATTGATTTATATGGAGTTTTTATTTTTATCAGAAGAAGAAATATTAATATAATTATATGAAAAAATGATTTCTCTACTTATTTTCATAGCAAAATTTTCTTTTTAGCAAATAATAAGTTTTAGTTGATAATAAATTTTCTTTTACTCGTCTATTTTTTTCAACTTAAATATTTTAATATCTTACATATTGTTTTGAATAAAGTTCAAACATTCGTGCTTATTGTTTAAATATAAACTTAATAAATATAATAAAACATCGCAGCAGTTTATAAAAATATGCAGTAAATGAGTTACTCGTTGTTTTGTAAGCATAAATTTAATGAAAATTCACAATTTAAAAGATATATCGTATAAACTGCGTTTATTGGGTAATAGAAAAAAATATAAAAAATGAATTGCGAGGTCAACGTTTTTCGACGCCTGAAGAAGCGGTTGATGCGTTCAAAACGCAAGTTTTTCAAGTCACTCTAAACAACACAAATATCACTTGTATGGCAAAACTTTTTGAGCACGTATACCATTAAAAACGTCAAACTTTACGATGCTGATGTCAGATTTGACGTACCTACACTGGTGTTGCCATATCTCAAAACTTAAGTAGCAACCCTCGTATCTATTGAAATATCGAAAATTGTGTTCGTATTTCCTATATTGTATTATCATCACCAATCCATCATAGTAAATATATCCAGACAGAAGTATTAAATCAAGAAACCGAATTAAAAAAAATTAAGGTAACTTAAATGATGGGTTCACTCTTGCTTACTTTATTTCGCAGCTAGATCGGACTATAACAATCATATAGATTTTATTATGAAAATATCTCGAGAATTTGAAAGTAGGGATTTGCTTCAAACTTTGTTTAGTTCGTTGTAAATTGGAACATGTCTTGGATATTTGGCATCCCATTTAATAAAATTTAGAAACAACGTTTCAAAGGTATTAATGGTAAATAGTATATGGTGATTATTTTAAATATACACCATATTGAACTTTTGATGGCATAAAACCATAGAAGACGACAAAATAGCGTGTTTCATATTTAAAGAACTGCAATGGTATTTCAACTGTCGCACAATATTAAATGCATTTCGTTTTTGTGTTTCAGATTATTACAAACATACTTTAGCAGAATGCTTCTTGTCTGAAGAGATGATGATAGTGGTTGTTGGTAAATAAATTAAATACGTCAATTAGCAATGCGGAAAGAGAGAGTGAATGAATGTTTTATTTATCGGTAAGTGGGTATTTATACATTTCAGAATGGGCGCGGGAGTGCGCCCGCGATATATTTTTATCTCGCTTCTGTGCGTGCCGAAATGGTCGATTGCAGTATTGCAGACATCGCAAATAGTATTGTGGGTAGACAATTTTTTTGCGGAAACGGCGAGACAGCGTGATGCGTTCTCTTTCTACTGTGGAATGCATCGTAAATAGTATTGTGGGTAAACAATTTGTTTACGGGACTAGCGCGATGTCCGGCCGCGTCAATGTTTTGGTATGTGACCTTTGGACATATCCAAAGGTCGTTTCGTCGGTCGTTGACCGTATGTGTTGACAATATTCAGCGACGACCGTGGTTCCTACAATACAATAAACTATCCTATATTCTACACACTAACTTGCAGAATCAATATAATGACTAAAAACTTTAAAAAATCAGTGGTTTCGATACATTGAACCAATTGGATGACACAATAGTTATATACTCGGCACTGTTTAGCACTATAAAAAGAATCGTCTTACTATTCTTTCATATAAATAATAATTAATCAGACTCTCATAATGTAACAGTAGACATCCGTGTTGTATGGAACATAATTTTTAAAATATCAGAGCTATTAGTTAACTAGGACAAATGGAGGAATCTATTAAGTCGTTTGGAAGAGATAACTCGAAAAACGTTCTGAAATATAACTTACAGTTACGGATTTGCCACTCCACCAAGTTATATGAATTATAGCAATGGGTGCAGTTAGAACTGCTTCAGATTTTAATTAAGATGAATTTTCATTTGGCTTTTGAATGAAAATCGCCAAGCTAAAAGCATCGCAGTTAAGAATTTGATTATAATGTTCAAGTAAGTGCACTCGCTTAAGGAAAACGTTCATGAAAACTTTAACGTCGTTGTCTTAGATATTTTCGTTGAAAGTGCTGGTTAAAAATTGATGCATGAAAGGAATTTGAAACGTTTGGGCTTAAACTATTAGATATTGAAAAATTTCCTTCATGCCTGAAGAAAGTTGTAAGAATCCATTTACATGGTTAATGATAATTGAAGGTGTCGTAGAAAAATATGTACGTAAACGAGTATGCACGTGGATAAGGTAAAAATTGTTATTATTCAAAAGAATGAGGAAGTAAAAGAATTTTCTTTGGGTGATATTATCTAAAACTTTGATTTTATAATACAAGTAAAATGTTATGTCAGTGATTTGTTTTGTTCTGTTACAAAACAGAACATAATAAATTGTGTTAAAAAGCTCTTAATAAATTGTATTTCATTTTTCTTGAAAATAAATAAGTGCAAATATTTTTTTAACATTTTCAATAACATTAATCTATAAATGTTCTCAAACCGCATTCTTTGTGGGTAAAAAGAGAAAACATAATGCCATATTTTAAAATAACGGTACACCTTCTTCTTAATATCAAAACATATTTTCAATATATCAAAAAAATTAAGTAAACAAAATATAACATATCGATAAAATGTTATAAGATTGTCAAACCATAACGTTCTTCACTAAAACTTGACAAAATATTCAAAACATTTAATAATGTAATTCGAATTTTATTGATAGTAACGATCAAAATGATTTAATTTTTTTATGATTTTCAAACCAAAATAAAAAAAATGACCTTAAACCATATAAACATAATAAGTATGTATATTTTTTTGTAACGAATTTACACCGAGATAAAATTCTTTCGGCCATGCGCCCCGCTCTCCCATTAGCGGAATGCGCGCGGCCTCTGGGAGTGCGGGAATGGAGGCTGTACATTTGAATAAGGCGCAAGGAAGATTAATCTCGAAAATTTTAATCACGGTATTACGGTGAAGGATGGAGAGATGGATGTTTTACTAACCTAATTAATCTAACAGAGACAACGAAGCGACGTTTCGGTTAAAAAGAGACAAGAAAGAGACACAAAAAGAGACACGAAGGAGATATGATGAGTTGCCAACCGCGATTTTTTGCCTCATTTTTACGTATAATTTAACAGGGGTAAAAATATTAATAAAAATCTTGTACTTTTGAGTTTCCCACATTATTTTTTTGTGTTATTATATAAATAAGTACTCAATAAGAATTGATACTCATTTAATCAGATTAAAATTTATTTTGTTATTATACTAATGAAATTCATCCCTGCATTAATATATGAGATAATGATTATTCTAACACGAAGTTTCGCAAAGTTAAAGCATAAATCTTTGATAGATTATTATCATTTTATTTCTTGGAACAATTCCTTTCTTTCACGCCAGACTGTTACAAAAAAAAATTCTGTGAACTAATTTAAAAATATTTTTAAAAGAGATATGGAAGATTTTATATAAACGTATCGTTACCTCTTAATGTTGCTCTTGATTAAAATTCCATCGATATTATATTTTAATATATGTAACTATAAGCACCCTCTAAAATATTTTATAACATCAATTCTTAATTTTGTAAAATTAAAGAAAATAGTGGAAACAAATAATATTTTTAATTAATAGTGAATCAAAGTAAATTCAATATATTTTAATTTGATGCAATACAAATGCAAAATATTTGTTATACATTTATTGTATTTCAATAGTCTACAATACATTAAACTGTCAGAAACATTTCTAATAAAAAAAAACATGTCAAACGTTTTTAAAAAGCGCCACTTCAATAAGAAGTTAAATTTTAAATAAAATGTGAATTGAGATAGAATTATAAATGTTGATTCTAAGATATAAATGTCAAAATATTATTAGTCGTAAGTAGATAATAAAGAAACTTTCGAAATGTTACACTTTTGACGAATGCTGAGAGTCTAATGGGTGCATAAAATCAGCGATGATGACATATTGAAAAGGATTAAAAGATAAATGAATGCGTTCATCATCAAATGGAGAAAATAAGAGTGTTTGAAAATATAACGCGAGTAGAAAAATAAGACGTCTTTCAACTGATACTGCAGTATAAAATTCAAGATAAGACGGATTGCGGAGAGAAGACGCATCTCCTGGCTGAAGAACTGACGGGACTTGTTTCATTTTGGTACCATATATTTGTCCAGAACTGTTGTCTCTTATGTCAAGATAGTCATGATGATCGCCAACCTCCGAATAGAACAGGAACTTTAAACAACAAGAACAAAATAACTATAGAATTAATCACAATATGAACCCTCTGTCTCCATCATTATCCTCAAATTCTGAACCACACACAAAACAGTTATTTATTAGTGATATATTATTTTGTAACCTATAAAATGGATTTATTTTGACAAACTCTGATATGTAAAACTTTTGTAAGAAAATAAATAAATCTTATTAAAAATAACACCATTAACTTCTTGACCGTATCAGAATCTTTCTGAACAACAACTTTTTACAATGATTATTAATTGACTTGTAAGTTTTCAAGAAGAAGTTCAACTCAATTCTTAATCTATCAAGTTAATTACGAACTTTCAGTATTTTGTTTAAGTAGACAGATCAAGAGTAATATTGAGAAGAGAAAAACACTGTGCAGAAATAAGGTTAAACTATACTCCTAATATCCAGTAAATAATTGATAAAAGTGGGGTTTGGTGTAATTTGGGAAGAATTTTAAAGACTTTGTTCGTTTGGTGTAATTTGGGAATAATTTTAAAGACTTGGTCTGTTTAATAATAGTTTACATTGATTAATATGTTTCTTTGTAAAAAAACTACTTTCTTCGATATCATGTTTTTCAGTGAAACCACAATAACTAAGATTTGTTTAATTAAAGTATAATTTAAAGAAGTTAAACATGTGAGTTTTTATTCATTAATACGAACAAAAAATGGGTCGACTTAGGAAACTAAAAAAATAATAATAGCCCTCAAAAAGTTTGACTTCCACTCTCGGGGTTTCGGGGATGGAACATAAAACAGGTTCAAATTAGATATTTCACGCGAAAATTGGAAACATGTGTATAAGCCCATTTTAAATATTATATTTTTTTATTAAGTATACAAAACAGGTAAACTATGACTTGTCTTTTTTAATACATACTTCTTTATAATCTCAATATTTATAAAAATATTTCAACATTATTAATTTTACGAATAAATTTAAAAAAAAAATTTCATTTCTATTTTGCATAGGACCATATTTATTAAATTAATCGATTATGGATTGCGAAAGGCTTACTCAAAACATATAAATATTTTAAATAAATAGAGAGCGACCATGAAGTAGACTAAGGAAAGGGTGTCACTGAAGTAAAAGTTTATTGGAGAAAGTTTATTTGAGGTTACAATAAATAAAAAAATGTGAGAAACAGAAGAGATGGGTATAAGGTAAGAGCTGTTTGCACGGCGTGCAAATTTGTAAGCTCTGCGAACCCGAAAAAAACATAGTACTCGTATACGTGTATGTGTAATTGATTTACGATAAATTATAAAACAACTATAAGTAACATTTTTTTTTAAATTATACAAATTTTCGTAATTTTTTCACGGAATAAAGCATTAATGTTTTGCATACATGCTTTAAGGTTCAAAGACTTGAATGTTTTAGGTATATGAGAAGTAACGTATCAGTTATTAATCGATCAAATTGAAAAAGTTTGTTTTATAAAAGTTTAACTTTTCACTACATTTGTTTTGTATATTTTATGACGTTTTGTCTGATCGTTTGTCGTTGGTTGAAAGGATGAATTTTAATATTTCCCCAGAGGCTAATCCTAAGTTTACTCGCCAACGGAGAGCCATATTTCAAAAAGATAATATGCTCAAGCTAGAACTGAAATAAAAAATCTAACTAGTAAATTATATGTATAAAACTTTAATCAAGTTTTGTGTTTCGTGTAAAACATTTTATACGAGGAAAAAAATTGAAATCTGTTTCAAAATATCTTGTTACAACTTTTAAGATGAATTATTTGGGAATTTTTAAATTTTGTATCAATGTATTACTTATAATTTGTAAATCATTGATTTACTTTATTTTAATAAATCTTAGGTGACATTGCACATATTTTGCTATACCGTTTTTTTAATGTTTTGAGTTAGTTTAAGTCTTTGTTTTTCTTTTTGGAAATGTTGTTGAGACCTTGTCTTGGTAATAGGAAGAGATATGTAAGCTATATTGCAGTGAACTAACTATCTATCCATTTGAATACTTTACTATAACGTCTCTTAATAAATTAATATTTGCGTATTGGACTTAATGCAATTAAAAATTTAATAAATTAAACAAAACGCTTATTTTTTTATTGTATTCACAACTGTTATTTAAGTTCACTACCAGTTTCAAAGACTTCCGACTTCTTTGTCAGGTGAAAATGTAATTATTTCATTAAATGAAAACTTTGTGGGTAGACATGTAGCATTGCATTACACCTCCATTATATACAGTACAACATTGAGATCTTATAGTTATGTTATTTTTTTCCTACCAACTGAAAGCATATGTTAGTTAATACCTTAACGTGATAAGACTGAGACTGTAAAAAAAAATGAGCACCAACGGGAGTCGAACCTTGTAACCTCTACGCTGGAAAACTAGTATCTTGCCAAATAATTATAAAATAATTAGAGTTTGTTTTCTCAAACACTGTTTATTCCACTTTTCATAACGGTATAACCCTACCTGTTTCAAGGCTTTCACCTCATCATCAGAGGAGCACAAACAAGACTAAATTATGTTCGAACTGGTATCGACATACACGCTTCTAACGGTAAACATTCGGGATGGGGACTGTGGATAGAGGGAAGGAGGAGACAACCTCAGCGAGCAGCGGCGAGATTTTTGGAATATATATGTTTGCCAGATGTGTATCCAATGAAAGCAACAAAAGATCAAATGATGAGCAATGAAAGATTAAAGTAGATAATGATAGTCTTCTATTCAAATATTATTTTCTCAGATTATGGAAGAGTTGTGAGGCATATCGAATGACTTGTAGCGCATTCGTTGCATACGATATAACCTAATGCGCTTATTGCCATATGGCAATGTATTTCAATTAACCAGAAATATGTAAAACATGCCTTAAATGAAATCTAAACTAAAAACAAAAAAAAAACTGGATTCTAACGGGAATCGAGCCTGCAACCTCTGAGCTGTAAGTTAGGCGTCTTACCAACTAGGCTACGAAGGTCGACATATATATTCGAACCGGCTAATATAAAAATCTTCTAAGTTGTTATTCTATAACAATTTTCTAATACCAACTGTGATTTATGGGAGTGATACATGAAAGTGGATAAATACTGAAATAAGCGCTGTTCAAAATAGAACACGTAGTGTGATAGTTTCCCTACCAGTATCAGTTACAGGATCCCATATTTTTCTCATCGAATTGAATATTTAAAGTACTCTTATTTTCTCCTTTCGATTGTGAATACTTCTCCATCTTTTTTCATATGTTTCAAGATGTCACCATCACGCACCTTGTCAACCTATGTTCTTAATATTTTTCGACAACACCAAATTTCTAAAGCATCTTTGCAATGGCCTGAGTAAGTATCCATGCTTCAACACCATAGATAATTAAAAATTATCTATGGGGTTGGGCGTTAAATCTACATACATCATTCTAGAGTAAAACCCTTAGTGCACATTATTTCTGCAGTGCTGTCAATTTATTCGCAAAATCCAGTCCGATGATTACAAATGATAAAAATCTCGATAAGAGCATGACGAGTTGAAGAAGAATTTATTTATTTATTTTACACATAACAATAAATATACATCATTTGCGAAAAAAACAACTGGTAATTTAATTTGGATACACAAATTTAATGGATCTGGGTTTGTTACCTTTTATTTGTCGTGTCCCCAGTAAACTAGGATTTTGCCTGTATCTCACTGAGGACACATACCATAGCATGAAAAAATAAATCGGTACTTCTTAGAATAAGTCTTCTATTAAATAAATTACGATTCAAACGTATTTGAAAAAAGAAGTTTACACGTAAAAGCTTTCTGTTAAGATTACTTGTAGAATATACTATAAATATATTTGGATTTACGTGATGAAATGTATGTTGCGTGTTTACGATTTTGCAGGCGCAAAATAAATTAATGAAGTGCTCGGACTAGCGTATAATCGTAAATACTAGCAAATATACAAGTAAAATCCCTCGTCAGCTCATGAGAGATACAACACGATTAAGTGACTTCATTATTAAGCTCGAAAATTGAACGAATTACACAGAATTGCAAATTGAAAGATTATTTATAAAATGTTCTGTACAAAAAAGGCTTTAAATAGACATAAAAAAACTAAAAATAATAAAGATTATTTTTATTTAACTTTCTTATTAAAATATCAAATATCTCAATAATAGTAGGCACATCTTTATCTCTGTAAGGGGACGAATACACTTCTAATCAAGCATGACATATTTAACAATGAACTCTTATTAAAATTGTCACTTAAATTTGCTAAGCACGCTGTAGTAAAAGTGAGAATGCAACATTTGAGTGAATTCATGTTTATATTGGTGAATATTTTTAATGTAGACCTTAGTGAGTTCTTTTTCGGAATTCCTTTAATCTTGAGCATTGTCTGGTAACTCAATTTCTTCGTTATTCCATTTAATTTTTTCTAAGTATTACTTAATTTATAATTTTCCCTATAGTTCCGTGTTTTCGTCGCACTAAAAAGGTTTGGTTTTTTCGTGCTCAAATCTTGTTTTGTTGATTATATTGATTTTTTTACTTTTGTTGTTGTTATACTTAACATTGATATTTTAATGCATCCTATTTTGAACGATAAGTTTCTATTCTGTATTATACTGTTTATTAAAACGTTGATATTTTATATTTTGTTTTATCAATGTAACGATGCCATTAAAAGGGTCACCAATATCTTTTTTTTTAAATAAATAGTTAAATATTTTTTTTTAAATCCCGAATACCTTATTGATGCAGGACTGAACAAACTCGAAATCAATGTGAATATATTTTAAATTAAATTGTGAGGTTGATCGATTAAACAAATAAAAAGCGTATGCGGTAAGTAAGCTGGAAAGATTTATTACACGAAACAAGAAGCACTATTTATTTATGTCCTAGATAAATATAACCATTTGTTGAACAATCGTTCCAAATTTTGTTGATGATGATTTATTTTATGATATCGTTTAGAGACAGAAAGCTATTCTAAGGGTGCTTTGTAATTATTTTTTTTGTAAAGGAAAGTTTAAAAGTTTCCTCCTTAAATATTTTAAACTTATTCTCATAGAGTAGCTTAACTGGTAAACTAATGTGGTGCGATTGAACAATGATGACAGTCTTATGGATTGATAAAGTTCGTAATTGTGACATCTTGACACGGGAAAAAGAAATATAACTCATTCATTCTTTCTGTAATCCTTAACAAAACCGAAATTCCACTGAAAAATGAAAAGCATTACTGGGAGACAACATTGTTTTAGGTTCCACTAATCTAGCCTTCGGGCTTTAGAACCACTATAGCAAGCAAGCAAATTCATTATCTTACGTGTTGAAAATATTATAATATTAAACATAAAGATACAACGGCAGAGACACACATCTAGTGCACGTGAAAGATTTATAATTACTATCAACCATCAAAAGGAGAAAGTAAGAGTTCTGTAGGGACTACGGTCGTCCCTGAATATTGTCAACATGCACGGTCAACGACCGACGAAACGACCTTCGGACATGTCCAAAGGTCGCATACCAGAACATTGATATTGTTTACCCGCAAATACTATTTACGATACATTCCACAGTAGAAAGAGAACGCATCGCGTTGTCTCGCCGTTTTCGCCAACAAATTATCTACCCACAATATTATTCGCGACGGCCGCAATATTTCGATCGACCACCTCGGCACGCACAGAGGGAGATAAAAATATATTGCGGGCGCACTCACGCGCCTCGTTCTGAAATGTATATATACCTACTTACCGATAAATAAAGCATCACTTATTATTAATCATTTGACCATTCGTCACTGTTTACTATTCATTGATTATTCACCCTCACTTTCCGCATTGCTAATCGACGTATTTTATTTTAAATACCAAACAATCAAAATCATCAGCACGTCCAACAAGCACATCCGCTAAAGTTCTTTGGACATAAAAAATATTTCAGGAAGAAGACGCATCTATTGATTGAATTATTTCAGATGGTGGTTTCATTGTGATATATCTTTCTTCAAAACTGCTATCTACAAAGTTAAGATATTCATGATGATCGCCAAACTGTGAATAGAAGATGAATTTTCAAGATTTTTGATTGATAAATGTTGTTCAAATACATTTGATCATTTTCCCATTGTGATTGAAATTGAAAAATACCCAACTGCAGTTTGACCCCATTGTATTGTATTTCTCAACGAAACACATTGAACCTTTATAAATTCAAATTGAATTGGTTAACGTTAAAAATGCAACCTTATATTGAAACATGGATGTACATTTGGAGTTGAGGGTATTTTTTATTATAATACGTCATAAATTATTTATGCATTATTTTTTTTATTCATTCTATTAGATTTTTTCTGATAAATTATTTATTTATCGCTTTTATGCAAAAACATCTAACGAATCAATTGCTTTACGTCAATTTCTTCTAATCAAGCAATGTTTATTTTAAAATTAGTATTGGTTTTCATGATTGGGTGTTTAACGTAGTGTATGAAAACAAAATTTGAGAAAAACCAACAAAAAAATAAAACGTAAACCTTATAGAAAAAAGATCCACTTATAAAATGATGGACTCTCACTTCTTTTATAAATTTATCCTTATAACTAACTAGGAGAGTGTATGTTTTTTTTTTGTTTTTCAAGAATAATTTTTAAAATGAATATTAGCTGGGACGACCAAGGTCTGAGTGAATGTGATGGAATACATGTAGCCTGAACGAATGCATTTGTTTTTGCTAAATAATTAGTGTAAGAATTGTTATCTAGTTATAAGTAGTATGTAGGTGTTAAATATTTCTAAGAAATCATATATAAAGATTGAAAAAATAAATAAAATAAAATGATATGTAGAAAAATAAGATTAAGTAAGTTCATAAATTATAACATATAATTAAGATAAGTTAAGTAATAAATTTGTACATAGGTATAGCCTTGACAAATGTTTGTACAATAATTTACTTTGTTTTATAAAAAAAAAAAAAAAAGCAGATAAAGTGGAGTGAATTGTGATTAAATTAATGAATTTTTTTAATTCAATTAAGTTTCGATTAAATAAATAACATGTGACATTAAACTTGAATGAGAATATTTATAGCTATAATTTATTTATTTATTTATCTAATATTTACAGCTATATTTTTTACTGGAATCGAATCAATAGTTTGATCCAAACCGATGACCAACATAGATTATTTTAATTCGATTCCCAAACCAAGTCCGAGCAGTTTCTTTAGTATTATCACTCGCTAAGGGCTTCACCAAGGCATCAGATCCTGTGAAACAATATTCTGACATGTATGGCGTTGCTCACGCCAGCTGATTGCACGCCAGAGTAAACTAAACCGAACGATCATAACGTGGAGAGAATACAAAACCAACAGTGTCGCGAACATTTTTTTAAATTTAAAAATATAAATTAAAATGTATTTTTTGCCAATAACTCACACATTTTTATTTATTACTGTGATACCGCTAAAAATATCCAAATTGACTATGGTTCTAATAAATAATTTATCAATATTGACTATGGTTCTAATAAATAATAAATAAAAACAATATTGACTATGGTTCTAATAAATAATAAATAAAAACAATATTGACTATGGTTCTAATAAATAATTAATCCTTCAAATTAAAGAACCACTAGTTAGGGCTGTAACATGTAGTTTGTTTTCATATGTATTGGAATTTTAACAACACTTGAACGTGTTTATCATGTGAGAGTTTTATTATTAAACGAACTCTAAATCCAGACGAGGTCCCGTTTTTTAATTCATTTGGGTGTCATCGGGAATCGAATCCAAAACCCTTGAGTGTAAGAAATGCGTCATGCCAACTAAACCATGCAGGTCGATATTATTTTCTTTGGGTAATACTTTTGAAAATCTTTATGACCTGGTAGCTGAACGCATATAATTAATTTAGAAGTAGTGAGTTCGATTAAAAAGAAATGCACTCTATTTTAATGTATTTTAACTAATATAAAATGTATAATATATGGTAAAAGATCCTATAGTTTTTGAAATTATGTATAAACTGTCCTAATTTTAAACGTACTGTGTCACGTCGTGATGTTTTAAATACTTACAGGTATTTGTAATATTTCATTCCATACAAGCTCATGCATACAGATATTATATTAACATAACTTTATTTATTATATTTACTAAAAATTTACACACGTTAACCAGTAGTTTCGAATCTCTGTTTAACGACTATCTTGAAGCCACCAAAACTCAAGGGACCAAATCCGCTTTAGATTGAAACAAAAACCATTTTATCCGAATCGAAAATCTTGTGAAATCTTTACGTTTATTTTAAAAGACTTCTCACCCTCTATTTTTTTTCCAAAATCAATATGAGATACATCAGAGGGTTAATTTAATATACAAATATAGAGTAAATAGATGCAAAAGATTGAATATTTACTTTATTTAAAAAAGGGATGTATCATAAAATAAAATTAATATAATTTTTTTTCATTTGAAGCTGGTATAGCAAAAGTCTAAAAGTTTTATCATGGGATAAATATTATATTTCGAAACCTTATTTTGTTATTAAACTTTGCCGTTAATATGAGCATTTCAAATTAAAAAAAAAAAACTTCTCAGTAAAAGGAAAGTACAGACAAGGGTTTTTCTTGATATAAATAATGAAATTGTTGAGCAAATTCAACATGAAAAATATTTGGAATGCTGACTGAATTGTCAATGAGGCCAGTCTAAAGAGATAAATATAAGAGTGAAGGTGGGACGAAACTGCTTCTTTAAAATGCAAGATTTCTTCAGCAAAAATATTTTCAAATTAGACTTACGCATGTAAGATTAGGTGATATAAGATTTGGTTATTTAAGTAGAATATTTTGAAATGTACTATCAAAGAGTGCTGAGAGTGTCGTGAGCTGGAAAGGTCAGTTATTATGAGATCTTGAAATGGACGAATAAAGTTACAGAAATATTATCCATCATGAAAATGAGAAATACAGAGTACTTTTGACATATGGAAAATACGATATTTCTGTATTTTTTCCAGCATACCAGAGTTTAGAAAAAATATTTTTCTCAAATAAAAACTGTTAATATAATTTTGTAAAATATTCATATGTTTTAAAAAAAAAGTATTGCGGGTGCTGATTCCAAATTAATATAAAAGTATATTAAAGAAATCCATACATTTTTCAAACGGAATTTCAAAACATTTTGAAATTTATAATAATATTTATAATAAATTTATATAACATTTACATTAAAAAGTGAACGTCATATAAAATGTATCAAAAGCATATACAATAATTTGAAATTATATTATATATTTTTTATCTAAGATAATTTGGTTAAGCACTCTTTCTCAACCACAACGACCACCTCAAGAGTGCTTCTTACCTACGAGTAGCTCAGCTCAACCCATCAATGAAATAAAAAAATGTTGAAAGATTCCAATGACACTAACGGTGCTATCGGGATTGTTAAATTTAAATATAAAATTATGTTAATGTAAAACCAATCGGGACTGAATCCGACAGGAACAGAATCTAGGGTGCTCACTTGATTAGCGTGAATGCTAACCGTTACACCACGGCTGTGGACAAAAATATCCATTTCATTTAGTCGTAAACATTTAGTCGAAACGAGAAAAATATGAAAACTAAAACACAAATATTTTTTGTTACAGAATATCCATCCTCTAGAAGTTCGTCTGGAAACTACAGCGCGAGAAACTCTCCAAGCTTTAAGGTAATTTATTGCATTGTATCGTTGAAACTGCAATAAACATGCATCTTGAATATAAAATACACTACACGTTTGTTTGTAAATTGATCATATATTTAAAGATAAACATATTTCTCCCATAAACGATCTCACATTATTCCAATTCGACTCACATGACAGCTAAAATGAACTATGAACTCTTTCAAGATGTTATAATGTCCAAGATGAACTAATATGTACTGTTTCAAGATGTTATTATGTCCAAGATGAACTAATATGAACGGTTTCAAGTTGTTATAGTGTCTATGATAAACTAATATGAACTGTTTCAAGATGGTATGATGTCCAAGATGAACTTATATGAACTGTTTCAAAATGTAACAATTTCCAATGGAAAATATTTTTTAATGTATTTTCTTTAAAACTTTTTTATAAATTGATTTTGATATGAGGGGTTCAACAATTTGGATAGAAAGTAAGAAATATGGCATCCCGAGATTGATTCTTGGTATGTAACTAATCTGGTTTTACATATAAACTTTTTAAAAATGCATAATAATTTGTGATTGACTGTGTTATCCATGACACTTTTTTAGTATTTTTTTTAAAGTTAAACATCTTTAATGTCAGGTCTAAGCTGTTTCGTTAAACAATTAATAATTAGTAAATACATTTTATTTCTCTCTGAAATGAATAAGTCACCACAACCGAAGCGTATACTATAAATGATTTAAAAAGTTTAAAAGGACCAAGAAAAATATAGCAAGATCAAATTAATCACTATATGTTAACTATAAATTAAACTATTCTAAATTAAAAAAGTAAGGATAGAAAAAAACGTTTTTAACAGAGAATCTAGTACGAGGTATACAGACATAAAATTCGCAAAAATATGTGTCATGATAGAAGAATGAAGAGATTGGCAACTCTAATAAGGACGTGCCATAGTGAGGGCGATGATTTTCTCTGTCTTCTCCAGCCATATTTAGTAAATTTGACAGCACAGTATATTTACCCTTTTCTACCGTGTGATTCATTCTTGTAAAATTAAATTGATAACATCAAATATGTCAAGGATGCACACCCGTTACTAAACTACGCCTGAATTCCTGTAACTGTCAACACTGGTTCATAAATAACAATAGATTTACGCTTCTGACGTCCTTAAGGAATATATTATGATTTTCCTTTGTTTTCTTGAAGTCGTGACTCGTTTAAAATATGCTGCGTTAACATTAACTTTTAAATTGTAAATATTAAGTGACAATACAATTGAAATATTTACTATTTTGCTTTAGGGAATCCTTTTTTTTTAATAACAACACATTATTCAGATTATACTCGTAGATTGAAAATTGTATGAATTGTTATATATTTTTGAATGAATAAAATTCAATTTAATGCAGTTTTTAAAACGTTTAATATTATATGTATGAGAAGATATATGGATGTGGAAGAGAGAAAGTATGTGTGTCAAGATAGAAAAGTCTGTCGCTCTGTCTTCTTTGTCTACCAAACAGAGAAACGGCGTGATACCATGTGTGTATGGTGAAACAATCAATATAATTTATAATAAAAAATAGAATTTAGGAAATCCATTGGATATTCGAAGCTTCTATGATTGGTTCAGAAAATCTTAAAGATTAATTGGACATTTGAAGCTTCTATGGTTCGACCAAAATATGAACCTTAGTCAATTATCTTTGAATTCAACTTTTGAAGGCTTAGACAATATTGGAGATAAGGAAACGGTTATGACGTATAAAAATATACATTTGCGAACATTTTTCTTATGGATTTTTCAAAATAAAATTAAAATTGATTATCATTATCATTGGCTGTTTAATCCCGGGTGGGTATTAGCCTTTTCTAAAAACATTTTACATTCGCCTTTGTAATCTACTAGACAGTTAGGAACTTCACAGCTGGACTCCACACCAAGTAACACCATCCATCTACCGAAACCTTAACTTCCTAACAGATCAACGGCCTTCAGGCCTACTGTCCAAACTAGTACACTTATCTTACCTAGTCACCTGCCAACGGAGCTTTCCGAGCATGTGCAGATATTAATAAGATCATCCCTGAAGAGGTTATACATTCGTGGTTGTATCAAAATTCACATTCTAGCAATTCAATTCATATTCGCCACAGTTTTTTTTAGATATACTTATTTTTTATTTATTTATTTAACACTTTTATTGCAATACAATCTGGCGAGTTTATTGCTAGGTGGAAATCTCTTCGAACCAACCAGACAAAAGTAAATGAAGCAAGTTACGTGGTCGCATAAATCATTCAAATGACTATCCAACCCCACGAAATCCATAAACATATACGCGAGAACATGCCCACGAACCCCACAAAGACGGACAATCACCCGAAAATTCTTTTTCATATAAAGTGAGACATCATCAATCAAAAGGAAAGGAAGGGATGGTGGAGAAGAAAGGAAAAGAAAAATCAGGAATGAAACACGTTATTTTACTGACTAGAAATTAAGAGTTTTTTCAGTCGCTTCTTAAAGCAAGGACGGAGCGAGTCTTATATTGGTTTGTAACTGATTCCAGAGTCTCACTGCATGGACAGTAAAGGACGACGTAAAGAAAGAGGAGCGGTGAACTGGAAAGGCCAATAAATAATCTCTGTTTGAGCGTAGCGCTAATCCATGATTGGAAAGACGCTGAAAATTTTCGGCGAGATAAGAGGGTGCGGCGGGACAGTTAACGATATTATACAATAGATACAGTATGTGAATTTGGTGTCTATTTCTAACATTCAACCAGTTCAATGCCTTCTGGTATGAAGTTATATGATCGTATAGTTTGCATTCTAGCACTTGTTCATAGGTCCTGTATAAAATTTAACCCTTCATTCAAATATGTCCATGGATTTCTTATTGACTTTGCAAGTGATTAAATGTCTGAACCATTGGTGAGCTAATGTCTAATCATTGTTTTATACACCAAATGTTGATTTAACATGAGAACAGACGTGATTTAAACTAAGTGTGGAAACCAAAGAAGCAGTACTATCTACTTATATTTATTTATAACCTTTATTTTCTTTTTAATGTCGTTTTTGTTATTTGCTAGAGAACCAAGGAAAATTATACATTAAAAAAAACACGTTCATGCATACCATTTACCTGTTGGATAAGTTGACAGGGTATGCACCATATTTGCCTGTTTTGATATACCCATTTCGCATTTAGCCCATCCATATACCTTGTCATACGCCTTCTATGACTCCTTACATTTCTCTATTTTAAATGATCATTTACTTGATCAAACTTTCTTGGTATTCCTCTACCGCGCATTTCACTCATATTTGAAATGAATAACTATTTTGAGCAAGAAAAAAATAATACACACAAAAAATCAACCCAACGTTCCTTTTATTAATCAAGAAACTGACTACTAATTTATAAATTGTGCTGAAGCTTAAAAAAAAAACAATTTATTTAATGTGAAAAGCTCATGTACTCATTAGATTTAATCATTAAATGTAAGTAACTTTAACTAAACTTACATGATAGAGGTAAAGGTGTTTCAGCTAATACATTCTGATACCGTTATAAATTATATGCCAGGGATCTTGACTCCGCATCCACGTCGATTAATCCATAATTAATCTCCAGAACTTTAGCGAACTTCCGTTCCTCCGTAACTAGGAACCAAGGAGTGGGAACGTTACACTGTAGGTATTTGACTGTCTGAAGATCTAAATACGGCAAAGCTCTGTTTAGCATTGCTAATTTGGGAATAAGGTGTCATGAAATCGTACTGAGTCAAATCATTTAAAATAACTTGAAAATATCATGTGCAAATTGACAGAATTATTTTGAGCTAATTTAAATACAAAAAGCCTCATCAAAACCCATAATTAAAATCTACCACTTCTTATATCATTATTACGTAAACGTATATCTATATTAGTTCGTGAGAATTTATATGAAAAGGGTTGAAGTTTTTTAAGTATTTTTTTAAATATTTTTTAATAAGGCTTTTATTGTATTTGTATATTACATGAAAGTTCTTTATAATAGACTTATTAAAACCTCATCGTATCAATCTTCATCTTGGAATTGAATTGTCAAAGATGTGTTGTTGATGTTGAAGATGTGATGCTGAAGATAATTTCAAGAACTTGATAAATTAAATGTGGGAAAAAATATTGGTTCAAAGAGAACTGAGTGTCAAAATAAACTATAAACGCAGAGTAAACTATATAATTAAATAGTAAAACACGTTGAATCTGCCATGGATTTTAGATAACGTATTCACTAATTTATTAAACAGCTGATTGTCAAGTATACATGTGATAGGTTTATTGCCCATATGATATCTTCTTCTAAGTTAGAGTTTGATTCTTAGTGAAAAAAAACTTGAATATAATCTACAAATTCAAAGGAACAAGTTAAATGAAATTCACTCTTTATGAGAAAAATATAAGAAAATTATGAAGGGTCGCGTGATTAAACTTGCCCCCAGTTTCTATTGTTTTTGTTAAGTATTCATAGATATTTCTTTTATTTTTAATATTCTTCCATTTGAGTATATAGTACGAAATTATAATATGTGCAAATGTCACTAAAAACAGAAAAAGAATAAGGTAAATGGAAAAGGACAAATAAATAGAAGCTATGGTGAAATACACTTCTTCATTGAAGAGACGTGTGATATTTTAAGAAGCTTTTTAAAGTTTTACGGAAACTGGTAACGGGTCTCAGAGTCTGATGGAATATACAGTAAAGAACGATTTGAAGGAGAGGAAATGATGAGCTTAAAATACTAAAAGGCATCTCTGCTCAAGCATAACAAAGGGCAATTAAAAGCGTCGAACTAAAAAAGATATAACTGACATAACACAAACCTGTTTACTATTTCTAATATTTAATTATGTATAATTACATGTTTTATGATATAATGTGATGTTTTCTAAGGTGGAGTATGCATAATAAATTGGATGTATTTGCTATAAAGATCTTGAGATCATTATCTACTAAATATGTGTGTAAAAGGCACATTACAAATCAATACACGCTCAGGCGTTTGTCAACTAGATGCACTGATATTTTTTCATATTGCGAGGGGAACATATTCATCATTATGCTTTTTTATGTGAATCATAAAAATTTAGTAACATAGAATAAAACAAAGAAAAACTCAAGGATATTCTTTCTCTGTTTCTAGCAACATAGATAACTCTGTCAGAAAGCTTCGAGCTATGAATACATAACATCAGCGCAGTCATTTTAAATGTAAATTGTTCACTTTCGTGGCCTTACGAGTAAGACGCTTGTCTTATAACTCGGGGGCTGCAGATCCGATTCACGTTAGTATTTTTTTAGGGTTCTAGCATAGTTTAGTTTTCACTTTAGGTGGCTTAACCGTTCGAGTGCTGAGAGTCTATATATAGACGTTTTATAGTATTGAAAAAAAGTCCAGCAGTAAAACGGTTAAATATATTTTTGGTTAGTTGGAAGAGATTGCCTCATAACAAGAAAGAATAATACAATAAAATAACTGAATGGTTTTGTTCTAGGGCTCTGCTTCTCCACACGCATTGGCATTCTTTCACCGTGCTAGCTGATTCTAAGATCTCGTCCAGTATCTCTCTGAGGAAGGAGTTGGCTTCTATCATTAGTGCGCCCCCGCTATCACCCACTGTGCTCTCCCTGCCCGCTTCCAAGCCACATTATGCGCTATTCAGGTAAGTGACTTTTTTAACCTAATAATTATCAATTTGTTGTATTGTATAATAATAATAATAACTTCCTGAAAGTAAACCTTGTGCAAGTAGTAAACTCGGTCCTTAAAAATGGAGGATTAAAAAAAAAAGTTAGTTGATTTTGTTACAGCGGTCAAATGACCTTTTTGACATAAAATATTAATTAACAACAAAAAATAATTTTATATCGACATGTAAACAGTGATATGAGTATATACCAAACCAATTATCCCACCAAGAACGGCTTCTTCACTTAATTCTTTCTTGTAGTCAGCGTTGGGCAATCAATATGGGTATTGTTTGGAAATCTTTACAATACCTATATTGATTGCCCAATCGGTGCAGTCTTGTTATTTTTGAGTTGAAATAATCGATAAGAAGATAGCATCAATCAAGACACGAGTGATCGTAACCTGACTCCTTAAAAGGTCATAGTCAGATAATGATGGAGAGAGGTGAGTCGTCACTCAGATCCCAAATAAATGGGAAATGCAAAAATAATGATTAGGAATTACCTAGTAGGGTATATGTTTATTCTGCATCTAGAAGCATTGGGCTTGATTTTACTATCAAGATTTTTTCAAGTCTTTTTTTCTAGAACCAACTAAATATTACAGTTTTGCCAAAATGGTAATACATGACTGCATATGTGATATTTGATGGACGGGGAAATTCAATAAACGAGGTGACTACATTTAGTGGAAATTCGTTAGCTGAGAATAAGTAGTGTGTTGATATATCTTAGGATAAGAAATATTATATAAAGGAAGAATGTGAATGAAAGAACAATAAGAAAGTAAATTAAAATAAGCTGATTAAGTTTGGGCATGTAATGTGAACAGGTCCAGAAAAACTAACTTTGTAAATTTTCAATTAGACTGTGTGTGGATGAGATACATAGAAGAGGAAACTCGAAATAAATGATAGCTGGACCATGTAAATGAACTTTGAAACATTCAAAAGGGTAGTTAAGATCCGGTAGAGGTGAATAAGAGGCAAAAGATATATGTATTGATAAGAAAGCAAATAAATTATATGATGGCATATGTGTTTATAATTTATTATTATACCATATTGTTTCTAGTTAAGGCATTAACATTGTGGAGGTTTAAACATTGTAATTTGTTTTATCAAACACTGTTTATTCCACTTTTTGTAACGGTATAACTCTACTGGTTTCTAAGCTTTCACCTCATCATTAGGGGAGCACAAATAAGACTCTATATTGAAGTTTAAACTTTTTGTATATTTTTGTCTTTTTAGCCGTACTGGCATTTAACCCTTTTAATTCTACGGGACCGATCATCGGCCTCAAAGTTTTCATACAAGTTTTTAAGTTGAATATATATATATTTTGTAACTGTGAAAATTATTCACTTTTAAAAGAATGAATTTAAAACTAAATTTTAACTGAGATAAAAAAAAATACAAAAAAACTACGGTTTTTTTTTACCAAAATATACTGGGAATAAAAGGGTTAATATATTACTAATAGTTAAGGCATTAACATTGTGTAGGCTTAAAGACATTGCAATTTATTCTATCAAACACTGTTTATTCCACTTTTTATCACGATATAAACCAACCGGTTTCAAGGCTTTAACCTCATCATCAGCGGAGCACAAACAAGGTGTTGTTTATGCTCCCCTGGTGAGGTGAAAGCCTTGAAACCGGTAGGGTTATACCATTACAAAAAGTGGAATAAACAGTGTTTGATAAAACAATTCACAAAATATGATTATAGTTTTAAAGTTCAAGTAATTTGAGACATGCATAAGAATAATCTGCACAAAGAATAAAACTATATATATTTATTAAAAAAATTGTTACCGATATTTATGCAAAAAATATGCTACAGATATTTATAAAAAATGCTACAAATCTTTATTAAATAAATGCTACAGATATTTTAATAAATGGAAAGCTTTAAATATTACGAAACAATGAACAGAATTATTTGAAAAAACTCGAAGAAAAAAATAATAAATTTGAACTTTTTATTACATTTATTTTATTGTGGTGTTGGGTTTGCTTCACGTATCACTTTTTATGCTCTTATTTGTGGCTTCCTTCGGCGTGGCTGAAGTTTGAATCTTTCCGTCGAATCTGTAGAAAGTGTCTTTGAAAGTGACATAAAAAGTTTACTCGAGAGTTTACATGCCACAAGAACAAAAGAAAAAACGTGGTTCTGGTTGGTTTCAAATCAAGATTATTAAGATCAGTGTTTTTAAACTTTGTCTCTGATAGTAAAGTTTTTTTTTTATTTTTATTCCTTTAATATATTTAAACAAGTGATTATGAATAAAAGCTAAAGACAAATATTTTTCTTTTTAGGTCTTTTTATGGATTTCAAACCCAAAACTTAGGTTTAGACGACAAGCATTTTTTTAAATTTAAGTGGAAGATCTCTTGATGGAAATAGTATTTAAGATAAATAAGATTAAAAAAGTGCCTTATTTTGATTGAATTATATTGAAAATGATTGAAATATTTGGACAAAGTTTAAAGAAATTGATACTAAGAATATAAACATATTTCACTGCTCTTCATAAAACCTTAAGGTATATAGTGTGCAAAAAATTATCAATAAAATTTAAAATGGGTAAATTGTTTTGAAAAAATATCATAATACTAACATTAATAATCTCCGTGACTTAGTTAGTTAAACGGCTGTCTTTCAGCCAGGGGTTTGCGTGTTTGATTTCCGTTGGTACCCGATTTTTTTAGAAGGCTTCCAATCTGGTTTTCTCCTAAGGTCTCATTAAAATGTTTCTGGTTAGAAGGAAGAGATTGCCGTCAGCTTAATTTATTACATGCGGACCATTTCACCGTTTTCCCGCTGGGTTAGGCAGCGCCAAAGTTTCCTATCTCAACACGCATATTTAACCTCTTCCACATCCATACATCTTCTCATACAGCCCCTACAATACAACAACCTACACACATTACCATTTGTAATTTTTGTGCCACCCAACTGTGTAGTTCCTTCACGTATGAATAAATAAAAGTAGGTTTTTTTATAGCTACATAGTATGTTCTTTATGACATAAATCATTAAATGGCATATATAGTATATTTCAAGATATTGGAGAAGAAATCGGCTCATCTCATAACGTCCCTCCCAGTCGAAATACACACCCACCAATAGAGAGCGAGTCGGCCACAAGGACATCATATGTTATTTAGTCCACGCCCTTGTACATGTAAATAAAAACAAAATTACAATAAATAAGTAGTCATTACAATCAATTCAATTCATACCATCATATAGGTTCACTGAAATAAAAATGCAAATATGATATACTCGTATATATCCCGCAATCATACTATGCTAAGGCAAAGAAAAATAAAACATATTCACGAGAGAAGCCACCAAGAAGTCCAACCCCCCCCCCCCATAATACCATTCAACTAAGAGAAACACCCTTACCATTAGGAGGGTAAACTCGATTGCAAGGACGTTAAGTATTTTTAGCCCATACTCTTGAACACATAAACACTAAAAATGATAATAAATAACCATCCTGCATATTTAATCTACATATAACATGGTTGGTTGAAAGCTGGTTGGCTGGAAGAGATTGCCACCTGGCAATAAGCCTGCCAGATTGTATTAGCAATAAAAGTGTTTAATAAATAAATAACACAAAAAATGACAATTGAACCGTTATTCAAAAATTGTTTAAAAAAGAAGTAAACCTACACACATACACGTACACACACCACGAACGATTCACTCTCAGCGAAAAGAGAAAAAACAATGACGAGTCCAAATTATAACAAAATAATATCACAAATTGATGAAAAGAAGACGCATACACACACACAACCTCTGATTCACTGCTAGCAAAAATATAGAAAGCAAATACGAGTAAGAGCCCAAATCACTGCAAATAATATCACCAATGATTCAGAAGATAACGTTTCAGAGAATCTCAGAAGGTATAACTCTTCAATCATCAAAGGCAAAAGTAACTTATTCCAGCATTTGCTGGCTGAGTACGGAAAAGATCCCTTGATTAATGTTAGATTATGGATCGGGACGAGTAAAAGTGTGTATCTGTTTCATGTTTCATAGCCGTGAAAATCTCTAGCCCGATTCAGTTTTTCGAAAAGATAAAGAGCCATTTTTGTTTTGATAATTTTATGCATGAGTACGTAGCTTAAGTGAAAAAGCCATCTCTGTTTCATGTCAATAATTTTAAAAGCTTTCATAAAATGAGAGATAAGTCCACTGGGAGGGATGTTGAAACAATATCTATAGCAAACATTTTGTAATTTCTGTAACTTGAATCTATGTAAACAATCAACAACCAGGGTGACATAACATAAACTTGTTTTACCTTTGAAATATTTAGGTACTCGGTCCAGGAACCGTTCACTTTAATACGTGCTCTATTATCAGAATAAAATGACAAAATACCACAAAATTTATTCATTATTTTCCATATGCCTTTTATCATGCGGTCATACTAATATCATATATTTTTTTCAAGTCTAAAAATCAACAATAAACCTTTTTATATTATATCTTTTGTCATACATTTTTCTTCAAACATATGCAAAGAGAAAAATCTGATCGAAGCACCATCTTCCACTAAAAAAGGCAAGCTGAGCATCCCACACTTTCTTCTTAGTCTTTCTTTCACATGTTCTATCAGAATTTACAGATGAAAGTGTAATAATAATATATAATACAACTCAAAATAAAGCTAATGAAATTATTACACTCGCCCTCTATTGACGAAAAAATGTATTTTTTCTATTATTTTTTATTTTATAGATATTAAAACATTACACATAAAAACACGCTGCTTATGATATAACCTTTTCAAGGTATATAATGCCCTCATATTTCAAAACAAATAATGTTTTATTAAAAAATACCCAATCAATTCACGAATCTTTAAAAGCAATACAAAAAACCTTAATCCACTAAAGGCATTGAAAAAGCATGAATGTATTGTTCCACAATTTTCTTCACTACGCTTTTTATTCTCTACAGATTTTGATTATAAACACGAAAAAAATACCCTTACGATTTTTTGGCCTTTGTAAAACTTGTTTTAAAAGTATTTTCACACCCGAGCTATACGAAACTCTGTACTTTTACTTAAAGCTAAGGCACTTGAAACTCGATAAGGGTAAGTTTGAGAAAAGCGAATCTTGACGATAAACTGAGTTGGTAGCAAAAAAGAGAGGTATATTTGTTTCAAATTTTCCATGTTTTCTTTTTAAAGGCCTGTATTACGTAATATTTTTACCAGTTTAAAAAAAAATGTTTCATTTGAATTTTTTTTAAATATTTGTAAAATAACAATTTCCATAGTACCTAATTCAATGTATAACTAAATACTTGAATATTTTTATCGATTACTTTCAGATTGGTACAAGAATTAAAATCAATACCATCTTGTTAATACACATATACTATATACCACTTTGAAATTTCTCCATCAGAACACGCGGAGAGGGCAGAGCGCCAAACTTTTCTATCGCGACACACATATTTAGTTTCTTCTACATCTATACAGCTCGTTCTTTATCTAAGCCTTTTTAGATTCATTACTTTTAAAACATCATTTGCTTTATACAACCATACTTTTTTGGATTGTCTTTACTACGCTTACCCCTCACACCTGTATTGTATATTTTCTTTCTTAGTTTTTCTTCTTTCCTTCGTTTTACATGACTTAACTCAACAAATCAATTTTATCACATTTATACCTTAGTACTCCAATGTGTATTTTGTCATCCCTTCGTCAGCCGTTCTGGATCCATCTCTGGATATAGGCCTCCCCTTCGGCCCTCCACAACTCCCTATCTCGGGCACACTGCATCCACTTCACCCCTGCGGCCCGTCTTATATCGTCCGACCGTCTAGCCTGCGGTCTCCCCACACCTCTCCTGCCCGTTCTAGGCTGCCTTTCCTGGACCTTTTTTGTCCATCAAGAGTCAGAGCATCTGGCAATAGCTCCATTTTAAGGCACCTGCTCTCTCAACTACGTCCGTGACTTTGGTTCTCTCTCTTATTCATTTGTTGGTCTTTCTATCTCACAGTGAAACTCCCAGCGTCCTCCTCTCCATGGCTATCTGTGTCACTAGTAGTTTTTGCGTTATACGCTTTGTTAGGACAGAGGTTTTGATTCCATATGTGAGGATCGGTAAGATGCACGAATCAAAGACTCTCTTTTTCAAATGATTGGGGAGATTTCAGGACGTAAGAGTTTACCAAACGCCGCCCAGGCACGTAAGACCACGTCTTTGTTATTCCATTTATTACTAATTATTAAATTTGTGGGTACCTTATTATACATTTTTAGTTAGATATTTTCCAAAATGGTATAAAAAAAATAATGGCAAAGTTATATTTTCGATCATTATAAAATCGTTTATCTAAGCTCACAATTTTTTTAAAGTAGATTTTGTAAGCAACAAACTTTAAATATTTTCGCTGTTAAAAAATATCGTATTGATTGGTTTTTTATTTTGTTTCCAGACGACTTGCTGATGTGTCGAGATCTACACGAGGAGTAATTGTGCTTATTAGTGATGTCATCGCAGCGAAGCGTGTTCTCAGCCAAGCCAAACGATTAAATATGTTGGATGGTCATTTTGTGTGGCTTTGGATAGACACAGATAATACACTCAACAGAATCAAAAGTACCGATCAAGATTCTAACAGCTTTGCAGATCAATATACATCTCAAGGTCCAGATCCTTTTTATGAAATAGAAACAGAGAGGAGAGCTAAAGGAGAACGCCACGCAGCTGATCACAGAGAAAGACACGCATCAGGAAAAAGAATAGACGAAATCGACAAAGTAAAAAGAGAAGTAAATCCTCGACAGTCAACAAAAGGTGAAGACGATTCAGAGCCCCATAAGGAAAGCACCCTGGGAACAGATTCGACGAATCAAAACATTGACATTAAAGACGTGGAAAGAAGTGTAAATGAAAGTGATAGAAGTTTTCTTTTAAATAGTGTGAATAGAAGATTTCAAGGTGTTAAGTCATATATGGATAAATATACCACAAGTGCACCGACGGGTTCGAGGTCTAATAGTTTACAACATACAAATTTAATGTTTGATGATATGAATCATAACAGTGAAACGTTAAGTCCTAAATCAAATAGTTTTAATGTTAACCATAGGGACACTGACGGTCAATTTCGTGATCAAAGTGGATATTTTAACGATAATATTAAGAATAGTTATAATGAAAACGATTTTATAAATATAAATTCAAAAGAAGGCGTTGAAAGTTCTAAAATTGCATTACATCATAAAACCAATTCGAAAACACCGGAGAGTATTAATAAGTTTATAAATAATCGCGGCGAGCACGATAAAGAATATGAAATGTACATAGGAGATTCTGATGTTCTTAGTTATAAAGTTAATACTAAACGTACAGATTATGGTGTTAAATTTTTAGATACCAATTTAAATTTGAAGCCGACAGCGAAGAGCCTTAGTGTGTTCAATAAATTAAGTTCCCTTCAAGTCGATGACCCTCAGTTCCCCGAAGTTCACACTGCGGAAAAAAGGACCGAAAGACTCTGGTCCTTTAACAAGATCGATGCTGGGGACTCGTCTCCGGCGCCCACCAACATGTCAACTTTTTTTGACAGTTTCCCCGTGGGACTTCTAGCTTTAAGACCACTTCCAATTAAGACGGGTAAGACATTTCATCCTATTTATTATAGTTCAACGATATTATTCGATTTGATAAATAAATAAAAGTGTATATGTTTCCAATTCACTTTTATTCTATTATAAACATTAAATAAAGGGGCCGACTCACATTGTCTTATAGGTGTGAAATTCAATAAATGTGAATATTGATTCATAACAACCTCCATGGTCTAGTTGTAAAGACCCTAGTATTCCACCCGGGGGTTTTGTGTTCGATTCCCTATGATACAAAATAAGTCCATAAAAAGCTTATCAATCAAGTTTACTTCTTAATTATTTTCGCACGCACTATATAAACATGTATATATGCGAGTGTTGTTTCCAATCAATATGTAACAGTATTGCAAACAGTGAGCATTTCACATTATCAATTACTGGAACTGAAGATAATATTGTCTTCCAGACACTTTTTAACATGCTCGCATTATCAATCCGGATATGTGAAGCAATATATATGAATGAATGAAGAGTTCCAGAACTTAGATCAGTGTTTATAGTTACTTAAAGTTTAATAACAATTAAGTTCTATAGAAATCAGAAACACTTATAAAAGTTCTACGCCATCGCATTAAATAGAATTTAAATATCAACTTAACTAATGTTCTAAAAGGAAGGGCATTTTAAGGGATACTATACGAAAGAATGCTTATTGAAAAGAAATTAAGTATTTTTTACCTAGAGAGTTGTAAACGTCTTTTTTCGTTTCTTCTTTTTTAAATATTATATTTTAAATGAAGATTATTTACAAGCATGATATTTATACATATTAAAATAAAATGCATTTTTTCCAAAACATAAGCAAACGCCTCATTAGGTATATTAAAAAAATTACGAATTACTTAGAAAAATAGTAATCGAGTATGAAATAATATAAAAGAACTATAAGAAATGTAATTTATTTTTATTCTTACAAAATGGATTATCATTTCAGTTCACTAGGTCGTTGTCAATAATAAAAATACACAGGAAATCTCAAAATTTACATGTTCACTTGAATAAACGTAAAAATGTTTAAATACTATGGTTAGTAAAGTGGGGCTTTGTAAAGTTGTCTTTGTAAACTACTCGAAGAAATTTTAAGAAACCCTATGAAAAGATATCAAATAAAAAGTTTTCTATTTAAAGTCTGTGTATAGTGTGCAAATAAATACGAGTATAATAAGAATAAAAGAGCCTATATGAATGTTAAGGTCTTCTTCTTGGTCGAGTTGCTCATGACTGATCGAAAGATACAATGAAGACATACCATAAATGCACTTGAATACAAAGATACAATGTTTGTAATCAATTCGTTTACGGCACTTGAATCAATCAAGACTGTCTATAACATAAAACTCAAAAAATAGTCTTTAATGTCTAGTACGACATCTTCAATGGTCGATTTGGTTAATCTTTTGTCTTCCAGCTGCAGGTTTTGGGTTTCATTGTTGTTAATACCGTAGTTTATTTATTTATTTATTTATTATTACACATGACAAGAAATATACACAATTTAAGAAAAACAACAGATAATTTGATTTGGACATACAATTTTAATGGATCTGGGTTAGTTGCCTTTCATTTGTCGTATCCCCAGTAAACTGAGATTTTGCCTGTATCTCACTGAGGATATTTAGCATGAAAAAAATAAATCGATACTTCTTTCCGATTTTTGATTACACAAAAACAAAACCCAAAGTTAAATTCAAAAAGGTCCATATATAGTTTAAAATTTTATCTTGTTCTAATACTAGTATGCAATAGACGTGTTTGGATGTTTTTTTTCTTTTCCACTTGCAGTGGTATTTTCAATGCGTATAGTGACGAACTGTGAGTTACTTACATAGTCTAGTGGTTTTAAATGGTTAATTTTCGAGACAAATGAAAATTTTGTCTCTCGTCTCTGCTAGTCAACATTTCCGCATCATCAATTCGTTAATTTGGAAAGGTACTTAATAAATGAAAGGATGTTAAATTTTATTATTATTATTATATACGTTCTACCAGGAACACATGGATCCATAAAACGTCTCCATCTAGGTCATTTGAAAGTCTGACATTTCACATCCTTCGAAACCGTGACCGAATTAGCGAACATCTATGGCTTTTGTATTTTTTTTTTTAAACTTTCATTCTGTTTAGTACAGCCTGGTGATTTTGTAGTCTTTGCCAATATCTTGCAAACATACAGGAACGATTAAAAGAGGCCTAAAGGGAAAATATGTTGAAACCAATAGAACTCAAACCCGCAACTTCCGGGCTGAAAGACAGGTGTCTTACCAATTAGACCACAGAGGCAGATATAATTATTTATTTAAAGGTCGTTGGGGATTAACCCAATGAATCCGAGACCTAGAGAAAAGATCCATGAGAAAATATTTTACAAAGTATGTTTTTCCGAAGCTTAATCAAATATACCAAACGTGGTATAGTTATCAAATATGTTGAAAAGCAAAGTTGTATCAAATATGTTGAATATCAAAGGGCCCATTGGTCAGATCATATCCGAAACGACGAGGTATTGAGTGGGGTTGGAGAAATAAGGCTACTCCTAAATAGAGTTGGCCAACAACGATCCAGTTGGATAGGCCATAACATCAGGCACCCAGGCCTGCTCCTTACTATCGTCGAGGGAATGATTGAGGGCAATAACCATAGAGGTCGCCCTAGATATAGCCACATGAACCGGGTGATCCGGAACGTGCACTGTGGCAGCTACCAGGAGATGAAGAGACTGGCGGATGACAGAGATGAGTGGAGGGATCGAGTGCTTGATGCAGACCAATCTTAGGATTGTAACCCGGAAAAAAAGCAAATTTTTTAAAACTATAATGATTTGTCTATTAGCCTTAAACTTGCAATAAACTTTATGGTGCTAAGAGGTCATCAACTGAAAACAAAATGATAAAATACTTGGTTGAAGTCTTCACGTTAAATATTCTGAATAAAAACTCTAGGAATATAATGTGATTTAAAACTCCAGCACTTTCATTTGATACTCGTAAAACTTGTTAACTTGGATATCCGTTATGATAGTAATTAATTTAAGTGATTCGGCAGTTTCCAGCAGTTTATATCTGAAACTTTGTTGAAATTCGTAACCACGAATAATTCCCCTACTACTTGGACAGTACTTAAACTTCAAACGGAAAAATTAAGTATTCCCGAAAATCTTGGAGATATCCTTCATCCTCCGTTGAAATTGATATTCTCGAAAGAATTCTTAAAATAAATTAAGTTCTTAACCTTAAATTTGAAGTGATAAACGAGAGATTTTTCCCTTTATTTCATATTTTGCCTGGCCTCGTTTTCGATTGGTCATTGGTGATTTTCCTGGCCTCTAAGATTCAAAAGGTAATTGGTTTAACAGACCATCATCATCAACATAACACCATGCCCTTATAAGAGTAGACTGAAGGAAATTACATATTTCTATCCAGATTTCGCTTCTGTCACATATACACAACTTGTAATAAATATTCTCCCATACTCACATTTTTTAGTGTATCGAGCTAATAAACTCTGTACTTGAGAACGAGCTGGTCCTATTGGATAAAATACACTTCATTTGAAAAAAAATAGAAACCTTTAAGATAAATCTTGGATTGTTGAGACATTATACTTGACCGCCTTTGTGGCCTTATTGACAAGACGCTTAACTTTCACCCAAGGGTTTCAAGTTTGATTCCCGATGGTACACAAAATAAAAATAATAAATTGAGTCAAAGTCTGTTAAAATAGTTTGTCTGTAACAATATTCGCACGTGTCAAGTACGTACCTGAGTATTGTTTCGTATTTTCGTTCGGTAGTGTTACCAACACGTGCAATAATGAACTGCGAGTTCTGTGCCTTCTCCAGTGGTTCTGGTTTCTAATACTCGATTACTCGGGCCAAAGACAATATTCTCTCGGTCACACTCTTTAATATTTTTGAACCATCAATTCGGATATAGGGAATGTTACAATATAGAATAAGAAGAAATAAAAAGATTCCACCCCTGCATAAGTCCTTACAGTGATTTCGAGCATCAAGCGACGCTTAGTAAATATATAGAATAGTGTTCTGCTGAGAGTTCTTTATTGATTAGAAACTCTGGCCAACTCTTCCATCTCCCTTCAAATTCATTGCAAGTAAATATTAAAACATATGTTTTTTTTTTCGAAACAAATATATTTAGTAACAATAGTGTCACGTTTATCTATGTTACATCAGTTTAAAAAGATGAAATATATAATTTGACGCAGCTCGTCAGTCAAGTATATATTTTTGTCAGAAACAAATTAAAACGATATTTTGTCACATTCTCGCCTGTCACTGTCCATCAAATTATTATTCGTTCAAGCTCCTTTAAAATTTACCAAAAATATGGTGACCATGACCCGTTGAACTTGGGTGTTCTTCTTTTTTTCTTCAATGGGGCTAGAACCTAAAGCAAGCCTTGAGCTTCAGAATATTTTATCTCCACACAACTCTCTCCTCAACAACCGTCCCAAGGCATGGCTTTTAACATTGTCCTTCGTACAACGTCAAGTCTTCTACTCCCTCTTAGATACCCGACAAGAATCTATTTTAGGGTTCCTCTAGATATGGTGAATCTTTGCAAGTTCATAAGGATTGAAAGTCTGGAAGCCCGATTCATGTATGTTTCAAAGTTCATCTCTGATTAAGGGAACATTATGCCCTCTACTATTTATCTTTTATATAAATTATCTACGTGGCTAAGTTGTGAATAGCAATCTTATAGCATTTGAAGACGCCATTGTAATGCTATTCAATGATAAAAACTGGGCACATTCACATTACAAGGCAGAGAAGGGTATTAATTAGGGAAAGCAATGGTAAGATCATTACTTACTGACATTGAATACCGAGAAAATTAAGTATGTTTGTTTAAGTGTAACTCAGGCATGAACACTTGAAAGCCTGAGTCACACACATTCTTTTTGATTATATAGGCTGTTCTGGCTCTCAATGGGAATGTAAAATACAAAAATATTCCTAATTTATTAAATATTTAGGGATAGTGATGAATACGTTTTTGAAATGCGACTTTCATATTGATATATTTACTAAAAAAAATTACTTCATTCATTTAGAAAATCTCGTTATATATTGTCGTAGAGAATATATTAAACGTATACATTAGTCTTTCAGATACACTATTGGAGTATGGATTAATTGAGAAGAGAGGAGCGTCCAAAATTGTTATTGACAGAATTAAGAGCGTACTGAAACTAACTATCAAAGTTATCTTGAAAACTCCTGTAAGACATCTAAGTGGGCAGCTTTTCAAAGATTTTGGGGTTTTGAGCATAAGTTTATAAATAAAATGGTTCTCATGATTTACGAAGGCACTAAAGCTCATACAATGATTAATCACATTTATCAAACTAAAAAACAATAGTTGAAGAAATACACTTAGTGTTAAAAGGTAGAACACTTATGTTGGCGAAAGGCTAAGGCCTTTACAGTATATTAGTACAATAATTGATGTACGGTATTGAAGCACGGACGTAGGAAAATACTGAAAAGAGTCAAATAAATGGAATAAAAATGTGTGCACTGAGAAGACACATGAGTTGATAATATGTGACAGAAGACGAAATGGCCTGGTTATGGCTGAATGTGAACTCAAGGCAGTTCGTTATGTTGAGTAATATATGATTAGAGCATGTGGAATGAATGCAGTACGAAAATTTTAGTGGAAGGCGAAGTAGAAGAAGACCAAAAGTAGTATGGTTGCATCAATATAATAAGTTAACGATATTTTGAAACAAAGAAATGCTAAAAGAAAGAGATATCGTAGGAGCTGTATGAGGAGGGGTAAAGATATACAAGAGGCGAAATATGTGTATCGAGATAAGAAATATGTTGTTCTGTTATACCTGCCTACACCAACATGGAAATGGCGTGTATGTTTATATAAATAATTCATGTTTTTTTGTGTTTTAAACTAAACTATTAAAAACACAAAAAAAATCATTGATAAAACAAATAGAGCAATGAGATATTGCGCGTTTGTCATTCTAAAGAGATACATTTTTTATTTTTCTGTGTGCATTGCTTATGTAAAAAAAAATTTAATCATTTTATTTTATAGATAATGTCCATCAAAAGCTTGGAAATAAGCTTGTGTATGAATCAAAGTCTAGTTAGAACACATATAACCAAGTCTAGTTAGAACACATATATAACAAAGTCTAGTTAGAACATATATAACAAAGTCTAGTTAGAACACATATATAACAAAGTCTAGTTAGAACATATATAACAAAGTCTAGTTAGAACACATATAGAACAAAGTCTAGATAGAACATATAATTATAACAAAGTATAGTTAGAACACATATATAACAAAGTCTAGTTACAACACATATATAACAAAGTCTAGTTAGAACATATAACAAAGTCTAGTTAGAACACATATATAACAAAGTCTAGTTAGAACATATATAACAAAGTCTAGTTAGAGCATATATAACAAAGTCTAGTTAGAACACATATACAACAAAGTCTAGTTAGAACACATATATATCAAAGTCTAGTTAGACCACATATGTAACACTTCTTTAAACTTTATATCCTGATCCCGGGTTCTAACGTGATAAACTATGTTTGCGTTGATTCCCAGTTCCGTATTTTCACATGATCGAAATATCTTCTTAAAAAGGACATATAACTGATATCTAGTAAATATTTTTGTATGCAATTCAACCTCTAAATAATAATTTTCTGATTTCTAACATTGAAAATACCTTAGACAGTGAAAATATGTTTGGTAAACATCCTAAAGCCGCGTCATCAGTGTGGAGTGAAGTGTCAGGTATTCGGTTTCGACATATAAATCTGGAGACCAACTACAGTATCACGATCAAATAGACTAAGGAATAAGCGAGATATTCCTAACAGTTTATCAAAGATCGTGTCAAAACATGTGATATGTATTCCATCAACTATCAAAAATGAAAACCCCCGCAGAAAAATTGTGATATTTTTCTTCACATTGAAAAATGTTGGCAAAATTACCATACATTATTAAATTATGAAAATATTAAATGTAGAAACTTTACATTGTTAAACAAAAGTTCTCCTAGCTGAACATTTTATTTATTTTTATTTATTTTATTCATGACAAGAAATATACATAATTTGCGAAAAAAACAACAGGTAATTTAATTCGGACACACAATTTTAATGGATCTGGGCTTGTTGCCTTTCATTTGTTGTGTCCCCAGTAAACTAGGCTTTTTCTTGTATCTTACTGAGGACATAATTTAAATAAATTTAACCACAATATTACGCTGGTTTTTTTTTCAATTTTAATGGGCTTTGAGTGCGACACATACATACTTTATGGACATTATCGAGTTAAAATGAGCACATGAAACGAGAATTCATGATCGAATTTCAATATATTTTAACAATTTAACACTTGGTGACCCCACACGCTGAGTGACAAGTGACGTGGGTCAAGGACATGTTACAAAAAATATAAAAAGGGTCGTGGGTATAGATTGCTTTTTTGGTTTCTTTTGAATTTCAAAATAAGTGATGAAGTATGCATGACGGTCCTTAGCAATATTATGTGATTTCAAAGTGGTTACTTTGAATACGGAAAAAGGTGACGTTATCCATTTTAAATCGAGGATTTAAATGTCTATACAAGATTTTGGTTACATTATTGAATATATTACGTATTGTATAGGTAAATTATATATTTGCAATATTTTTTATTTATTTTCTTTTGCGTATACGGTTAAATATGGTAATTGATGGAAATTAATAATTTATATGTTTTTTTAACTTTAATATTAACGAATATTTTTATATTAAGTCTATCATGGATACTTAAGTGTTTCCATGATGAACTGATTAGTTGATTAGATCTTGAAGAAAAAAATTCGTTGATAGAACGAGAGGAAAGGAATTCGTTCAAGGAAAAAAAAATGTAAACAAAGGAAAATTTGTATGTTGTTTATAGTTAAGGCATTAACGTTGTGGAGGTTTAAAGACATTGTAATTTATTTTTAACAAACACTGTTTATTCCACTTTTTTTTTTTTTTTTTGTGAATAAAGTGGAATAAACAGTGTTTGTTAAAAATAAATTACAAGGAAAATTTGAATGAAAGGATATTATAAGTAATGTTATATTTGTTACATTCTTTTAAATTAGGATTGTGCACATCTAATAAATCTTTGAAGTTTGTTCCACAGATGCGTCGAATGAACCGCAAATGAAGATGTGTAAAATAAGGAAAAAAGTAAATTGATTAACTAGAAAACTCAAGTAAAATTGCATAATTCATCTTATAAACCAAAACATTCATTCGTTTTCTTTGTACCAGGTACCGAATCGATTTAAAATAACAAGAGAATTCACCGAATTGTTTTTTTTTTTCAATTTATATGAACCTTATAAATAAAATGAGTTCATATTTTCTTTTATTTTTTTCAAAATGCATACCATCACTCCATATCCCTGTCGGGGTAGCAAGAGAGGAAAGAGCACCAGACTTTCATATCTCGACATACTCTTTTGCCTCTTTCACATCAGCACACCTTCTAATTAAATTTCAACCATTTCTCTGCCTTTCTACGTTTCCTCCTTTTAAAATATCATCCACTTGATCTAAGCATACTATCCTTGGTCATGCACTACCATGTGGCTCAACCCATATTCGCACTATAATGCTTTCAATCTTTTTCAACGTCCATGTATCTCTCCTATACATTAATTTACATATCCATTTTCAAAATTAATATATTTTTCGTAGTTTTTGCAAACCTACAAACCATCACAGACTTTATACTGGTAGTTTTTGAAGAGCTTTTATTTCGTTTCATTAACATACGTTAAATAATTTAAACAATCCTGAAAAGTGCTTATCTCTCAAATATACCATTTGTCCTTATGTCTCTATTTAAACTTAATCTCTTTGAATTAATTCGCAATTAAGAATGATTTTCTAACTTTAATTAACAAAACACCGCTTAAGCCCCGCGTTATTTTAAATGTTAGTTACCACCATGGCTTACTTGGTGAGACGCTTGGCTTTCTCCCAGTGGTATAGCTTTAATCTTCTACGCCCAGTAATAAGACGCAAAGCTGCATCCCCATGCACAAAGTGCCACGTAGGAATAAATCGGAAACCCAACTTTCCGAGGTAAAGCCTGTTCATGCATTGAATGCATAATATGTGTTTTAAATACATCATGCACCATAATATACCTTTTTTATTGTCGCTTTTGTTACATAAACACACATACAATAACGCCGTTTCTCTTCTAGAGTAGGCAGAGAGAACAGAGCCCCAGACTTTTTTTTAGCTCAACATATATATTTCGTCTCTTCCATATCCATACACTTTCATATACAATTTCCACGATTCCTCTTATAACTTTTCTTTCTTTCAAAATATCATTAATTTGATCAAATCATACTTTCTTTGGTCTTCCTTTATCATACATTCCACTCCCATTTGCACTGTTAATTTGTTTTCTTATTAATGTGTTACATACACGTATATAGTAACATATAACGAAATAAACTATGAATACGTTTCAATCTGAATTTTATTAATAACAATTTTTTTACATCAATGGCTAAAGTATTAAAAAAAAATCAGTAAGAGAACTAGTTTCATTTCTTTAAATTTCAAGCAGTTTTTACTATAGTTGCTTACTCTAAACTGCGAGCGATATCAACAAGAAGATGCATTGTTAACAAATTTTTAATAAAAAAACTTTTGACGTTAAAATAAAAAAAGAAGCTTTCAAAATATATAACTTTTCATCCCTGACATTTCTCCCCCTTACCATATATGTCCAAGGAAAACTGTATCACCTCCGCCACTCGTGCTTCGTCACTGCTTCCACCCGGAGTTGTCGTATTTGATTCTTGATAGTACTTATAAAATACAATCGCGTAAATGTTAAGTCTGGTAAGATTTCTTCTGATAACAATACTTGCAGGCGTCAGACGTATGCGAGTTATTACAGCACGTAATATGACGAACTGCGAATTCCATGCCTACTCCAGTGTTTTTTGAGGATCGATTTACGAGGGGGAAGACAACATTAACTTCTGAACACGCTCTTCAATATGTCCGCATCACCAATTCGAATGTGTTTAAGGGCACCATACGAACGATTGAATGAATAAATAATAAATGTTCTCACTTAGCCACTATTTTGGAATTCGTTAACAATGAAATACTCGTATTGCCCTCTTAAGGAATTAAGCTCAAGTATCTTTTCAACTTTTGAATATTTTTTCTCGAAAGTTCATTTTACGATAAAAATACTTCCGAATTTCCTTTTACCTCAGAAAAATAAGCAAGATAAAACAGAATTTGCCGGAAAATAAAATTATATAGCTCTCGCTTTACGATAACACATTCTTTAGGAAATTTTACCAACTTCGCAACTTATTTCATTCCGTTTGAACCTTTAAAAATTTTCTTTTTAAAGTTTGATACTGAAATTGTTTTAAAATTTTATATGCAATAATGTAAGCATTGTATAATTTTATTTTATTTGTCTCTTAAGACCTAAGAGACAAAATAAGAAGCTCACGCATTCGTGTGTGTCCCTAAGAGACAAAATAAGCTCACGCATTCGTGGAAGCCTGGGTGTTACAGACATCAACAGCAAGATGGAGGATAGGCGATTGAGATGGTATGGGCACGTTGGACGCAGAGCACCCGATCACATTGTGAACCAGGCAATCTCCATGGATCTTCCTCGAATAACAACCAGAGGAAGACCAAAGAATTCATGGGTGGGGCAAAAAGATAACCTGATGCAGAGGCACGGCCTGGGGGACGTAGTCCGGGACAGAAGAGCATACAACCTGAGGACGAGGAAAGCTGACTCCAACAGTCTTCGCAGACAATAAGTTGGGATAGAGCCAGGGAGAGATTTGTCTCTTAAGACAGTAACATCTCGTAGCCTAGTTGTTATAACGCTTGTATTCTTACTTGAGGGCTATGGTTTCGATTTCCATTGAAATAACTTTTTTTAAATTCATGTTTTCACTTAAGATTCCTTTAACATATATCTGGTATATTGAAAAAGATTACCACATGACAATTGACTTATAAGGTTGTACTGTTTCTAACAAAAATGTGTCTTTTAACAGCATAGCATTACTTATCATGTACAAAAAATCGTTTTTAAAAGAAAACAAACCGTAAATTTAAATGCGGCCCATTAATTTACAATTAATGGACCCCGTTTAAATTTATTCATCAAAAGCCAAATGCGGTCCATTAATTTGCAAAGTTCTCCTGAACAAATCCACATTGGCAATAAGGGCTTGATAAATAACGTGGTCGGGAGACAGTATTGCCTTCCACAACAAAATTATTCCAGATAAAATTAAACAAAGTTATGTTTATATATGATAAAATAAGTTTCACACGATCGTTAGGTTAAAAAGCTTACATATTTAGTTTTCCTGTCGAAAAAAATATAATTTTAATAAAAGTATCATTATAGAGATGCGTAAAAAATGAAATATTTAAAAACATATCTTATATTCAATTTTAGTCTAATTTTATGGAAAGAAATTTTCTTCCCATTTAATTAAAAAAACAGAGCAGGGGAAGACGAAATAAAAAAAGTATTCAACAATAAATTACTTTATATTCCACTAATTACATTTATCCCTAAGTGAGTTTTTGTTATATTTTCTAATATGGAGTTCCACAAAATTAATGAGAAAACCTTTGTTGATCTTTCAATGTGTTTCGGAAATATAGTCAGCATTTTACTTTGCATAAAATTTTGTGTGTATACCATATAGTGGTGTTCATAAATTTGGAAAAAAAAATTCTTCAGTGATTCTTAAAAATCGTGTTTGTTGCATGTTTATTTTTGTGTACCCAATATTTATGTAACTTTTTTTTAACTGTAACATTATTTAACTCGCAGACCGCCAGTTGATCCGAGGCGCCGTGCGAACGATGAGCGCCGCCCTGAGGCGCGTGCTATCAACGGACGGGCGGGGGGAGCACTGGATGTCGCTTGCCAAGTCGAGCGCGAGTTGCTGGACCGAGCCAGCGGCGCCTTTCGCTTCCTACTCGGCCGAGTTCGTCAGGTAATAACATTTTTTTATGTTTTATTTTTATGTTTTAGAGAAATTTTATTGTAAAGGAAATTTAATAATTAATGCTTAAAAATGAATCTCAAGGTGAATCAAACATGCGGACTTACAAGATTAACACATATTGCTTTCGAATCCATCACGATGTTATATCTCAAATCAAGCGATGAAGAGTTGAATCAAATAGCAAACGTCAGTTTCGAGTGAACTACCCTTCTTCTGTCACACATACATAAAAGAAACAAAGAAACGGCTAAGTCCGATATCTTTTCAACTTCTCTTGATTTGGGGTATAGCTCCATGATAGTTGTTAAGATGCTTGTCTTCCAGCCCAGGGGTTGTGGGCTTGATTTTAGTTGATACCCAATTTTTCAAAAAGAGCTCTAGTCTGGTTTCTACTTATGACCTCTATTGCATATCTCTGATTAGTTATAAGATATTGCTACATGACAACAAGCTCGCCAAGTTAAATTGTATATAAAGAAATTGTAATACAATACAACATATTTCAAAGTGAGCTGATATGAGAACTGTTATTTTGTTTGTGCTTTTATATGTATAATAGCTGGATCCAATTTATGGATAAAATTTTATCTGGATTTAAGGAACCTCTGTTGATGATAATTTTTGAGAGGTTCTAAAGTAAAATTGAAGCCTCATAAATTTTCTTGTGTCACTCAACAGTGATTTTGAAGTAGGAAATTGAATCAATATTTTTGGGTAGGGATTTTTACCGTCACATGTACTTCGACCAATGCCGATCTTTGGTACCCTCATGTAAAAGCATTATAATATTATGGCTTCATACCGCCTATATTAAAAGTAGTAAACATTATAATACATAATAGTATGTTGGTGACCACCTTGACGTATGGAAATGAAGTTTGGACTTGAATCTAATAGAAATAGCTGTGAAAATACGTGTTGTAATAAAAAAATAATGGAATGTCAAGGTATTGCAGAAGGCGTAAAGAAGATATATGAAATTAATGCACAGATAAAACGGGTATTTTAGGTAAAATTAAAAAAGGAGTTCCAAAATTATTTATATATGTGGAGAGAATGAATGATGAAATATTGACTGGGTGAGTATATAAATCAGAAATGCAATGAACGCACACCACATTTTTAAAAAAGGCACATACTAACATATTAACACACAATCTCCCTGCCCGGGTATGCAGAAAGGAGAGCACTCCAAACTGTTCCACCGTTATACACATTTTCTTTCAAAATGTCATTCACTTGACTTGAACTGTACGTGGGTCGTCCAGAAAGTAAAGAACGTTTTGGCATAGCTAAATAAAAACGAAACATATCAACACAAAACTTTATTTACAAAGTCACAGTACCTTACTCTATTTTTAAATGTAGTCGCCATAGCTTTCAAGGCAGTTATTGTAACGTTGAACCAGTTTTTCAATTCCGATGTTATACTCTTCTACCGCCAAAGATTTGAGCCAGGATGTCACTTCTTGTTTGAGTTCTTCATCGTTTGCGAACTGTTTTCCACCCAAAAATTCCTTTATTTTCGGGAATAAGTGAAAATCACTTGGTGCCAAGGCAGGGCTGTAAGGAGGATGTCCAATTTCCCACTTAAGACGTTGAAGTTCTCGCTGTGTTCGTGCTGATGCATGTTCGGGCCGCGCATTGCCTCCCACTCCGATCTTCGTCGTGCACACTTGTTCTTCCTTAATTAAACATTAAGCACCATTTCCTTACTGAAGCCTCGTTCATTGCATTATCACCATAAACATTATTTATTTGCCTATAAATTTCGATAGGCATTTTGTGCATTCAGAAAACGAATGAAACTACGTACATAAACTTCCACGAGCTTCCGATGGATATTCGCGGTGGTATTGTTCTGCAAAGTCAAAAAAACGGATGACCGCGCGGATCTCGCACGGACGGGAGGTGGTGGGAACGCGCGACGAACTCTCCATCGGAAGAATTTACTGTGACTGAACAAAATGGCCAACAAACACCCGGGACCCAACAAACTGACCGTTAGGACCCCCCCTACACGCCAGGTGCGCCAACTTTGAAACAAAAAATTTCCCCCGGCCTCAGGAGCCCTTGTAACCTTACTTTCTAGATGACCATCGTACAATAGCTCACACTGATGATTATTTATGAAAATATATAGTCTAACTTGTTAAAACAATAATATAAGTAGGATATCTCAAGTTTTTTATGACTTAAACATATAATCTAATTAAATTCGTGGAGCGAAAATCTCATATCCGGAGCAAAATCAGATTACTTTTAAAAAAAATATTTCGAATTAGTTCAATATAAATTCCGTATACCGAGGGTAAACCGCTTGTCTTTATTTTCTTGGATTCTGTGTTTGATAAAGACCTTTTTACATATTTCTGGTTGACCACAAAACAATAAGATTACAAAGTTGTACTGTATACATTGGATTGAAGGACCACACAAAAAATTGTTTTAATCACTAATAATTATAAATTTGTATATTTTGTAAGCGATAACGTTTGATGTATTTCGCCGAAAACGAAAAGAAGACTCGCATTTTTTTTAATAAGCGCACCAGGTTTTATTTTGTGCGACGAATGTGGAAAACAAACGCCATGTTCATTTATGTATAGATAGACACAATAGATGTTTACGCCTTTCTATCCATACACACGTATTTTACATCACCTACATCTATGATATACTTTGTCTAACAGAGTTCATCCATGCTAAGTAAGCGGGCTCCCTAGATTTGATATTTGGTGAATTCACTTCCGTTCTCTTTTTTTTTGTAAACTGTATTTTCTTTTAATCTTCTTTTTTATAGCACTACTAAACGGCACAAAAATTGCGCTATATTAAATAACGAAATGCTGTGTAGCAGGCGTCTTCCATCGACAAGATGACTGACAATCATACTTGAGAACGAAGGATTGCCTATTTAGTCGTATCGTATTTCATACTTACCTTTATTACCCTTCCTTCAGTTATTTTCAACTATCTCCTTCGACTCGTTCCTCGGTCCACTTCTTCCGCGCTGTCCATTTATTTCAGACATATTATATAAAAAAAATTCGAAAATCTTTCACAACTTAGTATGGCTAAACCAACTCAAAATTATTTTCATAATTCAAAAAAGTAAAAAAAAAACACTAAAATACAGTACCTATACGATGACCGACTTATTTCGTTGAATCGAATATATAAATGATTAATACTCCAATATAAAAAATAAAGATTATCAATTTTTTTTCAAGTCTTGTTCGTGCTCCCTGATGATAAGGTGAAAGCTTTGAAACTAGTAGGGTTATACCGTTACAAAAAAGTGGAATAAACAGTGTTTGATAAAACAAATTACAATGTCTCTAAACCTCCACAATGTCAATGCCTTAACTATAAATGATATAGAAAAATAATATAAATTATCAATTTCAATATTTAGCGACTATTTTTTATGAGTATTACATATTCGTATTTCGCATTTTTTTTCACCCCATACTTTAATTGTAAAATGTGTTATGGGCACATAAACTGGAAATAATGAATTTAGTTCATTAACTTTTCATAATAAAATGAACAATAAATAAAACTATAGTGGAGAATGCTGATGCGACATTTGTGGAATTAAATACGTTGATTTTCGAATGGGCATTTAAAGCAAATTATTTTCTGTCGATGTGCTTTTCATTTGTTCAAATGTTTCCACAATTAAATTTGTAAATATTGATGGGGGCGATTTATTTATTTTTCATTAAATGCTGGCGAGTTTGAGTTGACAGTTTTAATCACGAATTGATGTTTTATTGTTTTTTGCGTGTTTGTTAAACAAAAACCCAGGTATCGGTGCTTTATGTCGTTTTATGTTTTTTTTTTTTTTAAAACAAGTAAATTACTATACAAACATTTGTCAAGGCTATACCTATATACAAATTTATTACTTAACTAATCTTAATTATATGTTATAATTTATGAACTTATTTAATCTTATTTTCCTACATATCATTTTATTTTATTTATTCAATCTTAATATATGAGATCTTAGAAATAATTAACACCTACATACTACTTATAACTAGATAACAATTCTTACACTAATTATTCTGCAAAAACAAGTCCACTCGTTCAGGCTACTTGTATTCCATCACATTCACTCAGACCTTGGTCGTCCCAGCTAATACTGTAGGTGGACTAGTCAGGTAACAGATAATGCTTCGGGAGCTTGTGCTTATAACGGAAGGGTAGGTCGGATTTACTCTCGTAAGCCCCCAGGGCAGCGACTAAGGGATTTCTGTGATTTTGTTGGCTTTTATAGAACTTCACGGTCCAAGCGAGGATGTGGTGTTGTAGGGTTTCTTCTCGCTGTTCAGCGTGAAGTCGGATAAGGTTTGTTCTGGGATGGGTGTTAAAATATATCTTGAATGCCTTGTTCTGCACTCTCTGGAGTTTCAGGTGATCCGTGTTGCTCACACTACCCCAAACGGGTGCAGCATAGGTCAAGATAGGACGAATAAGGGTTTTATAGAGGAGGAGCTTATTTTTGGGTGAAAGGAAGCTGCGTCGATGAAATATCGAACTGATAGCCCCTATGCCCTTGTGACCCTTCTGTCTGATGGTATTCAAATGGGAAGTGTCGTTTTATGTACAATATATTTATTATACATTTAATTTTTGTAATAAAATTGAGCATATTGCACATACACGGATGAATTAATGTTTTTTCACCTCTGACGAGTATTATAAAAGGCGCAATAAAATACAAAGTGGGGTATATCCAAATTACGCTCCAGATTCAACTTGGGCAGTAGCAGTGATAATTCTGTTGTATAGAAGAATTGAGACAAAAAAGTCATCCACAGATCTTGAATTGCCTTGAAAACAGTCATTTCATTCTTCTTATATTTGAAAAATAGTTTCTACTTATGGATATACCGTCAATATTAGGTCGTCAGGGTCTAGCCAGTTCTCTAGCAGGTACACTGCATGCAGATGAGGTTGACTTTTGAGCTGTTGGGATGTTGTTACAGACCCTTACATCCATGTATATATATATAACATAACGCTGTTTCCCTGTCAATGTAGGCATAGAGGATAGCGATTAAGACTTTCCTATCGCGACACATGCCTTTCATCAACTCTACAGTCGTACACCTTATCATCAAACTCCAACATTTTATCAGATTTTTTTATATTTATATCATGTATAGTACTAAAATTAACATAATACTCGTATTTCATTTCACACTAATTTACATCAAAAACACTACCCATCACTGGCACAGTGATATGATGGGCAGTGTTTATATTGCTTCTGATATTTGGACAGATATATAAATTATTTTTACTTTTATTAGTTTACCAGAAGTTTTCTCCCGTTAAGAGAAGACCATTGTGATTTAGTTGGTACGACATTTGAATTCAACCTTGGAGTTGCGGGTTTGATTATCGATGATACCCGAAAAAAAAGGGATCCATCCAGTCTGGTAATAATATTTAAGTTTACTGGATATGTGACAGTGTTGTCTTTTTATACGCCGTAGCATTATCAACATGTGCCATGACGGACTGGAAGTTACTTCAGTGGTTCTAAACCCGAAGGCATAATAAATGAGCCGTGAAAAAGCATTCTATTGTTATGTTTTTATTTTGTAAATAACAGTGCGTTAAATTATGAGCAACATCTCCTTTAAGAATAGTTTGCTTTTTAAATTATGAGCAACAGCTCCTTTAAGGATAGTTTGCTTTTTAAATTATGAGCAACAGCTCCTTTAAGGATAGTTTGCTTTTTAAATTATGAGCAACAGCTCCTTTAAGGATAGTTTGCTTTTTAAATTATGAGCAACAGCTCCTTTAAGGATAGTTTGCTTTTTAAACGCCACTTTCAAATTGTCATTTTATTAATAAAATCATAACTAAAATGTTCAATTTTAATTCCATATGCCATTTTCTTTTTTTTTTTGACAAAGCATTTTTAATAAATTTTTGTTCATTAGAATAAAGAAAATGTACATAAATAAAAAATCTTATACACACCTTTGTATATATTAAATTGAACCGAACGGAACGTGTTGTTTCAAAATAAGAGAAACTTGTTTTCTTTCGGGATTTCACGAAAACAATCAAGGTTACCAACTTTTTTTACATCTCTACCGGGAATCAAATTCTAAATTAACGTTTGCCTCGTTTTTCAAAAATTCTCAATTCCTTGTTTTCTAATTCTCTTAACCAATAAATTAAATTTTGAAGCTAAATTTTATTTCTGAATAAAACAGATTTTTTTTTAATAAAAGCATACATTCTAACTTTGTTCTTCGTTGTTATCTAGTTATAAGTAGTATGTAGGTGTTAATTATTTCTAAGATCTCATATATTAAGATTGAATAAATAAAATAAAATGATATGTAGGAAAATAAGATTAAATAAGTTCATAAATTATAACATATAATTAAGATTAGTTAAGTAATAAATTTGTAAACAGGTATAGCCTTGACAAATGTTTGTATAGTAATTTACTTGTTTAATAAAAAAAAATAAAAAAAACTTTGTTCTTCGTATAAAATACACAAGATATCATAATATGATCTAGTTGATGAGAAGCTTGTCTCCCAACCCGGCGGTTGCAGGTTTGATTCCCGTTGGAAGTCAGATTCTTTTTATAAAAAAGGATTCCAGTCTCGATTTCACTTCAGGCCTCTTTAATATCTTTCTGGCTGGTTGGAAGATTTTGCCACATGGCGATAAACCCGCCAGGTTTTACTGTATACAACAAAAGTGTAGTACAATGTCATAATGAGCGCGGTAAATAAAAGAGTAAACTTTTCGTCAATTTTTGAAAATGAGGATTCTGGTAAATCAAACTATTTTCTATAAATGAGCAGAAATGCAAATACATAGAAAGTAAGAATTGGTGTATTAAAAAAGGGTGATTTTTTTCTTTTTATTTATACTTTTCATATGAAACGATTGAACGATTTATTAGTTGATTTTCATTGTAGAAATATATAGTGAATTGTAAACATAATTTGATTTCAAAAACAATGTCAAAACTGCGATCGAAACAATTTCTTTATAAAAGTGCTATAATGTAATAAATAACTTAACTACTTTGGATTTTAAAGAAAAAATAATATCAGATCAAATCCAGTTCTTATGCAATAATTTACTCATAATGAGTACTTAGATTTCAAAAAGGAAACAATGATAAATATAAATAATGTATTTATGCAATAATGTAATAAGAACTTAAATAATTTTGATTTAAAAAATTAAATAATGACTGAGATTGAAATAATTATTTATAAAAGTGCAATAATATTAAGAATAACTTAACTGCTTAGGATTTCAAAAACAAAATAAAGACAGATTGAATTAATTTGTTTATAAAAGTGCAATAATGCAATGAGTTACCAAACTTCTTTAGATTTCCAAAAGAAAATAACAACGAAATAACAACAAATGAGATTGAATTTTTTTATTTATAAAAGTGCAATAATGTTATAAATAACTTTTAAGATTCTAACCATTTAAGATTCTAAAACTAAAATATTGCCTTTGATCGAAACCGTTTTTTTATAAATACACAAGATGTTATGAATAACTTAACTTCTTTAGATTTAAAGAAAAAATAATGACCTGTCAACTTTTTGGCATGGAATATTATAATTTAATATACATTGAAATTTATGCATATTTAAATTATTAAACAGGGAAGAAGAAAATTATGATTGCGTGAATAAGCAATAATTTCAGTAAAGTATAAAAAAATTGAGATACCAAAATATCAAATTTCCAGCACAATATTATGCATAAATATTGTCTGTCTCCTGTTTACTTGTCGGTTATTCTAGTGTGAATATTGGCTTTATCTTTAATAGCAACACGATACACACAGAGAGCACATTTCATTAATGTTCTCTTAATTATCATTACTTTAAAATAAATTGCATTATCTTGTTAATCACAGCACGATTACCATACTGAAGAAAATATACCGCTATAGATCTGTGCTGGTTGGGATGACATCAGATTAAACAAAGAAACGCAAAATCATAACACAAGTACAGTTTAATAATAGTTTGGTTTAATCCATAAATTCGTAGCATTTTTTTAATAAATAAAATACATAATTTAATGAATAATATATTCTCTCACATTATTTACGATTGACTCCCAACTTTTTGATAGTTTTTCGATTCCACGCCTGAAGAAATCCGATGGTTTGGAGGCAAAGAAGTCGTCAAGATAATTTTGAAAAGCGGTGTCATTATCAAAGGAGATTTATCAGAGATGGTTGGATAGAGATCTGCAGAATAATAGGGCGCAAATAGTTTTAGCGGTCTCCGATCCCTTAACTTCTCAGTTAAACTCAAATAAGAGGATATGCCGGAAATGTTTATATTTTGTACTTGACACAATTTTTTTAGTCAACTGTTAACGCAAACTTTTATATAAATCGAAAAATTCAAGACGTATTCCATGAAATCATTCTGTCACTTCAAAATTACATTGACCTATTTCAAAAAGGATCTTTTCAAATCACTGTTGCCTTGAAAACAAAAAAAAATATTACTTATTTAAGCATATCTCCAATATATTGAATTAAATAAAAGTGTTTTGTTAACAAAGAAATTGTAATGCTTTATAAATAATTTTCCAAGCTCCTTTGACAGGTTTTGATGTATTTTTGAAGTATGGTAAAGCATGTGGAATAAATACATTAGCAAATATCATAATACAAGCTGACAACGCATTAATTAGTCATTACAAATCAACAATTTATGGTGCGATACTGGAAACAACGTTAAATTACTAAAAAAATATTTATTTCAAAAGAAGTAAATAAATAATCAGAATAGAACATTATTTCTTTTCATTTTTAAATAAAATTATAGTTTATTAAAATACAATAAATTACTTTGTTATTACATAACAAAGTAATTTATTGTATTAGAATACAATAAATTACTTTGTTATTACATAAATCCCCAAAACATTTGTTTTTACCTCCTATCTTTTGTTGGGCTCTCTTCTGGTGGACTCATATCAGTTATGAGAGCAGTGCTCTTAGGTCAGACTGATGCCATGTTACTATAGACCACCCTCATCGAAAGTGTGTGTATTATATTGACTCAAAGTAAAAATGTTTAAGAACACTATTTTAAATAACCAAAAAAATGCAAAAGGTTTGACACGTCTGACACATTTTTCACTTTCATCTTAGCTTCGGAATAAGATGTAGAAATACGTGTAGCGGGATTTAATGTAATAAGTGTAAAAATATAGTTTTTATTGTTAAATAATCTTCCTTGTTGTCCGAATTTTGTATTATTTACACAAAAATCAATGTACGCAGAACGGCCACTGATCGAACAGTTCGCTTTCAACAACCACACGTAGCTGAGGAATCCTTCCCCCGATGATTTATTGATTATCCACCCAACTTTGTAAATTAACTTAGTTAAATAATGAAACAACGAAGGGGTGGGTCTTGTATCTTGGTATATTCAAATTATAAATAACGTCGAATTCGTTGTTTTTTATATCGTTACTAACATAATTTTGGTTCTATTAAGTAAACCGAGTTCCGTGACTTAGTTGACAAGACGCCTGTCTTCCAAATAAGGGGTTACGCGTTCAATTCTCGTTGATGGATTAAAAAAAGTTTCCTGTCTTGTTTTTACTAAAGAACATTTTTGAGGTTGATTGTAAAAGAATATTACACGACCATTAATCCACCAGGTTGTTCTGCATAGATATATTAAGCTTTTTGTTCCTATTTTCTTCTTTATTGACTTCTACAATATTTTGCATTTAATGCCAGTTACCTTTTAAACTATTTATATTCAATATATTTTTAAATGAATTAATTTTATGTTGAAGGATAATATTTGCGATTGATATGTTACATGAAATATATTTATAAAAGAACGAGTCACTCGATATATTACAGCATGGTGTATTGTTGAGGTTTGTCAAAAAAAAATTGGCAGAAAATATTAAATCGATTAGCTTCAAAAAAGAAACGAACTTCATGATTATTTATTACAAAATAATCATTTTACAAACATCAAAATTATGAATGAATAAATGAGGACAAACTTTTGTAAAACTCGTAAAGGTTGTGAAACAATATTGTGTTATTCGCACAAAGATCATGAGAAATTTAGTGATTTTTTTAGAATCCTTTATTTGGATGTAAAATATTGATAAAGGACATTAAATCGTGATACTTATTTATTGAATTTATGAGAATATCGGTGCTGTAACACGTCTGAAAATTTCATTTTATAAATTGAAGTTATGGTTAAACCTCCGTGTTTAACATAAAACCTTTGATATTCTATACAGAGCTGTCGTGGGGCTTTTCAGTATTTTCAATACCTGCGGAATAACTCGCAAAATCACTTTACTTGACAATATGTTCCAGAAAACTATTTAATTAGAATCGAATTATTCAATTTACTCAAAATCCGATATGGCTTCGTATTAACAAGTTGATGGAATATTAAATAATGTTATTTTACTCCATTACACTTTACTTATATAGAGAGGGTTGATTTATTGTAAAGTGGTAAACTTTTCCAACAAATCAGAAAGATGTCTAAACAAGTTACAAAATTAAAACCATACTGGAAACTTTAATAAAAAATCTGGGTTCCAATAGGAATTAGACTCGCCATATCTGGGCTGAAAGACAAACATTCTATCAATAAGGCCATTATCATTTTAAAGGTTTTTTCCCCGAGGGAAGAATATTTTGGAAAGAACAAATATGTTGTGTTTTGACGTTTTTTTGTTAATTTAATAGGACGGTAACTTGAATGATTCAAATCAACTATTTAACATCAAAAACGAGATAAAGCATTTACCAAATAATAGTGCTTTTAATTATTCCAAGGTTTTTTTCTGTAATGGGTATGCGTGATGCCTTAAAAAGTTTAAAGGGTTCATTAACTTTATAATTTAAAAAAAATCTTGCTTATTAGTTTTAAAAACTACTTTAAACGAGTGTCGTTAATTGTTATCTGCGATTCGTGTTTAATTTCGAACAACTTATATTTGTATCCCAAAGACGTACGACACCTTATCCATTTTTAATGAAACACACACTTTTTAAATGAGAAAATATACTAATTTTTTATTTTTAAATGGTGTATGATAATATTTTAATAATAAAAAAAACGAAACAGTGGATATTATTAGTCTTTGACTACAAAAATACTCAAAAACAATTTTTTATGTATTTTTCTAGTCCACAGTATTAAGTTTTGAAGAAAAGACGAATAATTTAATACAAACACTTAAGAATGCTTAAACTCTACATTTCGTGGATTTAGAGATCTGATTCACTAACAAAACCTTTGACAAAGTAGTTTCATTTCTAAATCTCTAATTTCATGAATTTGTCACTAAAACACTCATTAATTCACTCTCTGTGTTACACACTCACATAATAATACTCGTATCAGCAACCACATATGTTAAAAACTATATCCAACAACTTCTCATCACACACTTGCCATTCGCATTAATCATTTACTCACATGTGTGACTTTACAAAAAATATTACTCTCCCTCAGGAATGTGTTATAAATTCGATGTTTGCTGTTGTATTGAATTCGCAAAATGGATCCAGTGCCTTAAAGTTCCCGAGTACATATATAGTATGTGCCACTTTAAAATTTGAATATTGTTGTAAATGGACTTAATGGAGTAAATTTAGATTAAAACTTTAACGCAATTTTTTTTATGTCGTACGCCAAATATGACATATATATATTTTATCCGTATTGATAGGAACTCCATTCTATTTAAAGGGAAAAGAGCTTTTAAATTTATCTCCAATACCTCGAAGCGCAGTAAACTAGTGCATGGCTCAATTATTTAAAGCTCTCTGGAGGTGTTGTGTTCCTTGGTAATTGAAGTAAATAAACAATTTTAAAGTGCACTTGAGTGCATTTAAACGTCAGGATAGATCTGATTAGATAAAAATTGTTTTAATTAGTGAAATATTCAATTACTTTTTGCTTTTTGAATGATCAAATAAGTCTTCGCTTTTCGACGATCTCCGTGAAATAGCGTTTATGCCCAACTTTAAAATTAATTAAGCAAATATTTTTAATCAACTGTATATATTATTGCAACTTTTAAAAATCCAAAAAAAATTAAATAAGATAAGATGAATTCTTTGTCGTATTATCTTATGTTAAACAAATTACAATAAATAAATTAATTTACATATTTTTATAACCAAAAAGAGTTTTTCTATATTTTATAACCGAGAAGAAATATTTTCTAGAATTATTTTTTTACCAAATATTTCTCCGATAAACCGTATTGAGTTTTAAATATGTAGACCAATGATACTCAACCTTTTTTTTCTTCGGGCCACATACATATATTTGTAAAGCTACGCGGGCCGCAACACTATACTGGTATGACAAAAAATATCATGAAACCCACCACCCCCGTTTTTTTGGAAAACCATTTCAGATTTATAAAAATATAACCAAAACAGAATAATAATAGTACATATCACTTATCAGCATACGGTTCGTTAAAAATTACAATAGTGAAAAAAATAAAACTCAAAAGTAACATGTATCCAAGCGTTTATTTTGAAATTAGTGTGATTGGGATAAATTTTCAACAATTTTAGACAAATCGGGTTTATAATTGCTGCATGCTACCCTCAATACGTCATCAAGGTGAGAATCAGTAAGTCGATTCCTGTAGACGTTTTTTGCATATTTCATTTTGGAATATGATGACTCACAAAGATATGTTGATGCAAACAATGTGAGGAGCAGGCAGGCACAATTTTTTACAGTCTTGTATTTTTCAGGAACTAATTCCCAAAAATGGATGTACTCATTCCCCTCTCTTTTTTCTTAAATAGCTTTCAGATTAGTATCGTTCTTAAATTCGATAAATTCATCAAAAAGCACTGCATAATCATATCCCAATGCAGCTAAATGTGTTAAAGTTGCTGTTTCTAGGTGCCAGGGATTTTCTTTAAGTAACAAACAATTCTTGATACTACGTAAGTCCTGAAATCTGCTCTTAAATTCCTTAGCTAAGGCAGCTAAATAATTTAAAAATATCTTATAGTTTTCTTCAGAAGCATGTATACCATCTTGTTTAGCTTTTATAACAGTTGGAAAGTTATGCAATACTTGGTTCTCTATTTCTTCGTGGTAGATGTTCAATTTCTCTTCAAAAGCAAACACTTTATTCGCCATCTGCGAAATGATTTTATTTTCGCCCTGTAGGCCACGATTGAGTTCATTAAGTTTTTCTGTGATATCACACAGAAAAGCTAAAAGACACCACCATCCGTCATTATTAAGTTCGCTGTAAATTTTATTATTTTGTTGTAAAAACAAAATAATTTCATGCCTCAAAGAATAAAACCGTTCCAGAACTTTACCTCGGCTTAGCCATCTCACCGAGGTATGTAAAAGAATGTCACTATACTATAGTTACTGTTCAATTCTTCCAAAAGACTTTTAAACTTCCTGTGGTTCAGTTCTTGGGCTCTAATATAATTAACTATACTTATTGCAGTCTTCATCACGGCGTCTATTTCGGCAATGGAGATACGTGCTGATAAGTTCTCTCGGTGTATGATACAGTGGAAAGATAAGAGATTTGTTAAATTATATTTCTCTTTCAATAAAGCAACAAATCCTTTTTCGGATCCGATCATTGAAGGGCATCCATCCGTGCATACACAAACCAATTTTTTAATATCAATATCATTGTTTTCCAGAAATGTACTGATAGTATTGAGATAGTCCGTGCCTCTGGTTTGATTTTTCATAGGAAGAAATTTCAAAAAATCTTCATGAACTGAATTGTGTCCTGTACAACAGTGGTCCCCAACCTTTTTGTCGCCGCGGACCGGTCAACGTTTCATAATTTTACCGCGGCCCACTGGGGGGGAGGGGGGGACACATTGAATGTAGTTTTTTTTTTTAATTTAATAACAATATATTTGTACAATATATACTGATAAAATTAACAACTGTGGTACATAAGTTATAGTGACAAATAATAGTAGAGAAAACACAAGGTTTGTGGGAAAAATGAAGAAAAAATATGTAATAACAATGAAGGATTATTAAGATTCATGATATTTTTTTAATTTTCTTTTGGAATCATGGGTATTTTCAATATTTTTAAGGTTCAACGGAAGGTTGAAAGTATTTTTTTCCCAGATAGAGAAAAGAATTTTGAGAATGCTTAGGGTTTAATATCGGGATTTTAATGTTATTCTGATATCTTGCAGATATATTAACTTGAAAGTTATTTATCTATTTTCTTTAAAAGTTTTGATGTTGAAGTTTTATGTGTTTTGATTTAATATTTTTAAGTGAATCGTGTTTAAACATGCCTTCAAAATAAAATACAGCTACCCCTTAAAATGAATAAAAACAGATTTAATATTTCAACTTAATGCTAAATCAATGAGAACCCTGAGTTTGCTTCAGTGAAACGAGATGGTTCCATCTGGGGGTAATAGGAGTAGGAGATTGTGACACCCGAAGTGTCTTGCTTATGTCCAGTTTATTTCTTTGTTTTGTTTTGGTTGCTGTCACTGCAGAAAACCCCGCTTCACATAGATAGGATGTCGGAAATGGCAATAGGGATTTTTAAGCAGGCCCTTGCGCGGCCCAGTACAATTTGGTCCACGGCCCGGTACCGGGCCGCGGCCCGGGGGTTGGGGACCACTGCTGTACAATATCAAACAAAAACGGAACATTGTGATGTTGCTGAAATATCGGTGCTAGAATCAAAAGCCAAACTAAAATATTTGCATTTTTTCAGATCTTCTATGATGCGATTAAATATGTGTTTTGCAATATCTTCAATGCGTCTAGCAAAGGTAGAATCAGAGAGCTGCATACTTTTGATCTGAGATATTATTTGATTTTTATTGCTAAATTTATCAAATAATACGTTGGAAGCACTGAGGAAACATTCTTTCACAACCTCTGCGTCGGTAAATGGTTTCATATATTTACCAAGTATGTAACAAATTTCATACGACGCTCTTGTCACTGCTGCGTCATGTGATACCGCCATTGATATAATATTTTGTTGATGTTGTATGGACTTCTTGAAGAATGTTAACTTTTCACGTCTTATTAAAGAGCCACGAGGAAAGGTATCACTAAATGTTTTGTGCTTCGTGGTATAATGACGAAGAATGTTATATTTTTTCAATATAACACTCTCACGACATATCAAGCATGTGGTCGAACCATGTTTATTTCACACAACGAAATATTCTTCTTCCCATTTGTCTTGAAACACTCTTTTTTCGTCGGACATTTTTCGATTGCATTTCGAAGATACACCCGCCATTATGGGTAATTAAATTATAACAAAACAATATTTTATAAGACAGCAAAAAAAGCTATCGTATCCGTGTTCCGCGTAATGTTTACTTGAAATAAAGCCACAACACTGTGACTGTGACGCATTCAACTTTGGAGCTGTCAAAAATTTATGTGTTGCCACAAGCAAAATTATTTGCGCGCATATTTGTCTGTCAAATGTTTGTTTTTTGGGAATAAATCTAGCGTGTGCAGTAGCAACACTCTTATACCAGATCTGATGTTGACACGACAACGACCATCCTCTTCGGGTTTCCATGTATGTACGTCAAAGTCGAAATTAATCTCAAGATATACGAAATATAGAATGCCAGATTTTGTAAATCATGTTCCTGATAATAAATGTGTTGAGGGCCGCACAAAAAAGCTTGGCGGGCCCCATGCGGCCCGCGGGCCGCAGGTTGAGTATAACCGATGTAGACCATCAAATGAGAAGTTAGAATAAAACATATTTTGGCTAGCTTTATTTTTGTGCATGTATTATTGGTTAGGCATATATTTAACTAGATAACCTCCGAAGCCAATTGGTAAGACGCCTGTCTTCTACATCAAAGTTTCCGAGTTTGATTCCCCTTGGTATCGTTTTTAATTTAAAAAGAGTTCTTGTCTGCTTATCGTTTTGGGTCTCTGACAGCTTTTTGGTTGGCTGGAATATATTGTCATATGGCAACAAATCCGCCAAGTTTCAATATATACATCGAAGGTGTAATACAATACAATAATAAAAATATAATACATTCAACTCAACTGTCAAAGAAATAATAACGACAATAATGGTTAATTATTTATTAAATTGATAGTTTATAGTTTTATAAGTTTATTATTTTCTTTTTAATAAACTTTCCACGTAATATTCAATAAATTTACAAAGTGTTTTTTTTTTTGTTAAAATCGAGCCTATTTGATTGCACCGCACACAAATTTGTTGAAAGAACTCGATAATGTTTAAATTAATTTAAATTTAATAGGAAACTTTTCATATGAAAATTCACATTAAATTACTTTCCAATTATTATAATTCAATAATAAAAATGAGAAAGATCTTAAATATTTTTGCTCTATGAATTTTCGCTTGATTATTTGAATGTTGCATTTAAAAATTGCTAAAAATTTGGTTATAAAGATTTAAAATACAAAAAAACACGCTGAAAATTCCAAGTTTAAGATATAACTTTTTCGCTAGTAAAGGAGCTCTTGTAAGACGCACTAACCTTGTGTTGTTTGTCAAGGAAGTACTCTTTTTATAGTTAAGTGCGGTGTAATCCCCAACTCAACCCTTAGGCTGTCCATATTGCCGAGAAATGCCACTATTCTCAAGTGCCAAGCAATTAGAGAACATAAACATTGCTTGTATAAGACGTTTTGAGTTTAAAGCTCTATTATTTGTGTACTCAAAATTAGGGAAGCCGGTTTAATTTGAAGCATTGCTAAGGATACTTGAAGTCTTAAAAATATTTTTACTTCATGTTTTGCTTGACTTTTAGATTCTCAAATATTACAAGTATTTTATTTTTTATAAGTGGGTTGCTGATTACTAGAGAAGGTTAACATCTCCTGATCCTTTATTCAATACTTTGGTTCTCACTCTAAATATATTTTGTGACCTCATAAAAATGTTCGTGCAGTGAATTGGCAAAACAACTTTTGCACGGTCACCAAGAAATATAGAGTTTTTTTATTTACAAAAATGTGGTCTATATTAAAGAAGCCAAAATGAAATGCATAAAAATATATCTGTGCTCACTTTGATGAATGGAAGAGAAACTTGGACTTGGTAAAAGGACAAACGTGAGATTAATTTTGTGAAGCTGCAAGCAAAAAAAATGTAGAATGAAGACATAAGAAACGAAAGCATGGATAAAATTGATGTTTTAAGTGAGGTTAAGAAAATGTTAGATGCTTAAGATATGTGGAGAGAATGAACGATAAATGGATGACTTAGCATAGACCGAGTATGATGTGTTTGGATCAAGTGAACCCGATTTTGAATTAAGATTAAAGTAAGAAATGTGAATAATAGACGATTGTGCGTGACGAGATGTACGAATTGAGAGGAGGTGAAAGTTTGTTTCCTTGGATAAAAAAGTATGAAGATATGTTTTCTCTGCCTATCATGTAAGAGAACACGACGTGATAATATGTATGTACGTGGTTTTGGATTTTTGAAACGTCATCATCATCGAACACGGTGAGTTTTAGCTGCAATATGTTGCAACTTTATGTTAAAAGTCTGGAGCATCTTTTCCTTCGTCTAGTATGTACTGGTTTTTCAGAAAAAGTTATCATATTTTTGCAGTAATAAGTATGTTATAACCTGTTGGATCTTTCCTAACAAGCTTAAATGATTTTTAATTAACTTTAAATAAAAATTAGGATCGGACCATTTTTAAAGAAATCTGGGAATCTATTGTAGTTATAAAAAGTTTTACAAACAAGGTCACAAAGGTCGTTATATTTTTTACGATTTTTTTACAAATTTATGAGAGAAGTTTTATAGTTCGAGATTGAGCAGGTTCAAAATAATTTTCATTAGGATACTACTCGTAGTTGTTGTCTTCTGGATGGATCTTCCTCGAATAACAACTAGAGGAAGACCAAATAATTCATGGGTGGTGCAAAAAGATAAACTGATGCAGAGGCATGGCCTGGGGAACGTAGTCCGGGACAGAAGAGCATACAACCTGAGGACGAGGAGAGCTGACCCCAACAGTCTTTGCAGACAATGAGTTGGGATGGAGCCAGGGAGAGAGAGGATACTAGTTGTTGTCATTAGGATTATCACCTGGTATGCCAATCGTTACTATTAAGATAAACCACCTGGGATGCCAATCGTTATCGCCAAGGTTACCACCTGGAATGCATATCGTTACCATTATGATTTATACCTGGGATACCAATCACTGTCCTTTAGATTACTACCTAGAGTGCCAATCATGCCATTAAAATTACCACTAGGGTTTATCTTTGACGTTAGAATATGGTAAGTACGTGGAATGAAATAATAACTTCAAAACATTTATTTTATGATAAAAAAAACTGCCTAAATTGTGTAAGTCTCCCTAGTAGAAAGTTTGTCTTCTATCTAAAAAAATCATATTTTATTCCCGATGATAAGCTGACAAAAGAAAATCTGATATATTGATCATTCGTTGCATACATTGATAGATCCATCTCTCGATAGTTGATACAAATCACCAAATTGCAATAAGCTCATTACACTTTACAACCTGATATAATTACAAATGTTACATAGTGATTGGATGGTAAAACATCTGTCTTTCAGCCTGAAAATTGCGCGTTTGGTACCCACTTTTTTTAAAAACGAGTTCCAGTCTCGTTCTTGCTTAAGCTTCATAAAACATATTTTTAGTCGGAAGAATAGATTTTACCGTGGCAATACCATACACCTACCTGCCAGTTATATTGTAAGTAATGAAAGGGTATCACAATAACTTTTCTATGACCAAAAATACAACACAGGTTTTTCATCGTAGATAGCAACTATGACATATTTCCAAATTGAATAAAAAACAGGTATTTAAAGTTGAATGACTACTGTTGTAAAATCCTATAGTCTTGATAACAATTAGTTCTATCTCTTAAACAAACCAGGTTCATTTTAGTTTTTTTTAAATATATATTTTCGTAAAATTTTCACAAATTATTGAAAACATTGCAATTACAATTGCATAAAACTATTTCTCAATGAAATATCAAGTCAAGAGCGATTTCTATCTAAATAAATAAAACCAGCTCATAAGCGCCACTAAATAAATTCCTGTGGAATGAAAAATTTATATTCAGGTAAATTCTTTGTCTTTTTAATTTCATTTTGTTAAAATTAGCTTGTTTCAGTACTCTGTTCTACTGCTACAGAATGAAAAAATATGTTTTTTAAAAATCATTTTCATTGCAATCATCTCGTTCACATTTCGTGAGAGTAAATTGTTTACCTCAATTACATTTCAGGACAAAGAAAATAACTGGAAAATAAATTGCAATGCTGCGCTTCAATTAAAGGAATTTTGATGACAAGAGCTGCTGAACTAAATGACATTTGCAATGCTAATCTCAGCTTGTGGATGCGGTCTGAAATGTTGTAAAATTGCAGTTTTCAACTATTTGAATTTAAATAAAGCTCCCTTTTTGGCATGAAAAATATTTTTTCACTCTTTGTATTATTTTCTTTTGTTTCTTGGAGTATTTACGAGTACTTCAAGATACGTCTTTTCCATAATCTTGATATTTTTAGAGCATACAAACATAACACCCGCCAGGTTGTAATGTAAACAACAAAAGTGTAATGCAATACAACGGACCAATTAGTTGTTAGAATTGTTATCTAGTTATACGTTAGATGTATGTGTTAACATCACTTCGTTTCTCTGTTAAGGGATGCAGAAAAAACTGAGTGCTAGCTTGCTATCTTGACACACATATTTCACTTCTTCCACATCCACACACCTTCTTATACAGCTAGTACGATATATTTTACTTCTAACATTTCTTTATTTCAAAATATAATTCACTTATTATAAACAAACAACCATACTTTTCTTGATTTTTCTTGCCTACTTCTTTACTTATATTTGCAATATATTTGTTTTTTTTAGTCTTTCTACATTAATTCATTCTACGTGCCAAAACCATCGCAGAGTGTTCTTTTTCATCTTATTGAATACACCAACCTTAAAGTAACATTTATCTTTTATTCATTTTTCTCGTATTCCGTCATACATTGTTACTCCCATTATTCTTCTAAGTGCATGCATTTAAATAGCATTTATTCGGCTATATTCAGTTTATTTTCCCATCCACGTTGCACTCCAATATATCAAATATGATTCTAAAATACTGTTGTGGACAAACATCTTAGCAGATTTTTATACTCTAGTTTGAGTTTACCATATATGTTATATTTCAGTGACCGTTGACTTTGTTTCCTATCGTAACTCTTCCACCATCTTTGAAAATACCTGATGGGAGAAATCTTCAACTAGCTCTTACCTTCCATTTCTCATCATTATATCACATTTACTTTGAAAGGACGATTGACAAAAGTATGGATAGATCAAGAAATTATATTTGGAAAAATGGAAACATAATGAATAAGAAAAATAGAAGGAATTTTATTAGAAAATGTATAGATGTGGAGGAGGGGGAAAAGTATCTAATACGAAAGTTTGACCGTTTTTCCTTTTTACCTACCCCAAAAGGGAATTTCGTGATTATATTAACGTATTTTTTTTTTAATAATGTACAATCGTGGAATTTCTAAATAATTTTTTTATAAGTTGAAAATTTATTTATAATTATTTGTTAAGTTATTCCCCTGTTTTATTGCCGTGTTGAAATATGAATATTTGAGATTAGATGGATTGTAGCAAATGTTTATATATTCATTCATGTTTTTATTTGACTATTAGATAATTTTTTAATTATTTACCGAACATAATCGACGAAATACTGATTGAAAAGTTTTGACCTACGAGTAGTGTAACAGGTAAAATGTTAAGGTAGGAAATAGCACATAAAATATTTGTCTTATCTTTTAGATAAATTGTATTTCACAAATATGTAAAACATTTGCGAATTCCTAAAAGGAAGCTGTTTTCATCTCTAATGGGATGTAACTCCTAATTCGATTAAATAATGGCGAACCAAATCTTGATTAGAGAGCTCAGGTACGAAACCATCCTGAATTTTCATTACAAGTTTGCTGATAAACTGCCTGATAGCAACTTGAGTCAAGCTTAAGCATCGATCGGTTTTGTTTGCCTCCAGCTTTTCTATGTCGAAGTTTTTGAATATTTCCCTTGCTTTTTTTACGAAAACTGTGGTACCAAAATCGAATTGGTTGAAGGTTTATAAAAGATTTTCAACCTTTAGGATTGGTTTCAACGGGGAAGTGTTTACTTAAAACGAACAAAGGTTTTATATTATAAAATTTTCTCGTGCCAAATATTATGTTATGATAACTTTAACACTTTTCACAAATTGAAATTTTTCAATATTTTATTCCTCTGTTATAACTTGAATATTTTTACCTTGTAAGCATATTATGAAGACTTCCATTGCTTAGTTTAAAATCTTTGACATGGGATTTTAGGTTCGATTTCCAACGGTAACAATCTGATTAAATAATTCGTGTGATAATGAAATTTCAAGCGGTAAATAAATATGATTATTGCTGATATTTAACACGCGGTATTATTGCGTTACTGTAGTTGCTACCCTTGGCTCTACCCTATAAGGTTTCATCTAGTTAGGTTGGGAAACTACCTTTGAAGCGTGAGGATGGATGAAAGAGTTTAATTTATTTCTTTAAGTTGCTAACAGGAGCACAATTGAATCCAATTTTGTTGGAAAATATAAGGTTTTATGTTCCTCACAACTATTTGAAGTATAGAAATAATGATATTTATATTTAAACTGGCAACAAACAAAACTACTTGCCAAATCCTCAGTGATATACAGGCAAAAGCCTAGTTTACTGGGGATACGACAAATAAAAGGCGAGAAACCCAGATCCATTAAAATTGTATTTCCAAATTAAATTACCTATTGTTATTTCGCAAATTATGTAAATTTATTGTCATGTGTAATAATAAATATAATATATAAAATAAATATTCCTATTTCGTTTCGTTTCGCGGGCTGTCTGTTTTGAATATTGAAGGATATTGACATCTTTACCATTTCAAAAAATTCTTTAAAAAAAGTATTTTGAGTTTATTTAAAAATGTTAGTCAGTTGTTTCGGCTTAACACATGAATGGTTGAATTAAACTAGACACTAAGTACCAAAACAAAAAACAAAAAAAAACTAAGTATGCAGTTTCATTCTATTATATATGTCATATATAATGAAACTGCATACTTAGTTTTTTTGTTGGTACTTAGTGCCTATTTTAATTCCACCATTCACATATTCTTATTTATTAATTTCTTGTAACTGTATATAATTTCCTATAAGTGTTGTTATGTTATTGTATTTAATCTGTATATACACGTATAAGCTTTAGAAGATAAATAAATAATACTCAATGACAAATTGTGAGTCAAGAATAATGAATGAAGAGTCGGGGGTGTAAGGCTGATCCTTATTTACAATACTTTACAATTTGTTACTCGTTTACTAGAAGACCACCAAAAAACTTCGGTCACCCAATTCTTACATAGTTAACACGATTAACGGTCAATGTAAATAAAATTTGTGACTTGCATAATGCAAGTTGGGTGTGTATGTAATAATGTCAGTGGAAAACTAAATTAAAAATTTTATCGAATCCATTCTCCCTGTTATAATACCCATATGTATCATAATTTTTATATTAATAATGATTATAATGTTAAACTGTTCTATTTCTTCTTGTGGAAATGTCAATGCTAGATTTTTTTTTTGCAATAACAGCATAATTGAAACTACGCAACTTATAAGATAAAAATATAGGTTTTCAATAACAACCCCATATAAAAGTTTTCTTTATAATTTACCAAATTATCAAAACACTTAAAAATACGTAAATGGTTATTTATAAAATAATTTATATTATTTCATAAGGCTTTTTCTATTTATGTTTTATAGGAAATAAACAACACAAATTAAGATAAAATAAAGCTAAGTTGTATTGTAATGCCATTTTTTTTTGTTGTATGCACATAATTACAACCTGAATACTTTAATTATATTATTTATAGTTAAGGCATTAACATTGTGCAGGTTTAAAGACATTGTAATTTGTTTTATCAAACGCTGTTTATTCCACTCTATGTAACGGTATAACCCATAAGGGTTGATTTATTTTTATTTATTTATTTAACACTTTTATTGCAATACAATCTGGCGGACTTATCGCTCTTCCAACCAACCAGACAAAAGTAAATGAAGCAAATTACATGGTCGCATAAATCATTCAAATGACTATCCATCCCCACGAAATCCATAAACACATACGTGAGCACATGCCCACGAACCCCACAAAAACGGACAATCACCCGAACATTATTTTTCATAAAAAGTGTGATATCATCAATCAAAAGTAAAGGAAGGGATGGTGGAGAGGAAAGGAAAAGAAAAATCAAGAATGAAACATGTTATTTTACTGACAAGAAATTAAGAATTTTTTCAGTCGCTTCTTAAAGCATGCCAAGGACGGAGCGAGTCTTATATTGGTTTGTAACTGATTCCAGAGTCTCACTGCATGGACAGTAAAGGACGACGTAAAGAAAGAGGAGCGGTGAACTGGAAAGGCCAATAAACAATCTCTGTTTGAGCGTAGCGCTAATCCATGATTGGAAAGATGCGGTTATACGGTTACATAAAGTGGAATAACAGTTTTTGATAAAACCAATTACAAAATATAAACTATAGTGTATTTAATTTTTATGTATCAACATGTGAAACTAAGCACCTTAAATGTTTTCATATTATGACTATGTTTGGAAATTACTATATTATTAAGTAGGAAACTGTTTTAATAAGTGCACAACATATATACGATATAATTATTAAAAAAGTAATCACAGTATTGCATCTTACTGGGATAATGTTTACTAATAAATGGATGCTTTAACTTCTTGTCATTTACAGAACATTAAATTGTCACGTAGCAATCTCTCCCAACAAACCAAATATATGTTTAAGATGCTTAAGTAAAAACTAGATCGGAATTATTTTTAAAATAAATTGAGAGCAATGGTGAACCCATAACCACCGGAATGGAAGATATGTGGTTTACTAACAAGGCCACAACAATCGTCAATTTATTAGGAACCCATCGAAAAAATATCCGGAACTTAAAATACTTAGCCAAAAAGTCTACGTTAATATTACATTTTTAGTTATCTTTAAATGTTACTAAGCCGATGAACTTTTGGTGTTACATGAACTGCAATCAGTACGTTGGAGTTATGTTTATAAGCATTTAAAATCCATGCCATTCCACTTTGGATCTAATAAAGCTGATTAATGACAGTGTTACGCTAATACGCTATTTCAATTAAGGCTTCACACCTTCCTAGAACTAAGCGAGGATCCTGTCTCAGTCAGCTAATAGCTAAGATTAATTTCCTTCTTAGGAATAGTCAGTTCTACATATTTGCTCTCACGAAACTTAGCGAGAAGGGTGAGACTAATATATCAGCGATGCTATTCATATAAACCGAAACTTTTGACACTTGCTCAAAATAACTTCTATCTACAAACATACCGACTGGTATGGCTTTTGGAGAAAGTAGAGCGGAGCAATAAAGAAACCTTATTTATGACGACTGAAATAAGTCATATGAAATGCGTGCACTGAAAATAATAGTGATGGGGTGACAAAATATGGAAAATACAAAATCAAGTTACCAGGGATGAAGGTGAACTTATGGATGACGTAACGTATATTATTAAGTAAGATCAAAAAGAGTACTCTAAGATGGGTTGGTTTTGATGATAGAATAAACGAAAAAAGAAACAAATTTACTCTGCAAATATTTTGTGAGTTGAAGGCGTGTCAGAGAATATATGGTTAGATCAAATGTAATATTTTGAGGAAGCAAAAGTAGGGTCAGAGAAATCGAAGGAGTTGTGTGGGTGTGGAAGAGGCGAAAGATGAACGGTGCTCTCTCCATTCTTCCTACCCTAATAGGGAAACGGCGTGATGGTATGCATGTATTTTCAAACCACACACTGTTTTTGCACACTGTCTTTACATATAACATATGTGTGAAATTCAGAATATATATTTACATTATGTGATGCTTTTAACAAACTTATTATTTATTTATTCAAATATGTCTTTCTATATCTGGACCGAACAAAGCAGCAGATGATCCAAAAAGTCATAGTTCTATCTCACTATTGTCGACTACGAATCAACTCCACGACACAATCCGACTTCTCAAGTTATAACGTGATCAAAAGTATGGTTCTTACTGAGTTAGAGGGCTTTCTATGGTTCTTACTGAGCTAGAGGGTTGCTATTAAGTGGTCGTACTTTTATTGTTTATCAAGTCAAGCTTCGAAGACAATAACATATCGATCGGTTAGATCTTGCAGTAGTATATAACATAACAATAGTGAAGAGGCTTTTATTTAATTTAAAGTCTCCGTATTATTTATTCAAATAAATTGAATTTGATTTAAACTATTCGGAGGTCTCAAAAAATCCAAGTGTAGATGGTAAGATCAGCAAACCTTTGAATATTAAAAATGGCTTTCCCCAGAAAAGGATTCTATCGTTATAACTTTTAAGCGTCTACATTAAGCACTTGCCACAAAGTAATAGCAGAATAATGCTACTTTTATTACTTAAAATAGGTCACTAGAGACGGGGTAAATTTTTAATTCATGGGGGATTATTTTAAAAACTTCAATTAAAAATTTAAAAAAATATTGAGCTACTTTTATTTAACACACGGACACGCTGGTTAACGTTATAGTCTTAGTTTAAGAAGTTGCTTTAGTAAAAAATATGTACAGACAGACGTAAAGGATCTTGCCCTCCCTGTGCTAAAACAAATCCGCCCGTTCCGGTGCTGTGTGTTTAACACACATACAAAACTGAGCGATTTAAAATCGGGAAAACAAGAATATTTATAGCTTATTGCTTAAATTAATTAAAATTTAAGTCAAAAGTGATAATAATTGAAATTAAATTGCTGAAAACATGAAAAACGCATCGGCCGACGTTCATAAAACGGGCAAAAAGACCACCTCAGATGAATGCCTGACAGGTACTGAGACCTTACCTGTCAGGCATTCATCGAAAAAAAATTATTCGAAGTGAAGTATTGAAGAATTCATCAGTAAGCAGACCCGGTTTTAAATTTGTACAACATTATCATAAAACAGTGATTTTTGTATAGCAATTAAACAATGAAATTTGATTCTTAACTATTCAAAGCAACCGTATTCTGAAATTTTACAAAGTATGTACCAAACCCAAAACTACCGAAAATTATTTTAATCGGAAGACTTATTCTACGACAACGTAAGAATGTCTTTTGATGACGCTGCATACAAAATTTTTACTTAAGTATTGACTTGAACTTTTGAACAACAGTTTAACTATAGTATTGTATTGTATTGAACTTTGGAAGGCGTGACGTAGTGAGAATGATCTATTGGCATAGTACGGGCTTAATCGATGAACCCGTGATTTAAGCTTAGGTGCGTCAACCAAGTATATGTTATAACAAACTTTCTTTTTATAAAGTTCAGCTTCGTATGACACTGCATATGACAGTATAACTATATTATTGTATTTATTCCACTTTTTTATATTAAGTATAACTTAGGGACAATATCTTTGAACCGACCAGAGAGATGTTTTTGGACCTTTTTAAAATATCTGGATACCAACGGCAATTGAACTCTCAATCCTCGAGTTGGAAGACCGACGTCTGAATGGCTTGATCACGGAAGGCGTCTGATGGAGAGTGTATTACTTAATTTTAACGCACATGTCAAATATGATACAACATATTATATTAAGAAAATTATGGTTATTAGGTAAATTTGCCTACATAAATTGAATTACTTTGTAAATAAATGTAATAATTTACATTACCGTGTGTGTAAAAACAAGATAATCTCCTCAATAGCAAATACTTTGAGTATCATTAAGTTAAAAATATAGAGTTGAAAATTATAAAAAAAACTAAATTAAGTTGAAAAAAATCAAAACTCTGTCACCATAAATCAATCTGACTGGCTGCATTATTTTATGTAGATTTTCCCGTCTTCCTAATAATAATAAAAGTGCAATTTATATAGCGCCGTTTAGAAAACACACTCCTCAAGAGTGGTCTCACTCGAAATTTGACGACTTTTATCATTGACAGATTGAAAATATTACAAAATAAATGTGTATGAAGAGATTGATTTAACACTTACATGTAAATGTAAAAAAATCTACACAATAACATAAATTAAAGTACAGTTCTGTTTCGTTTTACAAAAGCATTATCAAATTGTTTCAAACATAGCATTTAAGTGTCAAATCATCCCGTTTTAAAATGGAGTTCTACAATGTAAATACCAAATAAGTTAATGAATATGTAACATATGAGTTATGTTTAATGATAATAAGGTGGAACGTTCGAACTCAGATTTTTTAAAATAGGATTCCAGTCTGGTTAACACTTAGGGTGGGTAAAAACATCTTTCCGGTTGGTTGGAAGAGATTGCCACATGGCAATAAACTCGCCAGGTTAAAAAAAAAAGGTGTTGGATGCTGTCTATTGACGTACTTTTCCATCTTTGCATATGAAAAAAAAAAACATATTTAACCCTTTCGGCTCTATGTGTAGTCTAGTGTACCATAAGTGTGATGTATTCATAAGTGTGATGTATAGTGTACCATAAGTGTGATGTATATGAAATTATAAATTTTGATAAGATCTAAAATATATTGTCTTCAAGTGCTTCCCAAATATATTGTCTCCAAGTGCTTCAAGTGCTTCCCAAAAGATCTCCTAAAATATATTGTCTTCAAGTGCTTACCAAATCTGTACATCTTTCCCATATTTGTTTTTTTAGTCTATATGTGAGACTTTTCTCTAAAATGTATTTTCTGCAGTTTATTTTGCGTATATATACCATATACATGCGATATCCAGAATGAATTTATTATATATACATATGTATCATACTCGTACACATTGTATTGCTGTCAAGGTATTTGTGGATTTGCTTTTATTCTGCCATCTATTTATTTTCTGTTTTTTTTCTTCTTCTTATTCTACATGTGCAAGGGTGTGTCCTGAAATACATCTGGTGTCCCCGCGGCTGGACTCGCCCTTATTATATTGGTGTGGTGTATCTTGGGGGGGGGGGGGGGGTGTTATTAGATGAGCCCAGACCTTTTGATACCTTCTCTCTTAAATGTATTTTCTGCCATTCATGTGTTTTTAAATATATTATAAACATACTTGTTGCTACCAATAAACCTATATTTATTTATTTACTTATATCTCCAACACTTAGAAGTATACCATTCTACGCCACAGGATCAGCAACGGTAAAAGCCTTGTCATAATACCCCTCCCTATTGAACCTATCCAAGTAGAAAAAAGTGCTTTCTTAGAAGAAGAAAAATATTTTGCCTCTTTGTGTAGATAAAACCACAGTACCCGGAGAAATCCACTAACATGTGCTTTTTTTAATTAAGGATAACAAAAAGTTCAACAAAATATCTGAACACAATCATGTTTAAGCTTCTTTGTTCTCAAAAATTTATGGTGAAAGCTCGCGTTAGATACAAAAATAAATATATCTCGGGTCATTTTACAAAATGGCGGAGAAGGCTGGTCTCATCTTGATGGATTTCCGCCCCAGAATTGTTCAGAGAATATCAAATTCTGGAAAAGAGGTTAAGCCCCCGTTTCAAAAGGACCTCTGGGGATTAGATATAGAATATAATTCAACCAAGGCATCATCTTTCTATTTTTCTACGTAGTCACTCTCATTTATCCCTTCAATTTTTATTCTTATGCCTTAAATGAGAGGTTAGCACTTAAAGCTGGTAATTTTTTGTAGCTAGTAATTTCGGAGACCGGAAAGTTGAGCTTTTCTGAGCAATAAAACCAGAACATCTTGAGTAATGTTTTGAAATATTGTAGTAATTTATCATGAAATAAAATTATACTCAATGACATCCAAAGTTTTCCTCCAAATTTATAGCACACTCTTAAGTTCACCATGAACATATGTCTATAATTACGAAAAGATTGGTAAACTCTCGCGTACTATGGGCTGTTGATATATGAAGGTAAGTTGGTTTATTATTTTTGTGAATCGTTATTATTTAACAAATACATAGTTCAGAAATATTAACTTTTAACTACTTATGATAATTGAATTAAAATCTTAAGATAATCGGCATTTTTTTTATCAAGTGCAGCCTTTTGTGAGGCTGATTAATTTTATTTGAAAAATTATGACAATAACCAACCAGATTAGAAAAAAATACTGTTTCATTTTGTATTTACCCTTAACATAATTATTTTAACTAGCGCAAGTATTTTTGTTGTTAAAACATGTTGAAGATTTTTAATAATTGACATGAGTGAAGCATCTTTATAATTGGCATGAATGAAGTTTCATTTTATTTTTTCACGCATTTTACTATTTCCGATTGGTTAAATATCGACAATGAGCCTTAAAAGAATATAAATTTATATTAACAAATGAAAAAAGATATGTGCGTAAGGTTTAAATATTTCCTTTCTCAAGGTATTGTCACCTATCGGAGGCTGAATAGTATCATGGTTATCTTCACCTTGATAACTACAGATCGGAATAACTCTCAAATCATTCTTACAAATTCTTAAACGAAGACATGCGGTGTCTTCTTTTATCTCGTTTGTCATTTATTTTCTCAATGTAATGAGTTGTTATTCATGACATAATATTATGTGACCGAGATACTGTGACTTGCAAACCTTCACAATTTTAACCAATTCTCGATGGTTATTCATATGCACAAACACTTCTATATTTGTAATTCTATCCTTCCAGGAAATCTTGACGTTACATCTATAGACTCTTATCTCAAAAGCCTCGATTATACGTTATGTTTCCAGATTCAGTGTCCACGCATCTAAGGTTTAATATTCTCACAAAAATTATTTTAAGTTTTCTTTTATGTTAAAAACTAATTGTTCAGTAAAATTAATTGTAAAATAAGTTAATAGATTAACGCCCGTTAAAAAAACACAATTTGAATTAAAGCACCTTCAATGTAGATTTTTAGCGAGTATACGAGTATTTATGTATATATTTTTTGTGAAAGGACTTCTCTTATATAAAGAAAAGATCTGTCGGAGTTACCCTTCGGGATATTGCTTATTTCTGAGGAAAAGTATTTCTTCACTGGCAACCTCGCCTCGTAAATGACGCACAGGGGATGTCCCGCCCCCTGCTATGGCCCGGGAAAAGCGAAACTGCTTTCAATTTATATGATGCCTCATTCGAATGTTTGAATTTCAACTAAGTTTTTAGGTGTGGTCCTTGAAAGATTACTTATATTTTCCTGAGACTGAATATTATCAGTTCCTTAGAAATGAAACGTTAATAAGTTAGTATAAGCATTGGTAAGATGTAATAAATCTTCACATTAAGTTTGATATTTAGCCGCGCTTAACTTCTTAGTAGAGCATCGCCTGTTTGAAACTGACGCAAAGTTTATCCTCCCCAAAACTTCGTTATTTTCGTTGAGTTTTATTCATCTATTTATTCATTTATATGGTATCTCTATCCATATCCGGATGCTAGCACACACACGGAGATCTTAGCCTGGACACTGCATTATTTTCAGCCCCACGTACTCATCTTTAGGGTTTAGAACCACTGGAGTATAAACGTAATTTGTAATATCTTACGTGTTGGTAATGCTACCACATAGAATGAAACAAATAACTCATATATGTCTGGTACCTTACAGTTTTGTTACTAAATGAACGCTTTCTAGACTGGGAACCTGTATTTTTTGTACCATTGAGGATTCAATCGGAAACCTCTAGATATAATACAATCACATTATCAATGAAACTACGAAAGTTTAAAGCATAAAGATGTACTTAATATCATGAAAATTTGTAATTACAAAATTTAGAGAGATGAACCAAATATTTTATTGATTACTAAATCAATAAAATCATATTCAGATATTCAGTATATTGAATATCAGCTCTCCATCTTTTTTTAGTCACTTTATTTCACATGGATGAATGCTTTTGGATAATTATTTATCTCCGGTTAACACTTCTTCTTCCTAGTGTCATGCCAGGTTCCCTCAACGTTGACTATCACCTGAGAGTAAGCATCCTTGTCCCCGGCAGCCCGAAAAAGATCCCCAACGTTCCTTATACCAGTCCAATCACGTATATTACGGAGCCAGGAGATTTGCCTCCTGCCAACACCTCTTCGACCCTCTATTTTGCCTTGGATGATCAGTTGCAGTAATTTGTACTTTTCGACTCTAAGTGCATGACCCAAATAGGACACTTTTCGGATTTTAATATTAGTCAGTAACTATCTATCAAGTTTGGCTCTTTGAAGAACCCTTGTGTTGCTGACCATATCCGTCCAGGGTATCCGCAGCATTCTCTGGTGTATCCACATTTCGAACGCTTCCAGTCGGTTCATACTACAAATACTACCGGTTCCCACTATTTTTTATTAATTGGTCAAATCATTTATTTGATTTGTTGCGAAATATAACAGCTTTATGATTAAAAAAATACATTGGGTTGGTGGGAAAGTAATAGCCGTTTTAACGGTACTAATTTGCAAATTGTGAAAATGGTTGTATTATGTCTTGAACATATTTTAAGGCATAAAAGAGACAACTCTACTTGACACATCTTTGTTAGTTTGATTGTTTTCGTCATTTATCGTGTAACAACTCTTACCCTAAACTGACATGGCCGAGAATATAATTCATATCTGACATTGCATGTCATATGCATTAAAAAAATAATGCAACTGTCTTGTCTAAATATATTTGTGATGTGTATGGTGAAGATTTGATAAAAATTCAAACAAGACATTTTTGGTTCCTTGAGGAACACAACTAACCCTGTTGAGTTTTTTGCTCCAAAATCTGAAGATCTTAATGGAGATGAGGATATATGAGATCTTAATGGAGATGAGGGTATATGAGATCTTAATGGAGATGAGGATATATGAGATGGGATATATGAATTAACTAAAAGACGGGAGTTTATTATGTTTAATATTGGAAATTACGTAATTGTTTTAACATTACTTAAAAAGTTAATTTTATTATTAAAACACGGCAATTATTTTCGCATTGACTTAATAAACAAGGTGTTAAAATTTATATGTTCTTTCCCTTATTTATACTTGAAATTCGCCCCTTTTTCAAAATATTCGTGGAATTAAAACGGTGTTAAACCCTTGAAAGCATCATTGAAAATAAATTAAAAAGGGGGTTAATTGGTAATCAGACGGGATTCTTGATTAAATCTTAATGAATGACAACTTAAACGGTAACATTAAAGAGGTTGCTTTATTTTAAAATAAGTAAAAAAATATGTTTATTTATTTGAAAAAAAATAATTAGACGATGCCGTGGCCCAGTGATAAACATACTTGCTTAGAACTTGATGTTCCAAATTAAATTTCTGAACAGTTTTTGTCCTGGTATTAGGTAGTTGCTTAAATACATCTTGGTGCTAACGTTGTGTAATCGGAGTAAAAAAATATCAAAATTAATTTTTCAGTTTATTTCCGTTATACTTTTTTTCCGGTTTCGCTTTAATATTTATAAACTGTATTCGCCAAAAAGTAATATGATTTATTATGCCATAGTTTATTATGCCATAGTTTATTATGCCATAGTTTCTTAACCAATGGGTCACAACCCAAAATTTGGTCGGTTGGCATTTTAAATAGATCTCGAAATATTTTCAATAATAACAATATTTAAATATGTTTGTACAATAACTTACGATACATTACATTTGTACAAAATAATTTCAAACCACTGTGCTTTGAAAGTAAAAGTTTCTTGGCTACAGAATTTGGAGATTTATTGAATTATTGCCTGTGTCATTTTATTTGTCCTTTTTGGCTTGCTAAACCAACACTAATACCCTTACCTAGGGCACAGCTCAAAAATATTTAGAAACATTGAAATTTAAAAAAATTGCACTTAATTAAAAAAACAGATAAAACCATCGTTATTTGGTGAAAGCCTCCAGAAGGAAGAAACGTTTTCTATGACCTAGTTATGGGGAAAATCGCAAGAATTTTTTTAAGTTGGTGGAAACATTAAAAAAAATGTACTGTTTATCAAAATTCCCCCAATTTATCTAATGATGTAAACTAAAAAAATGTTTACGTCTGTTTAAAATCATCACAAAATAAAAGAACTTCAGGTCTTCTATTGAGCAAATAACATTCAAAATTCAAAACCTTCCCTCAGATAACACGAGTAATTATTCTACCTTGTTTTTCAGAACTGTTAGTTCTCCATAAATTTGGTCATACTTAACGTAAAAAAAATATTGTTAATATGTTTTTTTATTTATAATTTACGTGTGCCAAAAGTATAATTTATTTATTAAATTGAAAACGCATTTTTTTTAACTTCAAAAATAGTAACAATAACATAATTCAAATGAGAATCAAGTGTGCCCACGAATACAAAATCAATGGGTTACTAAAATAATTCAATATTTGTTTATTTATCGTAAATCTGGTGAACTCATTACCATCCAGCAATATTATTACAGCCAACCAACTCATCTTGAATACATCAAAATGTTTTAATTCATTGCAGATTTTATAATACAAAAAAATATTAATTTAAATTCTTGGATAAAAAAATGTAACCAATAAATGATAGAAGTAGAAGAAAAGAATTCGTTTAAGGATAATAAAGAGTTAACACAGAAAAATAAGGATGAAAGGATATTTTCAACATTGTAATATTTTTCCAATTCCCTCTTAAATGTATATCGAGGTCCATGATTGCGCGTTAGCGCACTGAACTTGCATGCAGAAGGTCATTGGTTTGAACCCTGCGCTGTACTACTCCCTTCCAATAACACGGGCATTTTTCCACGTAGTATTTAAAAGTATAAAAATACTCATTACTATTATTTCCCAAAAAAAAAGAAAGGAAAAAACAGCCAGTGTGTCCCGATCATCTCGCTTCGGTGTGCCATCGGATCTCTAGTACAGTGGTGTAGCCGGTGAATTTGCTGGTGTGCAACGGCTCAGTCACTTCAAAAAGAAAGAGACGAAACTTTATTTTCCAACTAAATTGACGTAGGTTTGATACGATTATTATATTATACTTTTCAAGTATACAGTACAATCTGTAGGGTTTATAATAATGTGGCAATCTCTACCAAACCAAAAAGAAAGATTTAAAGAAGCCATAAGTGAAAAGAACTTTGAGAAAAATGGATACCAACGGGAACCGAACCAACAACCCTCGAGTTATAAGACAACGTCCAACTAGACTACGGAGGTCTTACTTTTGTTTCCTTCTAATTCTCTTAATTTAAATGTGCCTTCTAATCGTTTTTCCTCACACATGTTTTTAGATATATTTTATATTTAAATTATCTTTCAAACATTGATTGAGATATTTATAATTTCCTTCATAATTAATCACAGTTGCTTCTTTGTGTTTGCGAAATTCCCCTCGATAATCCTTCAGAAATTGTATTCGCAACAAATAATTTTAGTCAGACACTTCCAGAAATCCTTACATAACCTTACTGCTGTTTGCGGTTAGCCCAAGTTTACGACATCCCAATTCTGGTATCATAATTGTCGGCACCGAGAAATTGGGTGAAGTCGTAAACAAATTTAAACAGTTATTGCCTCTTCTTTACAACTGTGAAATGTTAAATAAAAATAATGTGAAAGGCCATGAGAAATGTTAACGGTTTGATTTAAAACAAACACAAATTTTAAGTTTTGGTTGAGAAAGTTTTTTTTTTTAAATTTCCTACAGTGTAGAAATCAGTTGAGTAAATTAATTAAATTATTTATTTATATGTTATACATGGTATGTTTAATAATCTGGCAGGCTTAAAGCCATATTACATTATCTTCCAATATTATTTTGAGGCTGATACGTGACTAAAAAAATATTTAAATTATTACTTACAGGCACAGGTAAACTTCATTTATTTTTAATCAGGCTGCACAAAAAATAAAAAGTCAAGTTTCTCATTATTTTTTTTTAATGTGTTTAAAAAATGATACATACAAATGCTAAATTAACATATTTCCATTTCCTCGGTAGGTCAAAGAAATCCTGGTGAGGTGATACAACTTATGTACCACTAGTCCATATTTCCACTGGTACTTCTAATGTACCACCAAATAATGCCGAAATACATCCAAGTAAAATTAATTTTTAACCTAAATATAAATTTACCACCATTACTTAAGTCAATTTTATCACAACATAACTATTTTTTATTAAAATTTAATACAAATATATAACGTTTTCTTTTATACGCACAATTCGGCACACCAAGAACAACTAACTGTCAATAATATTAGAAGCTAAATGAATTTGAACAGGACCAGACCTGCAGCTGTACGGATATGAGTCGTATTATATTATACGAAGTGGTACATAATCTGAGCGTTCGTGCAGCAATAAAGAGAGGTTTAATAAGTGGTACATTGCGTGTACCATTGTGCAGTACTGCGTCAAAAAAAGGTGGTACATAACGTGGACCACTTACCCTGTAAGAGTTAAACAAAATTCATAAACCGTATAATCATCATCATCATCAATGGCACTACAGCCCATTGTGGGCCCCGGCCTCCTCCAGCAGTCGTTGCCATTCCCCCCTATCCTGGGATGCACTCCTCCAGCCATTGATGCCAATCACGTTTGCATCATTCTGCACTCCATCCATCCACCTAAGCTTTGGTCTGCCCACGCTACGTCTTCCTTGGGGCTTGGAAAAGAGTACTTTGTTAGGCATTTCCTCTTCTCCCATTCTTGCTACATGCCCCGCCCAACGTAGCCTCCCAATTTTGATGTATTTTATAATGTTGGGCTCTTTGTATATGCTGTATAACTCCTCATTATATCTCACTCTCCAAGATCCATTTTCCTGTATGGGTCCGAATATTTTTCTGAGTATTTTTCTTTCAAATATTAGAAGGGAAGATTCGTTCTTCTTACTCAATACCCAGCATTCAGACCCATATGTGAGGACAGGTCGTAGCAGTGTCTTATAAATGGTAAGTTTTGTCCTTCTGGACAACAACCGAGATATAAGGTGTTTTCTCAGACCAAAGAAGCATCTATTTGCCATGAATATTCGACGTTTAATCTCGATAGATGCATCATTAACACTTGTCACTATGGATCCCAGGTAGGTGAAGGTGTTTACACGTTCTATTGTATGAGAACTTATATTAATCGTGGTAGGTGTCTGGTTATTACGGGGTGCTTTAGTGGCTATCATATATTTGGTCTTATCGGAGTTGATGCGAAGTCCCATTCTGTTTGCGGCCCTCTCCAACTGAACAAATGTCTCCATCATTGCTTGTGGAGATCTACCAATAATGTCAATATCATCCGCGTAGCCCAGTATTTGGCTTGATTTGTAGAAAATTGACCCATTTGTCTGTACTCCGGATTCTCTTACACACTTCTCTAGAGCCATATTAAAAAGTAGACAAGCTAGTGCGTCTCCTTGACGTATAAACTCCGTCAAGGAGACGCACTAGCTTGAACCGTATAAACTCTTCATTAATTGATTTGGTACTTATATTCTAGAACTCAATTTTAAACTTATTTAGTTTGACAATGCTTTGTAAAGCAAACCAAACCTGTCACATCAATTTTCTCACATTTAAGTGTTAAGTCATTTTATTTAATATAAATGAAAATAATGAAAGTGGGATACCATCAATCTAAGAAATAATAAATATATGTTTGGCGTAAAAGTATAATTGGAAATAAAGCAAGTAACATTACTGAGTTGAAAATTAGTATTAATTCAAAAGCTTTTCAAAACATGCCGATCATGGAGAGAGTTTAAAATTAGTAAGTTACTGGTCCCAGAATCTCACTGAATGAATTGTCAAAGATGACGTAAAAAAAAATGCGGTAAACTGAGAAAGTCAATAAACTGTATTTATTTGAGTTTAACGTAAGTTCATGAAAGGAAAGAAGCTAAATATTTTCAGTCGGATAAGAGAGGTGCTGTTTTAGTCTTATATTTTTTTAAATTAAAATGTTTCGTATCAATTCACATTACACAATTAATAAGGACTACTTTAGGGCTGAATGGTGATTAACCCCAATTACAAATAGAGATAATTTAAACTTCAAGTAAATATAATGTATGGATTAAAACGACTTGTAATATAAACGGAAATTCTAGTGTTAGGAGACCCAAACAAACTTCAGCCTATAATAAACTATTAATTTGTTATTAAAAAAATGGAATATTTTATAATTTTTCACGATTTAAGCACTTCTGCAAGCTGGATAAAATACAATAATTCAATCATAATGGAACTGTTCTGAAAGCTGTATAAAATAATTCAATAATATAAGTCTCTTAAATGTGTACGCTCGTTAAGCTCTGATTTTGATAGCTTTTTCATTAGTAAATATATGAATTATATTTAAGTACGCAGAAAAGTCAATTAATTTTAGAATTACAACAAATTTTTTTTTTTGAAATATTTTAAGAATCTCCCCTCTATGTCAGGAAAGCTACAAATCTTCTTTTCAATATTCAAGGCATGATTAAATCATGCCAGAACATTTTTTAATAAACGAGTGTTTATGGTACATAGATTACAAATTATTTGTTGAATCGTATGACGTAATGTTTTATTGATAAATTAGTTTTATTGATAAATTATCTTAGATGCAAAATTAAATTATAAAAAGAGGTAGACCGAGGAAAAAGTGGTTGGATCTATTGGACCAAATTTTGGTAAAATATTTTATGTTTGAAAGATGAATAATATAATATTGTTCATGAACAGATATATGAATGTGGAGGATGCGAAAGTTGTGTGTTTGAATATAATTTTTTTGATATTTGTTCTCTGGAAATAAAACAAGTAGCCCGCATGGAGCACGGCATGATGATGTGTACATAAGAGTATATATATATATATATATATATATATATATATATATATATATATATATATATATATATATATATATATATATATATATATATATATATATATATATATATATATATATATATATATATATATATATATAAACTAAAAGCTATTTAACGAATATGTCAAGTTTAATTTCCGAATTCACAGTTCGACCTTTACAATAAATACTAAATCTAAAGTTTTATTTTACTGAAAAAATTGATTCTCAATGTTAAATTTATTACAAATTTGTCGTTGTTTAAATAAAAGGGTTACCGGATTTACCTAAGTTGAAAGTTTCGAGTATATAAGTTTCAAACCTAAAATACAAATTACAAAATTCGATAACAGGTTGTCGTGTTTTTTCGTACAACTCGCGAAGGTTTTAAAGTAATTAAACTCTTATTCAAAATAATCTGCGTCCATATTTGTACTACTCTTCAGTGGTACACAATCTAATTTGGTAAGTTTATTGCTATTTGACAATCTCTTCTAACCAAGAAAAAAGGTTTAAAATAAACCTTTCCAGTCAGTGTTTTCAAAAGCTGTCCAATAAATATCCTTTAAACTTTAATAATTTGATTGAAACTGAAACGTCATTTAGGATATTATGTAGGTTTTTTTGGGAAAATTCATTCCAAAGCAAAAGATGTATTCTCTCCAAAGTAATATGGTTAATCAATGATGCCTGATTAGAACTTAGAAGTTAATCAAGGATTATTAAAAAAATACTTTGGCACACATAACATATATTTATCGAATTATTAATAATTTTGAGTTAAATAATGATAAAATAAAAGAAGCAATGAAATATTGGAGTAAATTGAGAAATTCTGCTATTTGGGTGATGTTTTTTGTGATAGTGGAAGAGATAAGAGGGATATCGAATAACGTGTAGCAATAGGAAATAAAGTCAATGGGGCTTTAAAATATAAATACACGAACTGGATAGTACCAAAATATATAAAGATGATAGTCTACATATTATTTTGGTGCCAACTTTGACGTAGAAAAAGATTAATAGGAGCCGAATGCTGTAGAAATGCATGCATTGAGAAGAATACACGGTGTGACAATGAATGAGATAATACGCAATAAAGTGATAAGGGATGAATATGAACTTAAGTCTGATGTGTTGAGTTAGATGAAGAATAGCAATCTGAGATGGTTTGGGCATGTGGAACGAATGAATGAAGAAAGACTAACAAAACAAATATGCCGTGCAAATGTAAGTGGAAGGCGTGAAAGAGGAAAAACATGGAAAGTATCGTAGGAGCAAGTGAATGATATTTTGAAATAAGGAAACACAGAAACACAGAGAAATCGTAGAAGTTGTATGGATGTAGAAGAGGCTACTGATGTTTGTCGAGATAGGAAATTCAAGCGTTTTATCTTCTATGCCTGGTCCCAATAGGGATGGTATGTATGCATGTTATCACTAAATTAAATTCTCAAGTTTCACACAATTTATTTCTACACATTTTGAATATATATTTATTACAACTTTCAAACAAGCCAAGTAAAATAAACTCCATAACAAACACTGCAAAAATATCCCTCAAAAAGACATATTATACCGATTTTGTTATATATGTGCGCTAAAATCTAGTGGAGCGTAATTCCATCAAAAAAGTTTGGAGCATTTCGGATTAATATTTATTGTCCGCCACGCGCCACCGCTCCGGTTGAGAGGAGATTTTGAAAGCTTCGCAAAGTTTCATTCTACGTCACTGGGTGTCGGTTCGGTTTCTTGTCGTTGGAGAATTGGAATCTTTCATTTGTCTTAAAAATACCACATTTATCTTTGTCTTTTTCCTTCAAATATTGATTTCAAGATAAATTAATCTCTTTTATTGTTTGAATCCATTTGGAAACATGCTTGTCATTTCCATTTTTCAGCGAAGCTTTCAGTATTAAAATTTATTAAAAGTTAACTTTGTTTTGTTTTGCCATCAGCCGAAAACTTTTTTTAGTTTTTTAATATTTTAATTAAATAAGTATTTTTAATGATATTAGAAATGTTGACTGACAGTTAAAGAGGAAATTTTTATGTATTCAGTGATATTTTGTTTTCAATTCATTACTAAATGAAAACTTAGAAAAAATTGACAAATAAAAATACAAAAAAATAACAACGCAAAACATGTACAATTCCAATTAAAAAAATTACGATTTATATATTGATAAGATTAAAAAAAACTTAAGCATAATTCATAAAGAAAAAAAATTTATACGAAATTACAAAATACCAATGTCTATTTTTTGTGAAATTCGTATACTTGAAAAAAATCGTTTAAATTTACATTAACTGTATTAAAGGCACTGTACGAGTATATTGATAATTTAAAAAATTTTAATTTTCTGTATTAATTGTTCAATTTCGTTAACAATGAAGCAGGTTTAGTGTTACTTCTGTTTTTTTTTACTTTTCCTTGTGTGATCATTATTAATTAAAAGACAAAAGTTCTAAGGCGATATTTGGTTACAAGCGTGGAAATAATTTCTCAATTTAAGCTTAAATTGCTGCTTCAGAAGAACCGTGTGAGTAAATGGTGAATAAACTTAAAAGAATTGGATTAATTGTACGAATCTTTGATGAATTATCTTAAATATTCGAGGAGATTTAGAACTTCTTGAAATAAAATATATTTTAGAAAAACTTTCGACTTTTAGTTTCAAACCGCCATACAATTATTTGCTGATACTGGGCTACGCGGATGATATTGACATTATTGGTAGATCCCCACAAGCAATGATGGAGACATTTGTTCAGTTGGAGAGGGCCGCAAACAGAATGGGACTTCGCATCAACTCCGATAAGACCAAATATATGATAGCCACTAAAGCACCCCGTAATAACCAGACACCTACCACGATTAATATAAGTTCTCATACAATAGAACGTGTAAACACCTTCACCTACCTGGGATCCATAGTGACAAGTGTTAATGATGCATCTATCGAGATTAAACGTCGAATATTCATGGCAAATAGATGCTTCTTTGGTCTGAGAAAACACCTTATATCTCGGTTGTTGTCCAGAAGGACAAAACTTGCCATTTATAAGACACTGCTACGACCTGTCCTCACATATGGGTCTGAATGCTGGGTATTGAGTAAGAAGAACGAATCTTCCCTTCTAATATTTGAAAGAAAAATACTCAGAAAAATATTCGGACCCATACAGGAAAATGGATCTTGGAGAGTGAGATATAATGAGGAGTTATACAGCATATACAAAGAGCCCAACATTATAAAATACATCAAAATTGGGAGGCTACGTTGGGCGGGGCATGTAGCAAGAATGGGAGAAGAGGAAATGCCTAACAAAGTACTCTTTTCCAAGCCCCAAGGAAGACGTAGCGTGGGCAGACCAAAGCTTAGGTGGATGGATGGGGTGCAGAATGATGCAAACGTGATTGGCATCAGGGGCTGGAGGAGTGCATCCCAGGATAGGGGGGAATGGCAACGACTGCTGGAGGAGGCCGGGGCCCACAATTGGCTGTAGTGCCATTGATGATGATGATGATACAATTATTTGTGGATAAAATTGGAGTTCAATTATAAACTTTAAATGTTATGTGGCATTAATGTAACAAAATTCATGTAGTCTGTAAATTTGATAAAATAATTGAAATATTATACTAAAAATTCGTTAATAGAAAATAATATATAGGATTTTTTTGTATAAAAAATAAGTCTAAAAAAGAAGAAAGGGTAGTGGTTAAAACGTTAAAAAAGTTTATTTTAAGAATATAATAAAACATATTTTTTTAAATACCAAAAAAAAAAAACATTTGTCTTCAAAATTACATAAACCATTTTTTTTTTGTTTTTTTTTTTTAAACTTTTTTCGCTAATTCTAACGACATTAATTTTTTATACAATAAGTTTTTACAAGAAGTAACTTTTTATAAAATCTTTTCTTATAATGAAATTAAAAAAATGTATAAATGACAACGAACTTTTTTTTCGCTCATTCTTACGACATTGATTTTTTATATGTTATTACAACAGTAACTTTTCATACAGCACTTTTTAATACAATAATAAAAGAAAAAATATGTGTGACAAATATTAGTTCAATTCTTCAAACAAATATTTTCGAGGCTATGTAGATTTTTTAATTATTAAGTTATTAAAGCTCTCATTTTAAAAGAAAAATGATGTCCAGTCAAAGAAAAAAAAATTTGAAAAAACTTGTCGCTAAAGGCTGAATAGTTTCTAACATTGGTTGTCCAACATTGTTCTTAGGCTTGGAATACCCTAAATGTGGGAGTTGACATTTAAAAATTATAAAAGTGAAATGAAAGTTAAACAAAAGTTAAATTATTTACAATAAAAAGAAAAGATTTTCAAGGAAAATGTTATTCAAAAGTCAATCGTCTTAAATTTCAACAATATTGGAGGGGGCGTAGTGCCAAAAAACAGTGTTTCCAAATAATATGGCCAAATAAATTTTATTGGCAGCATCGTCGTTGCCGTCGTTGTTGGTACCTCGTAGTGAAGGATCACCTCGCTATTCCAACGTCAATTCATTTGGAAAGCGAAGCTGTTCTGTAAATTTTTTTTTAAGTTAACGAACCGTTGCACTTCAGCAAACTCATCGGCTACATCACTGTACTGGATCCGATGGCACACCGAAGTGAGACGACCGGAGCACACCGGCATGTTTTTCATTTTTTTTAGTTATAAGTATCCTCAAATACGATGCGGAAAAAAATCGAGGGGGGTAGAAGCATCAATAAAATAAAAACAACCTTGATCTCCGAATAAAAAACTATGAGTTTGATTTATAATCGCTCACGAAAAATTTATATCCCATTTCATATGGTCTCATATGCGTAATCATAAGATTATAGATCATCATAAAAAAGATAACATGATGATTAACGGAATTTTTTTTAGCTTTCAGATTCAGTTGAAAAATGCTTTCAGTTTATTGCTTTCAAAATTTGACACCTTTAATCTTGCTATAACAAACAACATAAAAACGTTTACTTGGATCAGTAAGTAATAAATCATTTTGCTAGCGTGGGCACTGATCTAATAACTTGTCAGTAATTTGTCAGCGTTCAACTTTTAAGGAAGAAAAAACATTAAATATCCATCCTCTTAAATTTAGATGGCTTTGCATTCAAAATGTTTTATAAAATGACGAACTATCAATAATTTGAAATCACAAATATTTTTGTATCCTCCAAGTTTGTATAAATCAATGGATTTTACTAGAAAGCACATTTAACAATGTCTTCAAACAAATAAGAAAATTACAAAAATTCCGAATGTTAAGAAATGAACTTGGACATTATAACCGATCGAATCTGAGGTCGTCACATCAATAGCATTATTATATTTTTTAAATCTGAGGTTGTCACATCAATAGCATTATTATATCTTAAAAATCTGAGGTTGTCACATCAACAGCATTATTATATCTTAAAAAGTTTATCTTTTACAAAAGTTTAATTCACTTGTTATTTTTTGCGATTAATATTTGTCATTTTTTTATTTATTTGATATCATTACTATTCAAGTCTAACCGCGTGGAAAATTAGGGGTTGTTAAAATCAAGATAAGCGTTTACGTTACGGAAATTGAAATTTAGATAAACCAAAACGGCGTATATGCGATAGTACTTTTTCAAAGGAACATGAAATTATATGTAGGTTGTTTGATATATCATAAAAATGTACATTAAATAATTTTTTTAAGATTACACTACAATTTGAGTTCGTAAATACATTAGATTTATTAGTAACTCAAATTGTTGTGATTTTTTAAATAGGGTTTTAATACAATAATGATAAAACTAAAAGTAAAATTTAAATAGGGTAGTTTTATTTATTTTATATATTTATGTATTTACATATGATAACAAATTTTATAAATACATAATTTATGTGGAAACAAAAGTTAATTTAATGTGGACATACAATATTTATAGATCTGGGTCTGTTGTTTTTCATTTGTCGTGTCCCCAGTAAACTAGACTTTTGCCTGTGTCTTACTGAAGATATTTAGAGAGCACTCTCCTCAAGGGTACGTCTAGATGTTTTTTATGTGGATATTTTTCTGATTTAAAATTCCATTGAAATTTTGGAAAAAAGACCTATATTTAAATTAGTCAATTTTCGTAAATTGTTAATATTCACTTTAATTTGTTAAAAATTCTCATGAAGTGTTTTACAGGTAGATTAAATACCATGTTGTAATTTGTTTTATCAAACACTGTTTTTCCACTTTTTTGTATTGGTATAACCCTGCCGGTTTCAAGGCTTTCACCTCATCTTCAGGGGAGCACAAACAATCTTCCCCTGAAGATGAGGTGAAAGCCTTGAAACCAGTATGGTTTTACGGTTACATAAAGTGGAATAAAGTGTTTGATAAAACAAATTATAACGTCTTTAAAACTCCACAATGTTAATGCCTTAATTGTTAATAATATAAATACCACGTATCTTACAATGATTGTGTTTCCTTGATAAAATACGAGTATACACCTAATTGTGTTTCCTTGATAAAATACGAGTATACACCTAATTGTGTTTTCTTGATAAAATACGAGTATACACCTAATTGTGTTTCCTTGATAAAATACGAGTATACACCTAATTGTGTTTCCTTGATAAAATACGAGTATACACCTAACTGTGTTTTCTTTGATAAAATACGAGTATACACCTAATTGTGTTTCTTTGATAAAATATAAATGCATGATTGCTGTATTGTGTAGCAAACGAGTAACACAACATATCAAGATCTACGAGTAAAAGAAAACGTTTTTAAATCATTCATTGGAGAAATTCAGCGCGATTTAATTTAAATCCAAAGACATGAAGTCCTTAAAAAATATTTTTTAGAAGATATAGTATTGATGGTAAAGTTTTTCCAACATTTAGTAACACAGTTAAATTTAAAATATATAGTTTCAATATATGTTAAAGGTATTTGATCTAAGTTTCGTTCTTAATAAACCACCTTTGGGGAAAAAAGAAAATATTAAAATTTCGTGAAAATCAGTAAACTTTCGAAAGCTTTATTCGAATTCTGAAAAAGTATGTTTTTACAAATTAGTTGTATATTCACATGTTTTTTTAATTTAAAATAAAAAAAACGAGTATGCGTAAAAAATAAATAAATTTACTAAAATGTATTTAAAAAAAACTTTCATATTCCCTCTTCTTAAGCTTCCTGCCTCGCGTTTATCTTCTAACTTTTATCATTTCTCAAGCCTTGAAAGTTTTGGCCAATTTCGAATGTAAAACTTTAATTCCCAGTATTTCCGTTCATTTGAATTTATAAATGAAAATTCGTAAATTCAAACCCAAATCAAAAGTTAAATTTTACAAATTATTTCATCAATTAACAAATACATTTTGTATTATCTTACGGGAAAATTGTTGTATTAATTACCTACAAATTCATGTTGACTGTACGTTACGTTTTTATTAAACCACTCCTTCTTTATGTCCAAATAATTTCAAGATTCATGTCTTCATTATGTTTATTATATCAATCTCCATCAAACAGTTATACTATTGTTTCATTCCCTAGTCTAATATCAGATATTATTCGTAAAGCATATATTTCTATCGAGTTAACAATTGAATTTCTAGTATCATTCTTACGTAACTTTGAGACATAAATCATACAATATATCTTATCAACACAAAGCATTTGCCTTTTTGACTTGTTTTATAATTGTCTTTTTAATAAATATTTTACAATAAACATTGACCAATGAAACATAAGCAGATATAAAATTTCTATCAAGTTTTCTTCATCTCATTGTGCATATTACGAGATGATTAATTTATCTTGTCATGCACTATCTTTTAATATTCGTACTTTTCACTGTTTATTATTTTGTAGGGAAATGTCCCTTAAAGGTATATGATGATTTTGATTTTGGTAAATAAATAAAATACGTTAAATCGTAATGCGGAAGGAGAGAGTGAATGAATACTTTATTTGATAGTACGTGGGTATTTATAATATTTCAAAATGGGCGCGGGAGTGCGCCCGCGATATACTTTCATCTCGCTTCTGTGCGTGCAGAAATGGTCAATTGAAGTATTGTAGATTCCGTAAATAGTATTGTAGGTAACAATCCATTTACTGAACCGGCGAGACAGCGTGATGCGTTCTCTTTCTAGTATGGAATGCGGCGCGATGCGCGGCCGGCCTCATGTCGGGCATGTGACCTTCGGACTGTTTACTATAATTTATCGAGATGTCCGAAGTTCGTTTCGTCGGTCATTGACCGTATGTATACGACAATATTCGGCGACGACCATGGTTCCCACAATTTTGAAATCTGGTCCATTGGACCCAGCTATGTTTTCCTCTGTGTATCTTCCACGCACACCTTGCATTTCTTTTTTGTCATTCCTTTTCTCCGCATATCTAAACCGTCTTAGAGCTCCCCTCTTCATCTTATTTTAAACATTCAATTAATTCATACATTCATATCTAAACATATATCTTCATTTCACCTTTTTTTACACATTGACACCACACTTTTTTCAAAGTACATATATGCATTTTCACTGTATTAATCTAACTTGTATTATTTTCTGCTTAATTCAAGTTTCACTTATATTTATCCATTCATCCATCATTCTTCTTCACCCTCACCCTGGACCTTCCATCTTCAATTCACTAATATTCTACACCACTATTGGTACTTACGGTCAGAGTGTCACTGCCTCTCCTCAACGATATTTCTCACATGTGTTTCGTTTGTCTTATTGGTATTCTCCCTGGATCTCTTTTTGATAGACAATCTGGACCTGTTTTCATTAGCTAAAAAGCGTTCTTATAGATAATCCAAAGCTTTTTTCAATAAATGTCGAAACCATCAACCTAATACGCATGTGACAGAGATAGATTAAATTATAAATATGCCATATATTCTATAATATAAGACCAGATAAGGACTAAAATTCATATTGGTTATTATACTCGTACATCAAGTTCAACAACTTTTACTAAAGAAAAATGTACACGGAGTAAACTTAAGGAACAGACAAATTCTTCTCATACGGAAGTCCAAAAAGAAGTTGTAAAGTGAGACGTTACTAATGATCTTCAGGAGAAATGCGCTTCTTTTCGATCAAATATCTGAAATTTTCACCATTTCATGTTTAAAATAAAAGAAATCTTTAAGAATAGAAGGTATCAGTCTTCTTCCTTCGTGGTTCTATTTGTTGTTTAATGTAGCGTAACAACGAGGCATTCTTCGGGTTATTTATAACCCTCCATTTATTTTAACCGCGCGATTTATGAGTCATGAAATAGCGGCTCTCCTTGTGTGTTCTGTTTCAAATTTTATTTAACGCCATTTTATACATGTAAAATTCATTGACGTAGACACTCTGACTGACCATTATTATTTAGCAAAAGAGGTTATTATTTATTTAATGAAGTTTTTTTTAAATTTTGTATGTGATTTAAATTTATTTTGTTTAAAACTTCTTGAATGTGATTTGTATAAATGGTTTTTATAAATTTTTATTTAGTGTCAAATAAATCATTCCTGATTTAAAATTTACATTCGGTGTATATTTTATACAACATACCACATACACATATCGAGCTGTACTTTATACAAGTATCCCATACATACGTGTATATTCTAAATAGTTGTCAGCATCATACAGGTATATCTCTATCTAACATAAGCAATATCCTTCAAATCTATACTTATATTTTTAATATCCCTATAAATAATAAATATATTTATTTAGTTAGAACATTGTATTGTATTTTATCAATCGTTAAAAATATTCACAAAAATAAAACACAATTTGAAATTTTGAGTGCGTATGGATACAGCTCCTATAATACAAAAAAAAGAACACAGTTTGGAAAATTTCTACATATATTTTTTTTTAAATCTTGAAAAGTTTAAGCAAGAAAACCAATTCAGCGTTCAATTAGTGTATTTCAGAGGTGCATGGTTGCACGGTAAATGCTAGTACTCGTACACATCTAGGGACAAAGTCGCGGAACACGTGTCTAGGGATAAGTCTCAGGGCTGTTCCGAGACATTTTTCCCGTATTCCGGGACTGTCGTAATACAAACGTCCCAAGTCTCCGGTTCCCCATCGAAACGGGGAACACGATGCAATGTTGCGCAACATTTCGTAGTATGTACGTGATCCGAGACTTCTGTAAGTCAGTTTCAACTTATCCGCCATGGAAGCAGCATTAAAAATAATCGAATATTTTCAGCCCCTACCATGCCTTTGAGATGTCACAAGCAGTGGCGGCCAGTGGACAAAATAATTGGGGGTTCACCAGAGTAGGTATCCATGTACTAAATAATATAAAGAAAAAAAAATATCACATACCTTTTTAGAAAGAAGTTCTATTATCGGCTCTTTTTGTTTAGTGAAAACCTCATTGACCCTTTTGTTGAAATCAGGTATAGATTGAATTAGCTCTTTTTCGATGCTTAATATTGATACTACTCGTAGTAAAGCATTCAGTCTGTCCTAGCTCATCGGATTTCTCAAAAATGATTTTATCCTTTTTAACGTAGAGTAACACCTTTCACTCTCAACAGAAGTCATTGGAATAGTGCATACGAGTTTAAGTAACTTTACAGTCTGAGAAAAATCTTCTAGTAAACCAGTATTCTTAAATAGACAAAGCGCCATCAGCATTGGCAAAATCATCGCGAGCATAAATTGCACTGAGTTCACCTTTTAATTGAACTTTATTTAAAAAATCTTATATTTTACCGTCAAAAAAAATCATGTTCGGGAAATTTTGACCTATGCTCGGTAAATTTTTCGCAATAGAATAATTTTGCTGCAGTTAGGTGATTGGTGAATGCAAAACGTTGTTTCATTTCACACAAAATTGTATCGCAGACTTCTTTACAAATAACTTGACTTCGAGGATTTTATTCGTTTAGTCGGTGGTTCAAGAAAATTGTCCGTGGAATTCCGCACATTTTGAACACATTTTTCAAACTCACTGATATGATATTGTTACGAATTATGACGGGATCTTAATTCTTAAATTGCAATTGTTTGAATAAAATGTCACATTGTGGCAGAATTTTTTGGAAAAATTTACGCAAACAAACACAGTAAATAATCCAAATAGTTATGTTTATCTTGCAAATGGCTCGTAATATTATATACGAGTAGATAGAAAGATAAGCGTTTGACCACGAGACGAAACTGCAAAAATATCATTGAAATCGAGAACGGAATTTCTTACAAGTTACTAAACAAAACAAATAAGGAAGAAAGTCGGTATCTAACTAAGCAAAAACGTTTGTTAATTTGGAGACATATACTCGCAAAGATATATGTACTAAAAAGACGCCCCAGTTTAAACGCTAGGAACAAATCATCCCTTCTATGCGGGACCCATATTTAAAAAAAAACTTTAAATTGATGTATTGTATTATTATCTCAGCGTACTACCATATCGCGTCATTCGGGTGTTTCCGAGATACTCGGATATTTACCGAAGTTGATACGTGCGTGCACCAGAATGACTTGAAATTCCTATTCAAATATAGCTGTCTCATCTTTACTGTTCTCTCCTAATTTCAAAGCAAAATATTGTGATTTTGGGACGGACTCAAATGCGCACGAACGAGTTATTCGTGTAATATTACGCACACATGCTCGCAGAATGCGCCTGGATGCAAAACACATGTATACAAAAAATGTGCTCTAACAAATAGAGTTGCATATTGTAGTGAGCCATGTCGACATACGAAATATCGTAAATATATTTATTTTTCATAAATATTGTTATAATAATATACATTTTCTCGACACTTCTTTATGTGATTATTGTTATATAAATTTAGTAGTTCGGCGCACGAGAGCACTAATGAGCCAGCCGCTACTGGTCACAAGTGTGGATTATAAAAACATAAATAAAAGGAGGGGTGCTATGGAGCGTCATCTAGTTTAAATTTTTCGAGAAGATTCATTGCAACAGTAATGCCTCCAAAAAATAGAGTCTCCTCCAGTACCGTTTAGATTTACGATTTTTACTTTTATAACAACATTAAATTATTTAGGCCCAAATTAAACGCACATAGAGATATCGCATCTGTTGGGACATCGCGTTCTGATTTCTGTAGTGCAACTGGCTCCGAGGTGTAGACGTGCGACATTGTATAGCGACAGTCTAGGGACAATGTATCGCAACTGTCCCTATACAATGTCGCGCGACTTTGTCCCTAGGTGTGTACTAGCCTTAACGCACTGAGCATTCGTGCGAAGTGTCGCCGGTCCAAACTCCGCGCTGTGCTACTCGCTTCGAATAACACAGGCATTTAGAATTCGGGGATATAAGGATATCTATGACTTGAATCATCTTTATTATTTCAAAAAGATGAGAAAAATAACCTGCCGGTATGCTTTAGTCGTCTCACTTCAGGTGTATCATCGGATCAAGTATACCAGTGTGTCCGGTGAGTTAACTGGTGTGGCAGTCGCCCACTCGGCGTTCATACATACGGTCAATGACCGATGAAATGACCTTCGCACTCCTCGACAATCTAAATAGGCAAGTCCGAAGTTCACCTGCCGGCCATTCATCCCATAGCCGAGCGGACCGCATTCCATACTAGAGAGAGAACGCACCACGCTTGTCTCGCTAGTTCCGTATTTGAATGATACCTACATACAACAATTAATCGTTTTGCATTCACAGAAACGAGACGTAGGCATATCGCGAGCGCATTCTCGCGCACATTCTAAAAATATATAAATACCTACGTTACTAATAAAATTGGACAGACTCTCTTTCCGCATTGCGATCTAACGTGTTTTATTATTTATCAATAAATCATCCTCATCATCTCTTCCCTATAGGACGCATCTCCTAAACTGGTATGTAACAACTCACTCACTTAAAGAAGAGAAGAAGAAATAAACGAAATTTCCACGGCACAGTTTTGCGTTCCAAGTGATTTGACGTTGGATAGCGAAAGGATCCTCGATTACAAGGCCCGGTAACTACGACGACGTGAGTAAGTGAAATTAAAAAAAACACTCGTATAATGAAAAATAAAGATGAGAGATTACTCAACAATTTTTGGATAAATAATTGAATAAATGTAACAACTTTTACGAAAATGTATTATATTTTATGGTGTTTAATTTTAACGTTTAATCTTAAGAAGAAGTAAACTAACCTCGATCTTGAAAGTTTCATATTCAAATTAAAAAGTTTTTTTGTACAAGGGAGGAACATTTTATAAACTCTTGAAAGGAATAATTCTAAAGAAAAATATAATTTTATTTAATTGTTTTGAAAATTCCTCTACACTTTTTAATAATTTACTGAGACTAGGTTATTTAATTACATAATTCTGTTACTAGGTTATTTAGTTATTTTCGGATATTTCATGATGAAAAGTATTTTTTACCAATATTATAAAACGTAGAAAAAATTATACTTAACTCACCCTATTCCAAATACAAAACAGTTTAAAGCTATTAATAAAATATTCAATATTGAACTCTATTACACTTTCTTTGTATAGGTTATTATATAATTTTATTTAATTGTTTTGAAAATTCCTCTACACTTTTTAAACGTTTACTGAGACTAGGTTATTTAATTGCATAATTCTGAGACTAGGTTATTTAGTTATTTTTGGATATTTCATGATGAAAAGTATTTTTTACGAATATTATAATACATAGAAAAAAATATACTTAACTCACCCTATTCCAAATACAAAACATTTTAAAGCTATTAATAAAATATTCAATATTGAACTCTATTACACTTTTTTTGTATAGATAGGTTATTGCCATATGCCAATCTCTAGCACAAAAAATGTTGTAGAGACCTAAAATGAAAAAAACTCTTTTTTTGAAAAATCGAGTACTAACGGAATTTAGCACCGCAAACTCCGGATCGTAAGATAAAAGGCTTACCAACAAGACGACGGAGGTCGTCAAGAGGAGAATATTATATAAAAAGAGAAAGGAAAATATTTAGATGTATGAGTGTGGATTTACAAACAGGGAGTGACGTGACAACATACAATCGAGTCTCGATTATCAGGGATCGCATAAACCGAGTTGCGGATTAACGGAGGCAGTAAAAAATCTAATATTTTTATAACGTTTCCAAATATTATTTAAAATAATTGACATTTTTTTTCATTAGACTATACAATACAATATGTACAAGAAAATTAAACTGGCGAAAATGGTTTTATGTAACAGATAAAAAAAAACTGTCGAAATTGCAAATACAATGTCGACCAGAAATCTTGGTCGCATAATTCAGAAATTATTATTTCAGCACGTTTAGATTCAGTGTTTCATTTTGATTCTATTAGGCGGGCACATCACATCAATTTGTTAATTTAAATTACGTGTGCATTGTGGTTATTATATGATTGACAATTGTTATATTTCATACTGGCATTTTCAATCCTCAATTTTGTATTTTCGTTTCACATAGTAGTCTAGTTTTGTGTATTTTTTATTGACTTGAATATTTGTTGATAAATTTCCAAGTCATGGTGTCTATTTTACAACTCCTCATCCCAAGTTATTAATGCAAAATCTGTTCGCACCATTGGTCAAAAAGTGAACGAAGGGAAAAAAAACAAACTTTCATGTTGTCGTATTTTCAATACAATGGTATATAGGATAATTTTGAGTTTTTGTTCTATTTTTTTAATCTTTATTCTTTCCAGTTTTTTCACTTTTTTTATATTCTGGTTTATTTTTCCACACCATCCCGGATAACGGAGGGTCGACTGTAATATGAAATGGAAAATTAATTTCAATGATTCTTATGCCCTAGGCTTCAAATTAAAACAGATTTTGGTTCAATATCTATAAAGTATTACAAGCTTAATTCAGTACTGAAATAAATGAAAAATAACGAAAAATAAATTCGATTAAAAAACTAAATTATTGGACTCGAAAAGAAATAAGTAGAAATCTGTTTTGTAGAAGACAATACTCGGTTTGGACAAAAAATTAACCACTTCATAAAATAATTGGGACGGTTTTGTCCAGTAGTTATTTTCTCTCTCAGATTCCTTTGTGAAGTTGAGTTGTGAAGTTTATGTTCTCTTTAATGACACAACAATGCACAATAAACGTTTTGTGGTATTTTAATGACCACAAACTAGCCTTTATTACTCAAATTAATGTTGAGCTTTAGGAAAAAATACAATATTTTCTTAAGCGATCTTTTTAAAAATATATATACATGCTATCATACCATCACTCCATTTCCCTGTTTCGGGAGGCAGAGAGAACAAAGCGCTAGGCTTTCTTATCATGACACACATATTTCGCTTCTTCTATATATATACATATATCATCATCATCATCATCATTGTCAACCAGGGTCGATCCACTGCTGGATGAAGGTCTCCCCAAATTGACTCCAAACAGTTCGGTCCTTTGCTCGCCGATGCCACGTGATGCTGCCATGCTTCCTGATTTCGTCCATCCAGCGTACCTTCGGTCTTCTTCTAGGCCTCTTTATGCCTCTTGGATACCATTGGATTATTTCGGATGTCCATCGGGAGTCTGACATTCTGGCTACATGTCCGGCCCATTGCCACTTCATTCTTTTGCACACCTTTATAACGTCTTCTACCTTTGTTATATTGCGAATCCAGGTGTTTCGTTTACGGTCTCTTTTAGTATATCCTAACATGCATCTCTCCATGCTCCTTTGTGCGGTCTGGAGCTTTTGCGTGTTCTTTACTGTAAGCGTCCATGTCTCGCAGCCATACGTAAGTACTGGAAGAATGCACTGGTTGTAGACCCTTCGCTTCAAGGATATTGGGAGATTACTTTTGAAGATGTTGTTCAAACGTCCAAATGAGCTCCACGCCAGTTTGGTCCTTCGTGCTATTTCCTCCGATATTCCACCTACAAAGGAAATAAGTTGGCCTAGATACACATATTCCTGGACAAGTTCTAGCGGTTTTCCATCCACGTTTATTGGTTTTGGGGTAGCAAAGCCGTTCATCATATATTTGGTTTTTGAAATATTCATTTTTAAACCAACTTCCCTGCTGACCTCTGCCAATTCTTGCAGTTGGTGCTGAAGATCATTCGGGTTTTGTGAGAATATAACGATATCGTCTGCAAATCTCAAATGGCTCAGGTATTTTCCATCAATCGCCAGCCCTTTACTTTCCCATTCTAGTTTTTTAAATATGTATTCCAGTGTAGCTGTGAATAATTTTGGGGAAATAGTGTCTCCTTGACGAACTCCTTTACCGATTCGGAAGGTTTCCGAGGATTTGTGGAGATGTATTTTTGCTGTTGCATCCTTATAGATGTTATTGAACAACTGAGTGTATGCTCTATCAATGCCTTGTGTCTTTAGAGCTTCTAGTATGGCAGCTTTTTTGACTGAGTCAAATGCCTTTTCGTAGTCCACAAAGGCTAAGTACAGGGGGAGTTCGTATTCCTCACATCGTTCCATTATTTCTCGCAGCACCTGAATATGATCCATGGTACTGAAACCCTTCCTGAATCCAGCCTGTTCTCGTGGTTGGTTCATGTCAAAAGTATTCGAGAGTCGGCAGGTTAAAATCTTGGTAAAAATTTTGTAAAGGGTAGGTAGCATGCTAATCGGACGGTAGTTCTTAAGATCCTCTTGATCGCCTTTCTTATGGAGAAGTATTATAGTTGCAGATTTCCAATCTTCTGGAATGTCTTTTTCTTGAAGGCACCTGTTGAAAAGTGTTGATAAGATGGTATCCACTTCTCGACCTGTTTGTTTAAGGACATCAATGGACAAACCGTCGGTACCAGTGGCCTTACCGGATTTCATTCCGTTGATTGCGTATCTGATCTCTCCTGGCAAGATCGTTGGGATATTTTCGTCCTTAGTTGTTTCTAGATTCAGATTTGTATCTGGTATAGTTACAGTATCTGTATCGGCATATAGTTCCCTATAAAATTCTTCCGCTCTCTTCAGGATAAGGTCTCGTTGTTTGGTTACAGTATTATCAGACAGTTTAAGTGCAATGATGTGGCGTTTTCCTAAAGACATATTTTGCTTTAGCTTTTTCAGACTTCTTCTATTCTCAATCGTCCTTTGAACCATTTTTGTGTTATATTCGCGGATATCTTTACGAATATTTTTGCGTAGCATTCTATTGATCTCTGAGAAAAATGGTTTTTTTTTCTTCGTAAAACTGTCATTTGATACGTAAATAATACTATGTTGCTGGGTGTAATAAATGTTGTGTTAGTAAATTTTTTAATTTTAGTAGATTTTCGGAATTGTAGTATTTGTAATATTCTTGTGTTGGTATAAATAATTAAAAAGGAAAAAGTAATAATTAAAGGTACGGTCGATAAATTGAATAATTTAACAACGAGCAGCAGGCTCATATGTACTTCGCACAGACTTCTAGAAGAGCTCAACGAATTAAGTAAACGTGTGCATTGTTGTACCGTGCGTTTGAAAAAGGATTAAAGCGACCACGTTCGCTATGGCAAGACATTACGAAGTTGGAACGAAAAGCATTATTACTTACAGTGGCTCAAGGAGCAATCAAGGTCGAAGCTCGGGCACTACTGTACCTGTCAGACGTGATTTGTTGTTCTCTGGTGAATAAAAATTGATTGATTAGATTTTTGGCTATTTGGGTATTTCTGAAGTTGTGCTCAATATTCCATTACATACATCTACAATAGTTTATTGATTGGTTTTATTCGATATCATGATTTAACAAGTTTATTTGGCTCCTGCAACAGTCTGTTGTTGTTGCGCAATGTTTAAATAACTGATAATTCTTATATTTTAAGGTTCGCTTTCTCGAGTAAAACTTCAATTGGATCAACCATTATATGCCTCAAAGTGTTTGAGATACAGTGGTATATGCAGCTTTAGGAACACTTGAAGACAATTTATGGGAAGTGTTATAAAAATGTATGATTATATTTGAATACTACACACATACACTAAACTCCACCTAAAAATTTAAATGTGTTACTATCACACATGGGAAGATCTACAAAGGTTTTTTTGTAGTTCGTCTTCCCTTGGTAACTTCCCTCGGTTACTTTTTTCTTAACTAATATGTTTTTCTTAACATACGCAGATGCGAGGAAGTTCCTAATTTAATGACCCAGTCACCACCTTCTTGTCCTTATACTATACTTTTATTATAAATGAAAATAGGTTGCATTTAATCTCCAGTTATTCTCTCATTAAAAATACTGTCCGCTGAGTTGGAAAAATCCGCATTGATTGGTGACTTGGTTACAGGATCATAAAGATACCCAACTTATTACAAAACATAATGCAGAATTTCTAATTTGTTTCATTGAATAGTGAGATGGAAATTCATATGATCAATACATATTCATTTTGCCAAATTGTTTATGATAGAAGAAATATACTTTGCCGTTGACTGCGGATAATTGAATGGATGGTTACTATACCATTCCTGACAACTTCAATAGAAGTTATTGATGAATATAATGGACAACTTTTAATGAAAAACTCATTTGAATGAATGATCATTTGGATATTTCCTTGATCATTTGGATATTTCCTTGATCAATTTTATGTCTCCATTGTGATACTTGGATAATAATATAGTCGTATACTAGGAGTTAACCCGTCTTAAGACGTTGTGTCCGTCTTTTATCATTAAATTGATTATTGATTCTAATATCAAATAGAGGGGATTTGCCTGTTCTAGGATGTTATTATTAATAAAATAAATAAAAACATTTCTTACAAATAAAAATATTATTTAAACCAGGTTTTATAACATTAATTTAGCTTGACATTTCAAACACGTCATTGAATACCTCGTTTCGTATAAATTGGCTGACATCTCCAAGAAGTTGTCCTTATGATTTTCCAATTATCTGAACTTTTACCTGGTCTGGAGTTTTTTTAATATAAATAATCCAACAATCAGTTGGTCATTTGAAAAACATGCTGTCTAGAGGTCAATGCCGACGTGCTCGAATATTTGTTGAATTTTCGGTGGTGATGACGTATGACAAAATAATGTGCATTTGCTATTGTTTTGATGAAAATGGCAATGCCGTATCACTTAGAGCTAAATCTGTGATGAAGTTCCAATGAAGATCTCTTAAGATCAGTCATGTTCCATTGCACATTCTTTTTTGGACTCAGATTCTGCAGATCTGTCGTTTACCCGTATATCTATAAAGATGAAGTTACTCGTATGTGAGTCGAATGTAGGATTTTTTTAACAATATTCTATTGGTATTTTGAGTAGACATCACTCGAGTCACCATTCGAGTCAAATCACCATTCGAGAACACATATGCTGTCACTCCCGTAATGCAAATCGATGGAGAAACATTACCAAATTGTGACTCCTTTAAGTATCTTGAATCACTCATCCATAGCGATGGAGGATGTGCAGCAGATGTAACACATATAATTAGTGTGGGATGGTTGAAGTTTAGATCAATGGCGGAAGTTCTATGTGATCCGAAAATGCCAGAAGTTAAAAGGAAATGTATACCAAACGATTGTCAGATTTGGCTCCGAATGCTGAACGATGTATAACTCTTACTCTAGGCAACTAGAAACTGCTGAAATGCGCATGCTAAGATGGTCAGCAGGTGTGTCCCTAAGAGACAAAATAAGAAGCTCACGCATTCGTGGAAGCCTGGGTGTTACAGACATCAACAGCAAGATGGAGGAGAGGTGATTGAGATGGTATGGGCACGTTGGACGCAGAGCACCCGATCACATTGTGAACCAGGCAATCTCCATGGATCTTCCTCGAATAACAACCAGAGGAAGGCCAAATAATTCATGGTTGGTGCAAAAAGATAACCTGATGCAGAGGCACGGCCTGGGGGACGTAGTCCGGGACAGAAAAGCATACAACCTGAGGACGAGGAGAGCTGACCCCAACAGTCTTCGCAAACAATGAGTTGGGATGGAGCCAGGGAGAAGAAGTAGACATTAAATCACATGTTACGAATTAGGTGAATAGATATTTGTTTAAAACTAGATTTACCAAAATAACTTTTCCTTCCGGCTGGACTAGTACTCAAAATTTCAAACTAACATAAAAATGTAATTTGTTGAGTTTAATGTATTTCGCATACATATATTGTACATACGTTAGATTTATTTTCTCATCAACTACACTGTGACTACAGTTTTGTTTTTTGTTGAAAATTACAAATATTATATTAAGAAATAACGGCTAAAACATTGTTGAAAAACATAATCCAGCAATTAATCCTCAAGTATAATATTGATATCACGAGTGTCACAAAAGGAGATATGTTGACTTTGAGGTGTAAGATGTCGGGTATATTTTACCTCTCCGTGTGTACCGCCCCAACCGTGGGGCCATGAAATACTGAGTAAGATAGCGTATGGTCCCACGGTTGGGGTGCATTGATTATTTTTCGAATATTCTCAGATTATGTCAGGATTTGAAGTACCAAAGACATCTATTTATGATACCACACAATTAAATCATTTATCGGCTAGTTACATGTTTTACCAACTGAACAAACGATGTTTTAAAATTTTAAAAATATCTTACTACTAGAGAGGTTAAGAATATTTACCGCGCTGTGAGACATTTTCCTTGTCCCGTGATATCGGACCTTAAGTCTGCCGTCGCAACTATTGTTTTCATACTCATGAGTGTAACCACCAGAGGAGAGGTTCTTTTAGGCAGATCCTCTACGTCACTTCCTGTCGTTTCTCTCATAGTGAAATAAATAAGCTTTCGATTTTCTAGTGTATATCGCGCTGGATGGGGACTTATTTTGCCCCCCATAATTATTTTATATCTCATAGCATGAGGGCTGGAGGATTGAACTGAACTAAACTGTATGATGGTGAGTGTGGCTCACTGTGATCCGTGGAGGTCGTAGTTTAATGGATAACCACAAGCGGGCCACCAGCGGGGAATATGCTGGTTGGAGTCCCGATAACTCTCTTTTATTTTACTAGGGCACTCGTCAGTCATTTTGTTGACTCAATATTTTGGTGATTATCTTCTTTTATAAGATTTTTTTTATAAACAAATCTATATTTTATAAAGTTTTCATATCGGATTGGTTGCTTACGGTTGTAACCTGCATTAACTTATGTCTATTTATTAGTTAAAATCATAAAGTTATTGTAAAAAGTCTGTTTTGTTGAATACCATTTTATAGGGAGTGTTTCACACTCTCTATAACATAAAACCCTCAATAAATAAATTTCATCTTAGGTGTTTGATTTATATAATTACATAATTTGTCAAAGAATCCTTGATCTTAAAATATTTGTGTTAGGTAATCCAAATTTAATATAAATATAACTCTACTTCGAATATAATTTCTAAGAAAATAAGGAACACAAAACATGTGAGACATAGGAATTGGTTATACAATTATGATTAACTCTTGAAAAATCACATTGCGATTAGCTTAAAACTACGATAATATTCGAAGATTATCAATAAGTACTGGTATTTATCATACACGTATATTTGATCTTAAATATATATTTAAGAGTAAAATATTGCCTTAGGTTGTCAAATGACTAAAACATGTGAATTACGAGCAATATATATTTAATATTGGAAAAGAATAATGAATTTTTCACTAACAATAACGAACAATTAAATGAACCAAATTATAAGAAATATTGCAAGCTTCTTTCTCACTACTGCTGAAATACTTCGCTTCGATAAACATCTTTAGAAAGAAACGAATTCTATGCTTGAGCATATTCAGCATTCGCTCTATACGAAGGCACATTCTCGACGACGTACAATGGAGTGTGCCGCGTCTCAAAGGTGCCACGTATTATATGGAGAGCTTTCCTCTACTTTTTCGAGTACCCTTTTATATTAATCCGCAACATCTTAGGAAGTAAGTAACGTACATTTCTTACATTTTTACGTGAACTATTTTTAATACATTTTGTTACTTTTGTACATTTCATCAAATGTTAAAATAATGTATATGAATGCTTTTAAGTATCTATTATGGTGTCGTAAAGTTAATTTAATTTTTTAGCAACACAATTTTTTAAATGTACGTGTCATTTCTCAGGATTTAGTATTAACGCTCAAGCCAATTGATTGAAAATGCAACTATAATCTTTCATAACTATTTACATTCATATAATTTGGAATGAAATAAGCCAAGAAAATGTTGTCATGTCTTTAATCATATCATATGTCATGCCATGATACGTTTGTTATTGTCATTAGGCATGTTATATGTTATGTCACGTTGTATGTTATGCTTCATGGCACTTATCACGCTATATGCCATGTACTAGTGTGCATTTAAATCATTCTCGAAAAATATCAACATAAAAAGGAAACTCGACAGTCATGTGTCATATCACTTGTCAGGTCACATGTCATGTCATATGCCATGTGATATGGTTTGTTTGGTATCAAGTCACGTGTTTTGTCGTACTACGTGCCATGTCATGTATCATGCCATGTGTCATGAACCGCGCTCCACGTAAGGATTTATTTTACTACAGATAAGATAATCGAGTAAAATCTCAATTTGACCTTAATGCTCACTAAACCAAACGTATGTACACGTTAATAGAAACGTTGAATAACTTTGTCATATCACACGAGCATGAATAAGCATTTGTGTATAACCTTTCCTTCCCTGTGTTGGGTATCTTCTACACGTTGCTTCTAATAACCATCAATATCTCTATAAATATATTAAATACAAGGTTAAGATTTTAGGTATTCCTCCATAATATATTTACGCATTGATTTAAAAAATAATATTAATAATAATCAGAATTTATCGACTACATCGAGGTGTTTTGTAAAGATCGAAAACAAATTCGCATTTAAACGCGGCGAGTGCCTCGTATTGACGATAGGTGAATAGTATGCGGGAAGCGCGACACTATATTCGCATCTCACTCTTGCATACTAGACTGAATTGCGAGGAGCTCAATTGTCTCAATCCTCGCAAACGTAAGCCACGCCGGGGTACCGCTCCACGCCGCAGTATCTTCTGGTCTTGCAAATAGATTAGACGTACGCCCGTTCCTTGAGCGTTGCCAGATGGTTTTTTAATGTTTTCAGCAAATAAATCTCAATGATTACAATATTTAACTTCAATTATAATAAATTAAGGGGATTATCTATGAATGTTCTTATTTTTCCGATTTAAAATCGCTAATTTTTGATCGCGTACTCACTACTCAACACCGGAGCACGCGTTTCAATTTTAACATCGTAAGGGAAGGGATAATCATAATACGATTTCAATTTAAAATTCGGATGCTTTAAACATAAACCTCTTATAGATGATGATAAAAATAAACCTCTTATAGATGATGATAAACATAAACCTCTTATAGATGATGATAAAAAAATAGAACACAAATAAAAGGGCGATCGGAGAGGTCGTAATACGAATGGAATGAAATAGGTGAAGTCAATTTAATTAAAAATATATATTGAACGATTTGACAACTCGAATCTCAAACTTACATTAGATTACCGGGATTGCCAGATACAACAAGAGAATGACTCAATCACGAAATCACCATTTTTCTTATTTTCCTTCATCGTCCGCTCAATGCTAAGCTGAGTGTCTTTCTTATCTGTTATGTCTGGAACATGGTGCACCACCTGTTTATGGTATATCGTTTTTGGCCCCGGGGCATGTTGAATTAATTTATTCAGCATTCAAAAAATATATTTTAGTCAAAAAAGACCCAAATCTGGCTTGAAAGACCAAAATGTCAGTGTGATAAAGGCAAAAGTCAGTGTGATAAATGTAAAAATACGCGTATTGTAACACACATATGCATACAAAATCATCATCTACTGTCCCTTTACTAAGAAGGGAAATATGTATTACACATAGTCGTCTATATGGAGGATAAGTTGATACAATTAAAGCCTCTTTTAACTAGGTTAAAAATGTATTCAATTAATTTATTATTAATTTATTTAAAGTTAAGTCATTAATACTTTGGAGGTTTGGATTTCAAATTGAGTGGTTTTTTTAATTCTTGAATAAAACACACAATTTGCTTTGATTAAAAAAAATTTTTTTTTGGTCATTGAAGTATAATATACGATATTTAAACACAAAACAAAATTTCCGTCAAATGTTTACCTCTTGCAGCTCCCTAGATGTCCACCCTCTTGTCAAAATTTTCGATGACATTTAGGCATAATTGCGGGTCTAACTCACCAATAAAGCGAATAATTTCGTCCTTTAGCTCAAAAATTGATTGGAGGTCATTCTTATAGACCTGGCTTTTTACGTAACTCCAGAGAAAATAGACCAACAGCGTCAGATTATATGATCTTGGTGGCCAATTAATATCACCGTTTCCTGAGATTACGACACATAAAATAATTCTCAATTTTAACGCGTTGTTATATTGTATACGACTCCATGTTTATAAATGTTTTACATTACACTTCTTAAATGTCACAAGACCCAGGCAAGTTCGCGACGCCATCTGTGTTTTATTCGAGAATTTTAAAAACCGCTCAATTTGAAAGATCATTTATGACGGCATAACTCTACCGTTTTCAAGTTTTCCCCCTCATCATCAGAAGAGCATAAACAAAACTTGAAACCGGTAGGGTTATATCGTTATATAAAGTGGAATAAACTGTGTCTGAGTTAACAAATTATAATTATATAATTATGAATAATGAGAATCCATACACACGTACACGCATGTGCAGTCGCACACACACCTCTATAAAACGCAAACTAACAAGCACATTAAACATACTCACGCAAGTTAACGCATTTATTCTTGCAAACACACCTCAAACAAAATTATACAAATATGTATGCACAATTTGTATAATTTTGTTCACACATAGAAAGTTCGCTCTAACTCCTACAAGCACACATACGTATACGCGTACTTTCGTCAGCATAATTCATCCCTTATTTAAGCAAGCACGCATACATGATGTGTGGTTGTACATTACGAAGATAAATAGTCGTAGCAAAAGGCTCTCCCGCCTGGATATAAACCTATTAGAGCTAATTTAGTGTGATAATTGAACGGTCGTTAGTTACGCCGCTCTCCATACCGATGTATAACTTATTTTCACAGCTAGCTTCATTTGTGAGCTTAATGGGCGGTTACTTTGGAGGGAATTTGACTTTCTATTTGTTTTTCTTACAAGAAACATATTTTTTCAGTCCTCAGTCTGTTTGAAATGGAGTGTGATAAAATAAAATAAATGTAATTTTTATCGGACAATTGGCGCTTGTTTTGTAAATCAACATTAAAAAAATAATTGAAAAATTTAGTCCATACAAAATAAATATAGAAAACTATACTAGTGTGCCTTGAAATGTTTTACAAAAAAAATTAAAATTAAAAATGAAAATCGGTGGTTTATATATCCATTTCAAAATAATAAACTATTAAACAAAAAATATTTTACTGTCCATGATGTGTCAATGACTGGAATCAGCTACCAGCTAATATAAGACTCGCTCCGTCGTTGACGTGTTTCAAAAAGCGAATGAAAAAACCCACATTACTCTCCTTTCGGTGACATAGCATGTCTTCCTTGGTTTTATGTTATCCTTCTTTCCAATCACCATTTCATTTTTTTTCCGGCTAGCTGTTCAAAGCTCGTTCCAAGTCTCCCATCATTCGTAATCACAAGTGCGGTTGCAGTGCTATGCCCTGGATGAAATCCTGACTGCAGCGGGCTAAACAATTCAATTTAATTAAGGTGGAAGTCAATTTGTATATGAACTATTTTATCGATAATTTTTTATAATGTAGGCAGGATAGATATGGGCCTTAAGTCTCTATATGCCGTGGGTGAGTCAATTTTTGGAATCGGAATAATTAAAACCTTTTTTCTACACACCACAAAAAGCTGCTATTAGACAAAAAAATATGATGTGTGTTATAGTATGAATAATAGCATCAATAATAACGGAGATGAATACAATCGAAACATTGTCGTGACCCATCATTTTTGTGGATATAGTCAGTAGAATAAGACGAACTGTATTTATATTAACCTCCGAAAAGTGGAGCTCAGGAACATTAGGTCGAGGTATTACAAGATTTTTTCGGAGAGTGTTCTCCTTAGTGTTAGTGTCTAAACTGAGTGATAGTTAGCACAAAATTTTGTTCAACAGTTTTACGGTTGGAAGGAAGAGATTACCACTGTGAGTGCAAATAATCAGTTATACTGCACAAATAAGTATTAAATAAATCAATATCACTAGGTTTAATGCCTTTTCAGATACAGCTGACTCGTAGTATTTAAATGTGAACATAAAGAGAGCATATTTAAATGTTTATGTGATCTAAACAGCAGCTGTTCGAGCAATATGACAACTTTTTAAAGTTAAATAGCACGTCCGGAACTTCGTACCGAGAAAATATGTTAGCATATTGACGACCTCCGTAACCTAATCAGTTTTTAAATGTCAATATCATTTGTTATATGCTGTGTAAATAAAAAAATATATCTGCAGTGTTTAATACAAAAATGTAACTTTCTTTTGGATTTTAATAACATTCCAACCAAGTAATATTGTAAAGAAATATGTCCAGAAAAAGAATCTCTTACCCTTATACTCATCCCGAGCTAACTTCTGGTAAGCCGATCTAGAAAAAGTTGCAGGAAAAACAAACGTAAATTCTAGGCGTAAAAGCACTTAGTTTCTTTGTGACTAGGCAAACAGATAAGCTAAGAATATGGCTACATATGGGAATAAACTAGTTTGTGAGAATCGTTTCTGCAAGGTGTAAGCAGGACTGCTTTTAGAGCCAGGGCCGCGTGCGTGCTGAATGGAGTATACAAAAAAAGCTGTAAAAAATAAGTTTGGTGAATCTTAACTAAATACAATCTCTTTTGTTGGGAAAAATAATGTTTGCTGTTGTTGCGATTTATTAAAAATAAGTTGTATAAGGTGTAATGAAAAGTACTCTTATATTTAAAAAAAACTATTTTTAAAGATATCTATGTGAGATACGTTTGGAGATTTTCATGGATGCTTTCCATTAGTTTAAAACATTTTTTGAAGTTGTTCAAGGCAAGTTGTTGCCTTGTTGAGTTGACTTAGTTGAGTCGATGTTTCGGAGGTTTTGCAGCCTTTATCTTCAGTGTGCTGTCAAAAAAAAAACATTACCGAATATGAATTTCAATTTTTAAATGATTATGTATGTTACATATTTCATCTTTCTGGTTGGTTAAAAAATAATTATTTTTTGGCAATAAACTAGCTAAACTGTACATTTAAAAAAAAAAACAAATATTCTTGACACACATAAACGCCGAGCATTTTTTGATATAACAAGTAAACTTTCCATATACTCGTAGAAACATTTTGAACATTTTATTTTACAATTGATGCCGACTTGTTTCAAGAGCCAATCTTTTCATTTTCAATGCACAATGCATACTCTCAAAACTAGTTGATATAAAACGTTTTTCTGGTAAATTACAAAGTATAAAAAAGTTATTGAATATATTTTTAAATGGCACCAAAAAGTGAATGTTTGAATTTTAGCGAAAGAAAATTTTCTATAATTTCGCAGCCACTCATTAGATTGACCCCTTGCTTTTAAAAGCACATATGCCATATGAAAACGCTGGCCCTGAAAATCCAGTCCCTACAGATAATGTGCCCTGATAATCAAGATATCGTTACCAGCGATCAGACTCGGGGGTTTATTGAGACTTAAAGTTGTTGCTACAGCGGATATAACAATATATTTGATCTCGGGATATCCTAAACAGAGGTATTCAATATTTTACGAGCTTTTGGTGGTAACACTACGTGTATCTAATAGTCAATATTTCATTTTATGATCGTCGTAATCTTTTCTTATGTTTAGGTTATCTAAAGACGTATTTTTGTTATTACTGATTTAAAATACGTTTATTTTGTATACAACAAATATCTACGTTTGTAATTTATAAACATTTTTTTGCGATGTAATTTGTGATTTTTTTATACAAAAACCCTTTTTGTCGGTGAATAATAAAATGCGTAAATATTTTCTCCACTAAATATCGTTTTAACATTCGAAATGTGGATGTACCGGAGAATGCTACGGATACCCTGGACGTATATGGTTAGCAACACAAGGGTTCTTTAAAGAGTCAAAGTTGATAGAGAGTTGCTGACTAATATTAAAATTTGAAAGCTGTACTACTTGGGTCAGGTACTTAGAGGAGCCAAGTACAAATTACTGCACCTGATCATCCAAGGAAAAATAGAAGACCGAAGAGGTGTTGGCAGGAGGCAAATCTCCTGGCTTCGCAATATACGTGATTGGACTGGCATGAGGGGCGTTGGAGATCCTTTTTGGGCTGCCGGGGACAAATATGCCTACTCTCAGGTGATATTCAACGTTAGGGGGACCTGACATGACACTGGGAAGAAGAAGAAATGTCGTTTTCAAAAAAAAAGAATAGATTTTTTTGATAAATGACTTGTGACAAATGAACTGAGCAAGTCTATTCCGATCCAAAATTTCTTAAAACATATTATAGTCACAACATTTGTTTTTATTTATTTTCAAACCTTATGAAAAAGTAAACAGAGGGTAAGTTTATTGCCTTGGGGTAATATTTTTCAACCAAGCACTTGTGCACATTTGGGACAAATTTTCGTATTTCTAATTGGTTTTTGTACCAGTAAAATCAATATCAACTTTTAGAATGTCACAGTATCAGAAAATATTCAATGTTAACAAGAAAAGGATTAAGCGTGTTTGATGTTTTTAATCTATGTTTTTGCCTCAAAATATTTTTGTACATACAGTATATTTTTGCACATACAATCTTCCTGATAACCTACTGTCACACCTCTTTCCTATTTAAAGCAATATTAGATTGTACACAAAAAAAAATACATATATTAGTTATAAAACATTACCAACATATGAGGTGTGACATATTTCGTTAGCTCCGCCGGCTTCTTATGAGACAAGAACTCTTTAGATCTCTGGGTTTTGTTGGGTTCCCTTAACTCTGAATAACTCTCTCTCACTTACAACAGGACAAGGCGACTCAATTTAAACAAGTATAATTTGGAATGAAACAGTTTATTATTTGTAAAAAAAAAGAAAAAAAAGAAAAAAAAATAATATATAAAAAAAACTTGACGAAATGTCAAGAAAAAAAGTTTAAAATTGGCAAGAAAGAATGTGTTGTATTTATCAAGGGAGATTTCAATAACAATTTGAAATTACTTTACTCGGTGGGTTTTTAGCGTGGCGACGAAATTCACATTAAAAATAGGAGGAATAATATTCACCCGTAATTAAGATGGCGTCCTGGACTTCTGTGATACACGAAGAAAACTAATCTGGCTGTCCTCGGTACAAACACACTATTCCTGGACAGACGTGCTAACCGCGTCGTATCTGAAGGCAGAAGAGGGCTCCTCGTGGGGGTTCGGGCCTTTTATAGTCACTTGCGAGAAAGAGATGCTACATGACTTCCTTCTCTCTTTAATTTCGAAAGAGATAACCCAAACTAACTCATTCGTTATTACAACGACAAAGAGTGCTATGATCGACTTGTGGTCTCTTGGCCACGTTCTCTAATTTCAAAAGGATAACAAACTAACTCTCTCGTTTTTACAACGACAAAGAGTGCTATGGTCGACTTCTAATCACCTGACCACGTTCTCTAATTTCAAAAGAGACAACAAACTAACTCTCTCGTTTTTACAACGACAAAGAGTGCTATGATCGACTTGTGGTCTCTTGGCCACGTTCTCTAATTTCAGAAGGATAACAAACTAACTCTCTCGTTTTTACAACGACAAAGAGTGCTATGGTCGACTTCTGGTCTCTTGGCCACGTTCTCTAATTTCAAAAGAGATAACAAACTAACTCACTCGTTATCACAACGACAAAGTGACTTTACTCGACTTCTTGTCACTTGGCCACGTTCTTTAATTTCAAAAGAGATGACAAACTAACTCACTCGTTATCACAACGACAAAGTGACTTTACTCGACTTCTTGTCACTTGGCCACGTTCTTTAATTTCAAAAGAGATAACAAACTAACTCACTCGTTATCACAACGACAAAGTGACTTTACTCGACTTCTTGTCACTTGGCCACGTTCTTTAATTTCAAAAGAGATGACAAACTAACTCACTCGTTATCACAACGACAAAGTGACTTTACTCGACTTCTTGTCACTTGGCCACGTTCTTTAATTTCAAAAGAGATAACAAACTAACTCACTCGTTATCACAACGACAAAGTGACTTTACTCGACTTCTTGTCACTTGGCCACGTTCTTTAATTTCAAAAGAGATGACAAACTAACTCACTCGTTATTACAACGACAAAGTGACTTTACTCGACTTCTTGTCACTTGGCCACGTTCTTTAATTTCAAAAGAGATAACAAACTAACTCACTCGTTATTACAACGACAAAGTGACTTTACTCGACTTCTTGTCACTTGGCCACGTTCTTTAATTTCAAAAGAGATAACAAACTAACGATTTCTTTGTTACGCCGACAAAGAGTTCCATTCTCAAGTAGTGGTCACCTGACCACACTCTTTAGTTTCTAAAGAGAGAATACTCAACTACGATCTCCCTATAACGACGAGAAACAGTTCTATACTCGACTACTGGTCACTCGACCACGCTCTTTAGCTTCTAAAGAGAAAATACACAAATAACTCAACCGTTATTGCAACAACAAAGAGGCTATACTCTATTTATCACTTGGCCATGCTCCCTTTATGTGCTTTGACTACGAGAATCCGGACTAATTCTCTCCTGACTTTTATGACATGGAATGGTATACTCGACTACCGACTACCTGGCCACGCTCTTACGTAAAAGGAAGCGAGGCGAGATCTTTTATCTTCCTTAATTATTAGCTCGAAAACTGAGCAGAGTTTTCACAAATCCTCAACTAATCACGACTGGAAACAGACAATCTCTGCGCCATCTTTATGCTATCACTTCTTACACCCGCGATAATTCGTTATCTGACAAGGGTGGCTCTAAAGAATGATTTTAAATTCTCTATTCTTGGAATATAATCTGTAAGGGACTCAACTGTTTCTATACATAAGCCTGTCTAGTCTGCACTTTATCCTAAAGTCTTCCGACCCATACCCTTCTAGGAAAACCCTATAGACTACCTGGCAATCACTACCTTTTTAACCTTAATTCTGAGAAGGTTAATGTTGCATCTCACAGGAACTATGGCTAGTTGAAGGAAGTCTATTTACTTCTACTTCAAGGATAAACAAGCCATCTTCTTTGTACCCAATGCACCGACACAAAACAAAGGAATCTATTCAAAACGAAATTCTTTTCGAATTTCGAAACCAACCGTGTTATCCAGATGCACTGACAGAAACAAAGGAATTATCCTAAAACCATATTCCTACCGAAACCCATAAACCACTTTGTTAACAATCGTATTGATACAAAAACACAAAGGAATCTAACCAACCAAAATTCAATTCAGTGTTTAAAAACAGCGCATGTAAGAAAACTCAGCATCGACTGACTGATTATCAATAAAATACAACAGCCCTTTCTAACAATCCCTCTGTCAACAAGAATAGCCAATATTACCGAACGACAACAACTATGACGCAATTCTTTCTACACAAACTCGCCACAACAACAGTAGCTCCGCCTAATAATTTGAAATATCCTATTACAAGAATTCTTCTAGAACTCAATCCCAGTTCTCTCTATTCCAACATATTGTTTAATAACAGCCACTGCTATCACGAAAAAAAAATATAACTATGACGCAATACTATTCACATCTAGAGCCTTCTTCTAGTTCCCACTCTTTTTCTTTTTCACAATATTTACTGCCTGACCTGCTACACCGTTATCAAAATAAACTATCCATAATTGCGATGCACTTCCTCCTTTTGCCTTTGACTTTGAAAATTACCAAACCAAACACTGCGATTTTAACTATTCATTAGTCCTAAACAAAATCCGTAAACCGGGTCACTAGCGCGATTGAAACATTATTTACGGAAGTTTCTTTCTCCTTTCGAAGGTGAGATTGATCTCAATTAACCAGGAACCAATTCTTATTCAACTGGAATATTCTACGAAAGTCAACACTTCTTAATTATTGTCATGATGACCACGCGCTTCCTCTATTATTTTATTAATTTAATCCATTTCAAGTACGACACCACGTGCGAATCAACTTCCTCAAAGAAAAACATCGGACAGTATTTCCAGCCGCAAAACAAAATGGCGTCCGTCCATTACGCACGACCATTCCATAATTAAAATTTTCTGAACATTGAACTCCTATCCTTTATTTCCTTTTCGTTCTACCACAATTCGCAAAATCACTAAACTGACCACTGAGATATTAATTATTATTTACTCCTAAACAAAATTCGTAAACTGGATCATTTACGTGATTGGAATATTTCTTACGAAAGTAGGGCGCACATAACACTTTGCCCAGCCCATCTCCTTTCAAAGATGAACTGGAGCTTAATCCACGTGGAATTTAATTCTTTTTAAGCCTGACTATCCACGAAATACCACACTAGTCCTATTTACAATTCTCTGACCGCGCACTTCTTTTCTTTGAAAACAGGGGAGCAGAATGAAGAGATCTTCCCTCGGCCTTAATTGGATACATTGCAACAATAAAACAATAGGACAAAAAAGCCCAACCGAAGCAAATCAAGACCTTACTAACAAAACAACAATTCTAACTCGATCGTTTTTGTTAAACAAACAAGGTTTCACTAAACAACGTAGTTCAAATTTACAAACAACTATAGACCAAAATGTAATTCAATCTCTATAAACAACTATATCGTTTATAGATCCATTACTGAAAGAAACCATTCAATGCATGATTCGGCCATTGAACCAAGATCGAAACCAAAAATAACTTGCTCCAACGGAATCTTTTTTAAGTAAAAGAGGAATCTAACTTAAGTGAAACTTCCACTTCTTTGTAATATTAAACCGTTGAAATTCTCCATATTTCGACAAACCGAGCACCAAGAAATGATCAATCCTTGAAAGAAAACCCGAAAAACTGGGCCAACTGAACAGCGAATTATTTCACGAAAGATAGGCGTTTCGTGCGTTTTGCCTAACCACGCACCATCTCAATATGAGATCGGTCTCAAATAACTCGGAACACAATTCTCCTGACAACAGAATATTTAGCGAACAGAAGCTAGAAAATCTATTCTTTTTCTTCACTCGATTAACCAAAATTCTATTCACAATTCAAATAATGAAAAAAACTCGAAAACGGCTCTTAACCAAACCGGAGCCCGTATACACGCGAGAACAACAAAAAAAACAATGGCCAGTAAAAACAATGCTGCAGACACGTGGTTCAAATTTGCAAACACAGAAAAAAAAATACATATAAAACACTTTCCTGAAAATAAATAATTATTTAAAACACACAAAACAAATTATAAATAAAAACCTTGTCCAACGAGAGATCAGATACCAGAGTAAAATACGCCGCACGTTCGGGGGCCAATTATGTCACACCTCTTTCCCGTAATTAAGATGGCGTCCTGGACTTCTGTGATACACGAAGAAAACTAATCTGGCTGTCCTCGGTACAAACACACTATTCCTGGACAGACGTGCTAACCGCGTCGTATCTGAAGGCAGAAGAGGGCTCCTCGTGGGGGTTCGGGCCTTTTATAGTCACTTGCGAGAAAGAGATGCTACATGACTTCCTTCTCTCTTTAAAAAATACTATAGCTGCCTGTTAGACCCGAGATTATAAGAAAGGACAATTGACTTCGGCATTTCTATACAATTCAGCAAAGCAAAAGAAAAGGGTCCATGTCTAGACTCTACTTTATCTTTTTTAAAAGACAATTGAGGTCGGCATCTCTTAGAATTACTCAAAAGGATATATCGTCTAGACAGAATTTAGTGTTTCCTTGAACAATGGATTTCTTTTTATGACCGTGCTTTTGTTTTCACAGTCGTTTACCGATGACCTTACAATCTCGAATGTAGTTTTACAACCCGAGCCGACCACCTAAGTTGCCGCTGCACTATTTCATTTGTATAACCCAAACAAAATTACACCCATTATAGGCCCCTTTTCTTAAACAAACAATAACCATGGGATTCTCTATAATCCAGGATATAATCCTGTACTGCAAGGCGGTGAGCACTTAAAATAACATCCTCTCTTTTATTGGTTTAATCCTAGCGACAGTATTAGAAATATACTAAATTATTTTGTTTCGAGAAGCCAGTTTCAGGAGCATGCAAATAGTGGGAATTTAGTCTTGGGGACGTGAACTATGTAATTTATCGAATACCGTCCTGACACTACATGACCTAATTCGTAAGACAGCTTTCTTTTAACGAGGGGTAACAGGTTTGATTTCCATTTATACCTATTTATTAAAGGTTTCCAGGCTGTTTTTCAGTTTAGGCTTAATCTTCTACAATTATTTGACACCTAATTGCAAAATCCAATCGGTGGGTTTATTGCCATTTATTTAATACAACCAGACGGAAGTTACACAGGTTGTGTCTAATACTGGTTGAGATGTTACATTTTTAGTAAATGCACGAACTAATAAAAACATTTAAATTATAAGAAAAAAATACAAATTAAAATTAGAGTTTAAGAGTTTAATTACAAACTAGGGAATCCGTCCCTGGCCGCTCTGCTGCCCAACCCCGTATTGGCGCTGCCCATCCTCTTAAAATATTATACTCGTATTATTTATACTTAAATAATCTCTCCTTGTTTTTGTTTTACGTTACTAGTATTTGTAAAGTTTTATGTTACTGATATTTGTACAGTTTTGAGAGCTAAACAACATTTTTGCCATAACAATGTTACATATATTCGATAATCACTTTAATTTGCACAAACGTGTAAACAAATATGAATTATGATTAGTGAGCATCTACACCTGACTGCTGTCCCTTGTTAGGTTTCTAGATTTAAAATTGTTTTTAATATTTTTGTATAAATATTTTTGTATTAACTGTTTTTTAACAAAAATAATGTACAAAAAAATGTGCTTTATTCGATTCGACAAAAACTCTACTTTAGTGATTTTCATGCTGGCAATATAGTGTACATCACTTATTTCGATTAGCATAAAAGAAATAAGAAAATATTCAAAACTTTATTTTTTAATATCCTCAATTACTTAAAGATAAGAGGGATAAGGAAAGGAAAATAGAATGAGAATAGGAAAAGACACGCAACGTCATTGAAAAGAATCTCGATTATTTTAAAGTCACTTTTAAAGGAATCCAGTAAAGGTACAAGTTTTACTACAGCTAGAATTCGGTTCTGGAGTCCAACTGCATGGACAGTAAAATATGGCGTGAATGAGGATAAGCGAAGGATCAAGATGCAATTTTTGCTTGAACGAATCGCAAGTTCATGGTTGGGGAGATGTTGAACATTTTAGACAAAACATCTAAGTCTTCTAATAAACCAGATATACTTATCTCGTTAATAAGAATAGATTGTCACATTCTAATAAACAAGATACAGGCGGCCCTCGACTTTCGCACATAATTGGTTCCTGAAAATGTATGCGAATGTTGAATGTTCAAAACTAGAGGGAAGTAAAAAAACATCAAAAATTGTATTTTCAAATATTTATTTATCAATAATATATTAAAAATATTTATTTATCAACATACATAATTAAATTAACGAGTCGTGTTTTCAGATGTATTCTTTATAAACTTGTCAAGAGTTTGTTGAATACCACCCTTTTTTTTCTTTTCTTGATAAAGAGTTCTATAACATGCTGTGTCTTTCTCAATCGCCCTACGTACTTGAGATATACGTTCTCCATTGGGATCACATTCTTCTATGATAGTTACAAATTGGTCAAGATACATGAAGGCTTCATTCATAACTCATTAACATATTCGTTATTGACGTCCAAGTTTAGTTCATTCATTAGGCTATTTCATCTGTGATTGTTTCCGGAGTTTCTTCGCAATTCATAAAATCGCTCATCATTTGTGGGCATAATTGTTTCCAAGAACCTTTCATTGTTGACTCTTTTATTTCAACCCACGACTCTTCAATATTGTTTATTGCGTTCCATATATTACAGTTCTTTCAAAAAAGTGTATGGAAGCGAACAATTTTTGCATTATCGAAAAAAATATTTAAAAAAATTAATTTAAAAAAATGTGCGAAATAGCGAATTGTGCGGAAGTAGAACGTGCAAAAGTCGAGGGCCGCCTGTATACCTATCTGGTTAATAAGAATAGATTGTCACATTCCAATAAACCAGATATACATATCTGGTTAGTAAAAATAGAGTGTCACACTCCAATAAACCAGATATACCTATGTGGTTAATAAAAATAGATTTTCACATTCTAACGAACCAGATATACATACGAACCAGATATACATAAACCAGCCAAATGTTACAGTATACAACTGAAAAGAAGTACAATTCATAAATAACTGGAAGTCATCAAGGGAAGTCTATGCTCATAAATTAATAAACATCAACTGATACTGAAGATAAAAAAAAACAAGATATATGATACAGTTGTTATTTGCAATAATAAAGTTAATTCTTCCAGGACAGTTAACATACAACAGTATTAAATAAGGCCCAATAAATAAAAAATCAACAGATTAATATTGATTCAGCCTTGAGGAGAGTGTGTTGGCTTAACTGTTATATAGATTATCGTTTTATTATTAATATTATTATGATTAAATATAAAGTGTTGGTCATAACGTAAATGGTGGCATTTGATCTTTGTGTATATACATTTGAGTTTAAATGCTAATACAAAGATATGACAAATGTTGTGAATTAACAAATCTGTAACACCAATATAATTTGTTTAAGTGTTATCTTAGTGTTGACGTTGTTTAAACCTACTTGTTAAATTAAATACAATATTTTTTAATTGATGTGGAATTCATTAAGAAGAATTTCGTTTTATAAAAAAAATATTTAAAAGTGAAAAAACTCAACATAATAATTGAAATTAAAGTATAAAGATCTATTTCGATTTACAAATGCATTGTCAAACTATCAAATTCGAAATAGATCTGTCATTTTAATTTAAGTTATTGTGTTGGTTTTTTTCATATTTAAGAGTGAAATCACTCTGTCTAAAACTTCAATTATTTATTTGAACCAAAAATCAAATATTTTTGTAGAATACGGGTAACAAATGAAACAAATAAGCTAAAAATTACACTTAAATACCTCAGCAAATGGAAAAAACATTGTATTTTGACAATCCTAACCATTATTGTCAGGTCCCAAGTTTCGTACATTGAATCAGTCAGATGTTCATCATTTCTCCCTTTTGGAATTCCTCATTTTGGAAGAACTATAATAATATGGAACGCAATAAACAATATTGGAGGCTCGTGAGCTAAAATAAAAGAGTCAACAATGAAAGGTTCCTGGAAACAATTATGCCCACAAATGATGAGTGATTTTATAAATTCTGAAGAAACTCCGAAAACTATCACAGATAAAATAGTTAGCCTAATGAATGTACTAAACTTGGACGTCAACAAAGAATTTGTTAATGAGTTGATTGAATCTCACTCAGTACATCTGTCAAATGAATACTTAATTGAGCAACAAGAGTTAAATGAAATACACAATGAAAGTGAGGAAGAAGAGGCTGATAAAATCGTCAAGACTTTGACAATAAAAGATATGAATGAATCCTTCATGCATCTTGACAATTTTTTTTACTATCTTGGAAAAATGTGACCCCAATGGAGAACGTATATTTCAGGTACGTAGGGCGATTGAGAAAGATACAGCATGATATAGAACTATTTATCAAGAAAAGAAAAAAAAGGGTGGTATTCAACTAACTCTTGACAAGTTTATAAAGAATACATCTGAAAACACGACTCGTTAATTTAATTATGTATGTTGATAAATAAATATTTTTAATATATTATTGATAAATAAATATTTGAAAATACAATTTTTGATGTTTTTTTACTTCCCTCTAGTTTTGAACATTCAACATTCGCATACATTTTCAGGAACCAATTATGTGACCATATATTCTTATTAAAGAGATAGGTATCTGGTTTATTGGAAGACTTAGATATTTTGTCTAAAATGTTCAACATCTCCCCAATCATGAACTTGCGATTCGTTCAAGCAAAAATTGCCTCTTGGTCCATCGTTTATCCTTATTCAAGCCATCTTAAAATTAGAATTTGATCCCTCTTAGTATACTTGTCGTTAGTATATTTGCTTAGCCATCTGATTTTCTGGTTTTTATTTCTGGTAAATTTCACATAAAAACGTTTTCAGTTTTTTCTTATACTGTGAATTAATTACGTATCAATTGACGAATGATTTCCCAGTGACAAAAAGCTCGTGGGCTTTTATGTTATTTAGAGAAATATTCCTTTATTTTCATCATTTGTTTTGCTACAAAGAATTTGTTTTGTATTTTTTTTCAGTTCTTAAAGAAGTTTCAGTTTTAACCCCGATTTTTATTAAATAATAGATATTTATTATTAATAATCATACAGTTAAGAAATTTACGTATATATAAGGTATTGTAGATAAGTAACGAAGCTATGCCACACAAAATAGTTAAAAAATAACACCAAATACGAAAGAATCGTGATTTGCTAATTTCAGACATACTCGTATTTCTCTGGTGACAAGTTCCACACGTCGAGTCAATTGGACGTTTATTATCTCTCCGATTCAGTATAATATCAAGATAAAGTTCATTCATCACCATAGCTATCTAGGACAGCAATATCAGGACTAGCAGCATGCGAGAAGTACCGAATTCACGGCTGTCAGAAAAATTTATCGTTGTGTATTTATTTGGACAGACTCGCGGGCGTGATCTGTGTTTTTGCGTGGAAAAAATATATTGTCTAAATGGGTGTCATTTGCAGTTTGGTATAAACTCTCTCGTGATGTACAACGAGACTTGGCTTTAAAAAGGATGAAAATAAACAAGAAAATCTTTTTCTCAGATATGATGAAACTTTTCATGTTCTCGGAAGTCTGTATTTTAGTTAACTTTATGCCTTTTATAATTAATAGACCCTTATATTTTCGATATGGTTTGTATAAAAACGTCGAGTTTTATCTGATACTCGATAATTTACAATCAAAATTATGTTGGACAGTTTTTACATATTCAAGCTTTTAATAATCTTTTGGACTGGCTTGAAGAAGTTGTCAATAGTTGAAACACACATAAAAAGCTATCTACTCGTAGATTGTATTGTGTCAAAGTTGTATAGTCTTTTTTTTTTCGTGAAATAAAATGATTTTATGTGTCACAGATAGATCTAATGTTTCATATTTCAATTTTATAATATGATTCAATAAAATGATTTAATGTATCAGAGATAGATCTAATGTTTCATATTTCAATTTTATAATATGATTCAATAAAATGATTTAATGTATAACATATATATCTAATGTTTCATATTTCAATTTTATAATATGATTCAGTAAAATGATTTAATGTATCACAAATATATCTAATGTTTCATACTTCAATTTTATAATATGATTCAATAAAATGATTTAATGTACGAGTATCACAGATAGATCTAATGTTTCATATTTCAATTTTATAATATGATTCAATAAAATGATTTAATGTATCAGAGATAGATCTTGTGTTTCATATTTCAATTTTATAATATGATTCAGTAAAATGATTTAATGTATCACAAATATATCTAATGTTTCATATTTCAATTTTATAATATGATTCAATAAAATGATTTAATGTACGAGTATCACAGATAGATCTAATGTTTCATATTTCAATTTTATAATATGATTCAATAAAATGATTTAATGTATAACAGATATATCTAATGTTTCATATTTCAATTTTATAATATGATTCAATAAAATGATTTAATGTATCACAGATAGATCTAACGTTTCATATTTCAATTTTATAATATGATTCAATTGAAATGCCAAATTTATTGATAAAAGTTACATAGAATAGTGAAATCATTACGTTTAATTTGAACAGTTAAAACTGGTAAAAGACTGGTCTTATACCCGGGGTTTCCGGTTCGATTCTCAATTATATAAAGAAACAAAGGCCCCATTGTAAAGAGAAAAAAGTGTTATGCAAACCAGAAAGGTGTTTAGCAAGCCTTAAATGAAAACCCGGTAATAATTTTTAAATCGAAGTATCAATGGAAATCGAAACTTAAACCTCTTGATTGTAAGAAAGGTGTTTTTGCAACTAAGGTAGGTTGTCACTTAGATAATTTTTTAATTTTGTATGGTTGATTGGCAGTGATTGCAATATGGCTGCAAACCTTCCAGATTGTACTGAATATAACGAAAGTGAATACGTTTAAATAATCCTTTTCGACAATGTAGGATTGCCTATCATAAGCAAAGGTTTTTTAGGTATATTCTAAGAGCATCTCGATTGAAACAAAAAATTCATATATCTTTGAAACTACATTTTAATTTTATCATACATATCATATATGTCTGGAAAGTAACCTCTAGTAACAAAGTTCGAAACTTTCAATATTAAATGTTTACAACGAGATGTGATTTCGCTGTTTGAAACTCCGATAAACCAAGCAAATGTTCACAGGGAACACTTTCATACTTAAACAGCTTATCAAAATCAAAGTTTAGTAAGCCGTCCAAGTACTTGAGACATCCATTATCGTAATTGGCAATCATTTATTTGTTGAGTTACAGCTATATTTGCCGGAATGTATTCAATTACTCCACTCAGCAATAAATGTAAGATTATCATTTCATTATTTATGTGGTAACTGACAGTTTGCCGATAATATTATAATATTCTTGAAATAATGAAGCTAAAATAGATGCCTCCAAAAAAAAATATTATTTCATGCTTTTGAATTTCAATCTTCAATTTCAATTTGATTTGTAAATATATTTTTGAAGAGTAATAATCTTCTCAATGATGACTCTCCACGTTTGATGATCTTTAGTATTTTCACTCCAAAAGTGCGTTACATTATACACGTACATATTTTTATTTATAAACAAAATAAACGACACATTAGAATCTGTGACATAATACAGTAAAGATCAATTAAAAAATATAAAAATCCGTCTCCTTAAATCCCGTACTTGCTGAAATCCACGAATACATCACAAAAGGTAAAATGTGAAGTGGGTCCCGTTTACACATGGTATTTTCATTTGCATTGTATTATAATATATTACATTTTTGCTGTATACAATACACTTTGGGTGGATTATTTAAATGAGGCAATCTCTTCCATCAAATTAGAAAAATGTGGGACCTCTTAAAGACGATTTAAGGGAAAATTTTACTCGAATCTTTTTTTTAAAATCTGGATTCTAACGAGAATCCATCCTACAACCTAGGGCTGGAAGATAGACGTCTTATCAACAAGATCACGGAGGTTGTCTTTTGATAGTATTATATAGTACAATTATAAAACTCTACAGAAATCCGAAAGAGTTACTATCACATATGATCAAGAAAAGTTTCTTCATAGTTTATCTTCACTTGTTGAGATTGTTTTGCGGTTTTCTTATTATAGTATAATACATTTTTCTTAATATTGTATATGCATATTCAAGAAATACGCAATCTAATGGCAACAGCCAATTTTAAAACTTGATTACATTTGAAGAAAAAACATTTTTTTGTGATGATAAAATGCTAAATACCCTCTGACCAGTTTTTATTTCTTGTTTCAGGGAGCTTAACGACCTAGTGGAAGAGTCTTTAGCTGGAATGAAGTATTCGCAAGATGGAACCGAGAGATTGGATAAGTCTCTAGTGGCGAATTTTGAAATACTTAACCTAGTGCCTGAATCCGATAAAACAAAAGACGCTATTAGAGACTTTAATCGTTATGGTGAAGTGGATAAATTAAAATGGAGATCAGTGGGTCGTATAACAGGAAGGACAGTTCAGTTGGATACGATCGTATGGCCCGGTGGTGATATCGTAGTGTCGGGTCTCTCAGCTCAAGCCAGAAGTGTCTTCAGAGTAGTGACTGCACTCGCTCCGCCTTTCGTCATGGAAGGAGAATTGGACGAAGATGGTCAATGTCTCCGAGGGTTACCTTGTCACAGAGTATTGACATCCGACAAGGACAATTTGACGTTAGTTTTCAATGAAATGGACACTCAAGAAAGATTAGAAGAAGAAGCCGAAGAAGATGGAATACAGGGATCGTTTTTTCCTCATCTCAAGTATCAATCTCCGTATGAGCCTTACAGTGGAAAGTTTATGCCTTTTCCGAATAAATACAAATACAGAACAAACTGTTGTTACGGCCTCACAATGGACCTTCTAGAAAATATAGCTCAGGAATTAGAATTTGATTTTCATCTGTATATAGTTAGTGACGGTTTATTTGGTACAAGAAAATTAAATAGAAGATATGTACAAAACAGGCAATACAAACTTAATTTAAAAGACTCGAACGGGAAGGCGGACTTTCATAAGGAGCTTCGGAACGGGTTCACGGGGAATATCTATGCAACCACTCAGGAGGAATTAGTAACGGAAAACGACATAAAGTGGAATGGTATTGTTGGAGATTTAGTTTCGGGAGCGGCTCACATGTCATTTGCTGCTTTGAGTGTTTCAAGTGCCAGATCTGAAGTGATAGACTTTAGTGCTCCATATTTTTTTAGCGGAGTTTCTTTTTTAGCGGCTCCACAAGGAAAATCTGAAATACCCCTTCTCGCATTCCTGTTGCCTTTCTCTCCTGAATTGTGGATAGCAATATTTACCTCATTAAATGTGACCGCCATAGCCGTTGCTATTTACGAGTGGCTGTCACCTTTTGGACTTAACCCCTGGGGAAGGCAGCGGTCCAAGAACTTCAGCATGTCTAGCGCGCTCTGGGTGATGTGGGGACTGCTGTGTGGACACTTGGTGGCATTCAAAGCACCCAAGAGTTGGCCCAATAAGTTCCTGATCAATGTATGGGGCGGGTTTTCGGTCATATTCGTAGCCAGTTACACTGCTAACATAGCTGCCTTGATTGCTGGACTTTTCTTTCATAATGCGGTTGATGATTACAACGATCGAAATGTAAGTACACTTTCATTTTTTTTTTAATTGTATCATTAATTGAATAGTCAGATTTAGTGTGAAATAAGGTAATTTAATTACAGTAAGTCTTAACTTTCGAAAACGTACTTTTAAAAAATAAATAAATTATTTTGTCAATATCACATGAATTTGTTTATGCAGATGAGACCCAAAACACGAGAATTATATGTAATGGTTTTTTTTACTTGATAAGAAAAAAAAATCGGCATGATACTTTTTCGGTTTGACACATACATACCTACGAGTATGTATGATATATAAAATATCAAGTTTTTATTTTTAATGTTTAATAAGTCGAAGTTTTAAAACGTTTAACGATTGATTTTATCACATTGTCAAATATCACATTGCCACTTATCACATTGTCACTTATCACATTGCCACTTATCACATAATCACTTATCACATGGTCACTTATCACATTGTCACTTATCACATTGTCCCTTATCACATTGTCACTTATCACATTGTCACTTATCACATTGTCACTTATCACATTGTCAATTGTCACTTAACTTTCTTTCAAAATCTGGTCCACTGAATCTAACCACGTTATCGTTAGTCTAAGTCTTCCACGCACAACTTATACTTCTGACTTGTTTACACGTTTAGTCATTCATTCGTCATTAATTTTCCCCGTATTTTCAGACCATCTTAAAGTCCCTTTCTTCATGTTATGGAAAACATTCATTGATTTTTGATGTCTTCATTCCGCTTTCTTTCATTCATTAAAACTTCACAAACTTTTGTTAATGCAACTTCACAGCATTAATCTCGTTTATATTTTTTGCTGCCAAATCTAAATTTTACTTCCATGTATCAAGGTAGACACCGACACACTATTATGTATTTTAATTTTGCTACATTTGATATAGCGCTGTTGTACTGAAACGTTAATCGGCATAATGTTATTTAGTTAACCTTTCCCTTCCTGTGCTAAAAAAATCCGCCCGTTTCGGTGCTGTGTATTCAATACACATCAATACACGTGTAAAAATGAGCGATTTATAATCGGAAAAATAATAATATTCATAGTCAATCGCTTAAATTAATTAAATTTGAAGTCAAAAGTGATAATGATTGAAATTTAATTGCTGAAAACATGAAAAAAAACATCGGCCGACCACCTTAAATGGATGCCCTAGAGCAACTGAGAGCTGAGACGGGAGTCGGTCTCGGACTGTTATACCTTAAAGGAAGAAACACAATTGCAAATTGAGATTCTATTTTTTGCGTTCCCATATTCCGAAGTAGCGTAAGACTGAGGCGTGAATAGCGTCGCTTCCTCACCCATAGCGGTTTTTTTAGAATGAATATACCTACGTCACACACCGGCACACGTTTGATTGTATTGGTGAATGTATTCCCGATTTTTACAAAATATCTCTGATGTGGCCGATAAGTGCTAATTATTATGAATATTATTTTGTCATTCAATGCGTAAATGTACTACGAAGGAATACCTAAAATCTGAAAGCAGTATTTATTATATTTATAGAGATATTAAAGTTTTTAGAAGCAATGTGTGCTAGTTACACATCACATGGAAGGAAGGGCTAGTGACAATTATTTTTCAATAAACACTAGGAGGAAGTAAAGTCCAGTTTTCAACGTCTTACCTTTAAATTATTTGCACATTTTGTGAAAGCTTCGGGAAACTGAGTCGGTTCAGATAATGACGAGACTCGAAACCAGATCAGGCGTTTTATTTTATTAACAATGCGAAGTACGAGTACTTATAGAAAAAGGACCCAACACACATTTAACCTATTCTGAAGTAATTGAAGGAACATCGCACCTTTTGAATGGGTTATATAAAATAATGTTGTTAAGATTGAATTTAACTAAGAAATAACTGTGTTACTGATTTTGTGCATTTTTTAATATATAGTATGCTAAAGCATTAAAAGTATTTATCTAAATATTTGAAATTAACTAAAATTATATATTTTTTGGATTAGATTTTTTCCGTATGTATATGTTCGTATTATTGTAAAGCAAAGTTATATTTAAAATGAATAATTCCATGGCCTAATTGGTAAGACATCTGCATTCCAATCTGAGGGTGGCTGCTATGAACCCATTGGTTACTAATTTTATAAAAAATAAGGTTTCCTGTATAATTGACTTATTTGAAACCTTTCCGGTTAGATGGAAGAGATTGACGCTTAACAATAAATCAGCGAGTTTTTAATTTTCATTACAAGAATGTAATACAATACGTTTATTTTTTGACTTGTTTTGAATACAAAACTGACAATGAATAAACTTAAATAGAAATTTTATTTGATAGGTAATCTTTGCTACAGAAATTCAATTTTAAAACCGTTTTCCTTTGAAATATTCGGAGAAAAGAGAGTACAGTACTCGGTGGTAAGTAATACACATCGGGCTTCAGAAAGAGACTGTCGGCCATAATCGGCTTACTTCGGCTTTGTATAGCGTCGTCTTTAAAATGGCATTTCAGAGAAATTTATTTACTTGAGTGTCTATTGAAGGAAATTATACCTGTAGTTCTCTCATAAAAGTAGTGGAAATGTTCTGAGCCGAGAAAGTCTTGTGTCAATAAGTCAATCATTAAATAGTTGAAGAGGGTAATTTTTGAGACAATGTCCACGGGACAAATTGAGAGCGAGATATAAACGGTGAGACAATGTCTAAGGATGTGATAACTGTAAAGCATAAAGATTTTTGCCCAGGAGATAATGTATTTTTTAATTGAATAATGAAATTATCAGTCAAAATTCACATAGCCGTTAACATCATTGACCTTTCTGTAACCAATGTTGAATATTGAAGTTTAGGCAATAAATATGAATTTATTTTTTAATCATAATATTTATTAGATACTTCCTTGCTCAAAGGGTTTATTATCCTACGTCAATATCTGGCAACCAACCAGATTGAAGTTATATATATTATGCAAATTGGTGGTCGAAGGATTACTATTTTTGAAGGGTTACATACAAACATATCATCACACCAATTTCCTATCGGAAAGGGTAGAGAAGACAGAGCGCCAAACCTTCCTATCTCGACACACATCATTAGTTACCTTCTACATCCATAAACTTTCTCGCACGATTCGTACAATTTGTTAGACATTTTACGTTTTCTTCTTTCGAAATATCAATCACTAGATTTAACCATATCCTAGATATTTCTCTACCCCACCTTCTACTTATATTTGCTATACCATATATATTTGTTGTGTTAGTTTTTCTTCGTTCATCTGTCTACATGCTCAAATCGTCCCAGAACGGTTTCTTCATTTTACTCAACACAACAACTTTAAGTTTTTATTAATCTCTAATCAATTCATTCCGTATTCCGCCATACATTGTCACCCCATATATTCATCTCAGTGCACGAATTCCTAAAAATTTATTCGGATCGTTACAGTTTTTGCCACGTCTACGTTTCACTCCCTTACATCAAAATTGGTAATTGATGTCTACAAGGCTCAACAAGGTTATACACAAACAAAAAATGTATTTAGAGGGTCAGAACAAAAGTTTTATATTAAAGGTAGAGAAAAGAGAACGGATTAGAAAATATTCCAGATATTAATTTTTATTATTGCCAATGGTTTGGAAAGGGGAGGGAAAGGGAATGAAAAATATTTTAGAATGCGAACACGATAAATCAAAATCGATGGGTGTATCATATGTGATGGTCGCAAAGTGAATTCTGAGATGAATACTGTATATGCATATAGGTAAGAGAACGATGGGTTTATCATATGTGATGGTCGCAAAGTGAATTCTGAGATGAATACTGTATATGCATATAGGTAAGAGAACGATGGGTTTATCATATGTGATGGTCGCAAAGTGAATTCTGAGATGAATACTGTATATGCATATAGGTAAGAGAACGATGGGTTTATCATATGTGATGGTCGCAAAGTGAATTCTGAGATGAATACTGTATATGCATATAGGTAAGAGAACGATGGGTTTATCATATGTGATGGTCGCAAAGTGAATTCTGAGATGAATACTGTATATGCATATAGGTAAGAGAACGATGGGTTTATCATATGTGATGGTCGCAAAGTGAATTCTGAGATGAATACTGTATATGCATATAGGTAAGAGAACGATGGGTTTATCATATGTGATGGTCGCAAAGTGAATTCTGAGATGAATACTGTATATGCATATAGGTAAGAGAACGATGGGTTTATCATATGTGATGGTCGCAAAGTGAATTCTGAGATGAATACTGTATATGCATATAGGTAAGAGAACGATGGGTTTATCATATGTGATGGTCGCAAAGTGAATTCTGAGATGAATACTGTATATGCATATAGGTAAGAGAACGATGGGTTTATCATATGTGATGGTCGCAAAGTGAATTCTGAGATGAATACTGTATATGCATATAGGTAAGAGAACGATGAGTTTATCATATGTGATGGTCGCAAAGTGAATTCTGAGATGAATACTGTATATGCATATAGGTAAGAGAACGATGCTTACCAAGAGGCTTCACAAATATTTAAAACTGATTCTAAGAAGTATCAAATGGAGAAAAGTAGAAAACCATGGCTTTATCTACAAGGCTACAAATATTGGTTGCTTCAACTGTTTTTGGAATAAAATATTAAGGAAAGACGGATGTAGAGATTACCGAGGTTAAACATCATTTTTCAATGGATTGAAACGTATTCAGGAGTATAATTATCAACCTCAGAATTAAGAGACAGCGAGAGAAGAAAGAGATTAGCCAGAGCCAGACCGTCGTTCTATGTGTGAGGGGAATAAACCGCAAGATATGTGTCACAGAAAGACAAAAGGGGAGATACATCCCACTGTTAATCATTCCACAATTTGGGTTCTGGTACTAATGATAATATTATTGAGATACACTCCACCAATAGAACCTTCGGAATTGGGATGTAGACTGTGTACTAAAACCTTAAGAAATATAATATAACTTGTCATGGAAGATAATCGTTACTGAAAGATATTTTTTTCATGCAGATTACCGCATTTATATTTATATTTCATTTAATTATTTTATGAACATGATTATATACACATATGATACATCTTTCGGATTTATTTCTACGAGGGGAGGCCAATAAATTAGCGGAATAAAGGGATTAAGGGAGGGGGCTTTAGTGCGCATACGCACGTTCCGATATTATGACTCATTATTAGTATATGTCACTACGTTTTATTCTAATTTTTACAGTAATTTTTAAGATAGCGTCGGGAAAGTATTTCAAATGTTAATAACATCCCAAGTATGGGAAAAAATAGTATCGCGCCGTCATTTAGTTCCAAGGGAAAACGCCTGAAATAATTTTGGAAGAGATATTAGTGGTTTACGGGGACTGTTGCTCTGGAAAAAATTATGGTTTAGAAGTGGCATAGTCTTCTTAAGCAAGGGAGAGAATCGATTGAAGACGACCTTCAACCAAGACGACCTGTTGAGGCCACTTCATCAAACATCGTCAAATAAGTAGAAAAGCTTATGCTGGAAGATGCCCACCTAAAAAATCAACGGCTTGCAGAAATGATTGGAGTATCACCTACTCGTACAACGATTTTGAATATCCTCTATCAGCATCTAGTGAATGTCAAAAATCAGTGCAAGGTACCCAGAATGTTCACGCTACTTCAAAAACGACAAAGCGTCGAATGTTCACGACACCTTTTTGCACCTCTGCAGAAACAACAAGGACGAGATTTTGAGCCAAATTGTTACTAGAGATGAAACTTGGGTTCATCATTATGAGTCCGAATCGAAGCAGGAGTCTATGTAGTGACATAAAAAGGGCACACAGCCACCTAAGAAGTTCAAAGTGTCACAATTAGCTGGAAAAATGATGGCTTCAATTTGTTGTGATGCAAAAGGCATAATACTGATAGATTACAAAGATAAGGGCATCACAATAACTGGAAAGTCCTACTCTGGTATGTTGTTAAAAGAAGCGGTGAAGGAGAAAAGTAGTGGAAAATGGAAAAAAGGGGTGAAGTTTTTGCGTGACAATGCACCCGTGCATAAAAGCAATTCTGCATTGGCTGCTCTTCACAACTGTGACTTCCAGACATTAAATCACCCTCTCTACAGCCCAGACCTGGCTTCGTCTGACTATTATTTGTTTCCAAATATGAAAAAAGAACTTCGAGGGAAGAAATTTGCGAACGATGAAGATGTTCAAAGTGCAATTTCGGCTTATTTTGTGGGTATAAAAATTTGTTTATTGGAAGACCTGAAAAATGTATTAGAAATAATGGTAAATATGTTGAAAAGGAAAATAAAATATAAAATTATCCCCTTTATTCCGCGAGTTTATTGACCGTCCCTCGTATGAAGCAATTTATCTTCCAATCAACCCCCGTTAATAAAATATTTGACTCTTCTTAATTACAGAAACATATAATGACCTCCGTGGCCTGGTGGCAAGACGCTTGTCTGCCAATCCGGAGGCTGCAGGTTCGATTCCCTTTGGAACCCAGATTTTTTTAAACCGGATTTCAGTCTGGTTTTCACTTAGGGTCCATTAAAATATATATCGGGTTGGAATTTCAATCGAAATCAACGTTCGACAATTGATGCGGTCTTCATCGAAGTCCACTGGTCGTCCGGAACGATCCATGTCTTTGAAACGCAAAAACCATCGACAAGCTGTCCTTTCATTCATAGCATCTTCACAGTACACTTCGCAAACATCGCGAGAAGCTTTGGCAGCTTTATTCTCTCAATTGAACGCGAACAGAAGAAGGTGTCGAAAATGCTTACTTTGATCTAATTGACATTCCATTTTGAAGGCTTGTAATAAAATAAAATAATATATGTAACGTATATTGTAGAGCAGAAAATTTTCTTTCGAATGACGTATAACCTTTATCATTTTGTTTTACTTTTGGTGCACATTTTAAAATTTAAAAAAAAAACGGATACAATTTATGTTAACACCCAATATTTAAATTTTGTAATTTGTTTTATCAAACACTGTTTATTCCACTTTTTTCCAAAAAAGTGGAATAAACAGTGTTTGATAAAACAAATTACAATGTCTTTAAACCTCCACAATGTTAATGCCTTAACTATAAATAATAAAATATTTAAATGATTGAAAATACATGTATTTACCCCAATAATTCACCAACCCTTAAGTAATTTATTATTGAATTCCTCGCAAGACATATATAAGATGTATAATATAACAGACAATATTCGCCAAGGATTAGATGATGTTCCTCGCATTTCACTCTTGATTTAATAAATTGAACTTGAAATAAACTAACAAAAGGGGAGACAAATACATTATTCTTTGAGTTAGAAGATTGCTTTCCGATTCATCGTTTTGTTTATTTTATTCAAGAGTCTTATTTATCTTTATCGTGTTTTCATCGTTTTGTCTTTTTTTTTATTTAATTCATCTTCTCATCTCGCTTCCCCAATTTATCGTCATATATTTTTTGCCTCTTTTCCTTGTAATGAAAGGGAGACGTGATCAGTTGACGTCATTTGGGACTATTAATCTTCGAGGATATAGACTGATGAGATTTTGTAATGATATATTGAATTCAATTTCATTCTAGAACACCTTTTTTATTAGGTTTTATACAAGAAGCCATTATATAAGTTGAGATCCTTTTGGATAAATAGTGAAGTGTGCCACATGTTTTTGGTGATTGTTGAAACGTTTCCAGCTGTTTTTTTTTTGGATTAGAAAGCTTAACCGTATTTTTCCAACATCAAAACAGTTCTTCACATAAGCACATGTGTCAATCACTCAATCTCAAAATTTCATGAATTATCTATTTATCAAAACGTCATTTGAATTTTATTTTGATATTTAAGTCTCAATAGTAATAAAAAATGTTTTATTTTTGTTTTGTCCCATATAAATATATGCTGTTTACAATTTGTCGGTATGCATTACGAATAATCTTCACTTATCATTATACCTTGCAGATGTATTTTGTTTTGTCACATATAAATATATGTTGTATACAATTTGTCGGTATGCATCACGAATAATCTTCACTAATCATTATACCTAGCAGATGTATTTTGTTTTGTCCCATATAAATATATGCTGTTTACAATTTGTCGGTATGCATCACGAATAATCTTCACTAATCATTATACCTTGCAGATGTATTTTATTTTGTTCCATGTAAATATATGCTGTTTACAATTTGTCGGTATGCATCACGAATAATCTTCAATAATCATTATACGTTCAAATGTATTTTGTTTTGTCCCATATAAATATGTGCTGTTTACAATTTGTCGGTATGCATCACGAATAATCTTCACTAGTCATTATACCTTGCAGATGTATTTTGTTTTGACCCATATAAATAAATGCTGTTTACAATTTGTCGGTATGCATCACGAATCATCTTCACTAATCATTATACCTTGCAGATGTATTTTGTTTTGTCCCATATAAATATTTGCTGTTTACAATTTGCCGGTATGCATCACGAATAATCTTCACTAGTAATTATACCTTGCAGATGTATTTTGTTTTCTCCCATATAAATATACGCTGTTTACAATTTGTCGGTATGCATCACGAATAATCTTCACTAATCATTATACCTTGCAGATGTATTTTGTTTTGTCCCATATAAATATGTGCTGTATACAATTTGTCGGTATGCATCACGAATAATCTTCACTAATCATTATACCTTGCAGATGTATTTTGTTTTGTCCCATATAAATATACGAGTATGCTGTTTACAATTTGTCGGTATGCATCACGAATAATCTTCACTAATCCATATACCTTGCAGATGTATTTTGTTTCGTCCCATATAAAAATACGCTGTTTACAATTTGTCGGTATGCATCACGAATAATCTTCACTAGTCATTATACCTTGCAGATGTATTTTGTTTTGTCCCATATAAATAAATGCTGTTTACAATTTGTCGGTATGCATCACGAATCATCTTCACTAATCATTATACCTTGCAGATGTATTTTGTTTTCTCCCATATAAATATACGCTGTTTACAATTTGTCGGTATGCATCACGAATAATCTTCACTTATCATTATACCTTGCAGATGTATTTTGTTTTGTCCCATATAAATATACGCTGTTTACAATTTGTCGGTATGCATCACGAATAATCCTCACTAATCATTATACCTTGCAGATGTATTGGCATGTGGCAATCTTTTTTAAACCAAGAAAAAATATATTAACGATATCTTAAATGATAACTAGACTGAATCCATTTTAAAATAAACTTTGGTACCAATGGGAATCGAACCAACTAGCCTCGGGTTGAGAGACAGGCGTTCAGTCAACTTTCTCAAATATGCCATCGAAGAATTATAATACGAATTAATATTTTCATGTGAGAAACATGTCTTATTTGAATGTCTTATTTTCAATAGATAAAAAATATTTTTACGAGGCAATAAAAAATAATGATGATTTACAATAAAAGCATTTCATAGTGAGAAATTTATCTAAAAGTCGGAGGCTTTCATGAGATTTTGTTGAAATATTTTTAATCTGTACGTTATATCCTTAGTTTGAGCGCCGTTGAGGAGACTTGGTTCTCTAAACTTTAATTTTATTATTATTATTATTCTACTTGAAAAAGCACTTCAAGTCTGAAACTTTCATGAGAAAATATATAAACAATGCAGAAAATCCATTTTGGCACAAAAAGCTTTCAATTTTATTTATTTATATCATTAACAATATACACTTAGCCCAATTACATTCGGATTATCAATTATAACAAAAAAAAGTTGCCATATTTCAAAATATAAAATATTAAAAAGTCACTTAAATAAATTGATGAGTGTCTTTTATCGTCCTCAGTCTTAGAAGAAACTTCAATTTTACTTTTGACCGTGTGATATGAAATATGTTAATACCCGAAGCAGTCCGGTTCAAAGAAATTAAGGCCCTTCCACTTTATATCACGAATTTTGCCATATATGTTATAATATTATACCTTGGTAAATTTTCTATGATTTTCTTACCAAATTTATTTTTCTAAACATACATATGCTAATATTGAGAAGTTCTTAATATAATAGCCGCAGTTGCTATCTTCCTACCCTTACACCCATATTGTTATTTTTGTAGTAATATTTTTAATCTTTTAATTATATCATTAGTTTGAGCACCGTTGAGGTGAGTTTGTTCTCTAAACGGCTCCATATACATTTTAATTTTATTATTATTATCTTATTTGAAAAACCAAGATGCTAAATATTATAACAAGTCAACCCTCCAACAGATGATTGGCAATAGTATTCTGTTTCTAATATATACATATATCAACATACTCGTAATCATAAAAAAGACACAATCCAACTGATTAGAAAACTCAGAGACTTTTTTAAGAGTCCTTTTCTCCAGTTAGTAGTAGACTCACATTATTGGTGGAGGATTGTAGGTGAGCTTGTATGTTACTTCATAATAAAGTGGCTAATGCATTTTTTTATGAAAAGGTTGAGAGATCGTTTCCCACCTTTTGAAATTTCGGTATATTTCATCACCTTTTCTAGGAATGATAATTTCTTATTTTCTAAAAATATGTTGTATTTTAATAAAGCTTTTTTTGTCAAAAATTAATACTCATATAACTTTTCAGTTGTTGACTCAACGAGTGGGCGCGCCCAGAGCCTCAGCAGCCGAGTACTATATCCAGAGGTCCAGCCACGTATTGTGGGATCACATGAAGAAGTACGCTTTGGCCGACGTTGAAGATGGCATAAGAAAACTAAGGTAGGTTATAAAAACCACTAATTTTATTACATAATTTTAAATCTTACTCCAAAGAATGTGAGTTTTCAAGAGGATGTGAATTATGTATAAAAATATTGACTGATTCTTAAAGTGGCATTTAAAAAAAATATGACATATAACGTTCTAATAGGCAATATCTCGTGATCGTGTATAATTGTTTATCATTCTAATTTTGTAAAACACCTGTGCGTAAATTAATTTATTGTGTGCTAGTTGTTGCACTTAAGCAAGCATACAGTCTTGACAGATCGATTTAAAAATTCCAAAAGCAAGTAGAAACAAATTCCAAGATGATGGACAAGTTTAATCTGCTGTAGCCTTTGGGTTGGCACATTTCCATAGCGTATTTTTTGGTTGTTTAAAAACGCTATAATAATATTTGAAAACCAACTATTGAGCTATGAAATAACAAATTCGAATTAAAAATGCTTTAAAAGTAAAACGTGTCTGGAATTGAAACCATCAAGAATCAAACCTGATACACTCAAAAGAGTACCAGGTACAAGGAAGAGTTTTTGACATAACAATGATATGCGTGTCTTCGGGAAGCACTTGAAGGCAATGCTTTTTGGATTATCTTATCAAAATTTATGACAATATATGAATACTTTAAACAAACACTATACTACGCCTTAAGCCGGATGTGTTACTATTACATATCGGAAGATTAATAAAGGTTTCTTTGTAGTTCATCTTAAATTGACAAGTTTTCAGCGATTTTCTTGCAGATGCGGAGAAGTGCACAATCTAATGGCCGCAGCTGCCACTTTCATATTCGTAGACTAAACTTATTTTTTTTTTTGTGTTTTAAAGTTTTCAATGATAGTAGGCTTGATTTTCGATTTAGAAAGTTCACGAGGATGTCTGTTCTCTAGACGGTGGAATATTATATTTTTTTGTTATTATTACTATTTGCATGGTTAATGTAACTACGGTTGTCAACTTGAGAGACTTAATTGAGACAAAATACATCAATACTAATTGATAATATTCTTTTAACTATGAGTTATCACTAGGTTTGCAAAAATTCGATTAGATTTTAGAGTATTTCTTTTATAACACGCTTTCTTATGTTTTGAAAAACTTGAAAATAAAATTTTCAACTCGTTCCGTAACGTAATACTGAAAATTGTGTTGCATATGTACCAATATGGAAGGGAATATTGGCGATAGAGACAGAATGGAGGCATACTCTTTCTGAGATTTATAGAAAATAATGGAACACTCGAACTGAACTTGCAAAGAATAAAGTTAAGACTCGCGAGAAATTCTCGATTTTATAAGAATATCGTTTTAATATAACTCTTTGTAAAAGTATTTTGTTGTTCATTTTAAAAGTAAAAAATGTTACATTTTTTAATTTAAATAATAAAATATTAAATTAACGACCTCCGTCCTCCTAGTGGTAATTTTTTTAACTTCTACCCGAGGGTCCTTAGTTCATTTTCTAATGGTAACTAAAAAAAGGGTGCAAGTCTAATAAAAAAAACTGTTTGTCTGCTAACAATATTCGTCACGTGCCACTTCATAGGTTCTAAATCCGAAGGCTCGCTCACTGGGGACGAAGATAATATTGTCTCCCGGCCATCATCTTCAATACCGTATAAAAATCTATTTAATTTATATTAACTTCCACTTTTTTAATGCCTTTATAAAATTTAATTGGTCTAAACAATTAAAATAAGAAATTATTGAGAGTTTAACACTGAAATATGTTAAATAGTAAATATATTTGTTATTCCACTTATTAATTTTTTCTTCACTACACGTGCTTCTTCCTCCTATTCTGAGGTTCTCTTTAGATTAAATGACCCTAGTTTGTTATAAGAACAGGGCATACTGGTCACATGTAACATCGTGGACTATTAATAACAAGGGAAAATCTTTACGTCGAGTGAAACCCTAAATATTATTTAGTTATTTATTACTTTTTTTGCTTATGGGTTTGTTTACGTCTAATGTTTCTTAATTCATTGCTTATTATGATTTTTGTGAAGCATAAAAAACTTTGACTTAACTATCTGTGAAATTATGAATTATCTATATAAGATATTGTAACATCTGAATTTTTTTTCATTTGATATAATTTGTTCTTGTATTCTAGTGTGCATGTTTCTTCGTATCGTTCCTATATACGAGTATGTACTTTCACAAACACATTATATTTCAGAAGGTAGAGAAACACATGTGACTTTGAAAATTGTAATGAATGGAATAAAAAAAGTTATTTATTGTTAAATATTCTCATATAAAGTTTCACAAAAGATAACGCCAAAACCTTTGATAAACTATAAATCATTCTTTGTTATTTATTTCAAAAACCTGTTCTCATTAATTGCCAGGATTAAAAACAGCATATTTTGGGTCATCACACTATTATTACCAACAAAAGTATTTAACGAGTCAATTCATATGAGTTCGAAGAAAATATTTAAAAAAATGTTTTTTGTAATTGTTTTTAAAAGTCAAATTACTTATAAACTTAATAAAATATAATATTGCAAAAAAAATCTCCAACTTTTTTAATTCAATTGGAGTTGTTTAAAGTATGTAGTCCGTTTTTTTTTAAATTCTGAACTCTGTGGGTTTCAATACTCGTTTTAAATAACTTCATATAATTGTGAACTACTTTCAAGATTTCATCCTAATTTAATAAATATTTGACCGTATGAGAAGTAAGTTCTTATTTCGAAGCTGCAAAAAGCAGACACTTATGAAGTTTTGAGATTATATTAAGAATCTAAAAAGTTCCGATATTCCTTTTGAAATATACCAACAAAACAGTAAGAAAATATTTTATGTAGAAATAAACAAAACACATATAATTATGCGTAGTTTGTTAAATTAACTTTTTTTTCTTAAATTTCAAATTAAATAAAAAATATCAGACACATAGTACGCAACAAAAAATTGACAAACCACTGAAATCAATAAAGTAATGAAACAAAATAAAAATGTCTTATCCTCTTCTTTACTTTATACTCTATGTTACTATATACAACGTTTTTATAGTTAATTTGTATCCTACTCTCCGTAAGACCATAGACAACATTTAGTATTAATTATAGCGTAACGACCAAGAAAGTGATACCTAAAAAATAACTGAAGAAAACTAAGTTGGGTCTTTTTTATATTTCATTGATTAAAAAACACGAATTATTTAAATATTTTGTGATTCCAGCGATTAAATACCAATGTATCTTTTAATAAATTATTAAGATACGTTTTCACACATTAATAAAGATCTTTCTAGTTAGTTACTCTAGATTACAAAATGTCCCAGAATAAAAAAAGAATGGATTCATAATTTGATACATAAATTGTAAAATAAAGCTTTTTAACAACATCGATAAAGTTCAAATATAAATAAAATATAAAATTAAATTTACATTTTTGATCTTTGTTGACTAAAATAAATTTAAAATAAATATATTATTCGGGCTAAGTTTTTCTAAATATTTTTTATTGGATCTAGGCTCCCTTCAGAATTCACTTTCATTGATATTAGCCCTATACGGTTAGTAGCCAGTTCTTTATTTGTTGTATAAGTATATCCTTGGAGACGTTGCCCTCGTATCTCAATTTTTACATGTCAATTTGTCACTGTCCTTTAGGTTTGCTGTTCAGAAGATCCTTTGAAGGGCGACGTAATTCCATTAGATACATTGTCCAAGTCATCAGATTCCAATCTTAATATTTGTGTATTTATCTAAATATTTGAAGCCATCGAATTTTTTTTAGAACTCGTATACTTCGCCGTTAAAGTATCTTGACCAAACTCAGCTAAAAGCAAATATATAAAATTTCTTCGTATTTATTTCCTTTCGATAAAATCAAGATTAATCTATTTCTTTCGATGTTCACGTTGCTTGGGAGTAAAAAGTGAACGTGAAAAATACCGAAAAGAGTCGAATAAATTATGTGGAAATGCTTTCGCTGAGAAGAATACACTGGGGAACCATATATGGCAAAATACATAATGAAATGATAAGGGATTAATGTGAACTAAAAGCTAATATGTTGAATAAGATGACGTAGAGTATTCTGGGATAGTTTGAGCATGTAAAATGAATGAATGAAAATAGAATTACAAAACTGAACTGAATATATTGTAAATGTAAGTGGAATGCATGGAAGAGAAACACCAAGGAACGTATGATTGGATCATGTAAACGATATTTGGAAGAAGGAAACATAGATAGTCTGAGAAATCGTAGGAGTTGTATGGATGTTGTAGAAGCAAAATATGTGTGCCAAGATATGATAGTGTGGCACTCTCTCTCATTTGCCTACCCCAACAGGCAAATTCCAAGACTTTGTGTATGTTCACATTTAGATACGTACTCGTAACTCTGGTCTTATGAACGTCTTGTACTTGCTGATTTTCATTTCCTATGGAATACTTTAGAATCAAACAACTCCTGCAGTTGAAAATTTAATAGAACTGGTATACGAGTACGTGAAGAATTATCGTTTTGATTTATTTTTTTATTTTTATGATGTCTGACAGTGTTTTATGCTTTTCATTGTTTTTTTTTATTTATTTTTTTATTGTTTTCTCAATTCTAGAAACGGCTCCCTGGACCTGCTAATTGCTGACACACCCATTTTGAACTACTATCGCGCCACAGACCACGGCTGTAAATTGCAAAGGATAGGAGAGGCATTTAATGACGACACGTATGCCGTTGCGATGGCAAAGGGGTTTCCTCTCAAGGTCTGTACTTTGATAATATAATACAAGATTTATTGATTATGTCATCACCATTCCGCCATTTTGGATTAAACAAAAATAACAGATCTTCATTTTATTCTATCTTAGCATATATTTTTCCCGTCTGACACATCTATACATCTCTCATGCCTGCCCCTCCTTATTATTAAGACTATTGACTTCCTTTTGTTAGAATTTGATTAATTTGAGAATTTGATTAATTTCATGTCTTCTCAAAACTCTCGTATTCACATAAATTATATCTTATTTGTATAGATCATTTTTTTATCATTCGTTTATATGCCAGCTATAACATGTCATCGTTCGTTTAAACGCCAGCTTTGTTTTCTTTAAATCCTGTCAGTTAACACAATGTATAAACTACTCGTATATATGTTAATATTTTATATACTAGCTTTCATAATATCTCAAATTAATTTTCAACTTTTTTTTAATTGCTACCATGTGATGAGTTGTATATATGGATTGTCTTCATTAAAATAATCTACTTTTGATAAAAAATTAAGGGACCTATTTGATAAAATTAAATTTTCAAAGATCCAAACTAATTATTTCCTTTTATTTTTTTAAGTATTTCTTATTGGCAGTAAAAAAATAAATATAAAATATCGATGCTTTTTATTTTCAGTAGAATATCTTGGATTGACTAGAGTAGATAGCATTAAAATTTTCCAGTTATTTTTGAGAAAGTATACAAAAGTAGATAATATTTGTGGGCTAATTATGGACTTTTACACTTGTTTGTTTAACGATTTTACGGGTTTATTGCAAGGTGGCAATATCTTCCAATCAAGCAGACAATAGTAAATAATGGAAGTAATCTGGCCGAAAAATAATTCAAATCATTTTTTATTTGTACAAAATTCATGAACAATATAAATAATTTAAAAGGCATGGATCAATCAGAGGAAAAAAAAAGGATGGTGGAGAAGAAAGGAATGTTGCGAATGAGACACGTTATATAACTGACTTGAACTTAAGAGTTTTTTTCAGTCGTTTTTAAAACATGCCAATGAAGGAGTTAGCCAGATGAGCTCAATTCAGTTCGATCCCTCTACCTGGTCAAGGGGACAAAAATAAGTACCCAACCTGGTCAAGGGGACAAGAGGTCAAAGGGACAAAAAAGGGACAAAAAAGGGTATGGATTAGAAGATCTATATCTTATTTTTTTTCACGTAGTCATAAAGAATGAACTGCCCAACGGGACAGTCCTATTCTTGTAGCGATGGCGGACTTAAGGTCCGACATCACGGGAGGAGGAAATGCCATTAAACCTGCCATGGCCAGAAATAAATTGGGTAGTCAAAATTATAGTTTGGGTATACCCACGGGAAGCCGAGGCACACTCTAATGCAAGGAAAAAATTTAAATGTCTGTCTTCCCACGGATGATGACGACCATCGACTTGGCAAGATTGACAACTGGGGCTCTAGATAGGCTTTAATAATCGCATAAGAGATCATCCCTGTCACGGGGTGAAGAATGACGTCACCTATACTCGCGGGCTGACCCTTACTGAAAAGGAGTGAGTCTGACATTAGTTCGTAACTAGTTCTAGAGTCTCGCTGCATGGACAGTGACAACAATCTCAGCTTGAGTGTTGCGCTTGTCCCTGATTGGAAAAAACTGAATATTTTCAATGTGTTAATTTTATTTACAATATTTAGCGTTTGCGCCATATATTTTCGAACAAACTTTGGCAGCAAATTATCATACCTATGACTCAAAAATATATAGACTTTGATATTTAAAATTATAGATCGTTTTATAATTAACAAATCTATTTTTAAAAGCATATGCTTAATTCTAGTGTATTCACTTAATTTCAAAATAGACCTTTTGCTTTTATTCTGTGCCATTTGAAGTTCCTAGAATTGATATTTTTTACTCAAAGAGCACACAATAATTTAAATGTGGTGCTATCATTTTAGTTGAATTTAATTATATTCACTATGATGCCATAAACCAATTTAGTTGAATTTAATTATATTGACTATGGTTTGTAAAGTACACTTAAGTGTAATTTATTTTGTCCAATAATAAACAACTATAAGAGAAAGAACAAATTTGTTGCGTTTATTGATATATTGACTATGACTTGTTCGACAATATTTAAAAATGGATGTAAATAATACACCGTATTCAGAATTTCTAAATTAGCTTTAAACATAACTTGTGGATACAATGCATTGGTTGTAGGTAAATTGTAACAAACTATGTATGTATAATAGATTCTCATCTATCCTAGGCGAAAGACAAATGTAATTCCCCCTCCTGCACATTGACTGTATCCCATGTACCACATTGCAGGACTTAACGCGATCAAACAAGGAGACAATTTAAACAGGTCGTTCATTTTCAGTAATTCTATTGCAACCACTTTGAAGAGCGTAGCACTATACTTAACTTAGCGTTCAATTAACTTGCGCTAATACAATAGTAATTGACTGAAAAAACGTGTGTTACCATTTTTATAATTAACTGAAATATTTTAAAGTTATGTACGAGTTTTTGTATGTTCATGAAGGTGTCAGTTTGCATGTGCATATTTTAAAATATTATATTTTTATCTAGGGACTATTAAATAGATTGCAATGAAATTTGGATATTAATTTAAAACTGAATTGCTAATATCTTGCGAGCTGTAAGGTATTCACAAAATTTCCTCTCTAGAAAAAAACAGAATATCTCCTCTCTAGAAAAAACAAATTGTGGATTCTCAGAACTTTGATCTAGCTTGTGAGATTTTAGATTCAATTCCCGAAGTAGCCAAAAATTATTGATTCATTGATATTGTGACCCCCAATATATTATATATTAATATTAACTTCTTATGCTTTAAGCAAGACTTTAGAATAATCATTAAATAATGTTAACATATGTACTGAGTTTTGTTACCAGATGAATTCTTAAAACACACAGGAACCCGTTTTAGGTTTTTCTTTGGGGTATCATCGGAAATCGAATTGTTTCGGGGAAGTTAAAAACAAGACAATAAACAACGTCAAAATAAAGGATATCTAACTGACATTTTACGTAGAACCTTTCAACGTACGAGTATTTCTAGAAAGTAAAAAGAACTTTCTACGTGATAATAAGTTAACATGCAATAAAACACTATTCAACTCTTCAAAATGTAAAACTTAAAATATCTCTTGAAGGGCTCTACAACGCCAATCTTAAAAATTGAGTGAAATCGGTCATGTACTCGTATTTTTCAATAATCTCATGTTAAAAAAAGAGCGATGAACATTTTAACCAACTTTTTTCAAAAAACTTGAGGGGGTTTCAAATTGAGCGTTTTTTTTTATTTCTTGAATAAAACACATAATTTGCTTTGATTTCAAAAAACTTTTTATTGGGCATTGAAGTATAATGTATGATATTTAAACACAAAAAACAATATCCGCCAAATGTTCATCTCTTGCAGCTTCACAGATGTCCACTCTTTTGTCAAAAATCTCGATGATATTTTGGCATAATTGCGGTTCTAACTCACAAATATCGTGAATAATTTTGTCCTTCAGCTCAGGAATTGATTGGGGGTTATTTTTATCGACCTGACCTGGCTTTTCATGTAATCCGAGAGAAAATAGCCCAACGATGTCAAATCACATGATCTTGGTGGCCAATCAACATCACCGTTTCCGGAGATTACGATACGTAAAATAATTCTCAATTTGAACGCATTGTTGTAGTATATGCGACTCCATTTTTATAAATGTCATACATTATACTTCTCAAATGTCACAAGACCCAGGCGTGTTTGCGACGCCATCTGTGTTTTATCCAAGAATTTAAAAAAACGCTCAATTTGAAAGACCCTTTATTTATAACCCGTCGCAACAAAATAATGGTGGCCAATTCATAATAATTTTTCAAATATACGTATTTTTTATATTATTTCAAAACCTTACATGTAGTCAGAATAGAACACATCACTGTTTTTTTTTTATACTGACATTTGTTTTGCGCTTCTGACATGTATACAAGTGACCATGCGTTATCTTTTTTTACACAATATTTTCTAATAAAGATGCCTAAAAATGAAGAAATCTTTCGAATACACTTTAAGAAGCGTTATCGCTTTTTTTTTCAAATATTGACTTATTTTCCTGGTAACGAATAAGTTTTTCATTTTCAAATTATGCTTTATCTTTATAGGAGATACAAAAAACAAGAGAGAAAAAGGTAACACCATTTAAAAGAGCCTTCAAAAAAGATAAGAGAATGGAGGAAACAAAAGACAATTTTTCACTTCAAAGCCCGCCCTGACTTGCCCTGATTAAATAAAAAATGTAATTTATTCAAAGCTTCCTCAAATCTGGGCAAAAAAGCTGCAGAGGGCACGTTGTTATCTTTTCGTGTCGTTTTCTCTTCTTTCATTTGACGATATTTTTTTTACATTAACATATGTAGTAAATTACCACCTGCTTTGAAGTTTTATTTAAAACCTAAAACATAATAAGTAACCATTTTTTTTTAATTTACTTCAAAACTTAAAACCATAGACAAGAAATATTTAAATTAATTTATTTGTATGTTTCCAGCCTTACTTTTTTGAACTCGAGCCTTTCCAAATCCCATTCAAGCATTCTATCATTACATTATACTCTAGTGCATTTTCATTGAATTAAGTGCAAACTAGTGGGTTTATTGTTTTGTGGCAATATTTTACAACCAACCAGATACATGTTCTAAAACAAACCTAGAGTAAAAACCAGGCTGGAGCACATTTAAAATTGGTTCCAATACAATTGATTCGATTTCCTTTGGCAATTGTTTAAAAAGTTTTCAGTATAGTTTTAACTTAAGGCCTCCTTTTTAAAATCTTTGTAGTGCACTTTTGTCGTATGAAATACAATCTGGTGGGCTTATTTCCATGTCACAATATCTTAAAAGCAATAAAAAAGGTGTAATAAAATAATTCTAGAGTAAATACCAGACTGAAATAATTTTTTTTAAATCTGTGTACTAAATTGATTGATTTGATTGTAATTGGTAATATAAAAGAAGGTTTTAGTAAGGTTTTCCCTTAAGGCCTTTTTATTAACGTGTTTGAATTGTATTATACTTTTGATATACTCGTATAACCTGGCGGGTAAGTTGTATGACCAGAACAACCTGGCGGGTTTATTACTATGTGGGAATCTCTTGCAACAAATCAAAAAGATTTTAATGGTGCTTTATTTTTTCAATGGTACCAACGGAAATTGTGTCCGTAACCTCAGAGTAAAAAAACAGGCGTCTTATTAACTAGGACTCGGAGGTCATCTTTCTAGTTGGTTGGAAGAGATTACTGTTGAATATAAACTCATCAGGTTGTTCTGCATGCAAAGAAAGCGTAATAAAACATTGCATTTTAAATAATTAAAGTTATACAATCAAAGTCGACACTTGATTAAAATTTTAACGAAAATCTTAATTTGCCATTTAAAACGTTAAGATTATAATGATGGCATAAAATTGAAAAGCGAAATCCATTAGTTGCCAATAACCAGCCATTCGGCAGGCCCTCGATATTAAAAAAAATATGCGTATTCACGCTTCTCAGGGTGACGAGCGATTCCTTGAAATATCCTGAAAACCCATAAGCAGTCATAAGGATTGGCAGTTATGGATGGGGGTCGTCATCAATCACCAATTCACACGAGCAGCCCGCTACGGCGCGACGCGGACGTCGCGCTGTCAGACGAGCGGCGCACCGTGGCCAGCCTTACGCGAACTGAGATACGAGTACCAATATTCATTCTTCAAAAAATACATTAAAAATTATCGTTAACTTGGCAGTGTTATCAAAGATAAGTTAATGAGTATTTGAAAGAAAAAACGTGGGCATGGAAAATATTGAAAAGAGTCAAATAAATTATGTTAAAACGCTAGCACTTTATGAAATAATTCAGTGTGAAATAATGATAACAAATACATACCATCATGTCACTTCCCTGTTGGGGTGAGGGTCTGTCCAAATTAGGTGTTTTACGCGTGATTCGAGTAGCGCGTTTCAAATTAATTAAAGTAAATTCGCGGTATTTATGAAATTTACGAACATACATGTTTCTGTAAAGTGTCTTCTTCCTCCTAACTCAATCACACGGAGGAAGAAGAGATTTTACAGAAACATACACGTTCGTAAATTTCATAAATACCGTGAAGCTAGATCAATTTACCTTAATTAATTCGAAACGCGCTACTCGAATCACGCGTAAAACGCCTCATCTGGACAGGCTCTAAGCGGAGAGGTGCGAGTGCCAGACTTTTCTATCTCACGTCTTTCCCAGCCGTACTTTCTTTGATATTACTCTGCCAAAAGACTGAAAAGATGTTGTAGAAGTTAGAAGAACAGAATTAAAAATTGGCGAGAAGTAAGAAAAAACAAAAAAAAAATAGTAAACATTAACGTCTTGTTGGAAAAAAAACGTTTGGAAAATTGATCTACCTACTATCGTTTAGCTTTGGTGCTAATAAATAATAAAAGAGGAATGTTATCTTTACAAAGATTTATTTATCAAGGAGTGCATTTTCAGGAGGTTTGGACATGTGGAAAGAATGTGGGGTATAAAACTTATAATAAGCAACCTTAAGTGAGAAATGTTTTCACAGGTGAATAATAATTACATGGTTAGGCAAATTGAATGAAATTTTTAATTTTATGAGGTCCTAGAAACTGTGGGCCTTTTTATATAGGAATAGAAAGCGAGAAGTATTTATATATTTTACTCATTCATTGTTAATAAAATCTGGTGAGTTATTGCTAGGCGGCAAATTCTTCTAACCAACCGGACAAAAGTAAATAAAGCAACTTACATGGTCGCAAAAAATATTCATAAATTATACATATTTATGAAATTTATGGACATACATATAATATATTAAAGTAGAAATGAGATATCATCAATCAAAGGATAAAGAAAGGATGGTGGAGAGGAAATAAAAATCAGGAATGATACAGTTATATTACTGACTAGAAATTAAGAGTTTTGTTTTAGAAGTATCTGTAGCAACAGGAAAATAGGCGGTCCTTTTACTTTGTATTTCTCGATTGATAAAATGTATGGTTAAAAAAATATTTTGTATTTAAAATATTGAATTTTAAACGATAAACAGAAAAAATACATTTTCAACAATTACTATTAGTAAAATTGGAATTAACTGAACCGAAAGTTTATTTTTCAAACCTAAACTTGTTTTTATTCTGCACTCCTAAGTGAATGACGTATTTTTGTATGCAAAACTATTTGATGTGTTTAAAAAAACAACTGCTTGTGACCTAAGGTCAGAGAAAAATCGTCCAAGCTGAAAATCACAAAAGTTCTACAAGTGTTGTATGGCCATTTCAGGAAGGTGGAAGTAGTCCTGGAAAGAAACACGTTGACTTCATTTAAAAATATTTGACCACTAACTGTTCTTTGAGTTTTCAAATCGATAACTTAAATTATTATAGCGATCAATTAGACAGTGTTTTAAACATTTTAAAACGTATTGATTTCTGTGAACTATTCATTTATTTTTATTTATTTAGTATGTAACGTGTATACATAATATATGAAAAGATGGATAAAAACTTGGAATTTCAAATATAATAGATACCCTCAAAATATACTAATTTCAGTTTGTTGTCCGTCATTTTACGTTGGTCCTGTAAGAATTGTGTGGCCTAGATCTTATTGAAGATATATGAACACCAAAAATTGGTTCATACCTTTTACCGATAATTTATTACTTTAAAATTCCTACGTCTGGATGTCTGACATTTTACGAGATCAGTTTGAATTAATTTACTAAATTACGTGAGTAATTTACTAAATTACGTGAGTAATGTACTAAATTACGTGAGTAATGTACTAAATTACGTGAGTAATTTACTAAATTTCGTGAGTAATGTACTAAATTACGTGAGTGTTTGCAGGAGAGGTAAGATGTAGTAAACATCTTTGTTTACTACAAATGTGGTGAGTTTTTGATGATTGTATGCAGATATTGTGAGATGAAATTTCGATTTATCTAAAATTATGATAATAACATGGGTTAGCTAACGTGGTACATACTTATAATAAGGTTTCGCAACTTATCAAATTGGTGAGAGTTTATTCAATAAATAATCCACAATCGGTAGAAATCATCAATTTATTTTACCATGTTTACATGTCCTCAACAAGATACAGGCTAAAGTCTAGTTTACTAGGGACATAAATAAAAGGCAACAAAGTTAGATCCACATAAATTGACTGTCCACTTTATAGTATCTATTTTTATTTTGTTTGTCTTTTTTCATGAACTACGTGTTTATACAACTACTTGTTATGTAAAAATGTGAAAAAATATTTTTGGCTTCGATTGAGTTTTCGACTTGTGTGCATCGCGTTGTCAGACAAGAACAGGGATGGCAGCACACTCGTATTTTACCCAAAACACTCCAACCCAGAAATAATAAGTATTATTAATCGATTTGACAATCCTATTTTTTATAAGTTTGATTGTTTCCAAAGTTTTTGTTCATTAAATAATAAATTTATTGTAAATAAACGTATTTTTTTACAGAGAATTTATATTGACCTATCAAGTATTATAATTATAATTTTTCTTTAATTTTTTTTATCAATGATGCACGAATCACGTTTTCTTTTTATAAGGAATTTTTTTATAAAATATTTCATAACCGTTTGCAAGTTGATTAAACTACATAACAGAAATAAACTACCTTCGTCATCATTCATGTTTGTTTATTAAATGTTCTGGCCGAGAAGATTGACTATGTGAGAGAAAATTTCTTAAGGAATAAAATAATAACTCCCTTAACCTAAACCCCAAAAGTTTGGAGTGTTAGTGCTTGAACTGTGCAAATGGCAAATACTTCAGAAAAAAAAAGGTTTATCAGTGTTGGGAGGATAAAGAGTTAGAAAAAAATGAGAGAATAACAAATTCATATGTTAATATGTGTGTACTTTATATTATATAAAGAATCCCGAGATTTTTTACTTTCCCAAGATTAAAAAAAAATACATTAAATGGTTTTTATGATATGTTTAGCTTAAAAAATGCAATATGTCCTGAGCTCCTGAAAGATAATTTTGAATACATAATCAAACATTAATAGTAATCAAATCAAATCAAACTAGAACTAGAATTATTACATAATCAAACTAGAACTAGAATTATTACATAATCGAACTAGAACTAGAATTATTACATAATCAAACTAGAACTAGAATTATTACGACATCTTAGAAACATTTTGAATTTAAAAGTTTTCTGGGTAACTGGACTCTGTCGGATAAATTATTTAATATAAGTTAAAAAATATATATTTGATGACTAAAATTAACTAAAAAAAATCTATTGAAATATTTTAAACTCGTTCTAGTGCTTAACATGAATTGTAAAATTATTTATCTCAGATAGTGTGAGGAATGATGCAATGCAGTTACAGTACCTAGCGGTAAGTAATACACATCGGGTTTAAGAAAGAGACTGTCGACCATAATCGGCTAACTTCGGCTTGTATAGCGTCGTCTTTGTCATTCATTCACGTGTTCCGTCGCGATTTGTCAGTCAATCGTGCGACAGAGATGACGCTTTACAAAGCCGAAGCTAGTCGATTATGGCCGACAGTCTCTTTCTTAAGCCCGATGTGTATTACTTACTAGTACTGTACTATAATTTTGCAGGTGCGATACAATCACCAATATCTCGAAATATGTCAGAAATTAAAGTATTTGAATAATGTGAGCTATTATGACACATTTAATGCAATGTTGCGGATTAGTTTTTCGTAAAATATTTAAAAAAAATTAAAAGACACTCATTTTTTTGTTTTTAATATGTTTATTCAGTTTATTTTTAATTTTATTATGATAGCCTGTCAAAACTTAACTATTTCAGTGTAAAGCATCAAATCATTCTGGTGTTCGTGAATGGTCTATTGTTTAAAAACAATATATTGTTTTTTTTTGTTTTCAGACATATCATACACGTATGTTACCTTGATTAAGATACTTTTCTTGAAAAACAAAACACGTTTTCCTAAAAAAAACTGGGTTTATATTTTACATAAAAATTGGAAACTTTTATTTTACATAAAAAATGTATGTAATATGTGTCGATTTGAGAAAAAATATGCTTTACATTTTATAAAATAAAGAGTTGGTAATAATAATGATGACGTTGTTTATTATCTAATTGGGAAAATGGTAGAAAGAGTGCGAATAAGTATTGAGAAGAAAATGTGGGCTGCTCAGTGCGTCTTTATAAGTGGAAGAGGATACGTGAATATGCTTGTGAAAAAAAATATGCTTGTGAAAATGTATGCTTGTGAAAAAATATATGGCATAATATCGTATTTAAAAAGTGTGTTTTGCTATGTGGATTTGAAAAATCATATGACTACGTGATAAGAGGCAAGCTATTGAAAATATTGAATAAAATTGGCTTTGTAAGTTAATAAGGGTTGTCGAATGGTATGTAATGATAGGAAACAAAGTCAATATCAAAATCTGATAAAGTTATTGTCTATAACAGTATTTTAGTACAACACCCGGCGGTAAGTAATACACATCGGGCTTAAGAAAGAGACTGACGACCACAATCGGCTAACTTCGGCTTTGTAGAGCGTCGTCTCTGTCGCTTGACAACGACCGACCAATCGCGATGGAACACGTGTATGAATGACAGAAACGACACTCTACAAAGCCGAAGTTAGCTGATTGTGGCCGACAGTCTCTTTCTTAAGCCCGATGCGTATTACCGCCGGGTACTGTACCAGATTCGATGTTTGTAAGTGAGACGTGGACGTGGTAAAATACTGAAAGATTCAAATACATGCCGTAGAAAATTAAACACTGAAAAAACATGAAGGAATAATGTATTACAGTATGAAAGAACATGGTATGAAGTGGTTAGGTCTGATAAATTAAGTAAGATGATGATAAGGACTCTGAGATGGCTTGAGAATGTAAAACGAATGAATGAAGAAATGTTATCATATGAAGTATGTAGTGTGAATGTGAGTAGAAGACGTGATAGAGTTAGACTAATGAAAGTGTGATTGGATCAAGCAAATCATATTTTGAAAGAAGGAAACGTGAAAAGCCAGAAAAGGACATGGACGTAGAATAGGCGAAGGATGTTTTAATATAGGAATATCTGGCACACAGTCTTCTCTGCCTACCTGACAGGGAAAATGTGAATACCAAGGAAAGTATGACTGTATCAATTGAAATATATTTTGAAAGAAGGAAATGTTAAAAGTCAAACAAATCGTAGGAGTTGCATGAGCAGATATATGGATGCCAATGAGACGAAAGATGTTTGGCGTGATAATAAAGTCTAGCGATCTGTCCTTTCTGCCTACTCCCATAGTGAAACGACATGACGATGTGTAATATTTAAATAGTTTAAGTAGCAAAATTTATTTAAAACGACTTCTAAGCACCAACAATATACGAGTAAATCAAATAATTAAGATTGTGAATTCATTCCAAAAATCTTTGCGAAGCGAATTTGACGCTTCAGAACATTTTGCTAGTACGTATATTTTATTTATTGATGTTATTAGCCTTTTTTTTAGTAAAATCTATGTACATTTATTTTAGAGGATTATTTATTAAGGAAAAGTAAATACATGGCGTAATGATATGTATCTGAGGATTATCTTTGAAACCTAGTGTATACTTTTAAGTAGAAATCAATAAGAAATTCAGAAAAGATTACTTCTCACATACTTACCTTATTACAGATTTACCGTACACTGAGTACCTTATTAATTGGCAGTTAAAAAAATAGTAAATTTATTTACAAAAATATTTTTTCTGAAGTTTGCCGATATTATCTTACTGATTTGATAAATGCCCTCTTCTGCTTTAGGTTGACGTTCTCATAACTGATTCATAATAAATAAGGCCCCATCACGTTTGGAAATTCAAATATCGTTTGAGATGAAGGTACTCAGTCGAGACCGAATTCAAATATAATCGATTTGTAATTTAATATTTTATTAGGACGGTCTTGACTTTGTAGACTCTAATGATAACTTTCGCCTGAGCTGCGATGGAAAAGTCGACAGTCTTAGGGAATATTCCGAATATGAAATTATTTTATTCGGAAATCCGTTAAAACTTTTCCCACGGATTGGCGAAGAATGGGAAGAGAAAGTAAACAAAGAGAAAATATTCGATATTATTACTTTAAAGAATTGTGAAGGCCTTATAAAAATAAAATATCTGCGGCCGTGGTCTTACAATTAGCATTCACGTTAAGGAAGTGGGTACCCCAGATTTAATTCCCAGCTGATTCAATTCGATACTGGTTTTATTAAGCCATTATATATTTGAATTTTTGTAACTTATACTGCTTAACGAATATTTTTAAATTACTATTACACAAAAATATCGTTACATAAAACTACTAAACCAACGGCTGCAGCAGATTGAACCTACAGATCCTCAAGAAAGTTTTATCTCCTTACCATTGTTACTTTGCGTTTAATCTGTCAATTATATGTGCTTGTTCAAGTGCAATAATTTATACACCATGAACCAATATATTTACATGCATTTACATCCATAGGAATATTAATCCTACTCGATCACAATGGATAGCCTATCGATCGATAGAAAAAAAATGATCTACTGTTTCAGTAAAATTAGAAACCACCGACTGGATCATCTTGTTATTGTTTCAAAACCTTATTTACGTTTAAAATATAAAAAGTAAGACGCCCTCCGTGGTTTAGTTTGTAAAACGCTTATATTCCTACCCGGGGGTTGCGAAGCTCGATTTCCGTTGATATACAGATGTTTTTAATGTTTCTCGTGTGGTGATCATTTAAGGCCTCTTTAAAATCTTGATTGGAAAGATTGATACATAGTATTTAATTGTATTGTATTTAATGTGTAATACAAAAATTTAATTATGAATACTATATGGCTAATCAAGAAAAATGTATCTTCAAAGATATACAAAAATTGCATTTTACTATTCTTGTATATTATTCTTTAACTTTTAAACGTACGTATACCTATGTGTAATAAAGCCGGTGTGAGGCTGGGGCTGAATATGAACGTGAGTAAAACTAAGTACATGGTGTTTGGCCGGCAGGATCACGCAGGAACACGTCTTACATTGAACGGTGGTGATATAGAGAGTGAAAAAATTTAAATAACTCGGAAGTATCCTAGTGGAAGACCTCGACCCAGAAACCGAAGTCAAGTGCAGAATTGAATCATCTCGTGCGACTTTTAATAAAATGAGAAGCGTATTCTGCGATGATGATCTAAACTAGAAACTTCGACAACGGTTAGTCGAATGCTACGTTTGGTCAGTGTTATTGCATGGAGTGGAATCATGGACCCTCAAAGTTGGTAGTATGAACCGACTGGAAGCATTCGAAATGTGGATGCACCGTAAAATGCTACGGATACCCTGGACGGATATGGTCAGCAATAAAAGGGTTCTTCAAAGAGCCAAAGTTGATAGAGAGTTGCTGACTAATATTAAAATCCGAAAGGTGTCCTATTTGGGTCATATACTTAGAGGAGCAAAGTACAAATTACTGCACCTGATCATCCAATGTAAAATAGAGGGTCGAAGAGGTGTTGGCAGGAGGCAAATCTCCTGGCTCCGTAATATACGTGATTGGACTGGTATAAGGAGTGTTGGGGATCTTTTTCGGGCTGCCGGGGACAAAGATAACATATCTACTCTCAAGTGATATACAACGTTGGGGGGACCTGACATGACACTGAGAAGAAGAAGATATGTGTAATATTTAAATATAATATTGAAAATACTTCTAAGTAATTGTAATTTATTTTTATCAAGCACTGTTTATTCCACTTTTTTGTGACGGTATAACGCTACCGGTTTCAAGGCTTTCACCTCATCTTCAGGGGAGCGCAAACAAGACGGGGAGTGCAAACAAGTCTTGTTTGCGCTCCCCTGAAGATGAGGTGAAAGCCTTGAAACCGGTAGGGTTATACCGTCACAAAAAAGTGGAATAAACAGTGTTTGATAAAAATAAATTACAATGTCTTTAAACCTCCACAACGTTAATGCCTGAACTACAAACAACATGCTTCTAAGTAATTTTAATGAATTATTAGTTTGTGAGAAACAAGTCGTGTTTTTTTTAATATTATCATTTTATGTAGCTATAATTTTTATAAAAGCAAATTTTTTTTCCCGCTTAGTATATCCAATTCCAACTGCACTTTGGTTCTCTTTTTTTCCTGATTTAAACCATCTCACTTCACGCCCCCTTTACATTAAGAGCTGCACTATCATGATTTCATTACGGTTGAGCGCATTCGTTGACGACCAAGTGGTCTGGTGTCTGTTAGGGGTCCTGTGCGCCTTTTCATTTCGTAATAATTATTTCATTTTCCGACATTTTTAGTAGGCAGAAGAAGGAATAAAATTAAATTAGTGCTGTTGAGATGCGTGTACTAATTAAAAATCGTAGCCTTTCAATGTATAAAAGAAAGCGAAAAAAAAGACGTCAAAAATTAATGTAGGTATAAAATGGATGTATTAAGTAAAACGAGGAAAGGAACTTTGTGAAGGTTTGGATATGCAGAGATAATGATTGACTAAGCGAGTATACAAGTTGGAAGTGCAAAGTGTGCTTGGAACCGTTAGATCGAAGACAACGTGACTGGTCCAAGTGGACCACATTTTGAAAGAAGGTAAAGGAAGAATAATGAATAATGGAAGATAATTCATGACAAGATGTATGCATGTAGATGCTGCTTACTCCACAAGAGACGTGAAGTGATGATTTGTATGTATTTCATTTTCATAAGAAGAATACTTTATCAATTTCATCTCCCAAATATTGTCAATTTCAAATAATGCATTAAAACGCGGATAACTTGATGAAATTATTAATGAATTATAACATTATCTTAATTATGAAAAACGAGCTTTATTTAATTTTAATACAAATATGTACTTCATTAACATCAACAAAGTATTTAAATAAAGCCAAACTTATTGTTGGAATTCGCTTGAGAGTGTTTATATAAATTATTTCTGTGATCCATTATCATTTTAATATAAATTATATATTTGAGTCGTCAAGATGCAAAACCCGCTCTAGAAAATTTTGAGTAAATTGTGATTAACTACTTCGATTGTAAATGAAATGTCAACGTTGTGTATTTTTTGCTTTATGCCTAAAGAAAGAACAAATAATATTAGTTCCATAATAAGTAGTAAAAGAACTTCATAGAAAAATTCAGTATTTTTTATGAAATTATGCACAAAGTAGATTTTCACTCTCACCATCTTTCAGAGCGGGTTTTGTCGATATGCCGATTAAAAGCTCGAATAGGCGCATCAAATATAAATAAAATTAATTTTATTACGAGTATATACAATAGTTCGTAAAGAGCCAAATAATATGTAACTGAATGTATTTCTAATATAACTTATGAAATGCAGAAACTTATCGCAGAAAATTTTATAAATACAATTAACAAAGTTAAGAGACACAAAATACACAGTTTATAAAATTCAACCCTTGAAATGAAAGAAAAAACATAAAAGGGAAAATCAGATTTTTTTAAATGTATAAACATAAACGTCGGTTTTCAAACTAAAAATATTGAACAAATTTTATCGATAAAAATAAAAAAACATGCATTTAACAAAGATACAAGAAAACTTAGTTATTGTATATATATAATCTGTCGGGGTTATTGCCAGTCGGCAATTTCTTCCAGCCAACCAGTCAAAAGTGAATAAAGAAAGTTACATGGTCGCAAAAAATATTCAAAAGATTATTTATATTTATGAATATAATCATATTTAAGTAAAAGTGAGGTATCATTAATCAAAAGAAAAAAGAAAAGATGGGGGAGAGCAAAGAAAAATCAGGAATGTTATATTACTGACTAGCAATAGAAATAAAATAAACACAGAGAAGAAAATTTGATCACAAAATAAAACCATATAATTTACTAGAATGTAAAATGTTTGATTAACTAGAAGAATTGTGAAAATGTAATTAAATTCGTTTGGAAATTGCAAATAAAAGCCTGAAGTACTTAAGCGCTATGGCTTCCTGAATTCATAACTACCCCTTAAAGAAACATAGCTGTGGTTGTGTTAAAGGTTGAAAAAAACGTTCAAATCTATGTTATGTTCAGTAACAATCAAAGATCCTAGAATAATTTCAAGATACATGTACATTTAGTGGCGGACTCTTTTAATAACAAACACTTCTTCCTCCCGTAATTATCGGCATTTTATCAATAACTTGCTTGTTGATGTTTGTTACATCGTCATTAAGAATCTTGCTTTAGAGATATTTTTCACAAAACATCATCATCAACTTTCGAAATGATTATAGTAAAACTTTAAGTTAACTATAATTAGTTAAAAAAGTTAAACTTCTGCAGAACATTAAAGGAATATGACATGCAGTTTGAACATAATTCTAATCATATTTCCTCGCTAATCTTAGCTACTTGTAATGTCAGTATAGTATGTGTTTGTTTTGGTGTCAAGTGTAGAGTTAATAATTCTCCACTTACTATAAAAAATTCAAGGCTTCGTTAAAACTGTATACTAAATATTTCGGTCTATTTGCACATCGGTTCACAGGGAAATTTTAGATAATTCGCCTGCCCATTCCGCTACTGGGTATGTAGAGGCTTAGTAATGATGAAGAACTTTATTTCCTACCCTCGACAACTCCTAATAATGAAAGAAAAAAATAGTTATTTATGTGACAATTTTAAAAGGAACTAATGAAAAACACTGACGATTGTGTCATCGAAATGAATTTAAGTGGCCTCGGATATGGGCGCGGACATTTTACAATATGTCACATTGCCCTCCTGTGACACTTGCCTGGGCGATGGGCGGATGACCGAGTGTCGAGTGTAAACAGGCCATTAATCAACCGTGATAAAAGCTTTCGGGAGAGCTCAAATTAATAATGCGCTCCGGAGAGCTAGCATCTAGATTTGGCCCTTGTGTCACCACTCTCAAAGACAAATTAATCTCAAATATTTGTAATACCATACTTGAAAAGAGAACACTTTCTTTCATTCTTTTGTGGATTACAATTTCGTTTCTAATGTATTTGTTTTTTTTTTTAAATTAATGTAATACTTTTCGTTATTTATTTAATGTTGACAATAATTAATTACTTAAATACGATGGCTTGTTTTTAAATTAAGCATATTACCCCATACTGTCTGCTTTATTATGTGAATTTTAAAACCATCCGTGTCGGGGATCACTCTTCTGTCAATATGAGATGGTGAAAAACCTAATAATTGAGTATCAACACTACAATAACCTTTTTTTCTTGAATCTTCGAAAAGACAGAGTTCGCTAGAGTTAGAGTTTTTTCAGAGTTCGCTAACCACCTAATTGAAAATAACCATTCTTTCGATATCAATCGTGGTTTGCGGATTCTACACGTAAGCCGAGGGGGATTGCAGCTTGACAATTTGGAAATTCTCGAGATTAAAAAGTGTATAAAATTAAGTTAAAATATCATCAACAACCAAACCAATTTTAATAATAGCCCTCTGCTTAATATGTTTCCTAATTAAAATCCACCCCCCTCCCCTTGGATATCCAGACCCTGGCCTACCTGAAAGATTCATTTTCATTTTTTCCCCACCCCATTTACAATTGAATCACATCTCTCCCCACTTCTCTCTCCCTACCTCATTCATCTTATATTATTTACATTTGTACAGGAAATGTATTTTAGCAATTTAGTTTATCTTCACCTAACGATGAAGACGGCGGTCTTCGAAACCGATGGTAAACCCAAAAATAAACCAGTGGTGAACACAAAAATATAAAATAAGTGTTTTGTTTACTTATTTTACCTTTTACATACTACAGTAACCTTTTAATTTTCTGGCAGTTATGTGAACCAAGTGATTTTAAATAATAATTTCTACTACACCGGTACATAAACTGTAAAATATGTGGATGGTTGCCGGACAATCCTCGTAGATTCCAACGAGATTCAATGAGTCTCGATGAAGAGCAGGGTGAAGAGAAGAGATTCCTCGTTGGCTGGTAGAATTTTGTAGAAATAAAAATATTGTATGACGTTTCAGAAGACGAGAATATATTTGCTCCATTCTTTACGTTTAGCCCATCGCACATCGAAAACACCTCAATCGGAACGCTTATGCCGTCAGCCTACGCAAACTCAACGCTTGTTACGAGTTTATCGCGCGCAGAAGCCGTCCGATCATACAAAGTGATAGTGCGAGGACCAGACAAAGGGGCGTTTTATTACGATACAACAATATTAAAGCGAAGATTTTACAATGTTTCCAGGTGATATAAAATACTACGTGACACATACGTCCACTACAAAATCATTCGATACTATTTAAATAGCATTAACACAGCTATGAATTTTCATTGAATTGTTTACTTTTATTTATACTTGTCATAAAGTTAACTGTTAAATTTTAGTACTAAAGTTAACTGTTATAATCAGTGCTTTTTTTGCGATAGAGCGCAGTGGAGTGGCGCTCCACCACCTTTTTTACGCAATAAGTTTGACAAGACGTGAGCTCCGGCACCTTTTTTTTTTTTTTAAAAAAAAGCCTTGTCAGTGCTTTTCTTGCGGTGGAGCGCAGTGGAGTGGCGCTCTATCACCTGTTTTACGGTTTACAAAAAGCTTGACAAGAAGTGAGCTCAGGCACCTTTTTTTGAAAAAAAAAAAGCATTGTCAGTGCTTTTTTGCGGTGAAGTGCGATGGAATGGCACTCCAACACCTTTTTAACGGTTTACAAAAAGCTTGACAAGAAGTGAGCTTTGGCACCTTTTTTTTTTTTTTAAATCACTGGTTATAATTATTTTTGAGGACCTTGTTAGTACTTATTCTATTTAGTAAGAGGCTTGTCTTCCAATTGTTTTGAATAACACTTTTGTTGTATACAGTATAATTTGGTGAGGTTATTATCATGTAAATTTATTACTTTTTGCAGAAATATATTCCAGTCAATTTTAACACAAATTTAAAAAAAAAAACGATTTTAATGTTTCAACTTTGGGTGTTAAATCCACCACTGATCAACCTAAATGAAAATTTTACAGACTTATTCACACATGTTGTGATACTTATCGTCACAATGTATTTTACTTGTAAAACAATTTTGCTGGATACAATACTACCTGGTGATTTTATTGATATTAAGCAATATTTTCAAAACAACCAGAAAAAATCAAGAGGCTATAACATAAGTAAGAAAAAAAACTGAAACACTTTTTAAAAAATTGGATATCGATCAGAATTTGACCTCGCAATCCCTGAAAGTCATGTCATGTTTCCAACTAGACTACGGAGGTCATAAATATATTAAAAAAAGAATTATGAATTTAACGTTTCATTTATCTATACAAAATATCAAAATACAATAAAACATAAAAATATTAAATAGTCATACTCGTAACTCATTGCGTCTCATACAAAACATAACACATATCAATGCGATAGGTCACCCCTCGATCGGATATGATAGCTTTTCTGTATATATGCCTTCAGTTTTATTTATTTGTTGTGTGCAAGCTTTCGCACTTCCGCAATTACGCGGACTAAGGTAAAGCTGTAAAGGGAAGATCATACTTTCAAAAGCAAGGTCATAATTTCCAAGACATGGTCATGCTTCCAAGATGGTCGACAGATTTAAAATGCTGCAGCCTTTCATCACGTAGAGTTTTTATACGAAGCTGGATTTTGTATTTACTTCTAACACTTTAACCGGCTAGGTGCCTTAAGCGAGTTTACTCGCTCTCTGTTGCCGTGCCTGTTGGGCCGGCCGTACAAAATTAGCGAGTTAAATCGTTCAACTTTATGCCTGTTTCTAGCCAATGTCAAGTACTAATTCGAATAATCTAAAATATTGAACATATAGAGACATCTATTAAGATGATGAATATATATACTATAATATTACAGTTTACAGATATTATCGACTTTACAGAGATTTACCTAAAAGTTTCGCATGATAGTCGACATGTGTCTCTAATACAGGGTTGTCAGTTTTGCGTTTTACTTATATAAACGTTGAAATTTGAAATGATTTTATAGTTACATTATTTACTTTCCGTGCGTTATTAAAATAACTAATATTTTCGTGTTACATATACTTTTAATTCTATCAAATATTTTATTAACGCATGTTTCCGTATTTTCTATGATAAGCTGTGACAACCCTGACATTTTGTTAAAGTTTTGGTTGTGTTTTTCTGAGTGAACGGTGGCACAAACGACACATATTTGGTAAGTCTTCATAAGATCCTTTGAATATGTAACATATACAGAAAAGATAATTTGATTAGGTTTTATTTTTGCTAAAAAATTCACGGCCCTCCGCGATCAGCCATACTAATACCTTGCGGCACTTAAAGGGTTAAACAATAATTGTAGGCAGATTACAAGCTAAAAAATACGGTATATAAATAAATAAGTTCGAAAATAGACCTAGGCAGGCCGTTTGCTTATCGTGAATGCTAACCGTTACACCACGGCCGTTGATATGCGTTAATAAGATATTGATAAAATATTTTTCTAATTAACGTTGGTATATTCATTAAAAATATTTTTTACAGGACAGTATATCAGCACTGATTGCTAAGTACTCTGCTAATGGCTACATGGACATCTTACAAGAGAAGTGGTATGGAGCATTACCTTGCTTCAAATTGGCGACTGACTATGGAATTCAACCACGTCCCCTGGGTAATCAATTCATTTCATAGCTTTTTGTATTATTTGTATTCAGATCCCATAATTGGATGTCTCTATTGTAGCTTCCGAATTTCTCTCTGAGAGATGTTCCGTTGGAAAAGAGTAGAATTTTAAGGCCCATTTCATATTTGTGTAATAAATTGATTGTTCCGAACATACCCAATAAAGCAAGGTATTATGATAGGGCTTTTATCATTGATGGTCATGTGGCGTGGAATGGTCTGCTTTTTAGTTTTAAAGATATGGGGGGTGTGTGCAGCTTTAGGAAGCACTTTAAAACAACCCTTTTTGGAGGTATTGTCAAAATATACAGTCGTATGAACACTACACTACATCTAAAGCTGGATATGTTATTATAATATATCTAGAAATATAAAAAAGGCTTCTTTCGTTATGAAGTTCTAGGAATTGTAATAGATCTGGACAGTATCACACTGTATATAATATGCATTTGTAAAACTTGATGTACCTAGCACTCTGTGTTTGATGTAACAAACAAATAAAAAGTTTCATGGCCCACATAGTCAAGAACTGTCCCATAAAAGATTTTCCAGAGGGCTTAAAGCTGTTTATCTTGTCTCAGAAGGCATGGTAAAATGCGCTATGATTTTGGAAATATTTACTATACAAAATATGATTAAATGAGCTGAATATATGCTAAATGTATCATACGTGTACGAGTTTCTAGGACAAATTGGTAACTAACATTTAACTTTTTTTTTTAGATATTTTAATTTAAATGTTAAATTTCTTTATAATATATTGTAATATTACGTGCATTTGGGTACTTACATATATTTCGACTGTGTGAAAAAATTATTTCCTGTTTAAATAAAATTTCTACCAGACATGTATATTGGCATTTAATGATTATCAGTAAAAAAATCCTTTTCCGGAAATTTTGCACTTATCAATTTGTGCTAGAAATAAGACGATATGTACAAATATATTGTTCCAAAATCAAAAAACCTTTCTTTTTATACGAGTACATGATTCGTTCTATAATATCCCCTTGGGAGAGATTCTTTTTTCTATTTTATTTTTTTTAAATAATATTTTCTGTCTTGTATACATTTGCTGTACATTGGTGTGTTGAAACATAATACATTGAAAGATATATACGAACCATTATGGTAAGTTTTATTTTTCAGTGTATTGAATTGTTACCTTTATTTTTTTAAGTTTTGATATTTTATGTAAAGTAAGTGTCGTTCATTGTGTTAAATAAATAAATAAATTTAAGATTGTTTTAAAAATTGTTTATGTCTAAGAACATCTATGAGTCTTTCAGACATTTCAGAGATCTTTCAGACATCTATCAGAAAATCTAGAAACACCCAACATCCCTTATTAAAAGCTTCAAAATGTGACCAACAGGTGTAGCGGCTGTGGCGGGAGTGTTCATTCTGCTGGGCGTCGGTATGGCTGTGGGCTGCCTTATCCTATTAGTCGAGCATCTCTTCTACCGATACACGCTACCAATCCTAAGACACAAACCAAAGGGAACTATCTGGAGGAGCAGAAATATCATGTTTTTTAGCCAGGTAAGGTTTGAGAATTAGCTATTAAGGTTAGATGAAAAATATTATTTATATTTTGGAAGGGAAAATTTCCTTTAATGTATAGTTTGATTTACGAGTATATTGACAAAAAAATAATGATCATGAAAAATTTGATCAATTAGGTGACGAAAATTACTGATACGTTTGAGAACCTAACATGTAATTTTTTCATGAAGTTTTCATGAATATATGGAAGTTTAACACGAGCGTGATTAATTCCCGTCGAAATGCGTGCAATGAGAAGAATATGTACAAAGTTATTTAAGGCGAATGTAAACTAAGAACTGACTTATAAAGTATTATGAAGAAGATTTTTTTACTTGGCGAGCTTATTGACATGAGGCAATTTCTTTCAACCAACTAGAAAGATTTTGAGGTGGTTTAACTTAGCTGTGACGAAACCACAATTAATGAATAAAGGTAGGCAAAATATATCTACAGAGTGAACTTGACTGGAACGATGGCGTAATAGAGAAAGACCGAGGAAAGTGTGGTTGGACCTGCTAAATAACAATTACGACATCTTTGTAGTAAGTTGCAAACAACAGACTGATCATACTGTAATGTTATCAATAACAGAATATTCAATCATAAATTAGTTTATTTCTCCCCTAATTACTCACTAGTGGAATAACAAGGATATTTATTATTAAATATTCTAATATACAGTTTCATAAAGTAAAAGTTTTTGAAGTGAAACTTCTATAGGCATGGTAGAGCAAATTGGCCTGAACGTCACGAAAAGTGAAACCGTGTATTATATTAATATTAAATTTTTATTTATTATTATAAAATAATTTAGAAATAAAATATTATTAATTACTTTAATATTAATAATTATTTATTACTAATAATAATTAATATTATTAAGTGTATTATATTGTTACTAAAATTATTATTTATTTTTAAAATTATTATTAAAAAATTTTAAAATGTATTTTTTGTTATATGTTGTTTTAATATTAATATATTTAATAATTATTAATATCATTTTATATTAAATTTTTTATTTTATTTAATATGTATTAAAAATATAATGTGTATTTAATATATAATTATAATAATATATATATGTTATTATAATATTAAAAATTATATTATTATATTGTAATTAATTATAATATAATTAATTAATAATATAATAATATGATTAATAATACCTACATATAATTAATAATATAGTAAAAATAATATAATAATAAATAAATAATTATTTAAAAATAGTTAATTTAATAATAACATAAAAATATTAATATATTTAATATAAAAAAATATAAATTAAATAGTATTAAGTGTATTATAGTATTATTAAAATTATTATTTATTATTAAAATTAATATAATATATTATTAAAATTTTTTTTTTTATTTAATTAAGAGAGGTTTTCTTGAATTAAATTCCACATAACCATTTCCTAATCCTAAAAATAATCGTTATCAAATGGAAAAAAAGCAATGTTTAAAATCAACTTTTCCTAGGAGCTAAGAAGTTTCACTTCTACCGCGCGAGAGTCTCACGCATCTGTTTTTTTTATATACAATGATAATTAAATACAAAACAAACATATATACATTTGTTTATTCAGCTTTTTGAATTTTTCAGTTTCCAGTTATCAAAATGATTGAATTATGGTTAAGTACGAGTAACTATTATACTTTTATTCAATATATTTTTTCAGAAATTGTACCGATTCATCAACTGCGTGGAGCTGGTATCTCCTCATCACGCGGCTAGGGAATTGGTCCACACGTTGAGACAAGGCCAGATCACCTCACTCTTCCAGAAGAGCGTAAAAAGGGTAGGTTTTCTGTTTTCAATTCACCTTGTTTTCACTGCGAAATTATTTTTTTATGTAGAAAAGAAATATATTTTTATGGGAAAAAAGTCACAAAACTATTGATCACTTTTAATTTTGAAAAAATATTTTCAAACTCTATGGTAAATTAAATCTACATAAAATTGTGTTTAAATTTTAAAAATTCAAACAAATATTAAAAAAAATAATATTGCATCACATATTCATCTTTAAAACTAAGCTATATTTCTGTGGCGTTATGGCAGAAGTTGATATGTCCGTTGACATCCTCCGTTGTTTAGTTAATAAGATGCTGGATTTTCGAGATTAATCTGGGGTTTCGGGCTTGATTCCCGATGGTATACGAAAAAATATATAAAAAAAGTAAGTCCCAGTCTCTCGCATACATTTAATCCATGTGCTTTTTGTGGTAGTATTGTCAACACATGCGATGATGAACTGCGAGTCACGTGCCTATTATAATGATTCTTGATACCGAAAGACCGATCAATGGGACCAAAGACAATGGTGTTTACCAACCTCTTCTACGTATTTTCTTTACCATGTGAATAAATGAGTATCATGTTTCGCATATACTAACATAACGGTTCACTCGTGTGACTCCTCACCTGTAGCGTTATACCATCGTTCGACTTATTTTAATGACATATTCATAATGGGGGAGGGGTATCATTCCATGCTGCAAGTGGTGTCACAACATGAGAACGACGTAATTGAAAATATATTGAACAAACGAAGGTGTAACGCCACATGAGCTTGTAATATTTTCGTATGTCTTCGAAATCAACTCAATTTATATTTCATATTACGAATGTATGAATTTAAGCCAATTTTCTGTCTGAGAAATATAATTTTGGGTATTCCACATGATTATAACATGATTTTTTTTCTAATTTTGGGATATGTCATCTGATTATACCATATAATAATATCAAATTTATTCTAATTATTGAATATGCCACCTGATCTAATTTTGGGATGTCCCGCATGATTTATAATATGAAGTGTGTTATAATTTTAGGATATTTCACATTTTTATAAAATGAACTAATTTAGAATATTCGAAATTCGTTTTTGTGTTATCAACGCTTAGATTAAAAAAAGACATTGGATTCCAAGTGGAATTTTAATGGGACCGATTATAAAGGAATCCGGTTTCAAGTATATCCCAAATCCATTTATAAAAAAATTATAAATAAATGCGTATATATTCGTCGAGTCTTACTTATATAGTAGTATACTCGTAGATTTATTTTTCGACAATAAATAATTTGTAAATATATTTTTTGTGGTACATATATCTATATTTTGGCTTTCAGATGTAAATAAATCGTGATTTTTAGGACGTACAATTCTTAAAATCAACCTACATTTTCCTTGTTTATTATACAAGATTCAGCTTGTTTTTACAATATTCAACTTGCATGCATGGAAAATTATTTTTCAAGCCAAAATAAAATCATGTTATTAACAACTGGATTACGAATTGGATATTTTTATATCTTAAGCCAGGGGTAACCAAACTTTTTGAAAAACGGGCTGGATTGAAATTTTTAAAAACATGAGGTGCCGGACGATAAATATTCTTATTGAAATTCTATTAAAACATTAGTTTACATTGCATGTGTAAACAAATATAGTTTATATTGGAAGTCACCAAATCACAATAGAATAATCGTTGTCGTGTATTCACAACCAAATCACAAAATTTTATAAAATTAATATTTCTTATATATAATATTTATGAACAAAAGTCGGGGGCCGGATGTAAAAGTTTGGAGGGCCGGATCCGGTCTGCTAGCCGTAGTTTGGTGACCGCTGTCTTAAGCGAATTCAAAGTATATTATTTTCAAATGCTTATTAGTGGGTCGGACTTTTTTGCATTAACATGTTGATTGAAACTTCGCGATGCGAATTATCAAAATAGGTTATGGAGGAAACTAATATCATACATTTAAAAAAAAAAGGTTTTACATTAAGACAATTCCAACAGTCACGATATTTATAAATTTAAAAAATATATCTAATCCAATATAGATATCGTACAAGTAAGCTACCTCTGTATATCGATGTGTACGGTCTTGAGTAAGGATTAGTACGTAATACTAATAAATTCGATTACAATACTTAAAATCTTAAATCAAATGTTCTCATTAAGCACCAGTTTACTTATTTGTTTATTTCTTTTCAACATATCCGAATTAATGATCCTGACATATTGAAGAGCGTGACCGGGAGATAATACTGTCTTCGGTCTCAATAATCGAGTCTTCGGGTTTAGAACCACCAGAATAGACATTTAATTTGTTGTTCGTAATTTTACATATTAGCAATACTATATTAAGTCAAAATGCAGTTATACCAGACAAACTCTTTTCCAGGACGGACTATTTTATCACATTGTGACCTTTTTTGTTAAGTGCTATCGGAAATGGAACCCAAAACATTCGAGTGAAAGTAAAGCGTCATAACAACTGGGCCACGGAGGTCGATATCAGTGGCTGAGATGGTATGACGTTTACCAATTAAAAATCTGGTGAAGACGGGACAAACACAATTCTATTCTCCATAGCACTTTTTTGGTTATTAAACATAGTTCAAGCTTGTTTTTGTAACCTTTTTTATATATTTCGTGAGATATATAATTTATTCAAACTTTTTTCAAATATTAGTCTCCATTTTTACAACCTAAATATTTATATTCCGTCATCCCGTAATTACTATTTGATTTTAACTTTAAAAAATAAATAGAAAATATTTGTGTTATTTAATATACATTGTTTTAAAATCAAGCAACCAGAATTAATTGACAAATTTAAAAACTTTCTCACAATGATTTTATTTTCAAAATGCTGTGAACAATGATTCCTGCCATGTAATACCCTTGTTTCAGAAGGAACATGAACAGCGAAGACGAAGAAAGAGTAAAGCACAATTTTTTGAGATGATTCAGGAAATAAGAAGGTTTGACATTTTTTTTATTTTAGATTATCTTTTCTAAAAAAATCAAATCTATCAAAAGAGTATTAAAGAAATATGAAACACTGTTTATTCCACTTTATATAACGATATAACCCTACCAGTTTCAAGGTTCAAGGCACAAACAAGACGTCTTGTTTGTGCTCCCCTGAAGACGAGGTGAAAACCTTGAAACCGGTTGGGTTATACCGTTACATAAAGTGGAATATACAGTGTTTGATAAAACAAATTGCAATGTATTTAAACCTCCGCAATGTTAATGTATTAACTGTAAATAGTATAAAAAATATAACATTGCTTTATATGAAAAACTTGAATTCAGAAAAATCGCACAGGCTGTATGAAAAGACATCGATATAAAGGAGACGAATGATTTATGTCGGTAGGAATATCTGTCGGCAAGGAAACGACTTGGTAGTATGTATGTGTAGCTTTGCTTTATCATAGCATACGCTTATATGTAATATATTTTTAAAGAATATTTTAAACATTTATTACAAACTTTTCTCATTTTCAGAGTGCAACAAGAAGAACGTGATCAACCGCTGGAAGCAGTCACAGAAATAGACTCCGAGACCACTTCACCAACGCAACCTAACTCTTTGGCATCTCCCCCTAAGAAGCTGAACTTTTTATCTTTATCCAGCATCGAGAATAAAGTCAAATCTCCCCTAAAATCTAAAATATTTAGTAAGGATATATTTAAGAGTCCGAGAGCGAAAAATAAAAAGAGAAAACAGAGCGCTACTGGACTCAACGTTAGAAGATTTAGTACAGACAGTGTGTTTAGCTCTCATTCTATGTTAAGATTCGAAAATACAAGTGTAGCAATAGGACGGAGATTAAGTAAGGATACAGCTTGCCTCACAAATAGTCCACCTGATATTAATAGCAGGCGATCAAGTTATATGGATTTCGACAAATTTGGTTCGCGAAGTCCAAATGTTTCCAGTGATAGTTTAGATGTAGGTAAAAAATTAGCAACTATACCAAAATATAAAGGAAAACAATTTTTAGAATCATCTCCGAGTAATTTTGGAAAATATAATAGAAATAGACCAGGATTAGGGAGCGTATTCGGTCAAAATGACGGGAGATACCCTATGGAAGCCAGATCTTTCCAAAACGTATCTGAACGTGAAACTGAAGAAAACAAACAAGATACAGAAACCTCAACAAGCGTTGATGATTTACATTCTAAACCAGAATATCCGCAGTCAGAAATACAAAGGAAACATAAGAAAACATTTGAAGAACTTCAAGAGCATTTGAATAAGAGAGGGGAAATGAAAAGAGGAGGTAAAACTCCAGTGAGACGTTGTTACAGCCAACAAACTGAGGGAAACACAAGTCGAAAAAATCATCAAATAAAAATCCAAATTGAAGATCATTCATCTCCATCTTCTAAAGAAAGATTCTTGAGACAGAGACACAAAAGTTTGGAATCCGATGACAACAGAGAAGAACGAAAACATCGACCTAGGACTCCAGAATGTTTTCCGAAAGATTCATCACCTAGAAATTCTGAACGTTCCTTTGGAGAAGCATCTGAATTTGGCAAAGATTTACATGTTCCAGTTGCCAGATCAAGAAGTGGCTCGAGTTCTGATCAAAGCTGCAGATCTACTTGTGATGATAACTTACCGCCTGCGCCGCCATATCCTAACGTAGCACCAAGAACGTCAGACGGAAAATCCCCTTTAGAAAGACTTACTAGAGAAGAATTAGTCTTACTTTGGAGAAGTTCCGAATCGGAATTAAGAAGTCACTTCTTGACAGCTCTAAGAGAAAAAGAAAATTCGGAGCCACCTTGAAATTGGGAACTTTTTCTCTGGAGATCGATTGACCCAACTTTTACCTCAAATTTGACACATTTGAGGAGTTTGAGTAGTAATATCCTGTATCTCAAGACAGGTCGATATTTTTCATAATTTTGGCATCGAATAGTGCATGCTTAAGTGCTAAATTATAGAAATGTTACATTAAATGGCGGAGAAAATAGATACAAAATTAGATTTTTCTGATTCAAAATGAACAACGTATATTATATTATAAAAAAATAATTTTTATTATTATATATCAATTAAATAGAAGTGACGGGTAATAAAACATAATTTTAACCACCATATTTTTTGCAAAGCTCTTAATATCGTTATATATATATTTTATGAATTAATAATTTACTATCCAGAGATGGTTAAAATTATCTTTATTTGCTTCAAAATTAGAGAAAAGATAGTTTCATAGATATATATTATAAATTGTTGTTAGTTTGAAAATCTCAAAGAATATTTATTAAAATATAACAATATAGTTTATGCTATTGTAAATTTATAAAATTGAAACTGCCATTTTAAAGCTTATCATTTAAAAGTGTAATCACGAGAAAAAAAAACACTCTTTTAGATATAAAATGATAAATCTTTTTAACGTAATCTTAAAAGTAGACAATTTGAATACCAAAAAATCGCGAAATTTGGACCAAGACAAATGAAATATTTATGTATTTTAAACCAACATGTGGGGTTGTAAACTAAAATGTACAAATTTTTATTTTGAATTTTAACGAGAATGAAGAGAAATTGAAATTATTTAGTTTAACTCAACATATCTCAAGTAAAATATTTCCCTATCACTTTAAATCAAATAATGAATTTGTGTAGAATATAAAAAAAACATTTCTAGTGATTTTTCACATCCCAACCCCCTTGGAGGTGAATTTGATCGCGATTTTGGATATTTATGGAATAAATTGTCTAGTGATACTTGAAGTCTTATGCACCTTTTCTCTCTTTTAAAAGTAGCTAGTATTTCAGAATATTTTTAAAATTTCGTAGTTTAGCTGAATGCTAAAATACATCATATTTAAGAAATGCGTGGGTGATTTGTTCCTATATTTGAAGGGAATGAGTGAATATAAATGATTCTTAATTAATAATTTTAAATATGTTATCCATTTAAAGTTTATTTTCTTTACTGAACTTATTCCTCACGATTTCGACCATATCTATATTGTCAAATTAGTAAGAATTTTATTCCACAAATTGAAGTAAAACTTTTAAATTAAACTTTTATAATCGCGTTTATTTACTTTGAACGTTCGGTTTTCGATTATTGAATTTTTTTTATTTATCAAATTATTGACCATATTTGTCCTCATTTCACTTGGATCATATTAACAAATATATAATTATTTTAAATATAGGACACGCAAAAATGAACACTAATTCGAAAATCAAACTAAATAATTCTTTTTTCGAAAAAAATAAATAACATTTCTATCATTTTGCGCACTTGTCAAAAAATATTATTCTTTACGGAACGACTTTGTGTTTGTCGATGTTTGGTTAAATTGTGATTTATATGTGGTTGGAATCTAGGATTCGAAAATATTTTTTTTCCATTCAAATGCAAAATGTAAGTTTTAAATATTTTTAAACTAAAATATTTTGGTTTTTTTATTTAGCACACATGCATAGTCTTTAGTTTCTGAACATTCACAAAATTATATAAGGCATTGTATCTCTACCGTTTTAGCCTTGCAACCACCCAAAAGACAAAAATAATAAAATTAAGACTTCACGACTTCCCTGCGAAAACTAAAAAAAAAACATATTCGTTTTTCTCAGTAAACGTATTATTTTCCTTTTGTACACGTACCTTATTTTTATTTTCGCGACCCCCTGATATTTCACCGCAACTCCTCTGGGGGTCACAAATCACAAATTGAGAAACAATGCTGTAAGATATGGAAGACGAAATAAAGCCTATTTACAATATTTTACCATATTTCATTTCTATATTTCGATGTATTCCGGGCAAAACGATGATAATATCAAATTGCCAATTTAACAAAAGGAATAAAAAATGATTAAATTTTTAAGTAACTGATTTTATAGCAGTTATGGAATATACATTTTCAAAATTGGTTTGAATTAAAAACTAAACTGTCAAAACGCAATATTTTCTCCTGGTTTTCGAAGTTACTCCTTTTTTTATCTCTCGTGTAAAATTGGCATTTCAAAGGAATTAACGCCCTTTTGCCTAAAATGCACTGATATTTTTTTCAAGTATTTGTTGTTTGTATAGTTATACTAGCATTAATTTATCGATGAAATGTGTTTTTTAGAGAAAAAGGAAAAAAACCATGGTTTGATATTAACAAATCTTGAATGATAATAGAAAACTTTTCGCACAACAATATTTCCGTCATATTATATACAAAGTGCCTAAATATAATTTAATTGAACGTGATTGATTGAATACAAATTTAATATTTAATTTTTGTCTTTTTTTCAATCAATATACATCTACTTGTTAATTGAAATTAAAAAACATGAAAAATCTTTAGCTTTATTGAGTTAAAGCTGTTTTGCGCTATAATGACTTCGTCAAATCATGCTGACAGCTCATTATATGTCAAAACATTTGTTGCTGAATAAGTTAAACTAAATATACATTTTTATTTCAGATTTACTCCACACAGTAGACTTTTATCAAATTAAAGGTAGTTGATCAATACAATATAATTCTTTGAGTTTTATTTTTAAGAGATTTATAGGTTGTTTGTATTGATTTTTGGACTTGGGTGTCTTCAATTAAATTTATTTGAACGCCTTGATCATTGTTCGTAATTTTCAGAATCCAACTGTTTTTTAATCATAAGTGAAATGTATCTGTTAATTGTATTTTAGTGAAATATGTTTATTTTATATTATGATAAATTAGGTGATTATTTAAAGGACAAACGTTTTTTAAAAATGTAGGGTATGAAAATTATTATACATATTCATTAAAATTTTATTTTATCAATATTATGGTTTATCAATTGGAATTAAAGTTTCTTGGAAGGAAATTATTTATTTTTGCATAATATTATTCAACTTTTGTGATCTCCTTTAATTCATTTATTTACATTATTTGAATGCATTGGATTGTCAATGAAACAGCTGATAAAAAAAAATTTACCTTTTCTGTAAAACAGTGATTGTCAAAGCCAAACAAAATTCATAATTTATGCACCATTATCACTATCTGTAAATTAACTTTGAAGCTTTCTGAATTGAGACATTCACATAACATCCAAATATTTTAAATCACAATAAATTTGTTACATTATGGTTCCAATAAATTGATAAATAAATACTAAAAAATACACTTGTTAAATATATGTGTGTTTATAAAAGTGCTTTATAGAATACCTTTATGATTCAGAAATCTGAAAAAACATAATGTACTTGTGTTACGTTTTCATTTAACAAAATCACCACGTGAAGGATCTTAATTTTAGCATGCAAAACATGTGATGTTATGCGAAAAGGGGCCTTATGACGGCAAAGTAAAGTTTACACGAGAGCTACACAAATAATGTGAGAGTTGGATTGTTTTTTAATCATTGTTGATGTGGTGCGAGTATCTCGCAAAATAAACACATTTGAAATAAGTAAGTTTTAATTCACCAATGAAATAAAAATAAAAGAAGGTTGAAATAATTATTTAAAAATAATTACATGTCATAAAACACAATGAAAGTTTGACATAAAAAATCAAAGAAATAAATTCCCTTCATATTTTGCTAGTGGTGTAAATTAACCAACTTCACGATTTTCTCAATTAACCTACTCGATAGGGTTTACTAGTTCTAAACTTGTAATTGTTATCAAATTCAATAACAGATGAGAAGTGTAAAATTATTATACTAATATTCTAGATCCTTTTAATTTTTATGTCATTTTTAAATAGGGATATGTTCATCCTAAAAATATTATCAAAAAACATTTTCTTAAAATAAATATCACGTGAAAATACGCCATTTAAATCTAGTTTAGTTTATATACACATAAGATCCTGTTAGCACATTGTTTACTTCATTATTGAATTAAATCTGGAAAAAGATATATTTATCCCGTATTCCCTTCCAGTATCTTAAAACAGGCTTATTCGTTATTAGATTCAACCATATAGTATTTGTTTAGTTATTAAGCTTAATGGTGCTGTTACGCTTACAGTTTACTAGATTTAAATATCTCCAGAACTCGTCTTAAAACATAAAATGAGTTAATGTGTTGTTTTCAATGCCTTCTTTTAATGAAAATTAATTTTCATTAAAAGCGGGAAAACACCTAATATATAGTATCATGCAATTTTTTTGACACATTAAATTCATGGTGACATGATATATATTTTGCATTCTTTATTTTTTATTTAAGTCAGTAAAACAGTTATCTGTAATATTAAATACATGAATTGTAAATTAAAATACTTTGATATTTAATATTATTATCCAATTTATAAATTTTTTTTAATTTTAAGTTTAAGGTATTCAAAAATGAGAATCAAGAAATCATTACCGGAATTAATGAATATAAAATTATATTTAATTTCTATTGTAGTTAAACAAATGTCAAAATTAACCAACATAATTCAATGGCCAAATATAATTATTTCATTAATCTTGATACTAATTAGCGAATTATTTTATTATATTGCCATTGTATAAGGTACAACGTACATGGCCAACTTTTCCAACTAAACAACCTTAAGTGGAAAACAAACTGAAACCTATTTTTGAGAAAAGAATACTAACGGGAATTGATTCCGCAACCCCCGTGTAGGAAGACATGTGTCTTACCAACTAGGTCACGGATGTCATCATACATACTTATATGATGACCTCAATGACCGGTATATCTTCATTTAATTCAATAACCCTCTCAATACATTTATTAACAATTTTTTTTATTTATTTTTTTAATTATGTATATTATTCATATAAAATGTGATATTTTTTTCACCCATTTAATATGTTTATAAAATAACTTTATCAAACTCTAAATATTGGCGCTGATATCTACAACAGCTCATTCACGTATCTACAATGGCTTTATGTATGAGATTATTGACATTCTTTGGACGTTGTGTCACAAAATTGAAAGTAAGTCACGTTTTATTTTATATATACTTTTTTTCAGAAATGCTTTTAAAAGATAACATTTCTTATTGTTTTTTAATCATATCTTCGATCAACGAGTTAAAAATTCTACCTCGAGTTTTGTATGTCTTGTTTTATATAATCGTATGTAATAAATTTCACAATTAAATCTCACCATTTTTTTTCTTTAATCATAACAGTAATAATTATTCTAATACATGTTTATGTCAACATTTTATATTTTTTTAAATACAAAATATCAAAATTATTTGAAAACATTATGTCAGTATGTTTTTATTTTGTGTTTCACATATTTGTATTTATTTTTTTATTGAGGGTTAAACGAGAAATGTTGCAGTATAAGAATGTTTATAAAATGATAGAATTTGGTGTTATTCAAATTCAATGAATATTATATTTTCATTCGTTGGCAAAAAAAACTATTATAAAAGCAAAATATTAAATGAAAAACCTATGATATTGTAAAGATTCTCATGCGAATGAGATTAATTTTAAAAGAGTAGACAATATAGAACCATTTCAAAATACAATTATTATTCAAATATTTACTGTAAAAAGTTTTATGTGTTTGTTGAATCGAAACAAATATAAAAATAAATAATAGCCAAATGCGAGTTTTATTTCCTTAGTTTTAAAAATTGCGTATACGTCTAAAATAGCATATGTAACAAATAATGGACAAATATGTTCATTTCTCCCTTGAATGCGGTCATATGAGCTTGTTTGCGCGAACTGCACAGCGATCAACCAATGTCAAACAGTAATGCAGGTAGGTAACCGAATAATTTGAACCTCTTAAAAATAATTTACGCCCTACTTACCCGTAGGCATGGTACAATCAGATTACGGTGGACCCAAAGATAGTTCATGAGCAGCTAGCGTTATAACTACGGTCAAGTGGGAATCAGCCTTAAAGCTTAATGTTTTGGGAGCACAAACATATGCAGGATTGTAGAAATTGAAACTGTACTGTGACGTAATAGAGAATAACATTCATCAAACATTATATGACCATTGTTTCTAAGGTATGGTAAAAAAAAACTATTGTACTGAGAACCTAGAACTTAATCAATGTTCGTTTGTTATATTCAGCAACTTCAAAAAATGACATTAACATCCGATAATATAAAAAATCCAAAGTATGGAAAACATTTGGTAATTTGATAATAGTCGAAAAGACCAAATACGAGTAGACATGTATGTTAAATACATACAAAAAAATGTAAAAGTCAAAAACATCAAAAATGTCAAAAGAACTTCACAACATAAAAAATTCTTAACTGATTAAAAATATTTAAAATAAATCCCCCCACACCCTTAGAAAAAAAGACAAATACGGTGGTCTACAGAGTGAAAATACATTTTATAGTTTTTCAATCATGAATTTAAAAAAAAGTATTGTGAAAAATAATATTTTTTTGAAAGTACAGGATTATTGTTTGATATATACTCGTGTTAACAATATCCTGTACCATAATATCCTTATCAATTATGCGATATTCTGTGAGAAGGAAAACTACTGTGCTATAAGATGCTAACTATCTTTATCATATCAGGGTAATTCTCTTTAAATAATCCCTTCGATATACTGATATGAGAATATTTTATGATGTTATACATGACATATTGGTTTTGACTACCTGTTCCTTTTCCAAGAAGATTTACCAATAGGAAATTCTCTTAACAGCAGGGGTCGTTGAAATGTTGAATGGTACCTATACTCAAGAAAATGTAGCATGGTTCCTGTGACATTTGAAATGTCATATCTCAAAGGGATGGGGTAAAACAGTTTTTTTTACAAATCGAATAGTTTTTTATAAATCGAAAAATTGTTTTCTCTAAGCTGATGTTTTAATTCCCAATTTTCATTATACTGACTTTCTAATGTATTGTAGAATAGATTTGTATCCATCTTTAAATAGGCCAAGATCCACTTTGAATTAATAATAATTACAAACATTTAATTTTATGTACAAAAAAAATGCAAAATCCAATTATCATATACCTCACCCCTAGCCAATCCAGACTAACGTAGTGACTTTTGACGAACGTCACCAAATATTATTTGATTTTAACAAACTGACATATTTTTGCTAATTTGTAACAATATGTATTAATTTGTTAATATTGTTAGTTTTATGTAATGTATTTACCTAAATAACTTGCTATTTATTAGAATCGAGGCTTATATTAAAGTTGATAAAATAATTCAAATTACTGAACGTTGTTACAAGGTTGTATTGGGACAAATTTGTGAAACGTCACAGGGACCATGCTAGATTTTCTTTAGTATAGCTTTATTGATTTGTTGATATAGATTTTATTGTCATTTCTGTATACAGATCACAATGATTGCTTCCTTAATTTTGGAAACTTCTAATTAGATTGTTAAAATTGTTAAAATATCACCTTCTTTAGTAATTTTGAAAATTAAAAAGTCAATAATCCATTCAAGATTCTGATGAGAAAATTTTATTGTGAAATAAAATATAGGTCTTTAAAATATAGGTCTTTGAACAGTCTGAAAATTTTGATTTACATTCCTAAATTAATGCGTTCTTGATCAGCCGACTGTTTATTTATTGGGAATTATCGACGTTGCTGGGTCTTGCAATCGAAGACCCCCTCACTATTCTAATGTCAATTCAGTTGGAAACCGAAGCTGTGCCGTGGAGTTTTCCTTTCTTTCTTGTTACACACCAGCAAACTCACCGCCAACACCGGTGTACTGGATTCGATAGCACACCTGAAGTGAGAGGATCGGAGAACATCAACATATTTTTTTGCTTTTTTTTTTCAAAGAATAGATATGTTTGAAGTCATGGGTACCCTTGTACCGTCGAATACTAGGCAGAAAAAATGACTGTGTTATTCAAGGGTTCGAGGGCACAGCGAGGAGTTCGAACCGATACCTTTCGTACAGAAATCCAGTGCGTTAAAGCACAGCCATGCACTTCAATTATAAGGAATTTATCTCATTTGTTGTATGAGGAAAGTTATAAAAATATATATATATACAAAAATTTTATTTACAAAAAAATATATATTTAAAAAATTTATCTCATTTGTTGTATGAGGAAAGTTGTAAAAATATATATTTACAAAAATTTTATTTACAAAAAAATATATATTTACAAAATTTATCTCATTTGTTGTATGAGGAAAGTTGTAAAAATATATATTTACAAAATTTTTATTTACAAAAAAATATATATTTACAAAATTTATCTCATTTGTTGTATGAGGAAAGTTGTAAAAATATATATATTAACAAAATTTTACTCAGATCTTCGACCTTCACAAAAGAAATTTTTTAATATTTTATGATTAACACTACAAAATTTTTTATATATACCAATGATGAAATATTTGAAAATATTCTTCATCACCATCAATCATACCATGTTCCTATTGGGGTAGGCAGAGAAAAGATCTCTACTTTATTTTATCCTGGAACAAATATTTTGCTTCTGCAATGTCCGTACACCATGGCATGGTATTATAAAGGCTATTAACTCTTTCCACTTTAAGAATTTGATTCATTTGATCATGTCACAGTTTTAGGTCTCCCTTAACTTAACCGTACATTCTTAACTATTTGTGTACTTAGATTATTTTTGTAAATTATTTAATTATTTCTGCGAAGCCAAACAATCTCGATTCTCCTTTTTCACCACTCCAACACTGCATCTTCTTTCAATCCATATTCTTATGCCCTCATTCTCTTTCAAGCATTGTTTTTTTTTCAATACAATTTACAAAAATTCTTAAACATTAATCTTAGTTTCATCCCTTTTGCTACGCCCTTGTTTCCTTTACATGCCCTGATGAGTAGCCATCTTTGCTACTCTTGAAATGCTCCGATCGGTTAACACATTGTATAACCCACTGTTCACTGGATTACTGTTCACAATCACAATGAGAATATTATTCTCTTATATAGACTTCAACAGGATACTTAAGCTAGATAACTTCAGAAGATATTACTCTTTTGCCTCACCTACATATATTGTCCTATTAACATATATGTAGAACCAACCTACCTTTATAGTTATGTTTGTGTAATTTGATGAATTTATTAATTATGAGGTAAATATTTTTTGTATTTTAATTTAGCGGATGGATTTTGTCAGTAAAGCTATACCACCTGGCTTTAACGAAGTGCTCTGGAAGACCTGCAAATCTCTTAATAGGTTCCGAACAGGTATTGGGAGATCCAATGATAAGATAGTAAAATATGAAATGTTACATGATGGATATATAGACTCTGTATATGCTACGAGAAGCAGTCCATGCAGAACTTACAGAAGTGTCCGAGGAACCCGGTGTCTTGCACCAAGGCGTATTTGGTTCATGGAACCCTCAGTGCTGTCCAGGTGGCAGAATTTAATGCTATTGACACGACAAGAAGAAATCATTGTTTATTTTACCAATTGAACAAAAAAAATCATATAAAAAAAAATCGAATCTTGCTTGAGGTAGTTTAGAATAACATCACTCTATTTGGTGTTCTTCAGCGTTCATTATTATCATATATATTCATCTGCATTTTCTTAAGTGATTCATGTAATTAAATTTTACCTTACCTATATTTATTTGCTCGAAAACAAAATGTGGGCTGGTCATGAAAGAATAACAAAAACACAGGATGCATTGTTAATTGATTTTAATACAGACAATTCATGATATTATATTTTCTAAATACATACTTAATTAACCATTGGTAATGTTTGGATATTTTAAATATATTTCAATAATAAAACAATGCAACACTTATACACAAATTATACTCAAGAAAGTAAAGTACTACCACATAGGTGCAGATAATATATTTTGTATATATGTATGTTCCTAGAAAATAAGATTTCTCACATGGCTATATATATAAAAAACTGTTTTAATGAAAAATTAAATGTTAAGTAAGTACTGAAAATATATAAAAATATGTTTTCTCACTTAACAAAATCAAAGGGTTAAATAAATCCATTTGAGAAAAAATTGTAAGCCTTATTAACATTTATTTCGTTTTATTTTTATGGACAATCACATGAAAGTATTTTTTTATGAGACAAAATTATTTAAGTGTTTATTAACTATGCGATTTTGTTTACGAAATCATTTGAAAAACGTCTTTGCCGATTCAATACTGTTCGAAATTTTTAAGAAACATTTTTTGATTTCATGTTGTCAACAAACAAAATTTAAGTTGTTAAAAAATTAAAAAAAAAAAAATCAAAAGTTTTTGCCATTTATTCGTTGTCAAAATATACTCCTATTTTTTCTTTCAAATGCCAATTTAAACATCAAACTGATACTTCGATTGATACTTCTTTGTTCATTTTTTCTCCTTTTAATAAAATGGTTGATAATTTAAAGTAAAAAAAATGGAATGAATCAAAAAACAGTTCTTTAAATCCTTCAGTTATTTCATTCTTTTTTTCCATAAAAAATGACATAGAGTTATATCATAAAACATTCGTTATTAATTAATAATAATTGTAATATTTTGACTTGTAACATTTCAGAACAGGAAAATATTTTTTTTACTAAATGCAATCGCTTTATTGCCTTGAAGCCACATTATTGGAAATAATGTGATTACAGTGTTATTGTATACACGCGCCAAAAAGTTCCAGGTGATAACAATCAGAAATGTCAAATTATTTTCTTTTATCGTTTTTATTTTCTTTTTATAATAAACTTCATATCTACTCGAACCAACATGATATGCTAAATGCTAAAGTACGTACAAGTATTCCAAACTAACTTCTCTCTTAAATATTCGATATGCCCCTCAATTTCTTTTAGATATTTTGTAAGCGAGCGATTTAAAGTAATTGTAAACATTTCTCTTAAGATTTCAAAAGCCAACGTTAAGGATTTACTCACAATCCCAAATATATTTTTGATTCATTTTTACAATATAAATGACAAACATATACCAAAATAATCAGCAATGCGACTTTTGAAAAAAAAAACTTAAAAAATGCAAATTTGCCTGTTATATTTCATAATAGTTCAAATTAGTAACGTTCTAAAAAATTTATTTCTACATATTTACAAAACATATTTTCTATTGAAAGCCTACATTTAACTTTTAATTTCAAAAGCTTAAATTTTAAGAAATCAAGGTTAAATCAACTATGAAATGTTTCAAAACTAGATATTTTGAAGCTCATTGTCTCCAAATTATTTGAGATTTAGTTTTTTTAAAAGTATCTAGTTCATATTATTTATGAAGTTATATGAACTAGTGTTTCAATCCACCCTCTTTCATTTGAAATAAAATATTTTATTTAAAATGCACAGAGATGAAAATAAAAAGCTTAACAAATTTCTCAATGGGTCATGTGAGAATGGAAATTACCAGCCTATAAGAAAATTAATGAGAGTATGAAAATATTTCCTTTAACTAAGAACAGTTCTACTTGATTTAATGTTAAGTAGAAAAAGCTTCTAATGTAGAAAAAAACGATCATACATTTTTGTCACATTGATACATCTACTATAAGAAAGTATTACAAATACATTGATACGAAGATATAAATAGAAAAACAATTTGAAGCAAAATTATTGACCGTTAAAAAAGTAACATCTACTTTATTGTATATGTATATAATGTACACGAATGTTTTTTTGTCAAGAAAAGTATTCAAACTTTTACGACATCAAAAACTTGGTCACAGCACTTGATGATTTTTCGTGATAATACAAATACTTTTATATTTTCCCTCAAAATATTACACAACATCGAAAAGTTTATTCTCACATTAATCCCATAGCTATAAAATAAACCAAATCGGAAGTGTCCGAAACCGAAATAAACAATATATTAAAATGACACATTGGATTGGGTTTTTTTCTTAATTGGAAATATTTTTTGTAAGCAACATTTGTTATAAATATACGAATAAAATTTTCAGTTTGAGAATTTGTAGAATGAATAGTTTAAAAATGAAAAAAACAATGAAAGATTTGTCTTTTATTTAAAAAAAGACTGCTTTGAAAGACACATACATTTTTTTTTTTAAATATTGTCTTAGTCCATAAGTGAGTGTTCTACCTTAGTCAACATGCAAGCAGATACAATTCTGAAAGGTCTTCCTAACTTACAAGTATTTTCTTATTTCATATATACACAGTATTCACATTCAGCATTACATATTTTTAATATATATGCTCCGAAACATTTTTATTCGTATAATAATTGTCATTTTTAACACTATTAATTTTTTTAATAACACGTAGTGTTACATTAAAAATATTACACATATTCCATAGAAACAATCAACGAAGATAATAACAGTTTACAGTTATACACATTTTAATAAACATGACATAGAATAAAATAAAACTTACAGGACCTATTCAAAATTAACTCCAAAGTAAGGTAAACTGAAATCTATTCACATACATAATATCTCTAAATGCATTATGAAGGATATGAAAACATTGAAAATTCAGTGTGTTTATGTAAAAGATGAAGTTTTAAAAGAAATATTTTCTAAGTTGTCTAAAAAATGTGTCAATTGAATTTATGAGATTTTAGAAAGAAAACAAATTAATGAATATTTTGTAATTATTTTCGATACCGAGAAAAAACAGAATACATATTTAATATGATTTAAAAATATATGTATATTGATAAACACATGTATGTGTCAGTAACTTAATAAGTAAATTTAAGTTCATTGTAATGAATTCAGTAACTTTCTAAGCGATATATTGGGATAAAAATAGATATAAAATATTATTTGAAAAAAAAATTAAACTCTTTTTCTATATTGCTCATATCAAATTAAACGAAGTTATAACTATATGGAACTTTAGCGTGAAAAATAGATATATCATATGAATAAATTAATACTATAGATAACAAGAATAAATATTCATAAAAAATAACATTTTTGATATTATGATAAGGTACATAGGCCTATTGTAAAAAATAAAAACTAAATTCATCATTCAAATTCCAAGTACTCTTATAGTTAACTAATTCACTGAAATTAATTTAAAAGGGAGAAAAATTTATTAACATAGTAAACTAGAAATTATAGTAAAGGGAAAACTTTTTCTTAAAATCAATTATATTTATTTGATAAATTATAATAGTGTACAATTGGATTTTTAAGCTAAAAATAAATACAAATTGTGCATACATCTTAAGGTTAAACGATTATAAATGCAATATTTGCTTAGTCAATAAAATAGTTATATTTAGTTGAAAATGGAATTAAAAAAAATGTTTTGCTGCCAATTCCAACAGTTTGCACTATCGCCTAAAGACATCTATTTTCAATAATTTGTAATATATTGAAAACCAAAAATTTTATCTTGCACAAAAATAAGAAAAAAATTAAATAACAAAATCACGGAACAAAATTATATATGTGCATGTAAAAATAAATAAATATTTTAATGAATTTTAATTGAGATCACTGACTTGGTCAAGTTTAATTGTGAAGCCAAATTTCCATACACGTTAACAAACTGACATCGTTTTATTATTTTATAAAGTTGTCAGAATAAAGAAATGAACTTTGAAATCAATTTTGTGTAGGTTTTACTTTTATTTTGATTTGAAATATATATATATATATATATAATGTATTAATACATTGAGATACGATCCCTGCCATTCCTTTTCTCTAATATTGCAGCTTGCACAAAGAGAAGCTTTGTAAAAATTAGTGTTGCTTCGCATTTTGTATGGATAATTTGGCAGCGACTGGAATGCAACGACATCTCTTGGAAAAATGTCAAAATGTTTGATTTGGGTAGATCGGTGGTTCGAATCTTCACTATTAGCAGTTGCAGTTGGCATTTTGAGGCCCTTGTGGAGGCTCCGTGAGACGCTGTCCTTTGGCGCCGCCAGCCAACAGATTTGGATCCGAATCCAGACTCTCTGACATCTTGTCGCAGATTATATCCACTAGTCTTTCAAACACCGCCTGTAAATGACACATTCATATTAAATTTGCTTCTAGAATTTATTAGTGAGGAAACAAAGAGAATTAAGAATAAAAATTATTTCCTAATGCAGTGGAGTAGCGAAGTGAGGGCGGGGGAAATAGTTTTTTTTTCGTACCTTCTGTACATTTTGAAAAGATTATGTTATGTTTCTAAATATTTCATAATTTTTTTTACTTGGCCTATCCATCTTATTGCTCATTTCTTCCGTTTAGACAATGTACCTTCTTTCAGATTGTCCACATTTATTATACTGTCATACTTTATGCTGTAATATGTTACTGCACATGTTTATCGATCATTTTAAATTGTTTATAAGCTATATATTATATGTATAATAAATAAACAAATAATAGGTTTATTGATAGCAACATAGTATGTAAAGATTATATTTAAATAACACTTCTTAAACACATAAATTGCAGATTATACATTAAATACAGAAGCTATCAAAAGGTCTGGGCTCATCTAATAGCATCCCCTCGGCCAAGATACACCCCACCAATATAGGGCGAACCCAGCCACGGGGACACCAGATGTTTTTCAGCCCACACCCTATATTTACATGACAACCATCAAAATTTTCCAATCCTCATTTTAAGCCTGTGATGTTCCCCTATAGTTTCGTGCTGATTTGTGCCAATCTATTGATAAAATTAGCAACCTCACACCAAACTTATTGATCAGTTTTCGAAAATATGGAATGTACGAATATATGTATTGAGATAGGAAAGTCTGGCGCTCCATTATATCTGCTTATTCTGATAAGGAAATAGCGCGATGATATGTACCATATGGATGGAAAATACAGTCAATTTATATTCTGAAATTTTGGGGAAACATCGATTTACTTTACATTGGCCACCTCAAGGTTTAAATATTTTCAAGACTTTTAAGAAGCGGTTCATTCTTTTTTTTAAATTTCTTAGGATCAAATAGAAAACATTAACACGTGGTAAATACCACTGTCATTCCTGAAACATAATTCAAGATGAAAAATTGTTTAAATAATATGACATATAGGCTTAGGTAATGAAAACAGATTAGATCCATCCAGGACACGTTTGTATGGTTATAACTTCAGTACTTGTTGTTTCTTTTCTGATACATGTCGCAAAGGCTAAGTTCATATCAGCGCGTTCACGCGCAACCATCTGAACTTAGTCTAACATACTGCATTCATTATATAGCATTTTCTTTAACACTACGGATATTGCGAAAAAATGGTGAAGATATATTCAATTACTTTTTCGCAGATCTATCTTTTAATCAAAAGAATAATAAAAAGTTTACCACCAAAAATTTTAAACAAATGCAATAATTTAATACTAAAAGGAAAATATACCTGTTTCTCGATTTACGCATATTATTTTCATGCAGTTTTACCTTAACACGGCTAAGAAAAATGTCATTTAAAGCCAATCGATTTTCAGGTTATTTGAATTTGTATTGTCAGCTATAATGTTTTTATTTATTTTCATTAAGTGGTTATACATGATATATCTGCCATACAACAATTATATATTTGGACTATGTGTACTAGCCTTTTTAATCGGTGTGCTTCACACTAGTGATCATGTCGGAAAGGTAAACTGGTGACAAAATAAATAGCAACATACGCAATCATTGTCAGTCACTAAATTTATTACATTTTATTTTATTCCCACATTTAATAATTAGTACCAGTGTACCGAAATTTCATATTTTTACCAATAAAAAAATATTAGACTTTCTTTGATTTTTATTAATTTGGTAGAATTGTTTTTGGTACCTTTATTCGATATTTATATGAATTCTGTTTCTAACTTTAAGAGGATTTTGATATTCTCAAATATATCTTCCAATTTTGTACGAATTTCTATGTTGGATTTGTGCAATTTCAATTTACACGATTTGCCTAATATATTCAGCGTGTAAATCGAGAGATGGCTGTATTGAAAAATATCTAGGTTCTAAGATTTTGAAAAATTGTGTTACCGAATTCATCGACATTTTCATATTGTTTAACACTTGCCACCCTGTGATGGATAGCGAGTGACCAGGACTTATATTTTATTTAATTATTCGACGTTTTAATACACAATAAAATGATTTTTATAGCTAATTACAAAAAATAACCTAGCAGATTATGCATAATTTTAATTTAAAATATACATTTTTTTACTGGGCGCTTAGCGTCCAGCACCGTGGTTGGCGGATTTTTTTAGCACAGTAATGCAAGTGTTAAAGTCATCGCTGTTGTAAGTATTCCATATTATTTTATGAGAAACTAAACTAAACAAATAAATAATGTATTTACTTTAACATTGACGTTCTCTTTGGCACTGGTCTCGAAAAACTCGACGCCCAGCTGGTCAGCCAACTGTTTGCCCCGCTCAAAGCTGATGACTCGTTCCTCCTCCATGTCACACTTGTTACCCACAAGAATCACCTGCGCGTTATCCCACGAGTATGTCTTGATCTGGGTCACCCTGGAAATATAGTTTCATGGTCATCGGAAAAGCAGACAGAGGAGCTCTATGTGATTATATGTTAAAAATGCAATAAGACACAATAGTTGAGGTGGAAGGGTATTTTTTTTTAAATATATGGACTCGATCTTTTTAGGTTAAGGGGATGAAAATAACAATCAAATCTTAGCAGGGTCTACCAGAGGAAAGCGCAAACAGTGCAGCGGCACATAGTCCATGCTCATGTTATTCAGTCTGCTATTATTGCTATTATTATTATTGTTATTACTATTATTGTTATTATTACTATTGTTATTACTATTATTGTTATTACTATTATTATTATTGTTATTACTATTATTATTGTTATTATTGTTATTACTATTATTTTTATTGTTATTACTATTATTACTATTATTATTGTTATTATTGTTATTATTATTGTTATTACTATTATTGTTATTACTATTATTATTACTATTATTGCTATTATTATTATTACTCAGTCTGCTATTATTATTATTGCTCATGTTATCCACCCCATGCTCATGTTATTCAATCCTATCCTAATTAACTCGGTCCCATAATACCTTGTCCTTTCCTATTTAATTTCTTCAGACCTGAATTAATTCTAAGGTTTAAAAAAATGTTCTCGCTTGTGAGTGTATTATTTATACTAAATGCAACACTATGTCGTATTAGTTTAGATAAATGGTCACTTGAAGCTACCCGTGAAGCGGTCACTTGAAGCTACCCGTGAAGCGTTTGTAGCATTGGAGGAAAAAGCAAAAATAATGGGACTTGTCATAAATGAAGATAAAACAAAATTGATGATTGCTTCTAATACCACATATCCATACCCCCAGGTTTTCTCAGCTGCAAATTACAACTTTGAAATAATTAATTCATTTACATACTTAGGCTCAACAGTTACCAGTGATAATAACACCCGAGAAGAAATTGACAGAAGGATAATGGCAGCAAACCGATGTTACTACGCTCTCCAAAAACAGTTAAGATCCAAATTACTGCGAAGAACCACAAAAACACTATTGTACAGGACCCTGATCAAACCAGTCCTCACATATGCCTCTGAAACCTGGGTGATGACAAAACACACTGAAGGGTCCATCGCAGCATTTGAAAGAAGGGTTCTTAGGACAATATACGGCCCAGTGAGAGACCACAATGGTTGGCGTCGTCGATATAACCGAGAGCTATATGATATCTATAAAGAGCCCGATGTGATCAGATCCGTCAGAGTAGGGCGCTTGAGATGGGCTGGTCACATAATCAGAATGGACGACGACAACCCTACAAAACGCCTCACGCTCTCAGTAACACAGGGACGTAGAAGACCAGGAAGGCCCAAAATGCGATGGATGGACAGTGTCAACACGGATGCATCGGTGTTGCCAGTGAGAAATTGGAGAATAAGGGCATCAAACAGACAAGAATGGAGGAAGCTCCTGGATTCAGCCAAGGCCCACCCAGGGCTGTCGAGCTTAGGATAATAATAATAAATGGCTCCCAAAATGTTCAAAGACAAAAATACAAAGTTTGTTTACAAAGTGCATGTGAACTATGTGTCCATTATAATAGACGCCACGTCTGAAGAGTTCAAAATAAACGGCCTAATTTCTTATTATTTGTATATTTTAAAATACTTAATGCTTTTGGGTGTCGTTAAATTGCACTGACTCAGTATCCTTTCTACTCGACTAAAATAATTAGCATAACACAATTAATAAAAGGCGTTTTAATTTTAATTCACACTCAATACTTTATTTATTTGGCAATACTTGGTCTTGGCTATTTTTCACCCTTAAATAGAAGAAGATATAAATCAATAAAAAGGCACCACGGCCAAATTTTGCACCCATGCCCACAATTTTTCATGGCATCCCTGAGTCTTAGACGAATAACTCGTAATGCAAACAAATATTTTGGATATCCTTTTTTTTTTTTTTTTTTTTCCACCTGGCGAGTTTATTGCCATGTGGCAATCTCTTCCAACCAACCAGAAATATATTTAAATGGGCCCTAAGTGAAAACCATACTGGAATTTAAAAAATCTGGATTCCGGCGGGGATCGAATCCGCAATCAGTCGGAAAAAATTGAAAGTTGTTCACTGGTATTTATATTCAAACTAGATGTTTAAAATTTGAAGGCCTTAAAATTATCCAGCAAATGTGTTTTTATATACAGACATTTCCATTAAATATGTCATCGGCTTAAAATACATTTTGACTACCGAGGTGGTCCATTTCAATGTTTTACTTCGAATTTCAGCAGGGGTACCATTAATCGATATGCACCATGCTTTACTTATCACAGTTTGGCATAGATTACCAATTAACAGAATAACTATACTCAAAAAACATATATTTATCTACTCTTTATGGTCAAGCACCGTCTTTGCCCGACTATAAGGCGAGGTTTTTATTTAAAAAGGCGACATGTAAATAGGGGGGTCGCCTTATATTCGAGTCACAAACATAGTGAGTAACAATAAATTCACTACTCGCGATTAGAGAAATGGCAACATTGTAATGAGAGCGTTCAAAAGGCGTCATTGTTTACACATAGCCCGTGCGTAGTCATTTCTGACAGTTTTTAAGGTGCTTTTTTTAATTGTGCTTCGTTTTGTATCTTAACTACCTAAAAAAGTATTATGACTGACCATATTGAAAGACGAGGAGCTCAAAAAATCAAATGAATCAAGGAATACGCAGAAGCTATGATTCCAATTTTAAGGTTATGGTGGTGCGTGCTACAAAAACAACCAACAACTGTGCGGCTGCCAGATAATTCGGTATCACGGCAAATAATGTTAACTGTACTTTGTTTGAATGAATATTTTTCGTTAAACATTTTCATAATATTATAATGGTGAGGGAAATGTTTTTTTTCTCTAAAAAGCAGATAAAAAAATAGGGGTCGCCTTATAATCAGGGTCGCCCTACAGTCGGGCCAATAAGGTATAAAAATAACGAATAAATAGTCCTACTACAATTGCTGGCAGAACGGTTATAACGTTAATATTAATAAAGGACAATTTATATAGCGCAGTTTAAAGAACAGACTCTCCTCAAGGCCACTTTAACTTGCGATTCGGACCCATTATTGATTAAAAATTAATAAAAAAAAAACAAGCAAAGAAGTTGGAGTTGCATCTGCAAATGTATGAAAAAAACATATTTGGTAAGAAAACCGAAGAAAATTCACTAAGGGATTCACGAACTACAAATAAACCTTTTTAGATCCTCCAATATATAGAAATACGATCGGCTTTAGATGTAGTAATGTTAATGTATTGTATAATAATTCATTTTGATACAGCTTCCCAAAAAGAGTTGTCTCCAAGTGCTTCTTAAAGTTAGTTGCACATGCCACTCATATTTATAACACCTTGAGGCAGACAAAAATCTACCAGTTGAAATATGATTTATTTAATTATCATCCCTGGTTAAAGATAATCAATCATAAAATGTAACGCAATAATAATATGACTGTTACAATAACAAAATGAACATATCAATATAACGATAAAATAAATTAATATCGACTAAAACCATTCAAGAAATATACTATAAATATTGTACACAGCTTCAGGAACAGTAAAATCTTCTAAATCACAATTTACTTTAAAAAATAATAAATCACGCCTAAAATCGTTATTTCCGAAAAGAAAAAAAAAACATATGAGTGATACAATAAAAATAAAGTATTTTTATTATAAATGCAAGATATACTCGTATATACGGATTTAATTAGGAAGGCTCAAATATATTTAAGGGTAGTTTCTCTTTCTACACACTAATATGATTTTTTAACCTATCCTGTCCTGTGATGTGTAACTAGTACACATTGTTTCTAAAAACTTTAATTTCTATAAATATAAATACTGGGTTCAGATTTTAGGTATTCCTCCGTAATACATTTACGCATTGAATGAAAAAGATAATATTAATAATAATTATTAGCACTTATCGGCCACATCAGAGATATTTTGTGAAAAACGGGAATAAATTTACTATAGTTCGGAAATTCTAGGATGAGTCCTATGACAGCTCACAAATTTGCCCCAACACAACCTTATGTAATGTATTTACCTAAATAACTCGCTATTTATTAGAATTGAGGCTTATATTAAAGTTGATAAAATAATTAAAATTACTGAACATCGTTACAAGGTTGTATTGGGGCAAATTTGTGAGCTGTCACAGGACTCATCCTAGAATTTCCGAACTATAATACAATCAAACGTGTGATGTGGGTATATTCATTATAAAAAAAACTGCTATTGGTGAGGAAGCGACGCTATTCGCGTCTCACTCATACTCTACATCGGTATATAGAAACGCAAAATAGAATCTCAGTTCGCTCGCTACTCTCGCTCAGTAGGTCGGCGGCTTTCGGTAGAGGCGGTCGCTTTGCCCGTTTTGTGAACGTTGGCCGATATTTTTTTTCATGTTTTTAGCAATTAAATTTCAATTATCACTTTTGAATTCAAATTTAATTAATTTAATAGATTGGCTCGGATTATGCTTATTTTTCCGATTTAAAATCATTTATTTTTACATGTGTATTTAACACTGGAACGGGCGGATTTTTTAGCACAGGAAGGGAAAAGTTTAAGGAGTTAATTACTTAAGGCGATTTTAGTGGAAACATAACATTTATTCTAAGCGATGATATTTATTGAAAGACGAAAGTAAAATAAGTAATAAAAGGGTAAAATAAAATTGATAGGTAATCGAGTAAGTTATAAAATAATAATGATATGTTCCATTATTATTTTATAACTTAACACAAGATAAAATAATGTGTTTATTCAGTAGGATGGTGTGGGCTGAAATATATATCTATGATGGCGCCAGTCTGGTTTCTTTTCTTCTTGGGTGATGTCTCATGGGAGGAGTCGTACAAGATGAATCCAAACTTTTCGATAACATCTGATTTATCTTATTTCATACATGAATCTTGTGAAATATATATTAATATTAACTTTTTATATTCAACAGTTTTGTTTTTAGTAACACTAAACGAGTTTGATAATATTTTTTAAGAATAATTGTAATAATAAAAAGCCATTTTTATTGCGCCGTTTAAAGACACTCAAACTTGGAATTCGAGCCCACTATTATTAGCAGATTAAAAATATTACAAAATTAATATGTATTGTATAAGTGGAGTGTAAGGATAGGAAGGTCGTGGCTGTGTCCATTGTTATGTACTTCCTCACATTTGCACATCTTTAGGAAAACATTTAGTAATAACACCACAAAAAAACTTACTAAGGTAAGAGGACCTAAAAAGAAACATTGATAAACCTGCTGATATCTGATAGTAATGTATTCGGTATTACTTTAAAAAAATTACGTAAAGATAGGAAGGTGATGGCTGCGGCCATTCAATTATGTACTTCCTCACATTAGCATATGTTAAGGAAAATATATTCGATAAGAAAACTACAGAAAACTTACCAATGGTAGACGAACTACAAAGAAACATTTATAAATCTTCCAAAATATTATAAGAACACGCGGTCTTTTGAGATGCCTACTGTCTCAGCTATCTCGCGCACCTTCAATCGGCGGTCTGCCAATACGAGATCGTGGATTTTTGTCACGTTATCCTCCGTGGTAGCCGTTTTCGGGGCACCTGGGCGTGGTTCATCAAAAACCAACGTGCGACCACGTTGAAACTTGTTAAACCAATTTTCGCCATCGAAGGAGAATAGTCACCGTACACAGCATTCAAGCGCTCTTTGATTTCGCTGCGCGATTTCCCTTTCAAAAACAAGAATCGAATCACCGACCGATATTGCTCTTTTTCCATTTTTCTCAAATCCGCGAACACGCTCGCTTCCACACGCGGTCAAAACAAAACTAAGCGTCCGATTCAGCTGAAATTTTGACAGTAGCTGTCAACGAGAATGTACTACGCGATAAAAAATTGCTCTTGCGATATTGCTCTATGTACTTATCGGACCACCCTCGTATATATCTGTATTGTTCTTATAAAATCAAAAAAATTGATAGGACCTCCCAAAAAGGGTTGTCTTCAAGTACTTCCTAAAGCTGCCCCCTTTTATACTCCACCCTATTGGACGTATTTGGAAAAAGCAAAAGTAAATTTTCTTCTTAGATTAAGCGCGTTAGAAAGCACTCATCAACATACTTAAGTGACTGAATATATGTGTATCATATGTTTGTGTGTACTCGTATATACTCGTTTGTATACATATACATTATTTTCCATAATTTTTTTTTGTAATTTTTCTTCTATTTTAATGTCTTGTATTTTTCAAATTGGGCTAAGCCTGTTTTGAAAAAAATAAAAAAAATCTATTTCTTACTTAAAGACGAAATCTCCCTTAAAATTCTACTCCTTTCAGGAGTAGAATTTAGCTCCTCTTTTTCTACTCCTTTCTTTGAGTCATCTGACTATGAGTTTAATAATCCGTATCAAATTTGTTTTGCTTTTTAATATAAACATAATATGAAAACGGAACACTTTTTAAAACATTTAATTTCAGGCATCATTGAAGTTACAGTAAATAATATATACCCAGAGGGACTTATGGCGCCTGACTCGCTAAAGAGGCAATACAAATTTACAAACGGCCTAACAAGTGAGCAAACCCAGTAGATTACCCTATTAACATGAGTGGCATTCGATTGTAATTAAAATGCTCCGCACTGATGGTTTCGTTTCCACAAAATTGTTGAACAGATATTAAATGCATTAGTTGGATTTTATCTATGTTCCTAGTTTGCTTGTATTATTTCTCATCAATATAAATAAAATTAAGTTTGGAACATGAACGTAGTAGCATTGAAATAAAATTCAATGAAATCTTTGTTAGAAAATCAGATAATAATTGCAGTTTACCAATAACAGTGTTCTTACGTGTTATTAGTAATTGAAATAAAATTTAATATAATTCTTATTTAATAAACAGATAATCAAAAACACTTTTTTGCCGTTCATCCATCAAGAGTGTCTTAAGGTATTTTGAATAACTTTTTTTTATTTTTTTATTTATTAAACAAGTAAATTATTATACAAACATTTGTTGAGGCTATACCTATGTACAAATTTATTACTTAACTAATCTTAATTATATGTTATAATTTATGAACTTATTTAATCTTATTTTCCTACATATCATTTTATTTTATTTATTCAATCTTAATATATGAGATCTTAGAAATAATTAACACCTACATACTACTTATAACTAGATAACAATTCTTACACTAATTATTCAGCAAAAACAAGTCCACTCGTTCAGGCTACTTGTATTCCATCACATTCACTCAGACCTTGGTCGTCCCAGCTAATACTGAAGGTGGACTAGTCAGGCAACAGATAATGCTTCGGGAGCTTGTGCTTATAACGGAAGGGTAGGTCGGATTTACTCTCGTAAGCCCCCAGGGCAGCGACTAAGGGATTTCTGTGATTTTGTTGGCTTTTATAGAACTTCACGGTCCAAGCGAGAATGTGGTGTTGTAGGGTTTCTTCTCGCTGTTCAGCGTGAAGTCGGGTAAGATTTGTTCTGGGATGGGTGTTAAAAGATATCTTGAATGCCTTGTTCTGCACTCTCTGGAGTTTCAGGTGATCCGTGTTGCTCACACTACCCCAAACGGGTGCAGCATAGGTCAAGATAGGACGAATAAGGGTTTTATAGAGGAGGAGCTTATTTTTGGGTGAAAGGAAGCTGCGTCGATGAAATATCGAACTGATAGCCCCTATGCCCTTGTGACCCTTCTGTCTGATGGTATTCAAATGGGTTTTCCACGTCAGTCGCCGGTCAAGGTGCAGGCCGAGGTATTTAACCACGTCCTGCCACTCAACCAGGCAACCACCGATGAATAAGGGCATCGATGGCACTCTTTCCTTGATTTTTCGGGAGAACATGATGGCCTCAGTTTTGGCGTCATTGATTTTGAGCCTCCAGTCCTGGTAGTATTTCTCAAGGATCTCAAGAGCAATCTGAAGACGGCGACCAGCTCGATCCACCTTGAGTGACGATGCGTAGCATGCCGCATCGTCAGCAAAGAGTGCGAGTTTACAGTTTGGGGGAGTGGGAATGTCGTGTGTGTAAATGTTAAATAGACATGGTCCAAGTATACTGCCTTGGGGGACACCCATAGGGATGGGCCTGGCGGATGACGTAGAATGATGAGTGGTGACTGTGAAACTTCTATTGGAAAGGTAGGATTGAAGTAGTTTCACGAGATAGAGTGGAGTGCCAGTGAGGAGAAGTTTGTGAAGAAGGCCATCATGCCAGACAGTATCAAAAGCCTTCTCAAGGTCCAGCAGTACCATGCCAGTACTTCTGTTCCTATTGAAGCCCATCGACACGTCTTCCACGACACGGGTAAGTTGCTGGACCGTGTTGTGTCTTGTTCTAAATCCAAATTGCTCATGAGGGAATGTATTATTGGATTCGTGATGGAACACTAGCCTTGAGGCAACCACTCTCTCAAGGATCTTGCCAAGACCTGGAAGAAGGCTGATGGGCCTGTAGCTAGTTGGATTTTCGGTAGGTTTATTTGGCTTGTGGATAGGAACAATGTTGGCTACTTTCCAAATACTCGGAAAATACCCATTAAGGAGTGAGGCATTTATTATTTTAGTAAGAAAAATCCTCGCTTTGAGTGGTAACTGTTTAAGAAGGCTATTGTGTATATTGTCGGGACCGGGTGCTTTTCGTGTTTTAAGTCTGTCAAGGATACGACCAATTTCGGACGGGGTGCAAAGTTGCACCTCGTTTTGGTTGGTCGGGGAGTAAGCAAAGCTGGTGAGAGTGTCCTCGACAGCTTTATTGACATCAACATTTCCAAGGTCGGAAGTGATTGAGTACGTATTCTCATAAGCGTCCGCCAAGGCATTAGCCTTGTCACTGCCAGAAACAGCCAACCCTGAGGCTGTGCGCAGAGGTGGTATGCTTTGAGACGAGCACTTGATACCCTTGACGACTCGCCAGAGAGTACCGTTACCCGGTTCTAGAGCTGCCAATTTTCTCTGCCATAGCTGGTTTTTAAGTAGGCGGATTTCTTTTTTGATTTCATCTTGGAGGACGTTTAGAAGTGTTTTGTCACGTTTGTCTAGTGTACGTCTGTAGGTCTGTCTTTGTTTGTTTTTTAGAGATATAAGGAGTTTGATATGAGGAGTAAGAGTTATTTTGTATGGAGTGACAATTTTGAGGGGAACATTTTCATCACGGGCATTATGGATGAAGGTGGAGATGGTATCTATCGCGGTATCAATGTCCTGTGGGCTCACCAGAGTTTCTGGTGATAGGCAGAGCTGGTTGTGGAGGTAGGCTTTGTAACCCTTCCAGTCAGCATTGGCGTAGTCGTACTGCTCCCTGAGGCTAGCAATCGGCCTCACTCCCAATGTGAAGTAGACTGGGAGGTGGTCTGACGAGAGAGCTTCTAGAGCAGTCAAGCCAGAGATGTTAGGGTAGTTTTTGACTACGGCAATGTCCAGTGTAGAAGGGCTACGGGGGTTGGTGAAACAGGTATGTTGATTTGGATAGAGTATTTGACAGTTGTGGTTTTCCATATAATTGTACAGCGTCGTTCCGTTCGGGTTAGCTCTCAAGCAGTTCCAGTAACGGTGCTTGGCATTGAAGTCCCCGGCCATGATGACCTTGGGCCCCAAGGCCAGCACTGCCTCGATGTCCTTTTCCAGAAGTGAACGATAGCCGGTACAATATGCTGCCACAATTGTGACTGTCTCCCTGTCAACCTTGAGGCTGATGGCAGTAGCCTCCAAGTTTGTCAGGGCGGGCGTGAGGAGTTGGGTATGATGGATAGTGTCTCGGATGAGGATCGCGGTGCCTCCACCTCTACCGGAAACGCGATCCGATCTATAGATGGTGAAGCCACCGGTGCCTCTCACACGAGATACAGGTTTTAACCAAGTTTCCGTTATAAGCACAATATCTATACCTGAATTGTTCACCAACAGCATCAGCTCCTCGATCTTCTGCTGCATGCTGTAAGCATTCCAGCAGAGTACTTTCATTCCAGAGAAACTCGTCATCACGCTTATCCTACGAGCTGCTCAATGATCTCGAGGTAGATCATAGTCTTCTCGAGCTTAGTGGTGCAAGAAGCGAGCCTGCTCCGGGCTCCGATGACAAGGCGCATGATGGCGAGTAACTCGCTCTCTCCGTTTGTGAACGTGTTAATCGGGGGCGGGGGCAGGGGCTGAGCACGAGGAGGGTGGAGTGTTTGAGTAGAAAGGGGGGCTATAGGAGAGGCTGGTAGGTGAGGTGGTGAGGCTGGAGTACCGCTGGCTACCTGGCTCCACGAGCGATGGTCCATCCGGGGAGCCGGTACGCTGCGTCTCTTATGTAGGCTGGATATGTATTGTTGGCGGCGGGGGCAACCACCATAGTTGGCCGGATGAGCACCCTCGCAGTTACAGCAGGCCGCAGGGGTGTCCCGCTCTTTCTTGGGGCAGTCGGTAGTGGCATGCGCCATCAGGCACTTCACGCATCGGACTGTGTGGTTACAGTTCGCCGATGCGTGGCCAAAGTTTTGACAGCGGTAGCACTGGGTGCCTACCCTGCCACCGTTCTTGTATTTCTCCAGGCGGACGCGACAGTAGTTAATCACTGTCACTTCCGTCCGAAGAGCCTCAATGTTTGTGGCATTTGGGAAGAGTACCGTATAGAGCGGGGCACCCTTGGTCTTCATCCTGAAAACTCGGAGAGGCTTGTACCCTTGGGCGGCCAGATCAGCCGCGATGTCCTCTACCGGGAGTTCTGGGAGGCCCCTGATGACGGATCGCTTGCTGCGCTCCACCTCCGCGGTGAACGTGTGGAAGGGTGCCTGGGTCTCTCTCAGGCCAGCCACGAGAGTTTTGTGGTCCTCCAGCGTTGAGCAGTTGACAGCTGCACGGTCTCTGCCTCTGTAGGAGAGCGTGATGCCCGCCTTTGTAAAAGATTTGGCCAGATTTATTATCTGGCCATGTGTTTTGTCCCCTAAGGTAATAATTACCGGTGGGATCTTCGAGGTAATCCTCTTTACTGGCGCTCGGAAGCCAGGTGTTCCAGGGGCGTCTCCGACCTCCGGAAGTGCCTCGAATCGGTTTTGGTTCGGTAGCGGTTGAGCCGGGACTGGAGTTGATTGTTTAGCTCCATTGCGTGGAGTGATCCACGCACTGGAGTTGCTGGTGCTGGTGTTTGCAGCTACACCAGGACAGGAGAGGGCGGAATTCTTCCTCATGGGGGTGGCACGTGACTTGGCGTCCATGATGCGGCTCGAGTTTGTTCCCGAGGATTTCGGGACTTTTGTTCTTAGAACCACCATGTGTGTTAACAGTTAAAAGTTAAGCACTAAAATTAACATTTCAAACGACATTTTAAATAATATAATAGAAAGAGTCCTCGTAAATAATTTCAGAACGGAATTTTAAATAATATAATAGAAAAAGAACTCGTAATTAGAATGAACGTTATACAATAAAATGAGATAGGGCGGTAACGTACTGGTGTATGGACCTCGGCAACATATGTTGAAGGGTCAATATATATGAGAGCCACAGGGTCCGGATACGAGTCGGCACGGTCAATTCCCAGAAATTTGGGCACTATCCTGACTGGCCCAAAACACTTCACTTCACAACGAGAATATATCGGCTTCAATTTAGGAGCGGAGACTAAGGAAACACGTGTGTCTTGTATGACATGACGAGACGAACGAGAATTTAGAATTTTGAATTGAGAATTTTGAATAACTGAAATAGAATTCAATGAAATTCTTATTTTAAATAAGTCAATAATCAACAACACGTGTTTATCTTTCTTATTTTTTTGCTGTTCATCTATCAAGGCCGTTCTTAATTGATATGAATACTTGAATAGATTTTTTATTTAAAAATAGATAATCGAAAACAAGTTTTCTTTTCTAATATTTTTCCGTTCACTTATCAAGAGTTCGTTGGTATTATTTTAGTCATAAATGAATGGTATTATTTTATAGACATAATGAACATTAAAAAAATACATTCAATTATGTTTTATCGTAGAAAAAGTATTGTTGTATTTTTAAAAAATTAAATTACAGATTAGAATACTTAAAAGAGAGAATTTTTTAATTGGAAATGGAATATCAAAGTTTGAAAATTAAAATTAGATAGCAGTAAAAAATACGATTCAAGTCTTCCGCCTCCATACTAATTTCAATTGATAAGTATCTAGTTAGAGGTTGCTATTCCAATTTATTAAATAAAAGTAAGGTTTTATTCAGCCTTCGTTCTTTTTAGTTATCAATTAATTGTAATAAAAAGGTTTATTTTTGAAATTTGGAGAGGTTTTTTTTTTGGATTATTTCTGTTTTTTAATCATTGTCACGAAATTCATCGCAATTGTATATTCAAGCAATATTCTCTAATATAAGTATTAGGTGTTAACATAAGTTGTGTCCGTTTTTTTTTCCAAATTAAAAAATGAGCACCAAAAGTAAAACAAAATGGTAAAGGTTATACGTCATTCGAAAGATAATTTTCTGCTCTACAAGATATTGTGTTTGCTTTTACGTTACATATATTATTTTATTTCATTACAAGCCATCAAAATGGAATGTCAAGTAGACGAAAGTCAGCATTTTTGACACCTCTTTCGGTCCGCGTTCAATCGAGGGAATAAAGCTGCCAAAGCTGCTCGCGATATTTGCGAAGTGTACGGTGAAGATGCTATGAATCAAAGGACAGCTCGTCGATGGTTTTTGCGTTTCAACGACGGTAATTTCGACCTGAAAGACATGGAGCATTCCGGACGACCAGTGGACTTCGACGAGGGGCGCTTAAACCATATTAATGAAGACCCCCTTCAAACCACTGTAGAATTGGCTGAGCAGATGAATTGTAGTCACATGAATTGGAAAAAAACGGACACAACTTATGTTAACACCCAATAGCTTTTTTGTTTTCTCCTCAGTATCTTCTCGAGCCGTCCCCACCCGGAGATCCGAAAGGGGGACTATTTCAAGGCGAAAGAGATCAAAAAAGATTGAGACGTGGACCTATAGACGAATCCTAAGGATTTCCTGGAGAGACTACATTACAAATGACGAGGTTCTCAGCAGGATCGAAGAAACCAGGCACCTGTAAAACACCATATCGGAAAAGCGTGCAGAATGGATGGGTCATATGCTGCGACATGGAAATCTCCTGCACAATATACTGGAGGGAATGATTGAAGGATCGATTGGCAGAGGGCGTCCTTGCCGTGAGTATCTGGAGCAAATATGCCACGATATGGACTGCACCTTCTATACAGAGCTCAAGAAGATCGCTGAAGACCGAGCGGAGTAGAGGAGGAGATAAAGGGCTTTGCTGCTAGCCAATCCCCAGGATTGATATTGAAGAAGAAGCAGCTAGCAGATAATACATTCTCCAGTTATTTAGAACGGCGAGGACGAGGTGAGAGGAACCAAATATCTTGAACACTGTAGTTTCTTTATTTTAATTTTAAGTGGGAGAATTCAAAATCCCTGTTGTTCTAGATAAATCTAAACATGCAAAACTCTAGTCGACACAGCTCGCAGAATATTTTTCTCGTGATTCTTCCTTGTTGCCAAATTCATACCAAAAATTGACCTCTCTTTGATAAATCACATATAAGAATGTTTAAAAAATTATTTAAGTGAACATTTTTTACCAATCTTGAACACTGTTGAAACTCTCTTCGTTGGTGATGTCATACATGAGGATGAATCCCATGGCACCCCTGTAATAGGCGGTGGTGATTGTTCGATAGCGCTCTTGCCCCGCAGTATCCTGAAAAGCAAATAGCAATTATTTAAACGTGTATCTTAACCTGTAAGCGAGTATGAACGCAAGGGTGCGTGCAAACAAAACTTATCTCAAGTTAGTGCGAATGCACCGGTTCGTTTCCCATTCCATTCGCGATACAGTTTTCGCTTTTACCGATTTATAATGATAAAACGATATATGTATCATAACTCTTCGACCTTACAAAAAAAAATTAAAAAAAATATTTCAAAAACTCACTCCCTGGATACATATTGTTCCCATATAACTCACTAGTTTACAGGTTAATACAACTATCAGTTCTGATGATACCATCATAGCACAGCATGTCATGAAGTACTTAATGAACTAAATGTGCAAAATTAACACTTTTGCATTACATCATGTTATTCCACCCCCTCATATCTCGTCACAAATGGTCAAAATCTCCCCGATCACGGACTTGCGAATCACGGATATTGCATATTACCTTTTTTAGTTCACTACTCTTCGCATTTGACATAATTTTTTACTGCCCATAATATAACGCTATGAGTTGGACGTTATACGTGATTCTAGCGTTCGTTAGACTCACGTCCTCGTTGGCGTACGTTTTCCAGTACCTATGTGATGTATTTTTTTCCTAATTCTAAATCTTTCTCCTTACCTTTATCTGAACATTTTCAATTTGCCACCATTTCTCGACATTTTTATATTGAAAGAAAAAAGCAGGAACTTTATTTTTTAAAGTAATTCGTTTTTTTTTGTTTTTAACTAAACATTAACTTACATTCCAATCAATCAATCCAACAATATATCCCTTTGAAACCATGGTTTAATAAAATAAGAATGAGCAAGATGGAAGTGTCTGTCATGTGTCGTTTGCGGACGGGCCACTGCGTGGTGGCTAGTCCCTTTACATAATGGGTATTGTGGAGAATCTCGGCTGCGAGTGTGTTCTGGATTATGAAACTATAGACCATGTATTTTTCGCTTGTCCTTTGCGAGACCGATTTGATTTACTAAAAGCCATATATTTACCGCGTTCAATGAATTTTGTGCTTCTTCTTTCTTCGTAGAACTTTTCCAGTTATAGATCGATTGTTAATTTTTTTAAGCTTAATCAATTGAAACTTCAAATTATCTAAAAGTGTAATTTTTTTAAGCTTAATCAATTGAAACTTCAAATTATCTAAGAGTGTAATTTTTTTAAGCTTAATCAATTGAAACTTCAAATTATCTAATAGTGTAATTTTTTTAAGCGTAATCAATTGAAACTTCAAATTATCTAACAGTGTAATTTTTTTAAGCTTAATCAATTGAAACTTCAAATTATCTAATAGTGTAATCTTTTAAGCTTAATCAATTGAAACTTCAAATTGTCTAAAAGTGTAATTTTTTTAAGCTTAATCAATTGAAACTTCAAATTATCTAATAGTGTAATCTTTTAAGCTTAATCAATTGAAACTTCAAATTGTCTAAAAGTGTAATTTTTTTAAGCTTAATCAATTGAAACTTCAAATTATCTAAAAGTGTAATTTTTTTAAGCTTAATCAATTGAAACTTCAAATAATCAAATAGTGTAATTTTTTTTAATTGGTTATATTATATTGACTCACAAAATCACTTTAATTCGGTGGCCCGAATCATCTTAGTTCGCCTATTATAAAAAAACATATATTTTGTTCAATAATACAAAGATTTTCAAACGATAATGCAAATCTCTCATAAAAAAACTATAGAATCCTTTATGATTGACAGACTTTATTTTCATTACCTCCCATCAATCACTCGAAGGCATTTAAAATCCTTAAACATGCTTCGAAAACCATATCAGGTTTTTATGAGAATATATAAGATTTAATACCGTTCAAGTATTATCTCAGATCAGAGTGACAGAGCCCCAGTTATTCCATTGTGTAAATACTGTTCTTAAGGTTTGAACCACGAAAGAAAACAAGATAAGGGGGTTTGAATGTTTAGTCAAACAAAGCTTACCCTTAGCTGTAAAAAGGTAGCTATTAAACGTATTGGTAGCATGATTTTTGTTTTATTGTAATTATATATTTAGAGTTTTTTGGGATATTTTTTATTTTGTAATTAATGAAGTACTTAGCTCTCATTTTTTTAAATACAAATATATAGTGTACCATTGATAAATTAATAAAAAAGTTTAAATAAAACGAAACTCATAGCATTTTCTAGATCTGATGTTAATTATGAATTATTAAAATTTTCTCCACTCTACTTCAATAAATAATAAAATATTAAACATTATAAATCCTCCGTTCCAAATTTATGATTTTTTTTTTTGGTTCATTAGTTAGATTTAAGTACGACTATGTTAAAAAGTGATAACTTATAAGTAGATATATTTTCTTCACTAAAAAAATGTTTTTTTATGAGAGTAATGAGATAGTAAATATGACATACACTCATTGAATACGAGTATTTAAAATATAAAACAAAGAATAAACTTTTAAGATTCTGGGCGACCGATATGGCTTAGTGGTAAAATGTACTCGTAAATTGTCCATAGACATGTTTAGATTGCAACGAGCTAATGACATCGTTTCTTCAATACTTGAAAGATTCTATATAAGACAATGAATTTTCGAGATACGTTTTATTGTCGAACATTTGTTTTTTTGAGTTACATTTGATCACATAATAACGGGAATCCAATCATCTCCACCCTGTTCCAATTCTAACTGATTGATAATAATGCCAATCTGTGCAAGAACATTTGAAAAAATCAGCAAGATTGTGAAGCAGGGCGTATGGATGAGACCAAAGCGGCACGCAAGCGCATATGTGAAGATTTAATCGAAAAAGACACAAACACTCCGTTTTAACACCATTTAGTGACCGGAGACGAAAAGTGGGTGCTATATTCGAACCAACGACGTAAATGCCAATGTCTTTCAAAGGGGCAGGTAGCAAACCTGACTCCTCGACCGAGTCTGACTGTAAAAAAGTGCTTTTGAGTGTATGGTGGGATGAAAAAGGCATCATTTATCACGAAGTCCTTCCTTACGGTAAAACAATTAAAAGTGAAGTATACTGTACCCAACTCGAAAATTTGAATGCAGCTAAAGAGGCCTGGTTTTTTTCAATCGACATTCAAATTTATTGAAGATGACTGAAAATAAAATAAAGGAGCTTGGATGGAAAACTATTCTTCATCCACCATTTAGTCCCGATTTGGCTCCTTCAGATCATCATTTATTTAGACCTATGCAGCACTATTTAGTTGATATTTTTTTTCGCACTTTGGAAGAAGTGAAAAAAGGCATCGAGGAATATTTTGCATCCAAATCTACTAAATTTTATTCTGACGGTATTAAAAAAATGTTAAGTAGACGGAAGAAGCTTGTGTCTACCGAAGGAGAATATATTATATCGATGTTATAGGAATTTTTTTTTTCGATTTTCTCTTTCATTTAAAAAACGACATTTTCATTCGGACAACCTAATATATATTAGGTGTTAACATAAGTTGTGTCTGTTTTTTTTTTTTCAAATTAAAAATGAGCACCAAAATTAAAACAAAATGGTAAATGTTATACGTCGTTCGAAAGAAAATGTTCTGCTCTACAAGATATTGTGTGTGCTTTTACGTTACATATATTATTTTATTTCATTACAAGCCTTCAAAATGGGATGTCAAGTAGACGAAAGGGAGCATTTTCGACACCTTCTGTTTGCGTTCAATCGAGGGAATAAAGCTGCCAAAGCTGCTCTCGATATTTGCGAAGTATACGGTAAAGATGCTATGAATTAAAGGACAGCTCGTCGATGGTTTTTGCGTTTCGAAAATGCTCACTTTCGTCTACTTGACATTCCATTTTAAAGGCTTGTAATCAAATAAAATAATATATGTAACGTAAAAGCAAACACAATATCTTGTAGAGCAGAAAAATTTCTTTCGAATGACGTATAACCTTTATCATTTTGTTTTACTTTTGGTGCTCATTTTTAATTTGAAAAAAAAGGAAACAACTTACGTTAACACCCAATACACGTGAATACACGTGTATAAGTATAAGTGTAGTTACAATTAATATACAAACTGCTGGGTACGGTTTAAAATATTATCTAGATTTTAAAATGGGGTAAAAACTGTGTCATTCATCCCTTTTTAAGAAAATCAATATACTTGTACTATAAATATTCCACCTGGACGATTTTGTTTTGATTTGGGTTTAAGATGTTGGGAGAACCCAAATCTGATTAATAATTTCAGTTTGACGGAAACTCGCTAGCTTCATTAAGGATATTAATCTTTGGAAATATTCAATAACCTTACATCCCCTTGAATAAATATTTTATAAATCTTCTAAACCCATTAATTATTTACAAATTTATATTTTTTTAAACTTTGCTAACAGATTCTTGAGAGATTTAATCTGAATTAGTTATGTTAGTGTAATTAAACCCCCGTCAGTAAAAGTTATTGATTAATATTTCAAAAGGTTTTAAAAACGAGAACTTTCAAAACAATTTAACGGGTTCAGTTTTCTGCTGCGTTCATCGAGTAGATTTTTTATTTTACACTATTACAGTTAATGAGTTATAATTATAAAAAAACAGTTAACGAGTCACAGAAAAATACATATCATTAATCAAACCCGGGAAGAAATCTTCTTTCCAGGAAGATTTCTACCCGGGTTTGATTACTGGGAAGCAAGTTAATAGGGTAATATTCATGTTATATAAAAAAATAGACATTTTTAAACAGGAAAGTTCATAACTCGTAATTATTACCTATTGTTTCATTTCATTATTTACTGACATATTTGGGTAGCATCGCATAATTTCATCACCCATTGTTTTCATTGAATCGGAAAATACAACGAGTTTGTACTTTGAGAAATAATTTCAAAACCTTTGACATCATCAAGTGAACCAAGCATGTGGGGGATAGAGAAGAATTTGGAATTGATTTGCAAGAATTTGGAATCATTGATAGATTTTTTTTTAATTCCAGGTGAAGATTGTGATTAAGGGAGACCAGGAAATGAACCCGGTGACACTGATATACCGTGTTGTTCTATCAGGGAATCCCGACTTGAACCAGTACTTTAAGAAGTGATCATATTTGACACTTGACTTGGGAAGTGAGAACACAAAGAATGGGGAAGAGTCAGGAAAGAAGAGTGTTTCCCATTTTCTTCTTCTAAGGATCAAAATGTCACTTAATATAGTACGAGTACTTAATCAAGTTTATCTTAAAATCAACAAGAACCATAAATAAAAGTATGATTTTAAATCTCATCTTTATTTAAACCCACCCTGATACCTAATCACGGTGTTTTATGAACACTCGCGCGTTTTGCTCTTCAAATATCGACAGAATACGCAGATCAGTTCAATCTCACCACTTTCCACGCTGTTTACGTGGACAAAATAAGTTCTCATCCAGTGTTCTTAGTAACATTTTTTATGATAGATTCATAAAAAATAAAGAAACTAAATATGGGATAATATATGAATTCAAGTCAGAAAATAAGCACTTATGTGTATTGAGAAATCTGCCAGGTACTAAGGAAAATATTGTTTGTTTTAAAACCTCGTTCCCTTGGAGAGAGACTCTAGACACAAGGAGCAAACAAATGTCACAGTGATACATTGATTGGTAGAATAATACAGTTATTTCTAATTTGTTTTTATAATATGGGGTTGAATCTAGATAACTCATTAAATGCTACTTCGTAACGCATTTCACTCTATGAACATCTCCAGTTTCATTTACTTTCCTCTTTCATCGCAGCACACGTTTCCACAACCTATCAAATACAAAGTCATGAGAATAGAAAAGTGTGAAATAAAAAGTCAATGTGATGTATAGGTAAGCAATGAAAGATTAGAGATAGATAATAAATTTTATTATTCAGATAGTATTATCTGATATAGTTGAAGAGTTACGAGGGATATTGAGCGGCGTGTAATGATAAAAAACAAAGTTGATGTGGCACTTAAACTCGAGCTGAACATTATGAAAAGCTACTAAGATGATAGTCCATAACAGTATTTTAGTATCAACTTTGGTGTATCAGAGTGAAACGTAGACGTGGAAAATATTGAAAGGAGCCGAATAAATGCTGTAAAATGTGTATACTGAGAAGAACACATGAGGTGACTATAAATGACGGAATGAAAGAATACGGCATAAAGTTATTAGGGCTCTGAGATGGTATAGAACGAATAAATTAAGAAAAACTAACAAAATAAATATGCACTGTAAATATGAGAAGAAGACGTTGCAGAGAAAAAATAAAGGAAAAGAATGCTTGGTGTCTAGTGAATGAAAACGAAAAGAATGCTTGGTGTCTAGTGAATGAAAACGAAAAGAATGCTTGGTGTCTAGTGAATGAAAATGAAAAGAATGCTTGATGTCTAGTGAATGAAAATGAATAGAATGCTTGGTGTCTATGGTTGTTTATGGCTAAATTAATGGTTGATGTCTAGTGAATCCAGTGTATGATATTTTGAAAAAAGTAAAATATACAATAAAAGTCATAGAAATCGTAGGAGCTGTATAAGAAGGTGTATGAGTGAATATGAGGCGAAAGATGTATGTTTGAAAACTGGCGCACTATTTTCACTCCCTACATCGCCATGAAGACGGCGTGATGGTATGTATGTATGTGTAGCAACGAGGAATTTTATTATAGAATTATTGTATTGTATATGATAAATATTTTAAAATTATATGATAAATACCTAAAAATTCTATCATAGAATTATATGATAAATATTTTTTTTATTAAATGTATTAATCTGTTATGAAAATTCGTTTAAGTTAATATTAAAAGTGAACCAAAAATCTAAATTAACATTCGTTTTCATGGCGATTTTCTTTGTAGTTAAAAATACACCATAACGAGACGTCCTTGAGAAGCCTGAAAAGTGTCTTGAAATAATGCCAAACGATTGATTATTACCAGAGATAAAAGCTACAGCCTTAATTGTGTTCTTCGAAGAAAAAACAAGCTACAAGAAATAAAGCCTGATATCGAGCTTTCTTCAAACGCTGTGCGATCGATATTGTATTAAATTAAGTAATATACATTTGCTACAAAAAGAAACAAACGTCGTGTATTGTAAAAAATATAAATTCTAATATTTTGTAATTTATTTTATCAACCACTGTTTATTCCTCTTTTTGTAACGGTATAACCCTACTGGTTTCAAGGTTTTCACCTTATCTTCAGGGGAACACAAACAAGACTCCCTGAAGATGAGGGGAAAGCCTTGAAACCGGTAGGGTTATACCGTTACAAAAAGTGGAATAAACAGTGTTTGATAAAATAAATTACAATGTCTTTAAACCTCCACAACGTTGCCTTAACTATAAACAATATATAAATTCTAATACCTATATCTAGTGGTAAAGCACTTATTTTTCGAATGGCGATTTGAGGGTTGATTTCCGTAAAAGAAGTGTGGGTTAAATTTTCAATCAGTTCTGGTGAGATAATTTTTTACGAGTAGGTACATTGAATAAAACTTCAAAAATTGTAAACAATATAATGTGTATAAAAAGTTGGGTTAATTGTTGTGAACACGTATCATGTAATGTTGTGCACACATATATAATGTTGTGCACACATATCATATGTTATAATGTTTAAATTATAGTTTTTACATGTTGAATTCATTTGGCGTAAAATTAACCTTTTGGAGAGCAGTAGCACAGCACCTAAATGATCTAACTATTGTAAAAAAATATTTAACCGTAAATCAAAGCATTTCTAAATCATATTTGCGTTCAAATCATAATGTGCAAAGCGCAAACTAAATCATCTAGAAAATAAGATATTTTTACATTCAAACTCAATGTAATCGAATTCATATATCATATTACTTGTATCTTATTTTCAATTATACGTGGTATCTTATTTTCAATTATAGTATGAAGAGAGGTCAATAAATTCGCGGAATGAAGTGAAAATGTGGTAAAAATCATTATTGCGTTTCCTTTTCAATATATTCACCATTAAATCTAACACATTTTTTAGATCTTTCAATAAGCTTATTTATTATACCCACGAAAAAAGCTTTACTTTTACGAAAAAAAAGCTTAACAAAATAAACCGATATTGTACATTCAACTTCTTCATCGTCCGTAAATTTCTTCCCTCGAAGTAATTTTTTAATATTTGGAAAAAATTTCGTCAGATTTTCCAATAAGCAAATGTTAAATTTATTACCTCGAAAATAAGATAAAAACACAAAATATTTCTTCAAATAGATTTATAATCCATGACTCTTTCGTGCCAAAAAACTGCTATGTAATAAACTGAGCTATTTCGCACAATTGCCTACAACGTATAAATGTGAATATTTTATAAAAAAACATTTAAAACCTTTTTAGGGTAGTTTTTTAAATTTAGAAGGAATCTTAAAAACATTTTTATGTTCAGTTACTTAAAGTGAAATGATACGAGTATCATTTGCGTTTTGCATAACTATGTTTAACCTATTTTTTTTTAAAAAGCAAATCCATCCAAACTAGTATGATTTGTGTCACCATATTAAGAACTTTATGAAATTATATGAGTCAATACAACAAAACTAATTTAAAAAAAAGACAATTCTAGATATTTCAAAGTTTCAACTGATTAAGTTTCAAAAATTTAACCATCGATCTGTAAATGGAAAAGTTCCTCAAAGGAAGATGAAACGCAACATTTATTGGACGTGGTAAAGATATGACTTTTACAATGTAACCTACTTTATAGATGGCCTAAAATCGAGACAGAAGCCACTTAAGTCTGTTACTGGCATTATCTCAGTAAATTACTCACCCTCCTATTTGGGGTAACGTCTGACTTAGTCGAGACAACGACGACAGGGGCTTTATCCCGAATTGAATTAGCATTGGTAGTCCTAATACATTGTGCTTTTACATCAACATTGCGGTCAATTGCTTGTTTTCCTTGTATGTTTGGTAGTTTTTGGGGAAAAATAATGTATGAGGGAAAAAAATACAGTGCTTTAGAAGAAGAAATGAGAAGAAAAAAAAGATAAAACATTTATAAAACAGTCGAAAAAAGTTGTATAGAGGATATGAGAAGTTTGCCAAGACGTAAAAAAATGTGGCTCGACCAAATTAAATAAAATGTGAAATTGTGAAAAGCTTTTGCAATAGGCGAGTATGCAAAAATATTTGTAAGAGGTTCTTCGTGTAGGCATGTCGTACCGCTTACACTTCAATTTTACAAATAAACGAATATAAAAATAATATTGTTTATTTGAAGAGACAAAGACCATTCTCGAAATGATTTTGCTTTCAAATAATGTTTTTTTGGTCGTTTGAAACGATATTTTTCTTTATGTTGAAAAGAAAAACAGGTATTTTATTCTGAAAAAATAATAAAAGATTTCATATTCTTGAATTAACCCGATTTCCATGAATTGATTGTTCAAAATATTTATAGTTTCCCTTAAAAAGCATTATTTTTATTTCAATGTGTAATTAATATTAAGAGTGAAATGCGTTTAAATTTTTTTAAACATATTTTGGTACTAGGGAGTATTTAAAATATAAATTTAGACTTACAAACCAAAAATATACGAATCGGCATTCACTTTACTCATATTTTGTCTCTTAATAAAACGAAGAGAATTCTCGTGTTCATCATCGCCATTCTTGTCGTTCCTCATAACTGAGGATTGTGACCTCTGAGATGTTGATATTACAGGTTGAGATGACACGTTTCCACTTCTCTCATATACCGGCCGTTTAGATGCCAGGATACATACGTACTTCCCTCATGCGATTCCTTCGCGCGATCACTCCATCTTCCTGACACTTTGATTCGGCTTCTTCTTCTTTGCACACTTCGTATGACCACCAATTTTTCCAAGTTAATCTAGTTCATGTCTGAAAACGTACCCGAAAAATAGTAAGATTCACTGACAGCATATTTTTTTTTATCCACTTTGCACGGATTTCTCATGTTACACAAAGAGGGTCTGCTTCTAGCGTTAGCTTATTTGTTAGGAAGAATATCAGTCAGGATTCTTCTCATACTGCTAGGCGGTACCGAGAATATATCAACAGTGTCATTCAGACAGTTTTGTCATTACATTTAATTAGTAAATAATAATAGCCCAGTTTTGCTTCTAACACCTTTTAAAGACAAATTTGAAAGAAAACTCATACATCACATCTACGTATGGTGTGAATTTCCCTTGAAATACGAATAAAATTTATGAAAACAAATTGGTTCTGAACTTATAATAGGAGTATTACGTAGGTAGATTATTATTAAATTATTTAAATTATATTCTTTACACATTTCTGGCATCTAATAAACAAATATTTTATTTTTAAAAACTAAATATTTCTCAATGTTGACATTTAAAAAAATATGAGTATATTTTTTGTCCCTACAATTATTCGTGAAGGTTCAAAATATAGAAAATCAAACTTAATAAAACGAAGTAAACATAGAGAAAGGCAGCAACGATGATAAGTTCGTTAAAGTCAAGAAACTTTGAATTGAATTCATGAAAGAAATTCTGTAGCTGTTAGATAGTAACGTGAACGAGAAATTCCCTAACAATCTCTAGCACGTTGTAAAGCTGTGGTTGTTAGTCAACCTTTAACCCAAAAGCTTTGAAATCAGATGGTTCAAAACGATGCAGTTCATTAAGCTGATGCACGTGTCAATACTCATAAAAGCAACATAATGGATTTGGTGTTGTGGATAATACAAAGTAAAAAGTCCCTATTAAAAAAATTAACATCATTCATTCCAGATCGGAGACAAGTTGTGCTTCCATTTGCCATGATAAGAATTGCTGCTGTATTGCTTAAATGTAGCCGAATAGTTAAAAGGGATTTTAAACTGCTGGCGCCACTTCTTGGCACATTTGTCATATCAGTGCACTTACGAGTAACATCCTCAGAAGCTGAAGTTGTTCAAAAGGCTTCCATTATTTTTATTGGCAAAACCACAATGCTTCCCAAATACGAATTACGGTGCATTGACAAGCTATCGTATCGTATTATTACTATTTGTAAAACCACAATGCTTCCCAACTACGAATTACGGTACATTGACAAGCTATCGAATCGTATTATTATTATTGGTAAAACCACAATGCTTCCCAACTACGAATTACGGTGCATTGACAAGCTATCGTATCGTATTATTATTATTGATAAAACCACAATGCTTCCCAAATACGAATTACGGTGCGTTGACAAGCTATCGTATCGTATTATTAATATTGTTAAAACCACAATGCTTCCCAACTACGAACTACGGTACATTGACAAGCTATCGTATCGTATTATTATTATTAGTAAAACCACAATGCTTCCTAACTGCGATTACGGTACATTGACAACCTATCGTATTATTATTATTGGTAAAATCACAATGCTTCCCAAATACGAATTACGGTGCATTGACAAGCTATCGTATCGTATTATTATTATTATTGGTAAAACCACAATGCTTCCCAACTACGAATAACGGCACATTGACAAGCTATCGTATCGTATTATTATTATTGGTAAAATCACAATGCTTCTCAAATACGAATTACGGTGCATTGACAAGCTATCGTATCGTATTATTATTATTATTGGTAAAACCACAATGCTTCCCAACTACGAATAACGGCACATTGACAAGCTATCGTATCGTATTATTATTACTGGTAAAACCACAATGCTTCCCAACTACGAATTACGGTACATTGACAAGCTATCGTATCGTATTATTATTATTGGTAAAACCACAATGCTTCCCAAATACGAATTACGGTGCATTGACAAGCTATCGTATCGTATTATTATTATTATTGGTAAAACCACAATGCTTCCCAACTACGAATAACGGCACATTGACAAGCTATCGTATCGTATTATTATTACTGGTAAAACCACAATGCTTCCCAACTACGAATTACGGTACATTGACAAGCTATCGTATCGTATTATTATTATTGGTAAAACCACAATGCTTCCCAACTACGAATTACGATACATTGACAAGCTATCGTATCGTATTATTATTACTGGTAAAACCACAATGCTTCCCAACTACGAATTACGGTGCATTGACAAGCTATCGTATCGTATTATTATTATTATTGGTAAAACCACAATGCTTCCCAACTACGAATAACGGCACATTGACAAGCTATCGTATCGTATTATTATTACTGGTAAAACCACAATGCTTCCCAACTACGAATTACGGTACATTGACAAGCTATCGTATCGTATCATTATTATTGGTAAAACCACAATGCTTCCCAACTACGAATTACGGTACATTGACAAGCTATCGTATCGTATTATTATTATTGGTAAAACTACAATGCTTCCCAAATACGAATTACGGTGCATTGACAAGCTATCGTATCGTATTATTATTATTATTGGTAAAACCACAATGCTTCCCAACTACGAATAACGGCACATTGACAAGCTTTCGTATCGTATTATTATTACTGGTAAAACCACAATGCTTCCCAACTACGAATTACGATACATTGACAAGCTATCGTATCGTATTATTATTACTGGTAAAACCACAATGCTTCCCAACTACGAATTACGGTGCATTGACAAGCTATCGTATCGTATTATTATTATTATTGGTAAAACCACAATGCTTTCCAACTACGAATAACGGCACATTGACAAGCTATCGTATCGTATTATTATTACTGGTAAAACCACAATGCTTCCCAACTACGAATTACGGTACATTGACAAGCTATCGTATCGTATTATTATTATTATTGGTAAAACCACAATGCTTCCCAACTACGAATTACGGTACATTGACAAGCTATCGTATCGTATTATTATTATTGGTAAAACCACAATGCTTCCCAAATACGAATTACGGTGCATTGACAAGCTATCGTATCGTATTATTATTATTATTGGTAAAACCACAATGCTTCCCAACTACGAATAACGGCACATTGACAAGCTATCGTATCGTATTATTATTACTGGTAAAACCACAATGCTTCCCAACTACGAATTACGGTACATTGACAAGCTATCGTATCGTATTATTATTATTGGTAAAACCACAATGCTTTCCAACTACGAATTACGGTACATTGACAAGCTATCGTATCGTATTATTATTATTGGTAAAACCACAATGCTTCCCAACTACGAATTACGGTACATTGACAAGCTATCGTATCGTATTATTATTATTGGTAAAAACCACAATTCTTCCCAAATACGGATTACGGTGCATTGATAAACTATCGTGCGATTTGATGAACAATAAAAACCCCTTTTGTGGAAAAGTATTTATTAAGCAGATAAATTTTTGACAGACATTTCCTATTGAGCCAAAATAATTACAAAAAGATATCATTGAAGCTGATCAAGTCCAGCAATATAAAAAAAATCTTTGTTCAGTTACCCCTGACAACAAACATGTTCAGCTCCGGTCAGAAACAACACAACAGTTGGCTCTTTCAAATTTGGCATTGGCGAGCACTCGCCAATCGAAGGCATCAATAATGGACAATCTGATTCAGAATAAATGACTATGTAATGGAACTCAACTGATTTCGAGATATCTTCATGGGATCTTGATCACGATAAAGCTATGAAACCAGGTATAAATACATTTTTATTTGATACATCTGTTTTTACATGTTTTGTTAATTATAACATTATAGAACAGGCAAATCTCCATAATATATAAAACATAGATACGTCTTAGGACGGACTAGTTCCTAGTAATCATAATAAAATAACAATTTATATATTGCCGTTTAGCGAGCAGATGTAAAGCACAATTGATGGGTAAAAAGAGCATATTGGGTTAGTTGGTGCATGTTCAAAAGATGGACGACGAAGGAACTTATAAATAAATTTCCAATAAAACCATAGCTGAGACTTGTAGTATAGGGTGACCAAGAAAGTATTGTTGGACCAAATAAATTCAATTTTAAAAGAAGGAAAAGTAAGAGAATCAGAATAAACTATTTGAGAAGATGTATGGATATGGAGGAGAAGAATAAAATATTTTACGCTAAGCAAGTTTGGCGTTTTTTTTCTCTCTGCTTACCCCAACAAAAAAAAAATAAAGTTGCAGCGTGTTTATTACAGATTTCATTTATAGCTTCACAATTTTTGCGGAAAGCTGTTAGGAATTCACCCCATAGCTGTCTAATTAAAGTGATTTCATGTGAACTGCTCCGTGTTAAAAGAACAGTTTTGAGATAATAAAAAAAAAACTTCCCAGTGTAAAAGAAATGTATAAACGTGATAGTTTATTTAAATATATTTGATAAAGGACTTCAAATAGAACTTGTTCCTTGTTTTTTTAATTTATTTCTATTTTTAATTTTCTAGTAATAAATAAATAAAAGATTTAAAATGAGGCCCTTTTAGCATCTATTTGGGAAAATAGAATGTAATACGAGAACACACGAATATGAATTTGTTTTGTATATTTATTATATAAAAAGTAGAAAATAACGTCAAATATTTCTTACAATATAAAATAAAGACAAAAAAATTATTAAAACATGAAAAAATGTCCAAATTTCAAACGTAAAGACGTCTTATTCAATAATCTTTATCATCATCAGCTTGTGGGTTGTCTGTGGTCGGGAAATATGTGATATGTTCATAGAATGGCGTGTATTCTATTGGAATATAGGGACAGGTAGGTCGATAACCTTATTAATTTTAATGGAAACAGCCATCCGTGTATGCTTTTTGTGTTGATAAATCAATCAGACAAACACGTCGGCCTATGTTGAAAGTGTGACATATTAAACTCTCAATATATGGCAGAGCTTTTACAATGCCAGGATTGACACTCTCGAACACATATTGATAGTTTGAACTTAGGCCAAATGACACATTATTTTCTTTGGGAGTGTCACGTCCGTATGTTTCAGATGAAAAAAAATGTGAAAGTGAACGTGAATCTTTAAGACAGGGGGGGGGGGGTTAGATGGGAAACATATTAAGCAGAGGGCTATTATGAAAATTGATTTGGTTATTAATGATATTTAAACTTAATTTTATGGATTTTTTAACCTCGAGAATTTCCAAATTGTGAAGATGCAACCCCCCTCGGTTTATATGTAGAATCCGCAAACCACGATTAATATCGAACGAATGGTTGTTTTCAATTAGGTGGTTAGCGAACTCTGAAAAATTATTGTTGTTCAGGCATTTTAAATGTTCCTTAACTCGTTTTTCAAAATTTATTTTCGTCTTGCCAATATTAAAATACGGACAATCATTACATTATCATTGCGTTTTAATTTTTATTCTTATGATTGTGTACGGTATAGTGTAGGATGAATATTTTTGGTCTTTCTGAAGTGATGATGTGTGAGGAGTTGAATTTCGCAAGATGTTTCCAGTTGTAGTTGAGTGTCACTGTTTGTCAGGTTGATGAGAGCGTGCAACGGGGTTTTGTTTTTGTGTAATCAAAAATCGGAAAGAAGTATCGATTTATTTTTATCATGCTAAATATCCTCAGTGAGATACAGGCAAAAGCCTAGTTTACTGGGGATACGACAAATAAAAGGCAACAAACCTAGATCCATTAAAATTGTATGTCCAAATCAAATATCTGTTGTTTTTCTCAAATTGTGTATATTTCTTGTCATGTGTAATAATAATAATAATAATAATTTGTAAACTCCGGATTGAGTAAGTTTACTTTCCGTGTCTCTATTGTTCATAATTTTATTTTTTTAATTTATTGGATGTATAAAAAGCTGGTTGGATATTTTTAGGTATTGTTTTGGACACCGTTTGGGCTAAATCATTATTGATATAAATTATTCGGCGCCATTTTGTATTTGATTAATTTGTGGATACAAATATTTGTTTACAAACATTTTTTTCTGTTTTTTCGATACAATTTATATTTGGGGAGTATCCATTGTTAGAAGCTATTGATTTAATTACGTTTGATTCTTTTTGAAAGTTATTTATGGACGCCGGTGTAGTTAATAGTATATTTATCATTGAATAAAAAGTGGCCAGTTTCTGTGCAAAGGGATGGTTTGATGAATTATGAATTATAATGTCTCTATAGGTTTCCTTTTATTAAGTCTGAAAAACGCCCGAAATTCACACCTCTAGAGTAGACCACCCCCTTAAGTCAATTTGTCAAAAAATGTTGATGAGATCCTTTTAACATGGAGCAGTTTAAAGGTTGTTTCATATTCTAGGAGATACCTTTCCAACATTAAGGGAACAATTTGTTTACGCCCTGTGCTATTTGAACCGTGAATACGCTCAATTTAATCATCAAAGGGTTTGAAATAACTAAAACATTAATAACACTGAAAATAAGTCTAGGTAAGTGATATTTACATTTGTGCTTTGCTGTGTGTTGATTTTTGACATAAAACTGTTTTTTTTTCAGTGTGTTGATGAAACCTTTGTCGAGTATTTTTGTTCCAGCGTTTATTTATCATACGCTATAAAAAGCAACTAAAATATATATACTCAAACTTAACAGTATCAAAACCTACTAAAATGATAGTCTAAAATAATGTTTAAGTACCAATTTTGATATATGGGAATAAAACGTAGACGTGGAAAAGAGCCGAATAAATACTTTAGAAAAGCATGCACTTAGAACAACGCATGGGGTGATAATGGATGACAAAAAACGGAATACAATGATTGTGAATTTCAGGATGGTGAGTTGAGTAAGATGAAGAAGAGCACTGACCAAGATACACCCCACCAATATAAGGCGAGCCCAGCCGCGAGGACTCCAGATGTTTTTCAGCCCACACTCTTGCACACGTATATACAAATATTAATGTTAGACGGGGTAGAGGAAGACATAGGAAAAGTATGGTTGGATCTGGTGAACGATATTGAGAAAGAATGAAATGAAATAATTAAGATAAATTGTAGGTACTGTATCAGGTGTATGGATGTGACAGAGGGGAAAAAGGAATGCATGGCACTCTGTCCTCTCTGTATACCCCAGCGAAGAAACGGCATGATAAAACCAGAAAACGTATGTATAAACTTATCAGAACAAAAGGAAATACTTTTTTTGGGTGTAAAATATGATTTAACGTAACTTCACAAGTATTTTTTTATACAATTGCTAATATAATAATATAACATTGAATTGTAATGTACGGTGTTGTGCTGTATTGTATTATATTGTTTTACAATACACTTCCGTTGTATGTAGTACAACCTGGTAAAGCTATTGTCATGTGGCAAACTCTTTCAACCAACCAGAAAGATGTTAATGAGGCCTTTAGTGAAAACCATACAAGAATCCATTTTTTGAAAAATCAGAGTTACGACGGGAATCAAAACCATAACTTCCGAATCGGAAGAAAGTCACTATCTAACTAGGCCACAGAGGCCGTCATTATACTATGATGAACTGGACATTAGATTCTCGTACAAGCAAAATATCATTCCTTCAATAAAATAGAACAAATTGGATGTAATTTGATATTTTGCATGATTGTATCAAATTTTCCGATTGAATATGTAGCGAAAAATTTGAAAATCAAAATGTTGTTGGAAAATTATATGTGGAAAACGATGAGTTTGACTCAAAAAACAACAATACTAAGTTGGATTTTCGCCCAATGTTTTCAAAAAGCTTACTGTACATACATAATAGCTGGAAAGAATAGGAAATTTAAAACACGAATTCTTTAAATGTGTTCATGTTCTCTCGTTGTTTTGGTATAATTTTGTCCGTTATAGGAGGTATTGGAGACATGTATAACAATTGGATACATTTGCATCTAATTAGTTACATTTGTAAACAAATAAGAGCAGAGCTAAACTTTTTTTAATTAACTCACAAAATTCACATCGAGAAAAAAAAGCACTGTATATTCAAAAAACTAGCAAAAATTTGAGGGTACAATCCAGTTGGGATCAAATACAGCAAAAACTAGTTGGATTTGTAACAATATGTTGATTATTTATTAAAAACAGTTATGCTCCACTTTACGTGACATCTGTAAATGATTACTCGCTATAACGTTATTGACAAAAAAAATTGTTAACGAAAGTGCTAATTCTAATATCAACGTGGAGGACCTACCAGTCAATGTTTTAACAACAAAAATGTTATCTGATTATCTCAGTCGAGACACTTGACTGAGACAATCATTCATCCATTTTTCCGAAAAATTATCGGAAAATGATGCGAAACTGTGCAGTAAAAAATGCATGTTAAATACTTTAACGTGTAACATGAAAAGAAGAAAATATTCAAATCAATCAACTCAATTTTACTAAAAAATTTAAAGCCACGATTAAAATCAAGTTATATTCACTCATATTCCTATTTTTCAGAAATTATGGAATACTATATGTATAAAAATAGTTCAATGCATTTGTGTAGTTTTCCTTTTAAATTGCATTTGACCATTAAAAAAAGGTGTAATGGAAGAAAATGTTTTTTTTAAAGCCCTATACTTCGCGTGTTATTTTTACCCCCATTAACGTAATGTTATTTTTGTTAACGAAACGATTTTGAGGAACGTGTTCCTTTCGTTAAACAAAGATTTACTGTACAAATGTACATATGTTAATATAATTCACAATTCATCCTTTATTTAAGTAAAAAAATTTAATCAAAACCGTATTAATTAAAATAATAAGCTTTTTTTTGAAATAGCAGTTTATTAAAAAATTACAAACGTGTTTTAGAAATTCATTTTATTTTATTGGAAATCAAAAAAATAATACTCGTACCGCAGTTAAAATTAATTAAAATAAAACCAGCTTTTCCATACACCGGTCATTGACAAATATGCTAATTAATGGGCAACGGGATTTTCGGGACGATTAAGTATGACAAAATACGCTTAATTTCTAGAAAAACTGGAAATGAAGCGTATTTCGTCATAGTCAATCTAATTTAAAATATAACACGTTTTGTTCAATATCGCATATTAAAAAAAGATTATAAATTTAATGAATTATATTAAGAATGACAAAATACGCTCCATTTCCAGAAAAACTGGAAATGAAGCGTATTTCGTCATAGTCAGTCTAATTCAAAATATAACACTATTTGTACAATATCTTATATGAAAAAAAAAACTATAAATTTAATGAATTATATTAAGAATGATCTGCAACGATCTGTATAATGAAGTCAAAGAACAGACCAATAAAGCAGCAGTTATCTCCGGATGCCTGAGGAACACTATTTGGGGCAATAAACACATGTTGGTGGAAAGCAAAGTCAGAATATACAAAGCACGCATAAGATCTGTTATGACTTACGGAATCGAAGCAAGAGCAGACTCTGTAAGAACGAAACACCTCCTCAGAACAACAAAAATGAAAACATTGCGACCTATCGTAGGTAGAACCCTTAGAGATAGAATACCTAATGATGAAATCCGCAGAAGTTGTAACATTGAGGACATCGTGAGATGGAGTAGACAGAGAAGACGATTCTGGAGGGACCACGTTGAGAGGATGGACCCCGCGAGAATACCTAAGATTGTAATATACGAGATTCCAAGGGGTCGTCGACTACCGGGACGTCCACCATAGAGATGAAGAGAAAGCTGGAAATTTTCGTCCCAGGGCCAAAACTGAAATCCTGTTTAAACAGATCGCAAGATCTAGAAGAAAAAGAAGATTAAGAATGACAAAATACGCTTTATTTTCAGAAAAAAAAACTGGAAATAAAGCGTATTTCGTCATAGTTAATCTAATTCAAAATATTATACGTTTTGTACAATATCACATATGAAAAAAAGATTATAAAATTAAATCCATCCATCAACTTTTGGAAAATCGTTGTTATGCTCATAGATTGTATCGAATAAAATAAAAAGCAAGGTTTCTATGATAAACTACAAATTCTATGTCAAATATTATTTTTATTGCAGTAGTAAATAATTTTAAAAAAATGTATTCTAATATCAAAATACTATTTCAAGTGGCGTAATTATATGTTATCATCTTTATATCATATATAACTTCTTACTTTGCCAGTTACGGTCAATATATATATTATTCAACTCCGAGTTAGATCCGTAATTCTGTGTTTCTACATAATAAATTACATTTTCGATTAAGCCCTTAAGCAAATAAATTTATACGAGAAATCTTATTAATTTGAAGATGTGTCGGAGAATATTCTCTTGTGATTTTTCCAAGTAACAAGTGGTATTTGAGTATCTTAGAAAAAATAAAGTTTTGGAAAACTAAAGGAATTTTTATACTGTTCCTCGATTTCTTTTTATTTCACGGTTATATACACATGTGTCGATCCCAAAAATTGTATTTTTTTTTAATTGTAAAATTATGAAAAAAGTTTTGTACCTTGTCGATGAAAATAAATAAGAACGTATTTTTTATCTCGCGAATCTTTCATACTATAATGAATTAGAGTGAGAGTATTTTAATTACTGTCATACCATCATATGAAGTAAAAACATTACAATCAAAGTTATTAATGATAAGTACAGTACCCGGCGGTAAGTAATACACATCGGGCTTAAGAAAGAGACTATCGGCCATAATAGGCTAACTTCGGCTTTGTAGAGCGTCGTCTCTGTTATTCATACACGTGTTTCGTCACGATTTGTCAGTCGTTGTCAAGCGACAGAGACGACGCTCTACATATCCGAAGTTAGCCGATTATGGCCGAGAGTCTCTTTCTTTAGCCCGATGTGTATTACTTACCGCCGGGTACTGTACTAATTAAAGCATAAGTTTTGAGGTATGGGGGGTTAGGCTATATTGAGTTTTATCATAAAATAAAACGTTGAAAAACTATTACGATTGAATTTGTTAATAATACGTGTTAATTAAAATATAAGCCATGAGGTGGAATCAGGGTCTACGGTATATAACGTATAATTCAAATAAAGTTCAGACAATTTTTTTTTAGAATTACTAACTCCGTAATTGCTTTACTCCGTAACATTTAATGTTCATATTTACTTTTTTGCTTCAATATGTGTCACGTATTTATCTTCTTCAATTTATCGCATCCAGTACGCTGTGTTATACAAAATAATAATGGTTAGGGAGTCGGGTTTAAGATCATTTTAAAACCGTAAAAAATATTTTATTTAATAATATTTTTCACCGAGCATTTGGAAAAAAGAAACCTGGTTTTGAAATAAATCTTTGATTTTTTATAATAGTTTTTAAAATAATTTAAATACTTTATTTTTTCCGCAAAAAAGTTACAGAAGTTTTCGCAATAAATTTCAAGTCTTATTTTTATTATCTACTAAATATTTTCGTCCCTTAAATATTTTCAAATGAAGTATTGATCATCTTGTATTGAATTTGAGAAAATATGTTATTTGTGCTCCAATGAGATACAACACATGTTAGTCGGTGATAAAAGTTTAATCATTAATTTCTTCATTCCAAGTTTCTAATTAAATTAAGTTCTTAAAGTTGCACGTCTTGTATCAAAGTAATATTTAAGATATTTTATTAATATGTTTTCTTCTTTTTTATAAATAATATATCTAGTTTTTTTAATGATTTGCTTGGTACACGATTAAAATAAAAATCCACCTAAAGTCCTTAATAACCCAGCTAATGTTATATGATTGTTCAGGAAATATAGATACAATATTGTATTATTCTGTGGAACACGAATAAAACCTTTTGTTTTGATTATTTAAATTGCCTTATTTATTAAATTACAACCATTAGGTTACGGGGTTAACAAAAAGCTGGAATATATCATGTGGGCATAATTGAAAGCCTGAAATAGGGTTAACATTTTTTTGTTAATAAAATAAAGGTTTTGATCGGCCAGGAGAAATAGAAATGTACTTCTATTACCACTGACACTCCCAAAACGGAACAACGGAACAATCGTAGGCGAGAAACTCTCACCATTTGATCTAATCGGCACCTTGTCGTGTACATTGTGTATAGAACCGGGTGTGCGAGACTTTTGATTGCGTTTACGATAGGGGTAGAAATTTTAGGCAGGCAACCTTTTACTCCTAATGCTAGAAATATGTATGTTAAAAGTTCCTTATATAAAAAAGCTGCTTAGTGTGCTGTTTTCCGTTCCATTAGGAATTTAGACCGGAATCCCTTTGTAGAAGACATGTGCTCTACCAACTATGTCTAAAAGTTTGACAAGATTACCGGTAAACTGTTACTTACATTTTCTAAAGAAAATTGGTTTGGGTGTACTGCGGTCGCAAATATTTAATGAAGATAGTTTGATTTCCCATTATGATAAAAGCATGGATCCAAGGATAATGTAGAATACTGGTATGGAATTCTAATTTGTTTATAAAATGAGTAGATGAATAGTGCCAGTAAATGTTCGTTTCTCTTTTCTTTCGATGATGTTTTTTTTTCATATGTATGTTGTTTTTTGGAAGTCCTTTCATACGTGGCATACAGCCCTGGGCCTTGGTCTGCTGTATGCTTGTCTATTTGGTGGTATATTGTAAGTAAATAAATCAAATTTAATATTTTTTTTAAGTCTTAAACGTAAGCCTACAATAGATTACCAACAGTTTTCAAGTTTTTTGTTATACATTTTTGACAACAAGTAATACATTAGATTATTATTTTAAATCACAAAGTGAGTAAAAAGTATTTTTTTAAAACATTATGTGACAAAAAAGGCTTTAGAAAAGGGGTTGAAGAATTTTTTCCCTACTTTTACGGAACTTGTAAATTTTGGTGATCCTATTGTTAGACTGTTGGAGCACTTTCTTATAAAGCGAGCTTCTTTGTCGAGCCTCTTTTACCCTCTTCAAACTCCTTTCATATTTGAGCAATTTTATTTGTATATTTTTTTCTCTTTTTACTTAAGAACGAAAAATCTTGACGTTGATTGTAGGAATTCAGTTATGTTCACTTTTTTACTCTCAAACGAGAGAATTTTGACATTCATCTTTAAAACTCAGAAACTAGGCTTCAATATAAATTCTCAACACCATTTTATGTTCTTTTTGGTGTAGTTTGGGAAGAAGGATGACCAATTGTAAATCCAAATTTCCCCAACTACATAATTCCAGCTAATTTTAGATACGTTTTTTTGTTATGTGATCTCTCTATAATAAAGTACCTCTCTAGTGATAGTTCATAGGTTTTTGTTATGTGATCTCTCTATAATAAAGTAACTCTCTAGTGATAGTTCATAGGTTTTTGTTATGTGATCTCTCTACTCGTATAGTAGAGTACCTCTCTAGTGATAGTTTATAGATTTTTGTTATGCGATCTCTTTATAGTAGAGTACCTCTCTAGTGATAGTTCATAGATTTTTTCTTTGTCAGCAACATTTCCATTTGTTTATTGCATAGAAAATCGAAGATATATTTTTGAGGTCAGCCTCAACCATTAATGACATGAAACAGTATGAGCATGTATTTTACTAACATATGCATATCAAAAAGAAAATTGCACGCAATTTTTTAATCGTATCGATCAAGCCATTTGTTAAAAGAATCCCTCTCTGTTCGAACAATCACAAAATTTGTTTTTAAATTATTCCTATATGGGTTTTTCTTCCTAAAGAATTTCATATTTTGTTATGTATTCCTGTCAATTCTTTCTGCATCCTCTCTTTTTACTTTCTTCATCTTTTACATAACGAATTATTTCGTTATCTTTTTTAATTTAAAGATTTTATGTAGAGTACTTGGATATAAATATTCTCCTATAAAGTAGTATATTAAAATTAGAATGGTTAAAAAATTAGAACCAGTTATAAATATTCTCCTATAAAGTAGTATATTAAAATGAGAATTGTTCAAAAATTAGAACCAGTTATAAATATTTTCCTATAAAGTAGTATTTTAAAATGAGAATGGTTCAAAAATTAGAACCAGTTATAAATATTCTCCTATAAAGTAGTATATTAAAATGAGAATTGTTCAAAAATTAAAACCAGTTATAAATATTCTCCTATAAAGTAGTATATTAAATGAGAATGGTTAAAAAATTAGAACCAGTTATAAATATTCTCCTATAAAGTAGTATATTAAAATGAGAATTATTCAAAAATTAGAACCAGTTATAAATATTCTCCTATAAAGTAGTATATTCAAATGAGAATGGTTCAAAAATTAGAACCAGTTATAAATATTCTCCTATAAAGTAGTATACTATATATATATATTGGTTAATCAATCGAATGAGAAAATTGAAGCGACGTTTTTCAACAAAAGTATTTTGTTTTTTTTTTATCCAAATTTATATTTATTTAATGTTTCAAAAATTTTTCAAGCGCGTATTGGTCGAAAAATTATGAATTTTGTTGTATGTTAGTATGTTTAACACGTTTCTAAATTTATCCTTTTTTGATATTTTGCAGTTGGGTCCGATTGTTTTTTTTTTTTTTAATTTAAATCAGAGATATAAAAAATAAATTTAAATAACTTAAAAAAGTAGCCTAGAAAGTAAAATAATAAATTTCACACGCCATCTTAAGTATGTAAGAAAAAAGACAGATGTCACACATAAATTGGGAAGATAGCAAAAAAACGTTTCGATGGAAAACAAAATAAAATACTAAAAAGAGAAGACGACAAAGAGAAGTAGAAGAATTTAGTGTTTTAGTATTCCTTTGAAAACTTTCGATGTAGAGTTATTTTAGGTTGATATAAAACGTATTCCAAGGATAGAAAAACAAACAATGTGACATTGCTTGTATAACTTTTGAATTCGTAGAATAATATATATGATTTGAAATGCACGAAGATGATGAATAAATATTTTCAGATTTATTAAAGGTGTCCCTTTGTGATGAAATGATCTCTAGTTATTTATATTTTGAACATATATTTCATTAAGAAAAATAACATACGAACATATATTTCATTAAGAAAAATAACATACGAACATATATTTTATTAAGAAAAATAACACACGAACATATATTTCATTAAGAAAAATAACAGACGAACACATATTTCATTAAGAAAAATAACATACGAACATATATTTTATTAAGAAAAATAACATACACTGTAGAATACATTTGCCTTCAAATTAATTTAAGATAACCTATCAACGTTTTTTATATATTTTTCCCAAAAAAACCACATGAATAGACTTATGATCAACGATTTGAGTGGCACATAACTCAGCATTGAGGACACGACAAAGATGAATATACAATAACTCAAGATTATTTAAAGAAAATCTTGAAAATTCAACGTGTCGTAAAACCATTAATATTGAGCGCTGCCGAATTCTCGAATCTCCCAATATATATGGCCCAAAGCAAAGGGGTGATATTAAATAAAAGAAAATAATGGCTCAAAGGGAAAGACAGTTGTCACATGCAGTAAACTGTATTGATATAATGATAAAAAATATTCTTATTTGAGGAAGGTTAATTTGTCTTCCTAGCGCCTCAGTTTGCTCCGGCCAATTTTGGAATACGGTCGAGTCGTGTTTAATTTTTTTTAGCATGTTTTAAGGTGGCGTTCAAGTTTAAAACTACGATCGCGAATCTTTTTGTGATATGAGGTAAACTTAAAAATTATTGAAAGTAAGAATCGGCATATGGTGTGATTCACGTGTATATCGATTCCAAATTATGTATAAGTCGGTAAAATCTGCATTACATAATTGAATTCCATTATTTTTTTTCCATTCCGTATAATTCTATAAAAAGTTATTTATTTCCTCAAACAGCATTGGAATAAAATACCATATAGTCATAAGGTAAACACTTTTTTACGTTGTTAAAGTTACTCCGTTGCAGGATTGAATTTAAAAAAAAAATGAAATAAGAAACCAAAATAAATGTTTCCTCTTACTTGGCCTACATTTGATTTTTTGATGGCAGGAAAATTATGATTATGCTAGAGAGAAGATCTAAATAGAGCCACGTTTTGTTGAAATATTCGTAGATAGTATCCGGCGTAGCGTGCAATATGTATCTGTTACGCTTATTGCCGACAGCTAAAAAACATCATAGTTTTAGTACGGCTGGGTTGTACGTGAGAAGAATATTTTTCGAATTACTAAAACATCGCTTCTCAAATAATTTAATATAAAACAAGCTTTGTCTTCTACTTGGGTTTCGTGGATTTTCTTCAGATATCTTCTTAAGATAAAATACATAACAGTGATGTAAAAACTGGAATATGTATGAACGAGGAGAACCATCACCATCACGACGAAAATCCGTCTAGTTAAGTCTCTCATCTACGCTATATTTGTATGATGAGGTGCATGGCTGCGCGGTGACACACTAGACTGTCGTGCGGTCGCTGGTTCGAATCCTGCGCTGTGCTTCTTCCCTCGAATGACACAGGCATTTTTCCCACCTATTATTTGTGGATGTAAAGATATCTATGACTTCGGTCATACATATTCTTTAAAAAAAAGACAAAAAGAAAATATGTCGGTGTGCTCCCATCATCTCACTTCTTTCGGTGTGTCATCGGAGCCAGTGCAGCGGTATAGCCAGTAAGTTTGCTGGTGTATAATGGAGCACTCATTTAAAACTAACTCCATGACACAGCTTCGCTTTCCTGACGAAGAGATCCTCGACTTCGAGGTCCAGCATCGACGTCCATTTATATAATTTATTTATTTATTTATTTATTTAACACTTTTATTGCAATACAATCTGGCGGGATTATTGCCAGGTGGCAATCTCTTCCAACCAACCAGACAAAGTAAATGAAGCAAGTTACGTGGTCGCATAAATCATTCAAATGACTATCCATCCCCACGAAATCCATAAACATATACGCGAGAACATGCCCGCGAACCCCACAAAGACGGACAATCACCCGAACATTATTTTTCATATAAAGTGAGATATCATCAATCAAAAGGAAAGGAAAGGATGGTGGAGAGGAAAGGAAAAGAAAAATCAGGAATGAAACACGTTATTTTACTGACTAGAAATTAAGAGTTTTTTCAGTCGCTTATAATATATGACACGGAGACTTTGGTTCTGAGAGCAAGGGAATAACGAAGAATTAATGCATTTGAAATGTGATGCTGGAGACGGATGTTACGAATTTCATGGACTCCAAGGCGAAGTTTTTGAAGAACTGAGAATCACCGACAGATTGTCGACAATATGACAACAGTCCCTTGAATCTTTGGACACACACATGTTTGGACAGAGATCAAAAACCTCTCTCATGCCCAATGAGAGAGGTTTTTGATCTCTGGAAGCGTGGAAAGACGACGGACAAGAGGAAAAGTTCCAACGCGTCGGACTGACTAAGTGAGAGACACAACTGGGCTACCCCACCGAACCGCGGAGTGCATAGATGGATAGAGAAAAGTCGTTAAAGGCTATCATGGGAGTCACAATGCTCAGTCATATGCTACACGACAGGATGAATGGATGGATGTTGTAACGATAATATCTCCATAGCTATCAGTAGTAAATATGTAGTTCATATCCTATCTTTTTTTAATATTTTTTTTAATGATTGTCATATATGTTTATCATATTTAAAAGTTTACGTAATATTTATCGCTAAGTCTTATGCTTGGAAATTTAATAAAAGCAAAAAGACAAAGCTATGTTATATTGGATACATTTTGTAAGCTTTGGTTTAGGTTATTATTAATTATTTTGTAGAACTAATGTCAGAATTAAAAATTTTATATCGTATGGTATATATTCTTCAATATATTCTTAATAGTGTTTCGGACATATTGAAGAGCGTGACCAGGAAACAAAATTAATTTTGCCCCCAGTAATCGAGCCTCTGGGTTTAGAACCTCTGGAGTAGGTACCAAAGTCGCGGTTCGTTATTGTTAGTGTTGAAAACACTACCGTTCAGCGCGTACGCGTATGTAACCAAACGAACTGTTTTACCACACTGGCTCCCTTTTTTTGAGTACCATCTAGAATCAAACCCGAAACCCTCGGTTGGTAGTCAAGAATCTTACCACCAGACAGTGGAGGTGTAGATAACATACTCGTATATTGGTACTGTATAAAATGTTGAATTCTTATCATTATAATTACATTCAACTTGTTTTTTTGTATCTGTTTGCGATCTCCCTTCATGAGAATCAGTACGGTTACTTGATACGAGGGTTGCTACTTAAGTTTTGAGATATGGCAACACCAGTGTAGATACGTCAAATCTGACATCAGCATCGTAAAGTTTGACGTTTTTAATGGTACGAGTAGACACATTTAAACTCGCCTTGGACATTTGTAAATGGGTTTTGTCGGCGATTTTTCTTAACTCTAGTATTTCTGCGAATGTGTCAAAATGGTTTGTCGGATCGTTGAATTTTACAAATTAATGTACTCGTATATGCTATTTATTTATGTTATTTAACAGATGGTCTCATAACCGTTTATTCGAATAAATTAATTAAATAAATATATCTGACATACACGTCAGCGTATCCCATTAGTAGTGTACCGCTTGCTTTACGTATATCCGACTCGCTTTACTTTTTTTGTATCTACTTATCCCCCTCGATGCGAAATTGGGATGTTACATAATTTACAACACTAAATAAATCATAAGAAAAACACCAGTGAATATTGTATTGAAATCGGTTCAGTTGTTGAGTTTTGTGAACACAAACAAACTAAGAAAAACCACCCCTCGGTTACAGAAGTATTAATCTCAGCTAATTGTGTTATGATTTTGTTGAATATAGTTCAATTTGGCGGCTTTATTGCAAAGGGGTTATGTCCTAGCTTTAAAGAACAAATCAGAAATATATTCAAATATGATCTTACTTATTCTTTCTATCATTCTATTATATTTTTACCCTACAATTTAGTCCGCATTTTGGCTTTTGTAGAATTCACTTCCATCGATCTCAGCCTTAGATAACTTGTTATTGCTCTATTAGGTAGCACTGTTAAATTTTAGTGTACATACTCATCGCAATCCCTCAGATTTGCTGTTTAGAAGACGTTTTTGTTTAGAAGACGTTAAATTTTAGTGTACATACTCATTTCAATCCCTCAGATTTGCTGTTTAGAAGAGCGCAGGCTTAATAACAAATAGACAAAACTGCCTATTTGTTATTAAGCCTGCGCCGTACTTAGCTCTTATGCCCATTTCAAAATAATAAATATTTCTAATAGATATTTCGGTACCCTTGGTATTTTTCAGTAATTTTCTATGGCAACCTCAGTAGTCAAGTTGATACACGTGTAATTTTTATTTCCAAGAAAAATGTGTGCAATTTTTTTTGGTGTTTCCTAAATTCACTACAAAAGCATTTCATTTTGTATCTCACAAAAATCCCATTAGCATGATGGTCTCCGTGGCCTAGTTGGTAAGATGCTTGATTTCTACTTGGGGGTTTCAGGTTTAATTAACGATGGTACCCAAAAAAAAGGTCTCAGTTTGGTTAAAAATCGTTCAGTAACAATACCTGTAACCTAAAGGCTTGATTAATAGGGTCGAATGCAATATTGTCTCTCAAGTCACACTCTTTAGCATGTCTGAATCACCAATTTCGATATGTTGAAGGGTACCAGACGTATGAAAATGGGAGTTTCTTTAATATAGGATGCGAAAATTTGCTCAAATATTATTTATTGATGCTCTGTATATATTTATTAATATAAAATCCAACATATTTTGATACATATGTACCATCATGCCGTTTTCCTGCTGAGGTAGGCAAAAAAAAACAAAGTGCTAGAGTTTCCTAACTCGACACACATATTTCGCCTTTTCCACCTGCATAGACCGTCTCATACAGCTCTCATAATTTCTCTTACTTCTTAAATTCCTTCATTCAAAGTATCATTCACTTAATACTACCATACTTTCCTTGGTCTTCCTCTTTCACGCCTTCCACTCACATTTGCACTGTAAATTTGTTTTGTTAGTCTTTCTTCATTAATTTGTTCCACGTGTCTAAATCATCTCAGTGATCTTTTTTCTTACCTCGGCCTTTAATTCAAATTTATTCACAATTGCTTCATCACGTATTCTGTTACACATTTTCCCCTCGTGTATGTTATGTGTCTTAGTGAACGCATTTCTATAGCATTTATTCTCATTTTTACAGACTTTTTCCACGTTAACGTTTCCCTCCTATACATCAAAGATGGTACTAAAATACTATAATGGATTAACATCATTGCAAAATTTAATACCATTCAATTCTAGTATGTATATTTTAACGCTCTATTGATTTTGTTTCCTATTGCTGTACGCCGTTCGATATCAATCGTAACCATTTCATATTCGGAGAAAATATTATCTACAGCAGAATTCTTCAAATGTATTTATAAATCAATATTATACACATTTCATATTCAACATAATATGATACGATATGTTGTATGTAGAGAAGTTATAATTCAGCTAAATTGAACTCTACTCCAACTCCAAAGCACTCTTATCGATATTATTCCTCATTTTACACGTTTAATATATAAACAAAAAAAGTCTACCCTGCTATATCGCGGTGCCTTCTAATCTAAAAGTCAATCCTGCTGTATGTGGAAAAGTTATAATTCGACTAAATTTAACACCAACTCCAAAGCACTCCCATCAATATTATTTCTCCTTCTACACGTTTAATCTATAACCATAAAAGTCAATCCTGCTGTATTGCTAAGCCCCATAAAGTTTCATGTTGTTAACATTGTATAATTTCAGCCCAGATCTTCAATTATACTACATATTTCCTTTATTACCCAATACAACACGAAATGTAATTTTTTTTATAAACCTTTTATAATTCATAAATTCAGTTCTATCAAACAAAATCAACCATTTATGAAGTTGTTATATTCTCAATAGGCTTCGTTTGTATTAACTCTTCCTCGTATATTTTCTAATTCATGTAAATATGACTTCCATGTAAGATATAATTTACACGATATAAATAAATAAATAAATATAGGTTTATTGATAACTACATGGTATGTACAATACAATACAATACAATACATTTAAATATACTTCAAGAACACATAAATTGCAGAGAAAACATTCAAGACAGAAGCTATCAAAAGGTCTGGGCTCATCTAATAACATCCCCCCGGCCAAGATACACCCCACCAATATAGGGCGAGCCAAGCCACGGGGACACCAGATGTTTTTCAGCCCACACTCTATCTTCGTTATACATATAGTATATAATATTTATAATACATACCATTACGGCATTTGCTTGTTGGCGAAGACAGAAAGAACTCAATTTTTTTTTTCTTCTTTCAAAATTTAATTCCCTTGGTCAAACTTTATCCTTCCCAGTTCACCTCTTACTTAAAAAATCCTTTATTTCTCTTAATATTTTCTTTTTTAAAATTTGTTTCGACTTGATTCAATCATACCTTTCTCAGTCGTCCTTTTACACAACTCCCATTTATGTTTACAATATAACTTTGCTAAGTCAAAATCACCTCAATTTTCTCTTTTCTCCCCCACTTAACACATTAATCTTGCAACTTCGTTGAAACTTCATTAAATTTACATATTCTTTTACTTTGCTTGCTTTGAATAGAAAATGTTTAAATTTTTGTGAAAAATAATCGGATCGAAAATTTGACAAAAATCAAGTAACAATTTAAGCGGTGAATTTTTTATCGTTTTGTTCAAACAAAATATTCGTAAAATATTTCGAAATTGAATTATCAATCCATGTTTATATCTATCTATCTTTGTCATATTTCCCAGGACATACTCGTAATACGAATGTCCTTTATTCATTATGCGAATAAAAAATAAATTTCACAGATAAATGAAACAACAACAAGAAAGATAAACATGGATCAGAAACACGTAAAACAAAACCTCAACGTTGAAATTTTCAAGTTTTAATTCAAGTGAATAAAAATTATCCGATTCGAGGCACAAAACATATTTCAGGATTAGTCAGAATATTACATGAATTTCTACTCGTTAGTTTTTTAATGATTCTAATATATCTGATTTAATGATTCCTATATATCATACTGTCGCTATTGTATAATATCCTACACTGTCCCACCACCGCCTCTTATTTCGCCAAAAAATGTCAGCGTCTTTCCAATAATGGATTAGCGTTCAAACAGAGATTGTCTATTGATCTTTCCAGTTCACCGCTCCTCTTTTTTACGTCGTCCTTTACTGTCCATGCAGTGAGACTCTGGAATCAGTTACAAACCAATATAAGACTCGCTCCGTCCTTGGCATGCTTTAAGAAGCGACTGAAAAATCTCTTAATTTCTAGTCAGTAAAATAACGTGTTTCATTCCTGATTTTTTTTCCTTTCCTCTCCACCATCCCTTCCTTTCCTTTTGATTGATGATATCTCACTGTATATGAAAAACAATGTTCGGGTGATTGTACGTCTTTGCGGGGTTCGTGGGTATATGCTCACGTATGTGTTTATGGATTCCATGGGAATGGATAGTCATTTGAATGATTTATGTGACCACGTAACTTGCTTCATTTACTTTTATCTGGTTGGTTGGAAGAGATTGCTGTCTGGCAATAAGTCCGCTAAATTGTATTTGCAATAAAAGTGTTAAATAAATATATCAAAAATTTATCTTTCATGAAAAAATGGGTTAGATGTCATGATACTTCTATAACAAACGACCAAAAAACGAATCTTACCAATTTTGTATTTTTCAAACGTTGTTGGCCTTAACTTACATTTGAAAGAATGAATTCGGTAGAAAAAAATGGGTGTGGAGTGTTGTAAAATGTATGTCGGTTACAGCAATCAACATAAACATGGGTTATGCAAAGCCTACGTTCGTTTTATCTTTGTCTCAAACCGTTCAAAATAACTATATTTTTTGACAACACTCAAATAGTTTCCCTAGATAGCTTCCCCGTCCAAACCAAAATTTATAAGACACGCTATATCTAAGCAAAAATGTATGTCTTAAGGGACAAATTGATTGCTTGAAAAAATATTTTAAAAAAGTTACCCTCTGTGTTGGTTGGTAAAAATTGGCAAGATCAGATGATATTCATAAAACAAGATAATCAGTCTGATAAAAGAGTACGCTTGGTTAAAAATACTCGCATGATAGAAGTTTACGAGTGTTGTTGCTTCTCAATGTGGGGAGTAGTATTGCCAACGCGTGCTTACTACATTGGTTATAAACTCGAAGGCTCGATTAACGGAACCAAAGACAAAGTTGTATTCACGCTTTATTCTTCAACATTTTTATTTTATTACAATGTATGGTATTTTATCGACTATTAAAAAAAGTTGAAGAGTAATACTGAAATTTGATTTTTGAGTGTGTATAAATATAAATACAATTTGTCACAAAAATTATAAACATTTACATGAATCACGTGCTAAAAAGTATCACAAAGCAGTATGCACATGCATACCACCTACCAGATATAAAATGCAAAGTTTAGACAGGCCAAGGCTTAGGTAATCAGGCTCTATCATATAAAAGGAAATAAATAAATAATGACAAAAATATGTATATGTATTATATGTACAAATAAGTCCAAATCATCAGTTCAAATATATTCTAGTGGTCTATATGAATATAAAATATATAAATAACCCATAATAATGTTATATTTAAAGATATATTTGAAATATTAAAAACAACGAAGATAATATTTATAGCATAAAACGAAAATAATCTTTTCCTGAAAAAAATAACTTCAAATTCCTTTGTTTCCTGATCCCTTTTTAAATTGCTTTCAAAAAGCGAAAACATAATACTTTTCAGCAATTATAGAATAATATTTTTCTCGAAAATTAGAGAAAAGGAATTTTATTCAGAACCTATGGTTTTGGTGTACTTCTATAAGACGAATATTTTTAAATAATTTATTCAGTAAATATGAGATTAAAATAATTACAAAAGATTGTTTGTTGTCGTTGAGAACTGAGCGCCAGAATTTCTTATCTTGATACACATATTTTACCTCTTCCACATTCATACATCTTCTCATTTAACTCCTACGATTTCTCGTACTCCTTACTTTTCCTTATTTCAAAACACAATTTACTTGATCTTATCTTACATTACCTGGTTTTTATCTACAACGCCTTCCACTCCTATAAACACCTTATATTTGTTTTGTTAACATATTACTTTATCAATTCGTTCCACGTGCCCATGCCATCTGAGAGTGCTCTTTTTCATCTTACTCAATATCTCGACCTAAGTTCACATCCATTCATAATGTATTATGTATATATACAGAACAATATAATTATCAACGAAATTAATATTAATGAAAAAATGCTGAAATATACTAACAGTCGAACCACGTTTCATATTGAAACTAAAAATATACGAACATATTTGAATTAACCGTTCCTAATTATAAAGAAATGTTTTTTATAGAGTTAACATGTCGCTTATTATTTATTGTAAAAAAAACAGAAAAGTCTCCGCTACACCTAGTTACACCAAAAAACACTGTAAAACTCTACCTAACAAAAGGCTGCAGCAGATTACACCTGCTAATTGTCTTGGAGGTTTAATCTCATCACCATTGTAACTTTCACCTTTTAATCTCATCACCATTGTAACTTTCAAATCCAAAGTAATAGTGATAGAAAAGTATAAAGGAAAGTTAATGTGACATGGGTGAACCATGAAACATTAAAGCAAGCTGAGGAAATCTGCTATTTGGTTAGTATTTTCTCAGATGATGGAAGAATAAAGAGGGTTATCGAAGGGCGTGTAGCGATAGGAAACAAAGTAATTAGGACACTAAAATATATAAATTCGAACCACACAGTATCAAAATCTGCTAAGATGACAGTCTACAATAGTATTTTGGTGCCAAGTTTGTTAAATGGGAGTGAAATATGGAAAGATACTGAAACAAGCTGAACAAATGATGTAGAAACACGTGCTTTGAGATGAATATACGAAGTGACAATATACGATAGAATAGGGAATGACGTGATTAGGCATAAATGTGGACCGATGATGAACAAAGGCTGATGTGCTGAATAAGATGAATAGAGCACGCAAATATGGTTTGGTCATGTGTAACGAATGAAGAAGAAATACTAACAAAACAGATATGAAGTAGAAATATGAGTGGAAGGCGTGTGAAAAGAAGACCTAGGAGAGTATGATTGGATTCAGTAGACGATATTCTGGAAGAAAGAAACGTAGAAAGTCAGATAAATTGTAGAAGTTGTATAACAATGCGTATGGATGTGGGAAAGGCTTAAGATGTTGATGAGATTAAGGATGTTTGTCAAAAAAGGAAAATATGGCACTTAGTCCTCTCTGCATATCCCTACAGGCAGATGGATTGATGGTATGTATGTTTTTATGATATCGTAATTTTGGGTTTAATCTGTCAAGACTCTGACGTGCAACAATTTACACGCATTAAACCAATACGAGCACAGTTATCTCTTAAAAGATTTCTGACAATAACACTCGAGTACGAGGGATAGTGTATCACATCGTATAGTTTATAGTCGCAAATTGTATTATATCAAATTAATATGAATATAATAAAAAAAGGACTTTTAATTTTTGTTATATTCTATATGTTATGTATTAGATAAATGAAAACCTCCGTACCCTAAACAAAAGAAAGCTTGTCATCAATTGTTTGGGATTTCGGGTCTGATCCTACATAGAACCCATAAAAGGTTTCACGTCTGGTTTATTCACATAAGGTTTTCTAAAATATTTGTGATGTTGAAAGATACGAGTATAACTATTTATTAGCGGTTAGTAATTTATTGGGGGTTAGGAATTTGTTGGCAATAAACACACCCTGGTAGAGCTGTGTGCAACTAAACATACACACATATTATCCCGCTATCTTAATGTTCAGGTAGGCAGAGAAGACAGAGAACCAGACTTTACTATCTCGATACACATATTTCACCTTTTCTACATCCATACACCTTCTCATACAGCTCTCATCTAGATAGTTTGACAGAAATAACGACGTTAAAATTCAATTTATTTGAATTTTAACGTCGTTATTTCTGTCAAACTATCTTTCTCTTGATCCAACTATACTTTCTTTAATCTACCAAGCTTTTCACTTATATTTGCAACATAAAATTGTAAGCTGAGTTTTATTTTTTCTTGATTCTTCGAAAATACTATAGTTTCACTTTGTGGTGCCATGTTTTATGTAAAAGGAAAAATAAGTACATAAACCACTTATTTTATATTTTTGTGTTCACCACTGGTTTATTTTTGGGTTTACTACCGGTTTCGAAGACAACCGTCTTCATACTCGAGATTAAAAAATGTATAAAATTAAGTCAAAATAGCATCAACAACCAAATCAATTTTAATAATAGCCCTCTGTTTAATATGTTTCCTATTTAAATTCCACACCCCTTGGATATCCAGACCCTGGCCTGCCCAAAAGATTGATTTTCATTTTATATTTTTCCCCGCCCCATTTACCATTGAATCACATATCTTCCCACTTCTCTCTCCCTACCTCATTCCTCTTATATTATATACACTTGTACAGGAAATGTATTTTAAGCAATTCAGTTTATCTTCACCTGAAGATGAAGACGGTTGTCTTCGAAACTGGTAGTAAACCCAAAAATAAACCAGTGGTGAACACAAAAATATAAAATGAGTGTTTTATTTACTTATTTTTACTTTTACATTATTTATTTCATTTAAAACCTCAGTCTTAAGTTCACGTTTACCTTAACCACATAATTTCGTATTTCGTCATACATTGTCACCTTTTGTATTCTCTAAGTACATGTATTCCTACTCCATTTACTCTCGTAGATCAAAGTTGGTGCTAAAATACTGTTACGGGCATCATCATATTAACCAATTTCCGTACTGCCATGTTCGAATATACTCGTATATGTTTTTGGGCTATATCAACTTTGTTTCTTACGTTGCTACACGACATTCGATATGTGTCGTAACTTTTACATTATTTGAGAAAATATTACAGAAAAATAAATAATTCTTCAATTTGTTCAAAAGTTCCATTGTTCACATATATAAATCCGTTTTTTTCTGCTCTATTTTTCTATCACCATGACATTCATTCATTCTCAGCTTTTATCTTCGTATCTCTCATATACTCGTAATATACGTATCAAACTCTGTAATGCATATTCATTATTCGCTAACCCTACCATATTATTAGCATACAGCGATCCACACACATTCCTATTCGACATTTGTATGTCACCCATTGACGTCTGTAGTTGCTTCACATACGAATATATGTAAATATTAAACAACCAGAGTAACAAAACTAAAGTAAAATATACAATATTACACTATAATTCAAATGCTACTTGAAATAACAAAAAATCTTTATGATTTTATGTTAAAAGAAAACCAAAGGAAATAACCAACAAAACGACTAATGACAGTTATTTAGATTTGTAACAATTTAATAAAGGTTGGGTATCATTCGCCACAACCGACTTCAACAAATCTTTATGCATAAACCACAAGGACGAAATCCTTGGTTTCTCGTGATTTAGTTACAGTGCAAAATGGAGAGCAGTTCATGATGTTTCGGAGCTCCAGCAATTTGAAACACAATATTATGCTTTGTGAAATATATACTGACATGTACCGCACCCCAGTACAGCAAAACCAGAGAACCTTGCTTTATATATAATATTAAATACTGGCACTTAACGCCCCTACAAATGCTATATCATATTACGGCTATAAGTCCTTTTCGTAATTAAAAGTTAAAAGGCTTTAATAAGGATGAAGATTTATGGTTGCTGAGGCTTAACTTCATTAAAACTCCATTTTCTTATAGCAAATGGACATTTATTTGGAAAAAAAAATGTCGCACGTTTAACCATTTTTGAGGAAACGTATAGATACGAGTAGCATTGGTTGGAATACAACCATGAATTGAGCACCTGAACTCATTAAGAGGCTTAAAATATTTGAATATGTATTATGGAATTAAAATATGGTTATTGAATATGTAAAACAAAGGAAAAGTTATATTGTGTGTTGGATATTTTTTTTATATGTTGCAGAAATATGCATTTTGGATAATAGGATGCTAAAATGTCATTGAATTAATGTAAAGTTTCAAATTAAATATACAATTATTTTATTTATGAAAAAGCCAAAGTGATAAATATTTTTTATTTATGTTATTTCCCTGTACAAGGTCTTTTATTTTCCTGTAAAATGACTTGAGCGATATTCTCTATGGTTGAAAATTAAAAACGGGAGAACGTTACACGAAGAATATTTCAATGTTTTTTACTAAATATAGAAAAGGAATCATAAAAAGAAGCAATGTGGATGATATTATGGAGTTTTACAAAACTAAGAGGGCATTTTATGAAGAGAAACTTCGTAAAACTAGAGATGTCAGTCTATCTGTCAACCTAATCTTGTTGATAGAATATTTCATGAGCTTTAAAGAACAAATACTGAACTTGATGAAAAATGTCCTCATATTCCAGTAAGATATCCACTCCAAAATACACAATATTGAAGCGAGAGCTAGAAGAAACAATCTCTTTTTGAATCGGATTGCAAAGAAGACAACTCTCGACTACGAACCACTACAACATTAAAAGCAAGCGAGCAAAATTTCCTGGGATTTGGCAACCCAGGCGTGAATAATAGGAAAGTGGTGTAAGTGGGAAAAAAACACTAACTCTAAATGATAGATGTTTATATGCGATTATTTTTAGTATTTTTAATTAAAACATACTTAACTGTCAATATTAACTGTCAAATTTCATGTGGTATAATTAGTGCGAGTGTTGCCTTGAGAAAAAATAATTAAAAAAAAAACGGGGTAAATGTCATAGTGAAGGTTGTGCACGGCAGTCACGCTGTTCTTTGATCATGCAAGAGTCCCGTCTAGTGCTTTGATCTGTTATGGTACTTGAACTTTTTTACTTTGTTGCCCGATAGACCCTTGATCCGATCGATACTTCGAATGACAATTGCATTCAATCTACGAATTTCAGCGACTACTCAATGCGCTCTTATAGTGGCAATGTTCACATATGAGATAACTTGTATTTTATTTTAATTTTAATTAAATCCCTTAATACGCAAATGTTTGCAGTCTAATTTCCATTAAGTCATGTAAAATTGCCTCGCATATTCTTTTCAGCGCACGCATTTAGAATAAATGTTGTAGAAATGTGTGCACCGAGAAGAATACATAGTGTGACAATGTGGGACAGAATGGGGAATAAAGTGATCAGAGATGAATGTAAATTTAAGGCTGATGTATTGAGTAACATGAAGAAGAGCAATGTGAGATGGTTTGGACATGAAGAACGAATAAAAGAAGAAAGATAAGAAAACAAATATGCATTGCAAATATGAGTGGAAGGCATGGAAGTGGAAGACCAAGGGAAGTATCGTTAGATTCAATTATTAATGTTTTGAGAGAAAGAAATATTTAAAGACAGAGAAATTGTAGGAGCTGTATAGATCTAGAAGAGGCGAAGGATGTGTGTTGAGATAGTCTAGCACTCTGTCCCCCCTGTCTACCCCGGCAGGGAGATAACGTGATGGTATTTTTGTATTTATATCATAAAAATATGCTAATAATGTAGAAACGTTAATTTATAGGTAAAAGCTAAAATTAAAAACAGTTAATTTTTTGCTATATTTTTTTTGGCTTATGACGCCGCGGAACACTTTTGGCTTATGATGGCGCAGAACACTTTTGGCTTATGATGGTGCACAACACTTTTGGCTTATGATGGCGCAGAACACTTTTGATGCCGCAGAACACTTTTGGCTTATGATGGCGCAGAACATTTTTGGTTTATGATGCCGCAGAACACTATTGGCTTATGATGCCGCAGAACACTTTTGGCTTATGATGGCGCAGAACAGTTTTGATGTGTAAACGGGAAGAAAAAACAAATACAAACTTGATAAGGTCAAATATAAAAATTAGCGATCTGTTGAGTTGGTGCTCTTTTGGTTTTTTTTGTATTCTCCTGCGTCAGGTGTGAAATAATGCACATATTGTTGTTTTATTTCTTCTGGGAGGATTCTTACGTAAGAAAATTCGTAACTTGCTATCATTTCCTCATTTTGATTTTTTTGTTATTATTTTTCTTCCCTTTCTCGCAATATTAGACCAAACTAGAGTTTTCTTGAATTCTACTTATCGTGTGTAGCTCCCGCCTTTCGTTTCCATGAATCGACCAACGCAGAAACATTCCTTTGACGAAACGTTCTGCGAAGAAACATTCCGGTATGGTAATAATAGTAAAATTATTATATAGAAACAGCAGTGCTATAACGATGGAGTAAAAACATCTTAGATTGCACGATTAATATTTAGGTTTTATTTCGCAAAAAAGATCTGAAACACTTTAAGAAAGTGGAGGTATAGTTACATAAACAATAGTGATATAATTTTTAAGATAAACACTTTCGTGTCTGGGAAGAACACTTAAGAAGAAAGAACTATTACCATAACGTGGATTATTTGAATATTTTATGAGAAAAGAGCTGTGGAACAAAACAGTTTGGTTATGAAGAACCAAGTTGTCAGTGTAGCCAAACATTAAGCATTACACAATATCACCCACTTTATAAAAGAAAACTTTTGGTAAAATACTTATATATAAACATACATACCATCACGTCATTTCCCTGTCGAAATAAGCAGAGAAGACAAAGTGTACAACTTTTCTATCTCAACTTTCATTTCATTTACTTCTAACCATGCTTTACTTGGTCTTCCTCTACCACGCCTTTTACTCACATTTGCGCTGTATGTTTGTTTCGTTACTCTTTCTTTATTCATTTCTTGCAGGTGGTCAAACTATCTCACAGTGTTATTATTTAAAACATCAACCTTCAATTTACATTCAACCCTAATAACTTATTTTGTATCCTGTCGTACATTATCCCATCTATTCTTTTCAGTACAGTAATTTACAGTATTTTTTCGACTTATTTCAGTCTTTTCCACGTCTACGTTTCACTCCTAAATATCAAAGTTGATACTTAAATAATGTTGTGTGATATCATCGCAGGTTTTGACACCACTCAGTTTGAGCATATATCGCCTGCTAAGAACAATAGTGACCAAACTCCGAAATCATCTAAAATGAGTTAAGCACGCCAAAAGGTTTGTAAATGGCATCTCTTTATCGTGCAAGAGTGACAAAATGCTAATTGAATTCGTTCCCACTAGAACTTTTCAAAATATAATATACCTGTGTTTCCATAGGCTTAAGTCATGTGTGAAATATCAAAAAATATTTTAAAAGTTATGCAAAAGTGACCTATCTCATAAAAAAAGTCTGGCTGTAGCTTAAAGACTAAGATAAAAGAAGAACAAATAAGAAAGAAAAAATAATATCGTGAATGATCAATCTACAATGGAGAATTCAAAATTTTACGAAACCTCAAACGCAATTATCTCAAAACTCCGGTTTTGTAATTTGGTATCTATTGTTCTCAGCAGGCGATGTGTTTTAATAACTTATTGAATTTATTTCTTTTGGTATACGTCGTTCGATAAATATTCCATCATCTGAGAAAATATTACCTAAATAGCAGAATAATTTTACTTTTATAGTAATTGCGATATATCTTATATTAGGTGTTAACATAAGTTGGGTCCATTTTTTTTAAATTTAAAAATTAGCACCAAAAGTAAAACAAAATGGTAAATGTTTCTGCTCTATAAGATATTGTGTTTGTTTTTACGTTAGATATATTATTTTATTTGATTAAAAGCCTTCAAAATGGAATGTCAAGTAGACAAAAGTGAGCATTTTCAACACCTCCTTCTGTTCGCATTCAATCGAGGTAATAAAGCTGCTCGCCATCAATTGTCGTGAATAATATGGTTTAAGCGGTCCTCATCAAAGTCCACTGGTCGTCCGGAAAGCTTCATGTCTTTCAGGTCGAAATTACCGTCTTTAAAACGCAAAAACCATCGACGAGCTGTTCTTTAACTCATAGCATCTTCACCGTACACTTTGCAAATATCGCGAGCAGCTTTGGCAGCTTTATTCCCTCAATTGAATGCGAACAGAAGGAGGTGTCGAAAATGTTCACTTTCGTCTACTTGACATTCCATTTTGAAGGCTTGTAATCAAATAAAATAATATATGAAACGTAAAAGCAAACACAATTTCTTGTAGAGCAGATCATTTTCTTTCGAATGATGTATAACTATTTTGTTTTACTTTTGAAGCTCATTTTTAAATTGGAAAACAACGGACACAATTTATGTTAACACCCAACATTTTCTCCACGTATTATATGTTTAAAGATCCCTAGCTTACTTATTTTGACACTGAATAACACTTCTTAATTGCTTATGATAAGTAGAAACATTTATGAAATATTATCAAAGCCATGGTGTTGTGAAGATAACATGTTTTATTACGACCCAAGCGTCTCAGGTTTGATCCCCGGTGTAGTGAATTCCGGAACGATTTTAATTTCGCACATTTTTTCAGTTCTTTATGTATCATGCGTAACGAAACACCATTATATAAGTCAATGGGTTGTAGATCTCTTATAAAATTAACTTTCCGGATGAGAGATGATTTGCCTCTTTTCGCATATCATTTACCGCAATTATTTTTACGACGTCATCATAAATTAAGGTCACTGAAAAATAAAAACTTACCCATATTTGAAGTTTGACCCTCTTGTCGTGGCGAAAGACAGTTTTGACTTTGAAGTCTATTCCAACTGTGGAGACAAAAGCAGACGTGAAGGAATCGTCGGCGTACCGGAACAGGAAGCTGTTAACAAAATGCTTAGTTATTATCTGAAGTGATCATAACAAGAGATAAAAATAATACCAAGAAAATAATATTCTTATATTCCAGACTTTTCTGTTGGTGTCATTGTTGAGGAAAAACAAAAACAAAATTATTTGATGAAAGCCATTATAAATTCCAGCTTTGTTTTTTTTTTTGCTAATAAAAATAATCCTAGAAAATGATTATCACTCTCTGAATAAAATGTGTATCGAGGCGGAAAAAATATAAACTCAAGGCAAAATGTCGTTACCGTCAATTTGAAATTATACAGACGTGCGAAAAACTTTTTACTGATATTAAGTTTAAAACTTTTATATTAATTTTGTCAAAATATTTCAAGAAAATCTGTTATCGACCTACGTATCTATTGATTTTGTATATACACAGTTCATCAAAGTATAAAGAAATACATAAATATACGAATATTCACACGGTTTCCCTATCGGGTAAGGCAGAGAGGAAGAATGCAAGAATTTCCTATCGCAATACACAAATTTTTCCCTCTTCTACATCCATACAGCTCCCATAATTTTTCTGACTTCATATTTCCTTCTTTCAAAATATTATTCGCTTGAACCAACCATACATTCCTGGGACTTCCTCCACCTTGCCTTTTACTCACATTTGCGATGTATATTCGTTGTGTTAGTGTTTCTTAATTCATTCTACGAGTACGTTAGATGTCCAAACCATCTCAAGATGATTTTCTTCATCCTTTTTGAGACACTAGTCTTAAATTTACATATATCCCTTGTTACTACGAGTTACTAATATTTCATATTTTGTTTGTTACTAATATTTCATATTTACTAATATTTAACCTTGTTACTAATATTTCATATTTTGTTTGTTACTAATATTTCATATTTAACCTTGTTACTAATATTTCATATTTTGTTTGTTACTAATATTTCATATTTACTAATATTTAACCTTGTTACTAATATTTCATATTTTGTTTGTTACTAATATTTCATATTTACTGATATTTAAACTTGTTACTAATATTTCATATTTTGTTTGCTACTAATATTTCATATTTACTAATATTTAACCTTGTTACTAATATTTCATATTTTGTTTGTTACTAATATTTCATATTTACTAATATTTAACCTTGTTACTAATATTTCATATTTTGTTTGTTACTAATATTTCATATTTACTAATATTTAACCTTGTTACTAATATTTCATATTTTGTTTGTTACTAATATTTCATATTTTGTTTGTTACTAATATTTCATATTTACTAATATTTAACCTTGTTACTAATATTTCATATTTTGTTTGTTACTAATATTTCATATTTACTAATATTTAACCTTGTTACTAATATTTCATATTTTGTTTGTTACTAATATTTCATATTTACTAATATTTAACCTTGTTACTAATATTTCATATTTTGTTTGTTACTAATATTTCATATTTACTAATATTTAACCTTGTTACTAATATTTCATATTTTGTTTGTTACTAATATTTCATATTTACTAATATTTAACCTTGTTACTAATATTTCATATTTTGTTTGTTACTAATATTTCATATTTACTGATATTTAACCTTGTTACTAATATTTCATATTTTGTTTGTTACTAATATTTCATATTTACTAATATTTAACCTTGTTACTAATATTTCATATTTTGTTTGTTACTAATATTTCATATTTACGAATATTTAACCTTGTTACTAATATTTCATATTTTGTTTATTACTAATATTTCATATTTACTAATATTTAACCTTGTTACTAATATTTCATATTTTGTTTGTTACTAATATTTCATATTTACTAATATTTAACCTTGTTACTAATATTTCATATTTTGTTTGTTACTAATATTTCATATTTACTAATATTTAACCTTGTTACTAATATTTCATATTTTGTTTGTTACTAATATTTCATATTTACTAATATTTAACCTTGTTACTAATATTTCATATTTTGTTTGTTACTAATATTTCATATTTACTAATATTCCTTGTTACTAATATTTCATATTTTGTTTGTTACAAATATTTCATATTTACTAATATTTAACCTTGTTACTAATATTTCATATTTTGTTTGTTACTAATATTTCATATTTACTAATATTTAACCTTGCTACTAATATTTCATATTTTGTCATACATTGTAGCTCCGTGTATTTTTCTTATTATACGCATTTTTATAGCATTCGTTTGGCTTCTTTCAGTCTTTCCACGTTCCACTTATAAACATATATATCAATGCTGGTACTAAAATACTGTTATGGTTATCATCTTAGCATATTACGTTATTATTCGGTTCTAGTTTATAAATATTGGTACTTCATTGGTTTTGTTTCCTATCGCTACACGCCCTTCAATATATCTGGTAACTCTTTAATCCTACCTCAAACAGGAAGAAATAAAGAGTACTTTTTTATACGAACTTTATCGCGACCTATTTGTCACAATAATTGACTATAAGTTCTAGCAGAAGCATTGCCATAATACATACAATGTGAAGTCTGATCCTATAAGTAGGGTTATCAGAATTATTTTACCTTGTATACAGAATGTACTACTTAGAAATGAAAAAAGCGTGTTCTCAAGGAAACGAGACCAAAAGAGGTTTTCACATGTGCCTAAATCTGGGGGTTAAAGGATTTATGGGGATGTTTTATGGATTAACCACCCTGCGTCACATGTAATATTATCCCAAGATGGTTAGATATCGAATTTAACGACTTTGGTTCTGGGTTATTTAATAACCGACTGCTGCTTGCATGCATACATACAAAACATAACGTCATTTTCATGTAGAAATAGGTAGACAAAATAGAGAACCAGACTTTTCTATCGCGACATATGATACACTTTTTGCCTTCTCTTAATCCATAAATCATTAAGTTTCATTTGTTTCTCCAATATATTTCATTTGTTTCTTTGAAAATATAACTTATCCAGCAGTGATTTTATAAAGTATTTTAACACGCTTCTTACATTACTTTGCACTATAGATTAATTTTGTATTTTGTCGTTCATTCCTTCGGCATACATAAACTTCTTCAAAATGTTTATGTTTATACTTATAAACTCATCAGTTCACATTTATCGTTAGAAACTACATTCTCTATTCTTGTGTATTAAAAGAAACACCATCTCAACCACAAATATTATAACAATATTTTTAAGATTCAAAATAGTTATTTAACCGAATTGATTCAATATTCAAGTCCTTAAAGAAACGTGTTTAGTTAATTTTATGATAAAAAATATTTAAATTGTTAATTAATTATAGTTGTGCTAACAATATACTATAATACTCATATTTCGATACAAATGATTCAGTAAAGTCGTAGAATAAGTGGCGGTGTACTGAATATGCAGTGTCGTGGACCAAGAAACTTGAGCATAATAGATTCTTAAAAAGAGGCGACTTTTCGATGTCGGGCCTTAAAATATAAAAAAATATGGAACAAGATAGCACCTCGACCTATGTAAGGTTAACACTCAACGTTCTTTCCACATAAGTAAAACATACAAGCGAATGATTGATGCAGATAATGAACTTGTAATGAGGAGCTATTTTGACTTGATGTTGAATTTGTGATGTATTTAGAATGGCGTTTGTGATTAAATACCATTGGTAAGTACGAGTATGTCAATGAAGAGTATTCATATTTCAGCAAGTGTTTATGTATTCAAGAAAGATAATTGAAATTTGTTATAACTGAATGAAACTACTTTGTCACACCTCTTACAAGGGAAGTCGTTTTTTTTTATCTACAGAATGGTAGGTTTAGGTTTTTTTAATTCACTCTTTTCTCTAAAGTTACTCTTTTCATTCAAGTGATATTCAATTGCAAATATTATATTGTGGCTATTTAAAAAACGTAAATAAAAAAAATCATAACTTTGCTTGAAATAAATAAGCAATATAAGATTGATTAAATAAACTGTTCCAATAAACTATTTCCTAATTTGGCACTTGAATCACCGCTGTATAAAGTTCAAGTGAAGAGATTTATTGATTTATTCAGTACTGTAATGGTTTTGTAGGTCACTTATTCATGTAATTTACTTCTATTCATTGTATTCAAAGTATTATATATAAATAAATGCTACCTTTCTTCTATTATGAAAATATTAAACCGATTTTTTTCCATTATTTATTGTGAAAAAATGAAAAAACCCTTGATGTTTTTCCAATGGTATTATTTCAAATCACTTTTTGTTAGAGCATTTTAAATATCAATTTATATAAATATTAATGTCCAAATATGTTTAAATATACATACCGCTGATGAATATTTATTTTTAAATAAAAACAACAGTAAATAAGCTCTAAAGTTTGTGTACAAAGCCTGCAATATGAATTTATGTAATAATAATAACAGTGAAACAAATCTATTAAAAGTTCTCGCAATTTGACAGGATAATTTATTAAATTATAATATTAAGTTGGTTTTTTTTTCATATTTTATCTATCAGTATTATTTATATGTTTAATAAATAAAACGAAAAGAAAAAATCTTACCAGCATTTTATTGATGTTGTGGTAAACATTCAACAAGTAAGCAGTTAGTTGTATTTCTTTTATATCTTTTGAGTTTCGAATATACTTTTTCGCACAACAGAATGTTTCGATTATCTGCTTAGTACTTGAGCAAAAGATAGTTTGAGACTCCTAAAGTAGGCCATAAATAGCTGATAGCAACTTTATTCACGATAAAAACTTATTGTTACTTTTTTCAGAAAGGTTCTAGGAGCCCGATATAATTTTATGCTTTACGTTAACTGACCAAATTTTCTAAACGTTAAATCAATACAATTTTTATTATTTTTATAAGCATTAAACTTTTTTTTATATATGTGTATTACAGTTTGGTGAGTAAATCGCCATGCTTGAATCTCTTCCAATCAACCAGAAAGTGTTTAAAAAGGCATTTAGTTACAATCAAGCTGGAACCCTTCTAATATAAAAAACGGTTTATTTTAATAACGCTACAATTTTCATTTTTTTATTAAAAACTTCATATTATCATTTTTACACAATGTTATTATATTTTAAATGAATCATAACTAAAAATGTATGTAGATTTAAAATCTACAAGATTTTAACTACTAATTCTTAATCATAGTAATAATTGTATTAATATATTGAAAGGAAAGAACAATAAATAGGTTTTATGAAGTCACTTGTTAAAACAGTATCAATGAAAGTCTTGCGAAGAATAACTTGTAAAACATTCAGAGATAGATAGGAAATACAGAAATAAGAGAAATGTAAAACAGAAGACATGGTAAGATAAAGATGGCAGAAAATACGTTATTGGCAGGATCACGTTCGAAGAACGGATGAGACCCGAATTCCCCGTATAGTTTTTCATGGTAACGCTATGGGTAGCCGACAAATACGAAGACCCCCAAAACCGATGGAATTATAAGTATCAGTTCATATTCCAGGAAGAATGCAAAAGAAACAGATCAAGTATTTCAGTACATTTCACCAATATATTTTGACGTACTGTATTACACTTTCAAAATCTTTGGCCCAATCCGTGACAGCGGAGAGTGGCGTATTAGGTACAATCACGAGCTCTATGATCTGTACAAGGATCCTACTGTTGTGAGGGAGATTAGAGTTGGAAGACTGAGGTGGGCCGGACATCTTCAGAGGATGGGCGAGGGCGAGATCCCAAGGCGAATCGTGGATGGTGCGCCCGGGGGGCGGAGAGCAGCGGGAAGGCCGAAACTCCGATGGCTGGATGGAGTGGTGAGGGATGCAAACAACATCGGTATCCGGAACTGGCGTAACGCTGCACAAGACCGTCAGTCATGGGGGCGAGCTCTGCGGGAGGCCAAGACCCGACCTGGGTTGTAGAGCCATGGATGGATGGTATTACACTTTCGTTGTATACAGTACAACATGGTGGAGTCTTTGACATGTGGCAATCTCTTCCAACCAACCAGAAATATGTTATTTATTCATTGAAAATTTTTATTGCAAATTCAATCTGGTTGGCTTATTGCCAGGCGACAATATCTTCCAGCCACTCAGACTAAATGAAGAATGTTACATGGTCGCAAAAAACATTAAAAAAAAACAAGTGACTATTCATCCCCACTAAATCCATGAACGTATACGTGAGTATACGCCCACAAGCCCTAAAAAGACGGACAATTACTAGAAAATTCATTTTCATGTAAAGTGAGAAATCATCAATCAAAGCAAAAGGAATGGATAGTGGAGAGAAAAGAAAAAAAACAGGAATGAAACACGTTATATTACTGACTAGAAATTAAGAGTTTTTTCAGTCGCTTCTTAAAGCATGCCAATGACAGGGCGAGTTAAAGAGGCTATGAGTGAAAAAAAAACTGGGATACTTTTAAAAAAAAATTGGGTTCCAGCGGGAATCGAGCCCACAACATCCGGGTCGGGAGACAAACGTTTTACCAACTAGGCGACGGAGGTCGTCTATATACATTGAGCAGCATAGAAGACAGCTTTGTTGTGGATTAATATAATTCTTGTGGAATAAACCACAAATTAACTAGCCTGATAATTTGCGTTTACTTGTATAATATTAAATCATCGGATATTACAATATGTAAAAAAATGTGATATGTCCATTTTTTTGCTTTTCAACGAAATAATTTAAGACTTTCCTATGAAAAACATGTTATATATATAAAATATGTAATATATATAAAATATGTAATATATATAAAATATGTAATATGTATAAAATATGTAATATACTCGTATGTAAAACAGAAATATGTTTGACATTATATCATTAGATGGGTATCCAGTGGTTTTTTTGTTGTTTTCCAATGAATAAAAGAAAATATTTATATCTTATTTTCGTGGTAGGAGGAAATCAAGTAGATAAATATTCAGAATATCATGAAAACAAGTAAAATGGCATGAATAATTGACCTTCAGAATCAATACAGTACTGGATAAATCTCTTCACTTGAACTTTAAATATCTGTGAATCACGTACAAAGAATAGCAAATGTGTTTCAACATTTTATTTAAGCTTTATTAGTAGCTTTGTAAGCTTTTGCTATTCAAAATTATATTTAATTCAGATTATGTCAGATAAAATTGATCGAGTGTATAGCATTGTATTATACTTAATGTTTTCAAATCGCGTGAAAAAAAACTTTATATTTGAGTTATAATACTCATGTTACATATTCAATAAAAAAATATTAATAATAGTCAAATACCTCTTTTGTATTTTTAGTCCACTTTTTTATATTGGCATTGAGTAATAGTGTTGGATTAAGTGTTGGATTTTTTTATGCTTTTGAATCAAAATATAACTATTAGTACGCATTTTATAAAAATAAATGAACTAAAACCATTAATAAACCCAGAACTCTATTCAATCTTTCCTAGAATCTTTATTTTTAACCATTTTGACGCAATTTAATGATAGTAATGAAAAGAACAAGTTTTTTAGCGCCTTTTAAAGAGATTTTCTTCGCGGGCGCTCCAGCTCGGAATTCAAGCTCATTTTAATTGACAATTTAAAAATATTACAAAATAAATATGTATAAACTGAGTATAAAGTAAGGAAGACAGTTGATATGGCCACTAGATTAGATCAGATTTTTCCACATGCTTAGAAATACATCTTTGGAAGAAAAAAAATCGCAGAAAACTTACCAAGGGAAGACGAACTGAAAATAAACCTTTTTTTTGTTTTTGATAAGAACAATTCCTTTATTTTTTTCTTCTTTGACACAGCTCATGCTATTTTTTAGGCCAGTAAGCATAGATTTTCATATCCATATAAAAGTTTTTTTAATAATTTCCATCCATATATCTCACCAAAAATACTATTATTTTGACCCCCATGTCAATTTTTTTTCGATTCGCACAAAAAAAAATACATACCCTAATAGTCAAATATCGTGGCAGTATGGAGGGCGATTGTACTAAGCAGGCCATGACGTAATAATGTGCAGTTTGTGAACGTATTACATATCTCTGGAGTAGGATACCGTTACAAGGAGGAAGACAATAAGAGTCTCAGATTTGAAGGATAGATTCCCCATGATGTGGTTGCGACAGGTTACAGTGACTTGTAGGGACAGGTTACAGTGACTTGTAGGGTTTCAGGAAAGGATGCCTGGAGGAGTATCATCGTGATTTGAAGAGTGATTGTTATGGCAATTTGAGTTTCAACACCTTGGATTTCACCTTATCATCTTTTAATTATTTTATCCTATATCAATAGCTCAAAGCATAAAATGCTGTAGAATTGCCCATTTGAGTCACATTTATTACGGGTAGAAAAATACAATTTCCTTTAATTAATATTAATTGGCAAAATTGTGGGTTGACGCGGAATAGTTAAAAGGCGTTTTTCTTGGTTACGTAATATTCGCGAATATCATAGATAGGTTTCAAGATGATGGAGAAGCTGTTCCTGTCTAAAGACAAAGAGATTTTCTTAAAAGTGATTGCCTACTTTAGGGGGACAGGACACGATACGTAAAGAACAAGGCGGTGAACCAATTTAGTCGATAAACGTGAATGTCTTCTCACTCTCACGAATTCAGCTTTAAACATGTCATACAATCCATAGATTTAGCTATCGCCAGTTGCAACTCGTTTTGCTGTGGTATATATATAAAGCAAACAGGTACTCGTGTAAATATGTTTGGTGATCTGAAGTAACCCATATCCACATGAGGTTATGTGAGAGGGAACTCAAATACTCCCTACTGTATGCTTGAGGTTTTCCAACACAAATTCTCGTAACCATGTTTAACTAAAGCTGCATTGAGTTTCAGGTGTCAAAAACCTCTTCAGTAAACCTCTTCAGTAAAATAGTGTATACGTATAAATGCATTTATAGTAAGTTTCGCTCGTTTTGTTTGAGATTTTTTAAATTAATATCTATATCAAAAAGACGTAATAGCTAATCATAGCTTTCGTTAAAAAAATATTGCCGAAAAATAAAGTAACCTTAGTGATAAGGGATGAATGTGAACTTAAGACTAGCGTGTGGAGTTTGAGTGCCCTTTTCTTCATCGTCAGTAAAATAACGTTGTTCAATATGCATTTTTTCAAAAACTCTCATATCTTTTTCCAAAACAAAATCAATTTTATAATACGTATTGTATTTTAATTACATTTTATCAATTATTTCTACGAAGTAAAATCATTTGAGTGTATTTTTCTTCATCGTCAACAAAATAACGTTGTTCAATACGCATTTTTTCAAAAACTCTCATATCTTTTTCCAAAACAAAATCAATTTTATAATACGTATTGTATTTTAATTACATTTTATCAATTATTTCTACGAAGTAAAATCATTTGAGTGCTCTTTTCTTCATCGTCAGCAAAATAATGTTGTTCAATATGCATTTTTTCAAAAACTCTCATATCTTTTTCCAAAACAAAATCAATTTTATAATCCGTATTGTATTTTAATTACATTTTATCAATTATTTCTACGAAGTAAAATCATTTAAGTGCCCTTTTCTTCATCGTCAGCAAAATAACGTTGTTCAATATGCATTTTTTCAAAAACTCTCATATCTTTTTCCAAAACAAAATCAATTTTATAATACGTATTGTATTTTAATTACATTTTATCAATTATTTCTACGAAGTAAAATCATTTGAGTGTATTTTTCTTCATCGTCAACAAAATAACGTTGTTCAATACGCATTTTTTCAAAAACTCTCATATCTTTTTCCAAAACAAAATCAATTTTATAATACGTATTGTATTTTAATTACATTTTATCAATTATTTCTACGAAGTAAAATCATTTGAGTACTCTTTCCTTCATCGTCAGCAAAATAACGTTGTTCAATACGCATTTTTTCAAAAACTCTCGTATCTTTTTCGAAAATAAAATCGTTTTTGTTATACTTATTTTTATTACACCATTTCAATTCCAACAATCCCTACCTATAAAATATTAGCAAAGGTAATAAATCTTAATGTGCAAATATGCCTCTGTTAACTCAATTTCCTTTGAAAAACATTTTCCGGAGAGAGTTACGGGTATATCAATTTTATCACATAATCTTCGAAAAAGCCAAGGGATGAATATCAAATCAGTTACAAATTTGAATATAAACTGGATTCAATAATGTTAGATTTATTTGAAAGTATTTCTTGAACAAATACCGTAGGATTTGACTTGACATTATATTATAAATACACTTCAATCCAAAAGTTCCTGACTAGTTTTTGTATTTTCTTCAAGATACTTAGGGTAAGTTAATTTATTTTTATTTATGAAGTTAATGTTATAGTTTGTCATACATTAAATATATAGCTAATATTAAAAATAATTTGAAAAAATACAAAATTAGGGCTGCTAAACATTATCCTAATATTGTAATTTGTTTTATCAAACACTGTTTATTCCACTTTTTGTAACGGTTTACCCTACCGGTTTCAATGTAACCCTACCGGTTTCAATGCTTTCACCTCATCATCAGGGGAGCATAAACAAGACTTCTTGCCTTGAAACTGGTAGGGTTATACCGTTACAAAAAGTGGAATAAACAGTGTTTGATAAACCAAATTACAATGTCTTTAAACCTCCACAATGTTAATGCCTTAACTATAAATAATATATTATCCTAATAAGTATGAAATTTTCTGAATAAAATGGATATTTTTGTAAATCACGTGCTTAAATTATTTTTTTTATTCCTATTACATTCAAATGTCATGCCTACTTCGAAATACTACTCGTATTTCGAAGTAGGCATGACATTTGGATGTAATAGGTTTTTTAGCGATACATCGGTCAAATACATAATGTATTATGGTCAAACATTTCAATTTCATCGGATCAAGTATGATATCACGTTTAGTCTGCATTATAGGTTGCTATTTTATGTTTAAAAAACAGTGAATGTTCCTTTATAACATTGATGTTTCTAATTAAAATGTTTTTTGGTGTAATGTGATTATGTTGAGATTTTTTATATTAATAATTGCACTTTATATATTTAATTATTTTTAAATTTAGTCTTGTGAAACCTACCTATTAGGGTGGACATACGCCTAGTTAAGCAGGATAGTGTTTTGTACATTTCATGGAAAAATTAAAAAGTGTATCATTTTTAAAAAATCTGTTATTCCTTGATGCATTCTGGGATAATCGAGAGAATGTAATATACGTTATTAAAATTAAACGTTTTCCTCCAATGAAAGATCATTGTAGTATATTTTATTATACTATGCTTTTGTTGTATAGTGTACAACTTGACAAGTTTATTTCCATGTAGCAATCTCTTCCAACCATATAGAAATGTATTAAAGAATATATAACCTTTTTTTTTAAATCCATCGTCAAAGTCAATATTTTACTCGGAGTGTCGATCCGATTTTCGGACACCTTACTCCTTCATCGGGTATATATAACGAACTTGGGAAATTTTATGGATATTTGGGTGGTGGTTTGAGAAAAACTTTTTTTAAGAGAGGAAGGATAGAAATTGGCACATACATTTAGGTTATAAATACATATAGGTTACGTATTAATATACTTATATTTTATGTGTCACAAGCGTTGATAAATATGAATTTGAAGAGAAAGGATAGAGATGTAAACATATTTATTGTATTTATTTATTATTACACATGACAAGAAATATACACAATTTGCGAAAAAACAACAGGTAATTTGATTTGGACATACTATTTTAAGGGATCTGGGTTTGTTGCCTTTCATTTGTCGTATCCCCTGTAAACTAGGCTTTTGCCTGTATCTCACTGAGGATATTTAGAATGATGAAATGAAAATAAATCGATACTTCTTTCCGATTTTTGATTACACAAAAACAAAACCCCGTTGCACGCTCTCATCAACCTGACAGTGACACTCAACTAAAACTAGAAACATCTTGCGAAATTCAACTCCTCACACATCATCACTTCAGAAAGACCAAAAATATTTATCCTACAATATACCGCACACAATCATAAGAATAAAAATTAAAATTAAAACAAAAATACACAGAAACATAAATACAAAAACAACCAAAATTAAAACAACAAGAAGAAACACACACTTACGAGCTCACACAAATCTTTTCCACTCGTCATTCATCCTGAAAGCCCAAGTACTCAAAATCCTGTCGCAATAACAACCACGCTCCGATCGACTGTCTAAATGGTTTTCCTACCTTTACCTTTATTGAATTCGGCACGCCATTGTATGTAATGGGAGCCAAATAAGCATATTGCCTTTGGGCAAAAGAGGTTTTAACTCTAGGGATGGTGAACATTTCATTAGTTGCCATGCGTGTCATGTGTGTCCTGCTGAGTCTGCATCTTCCCTTCCTCTCGATGGTAGTGCCAGAGAATGGATTTGAGATGTAAATTGGCTATGTTCAGGACCTGATACTCTCTGAAAAGCTCCGCCGTGGGATACTGATCAGGAAGTTTATTAATTATTTTCACAATCAATTTTTGGGAAACCTGCAATATGTGTTTTTGGGTTAAGGTGCATCCCCCCCAAACTGAAATACCGTAAGAAAGTGCTGACTGACATAAGGTAAAGTATATACAAAATATAATAAAAAGTATATATAAAATATATTACGAAGATGGGGGCGGGGGAAAACGCTATGACTTTAAAAAATTAATGGTTGTTAATAGATAAATATGGAGAAAATATAGTTACGTATTATATATATGTGTTCATAGACACAATTCTACCGTTTCGAATAGGGGGTCGGGGGGGTGGTTCGAAGAATTTGTTTCGGCCTGGGGTGAACTAAGTTCGCGTTCGCGTCCATCCATGTTCTGACTAGAATTGAACCCTAACGCTTCCGAGATGGAAGACATATTTCTAGCCAACTAGACCAAGGAGGTCGTCGTACATTGCGTGTTTTGTAAAATAGACTTTATGAATACAAACTCATTTCTGCTTGAAAGATACTCGTACACTGATTGTTGATAATCTGATGTATGACAGGAAGTAACAGGTTCTTGGCTTTGCTATTATCACAGATAGAAGAAATAAAACACCTTGTGTTAGGAATACTAATATATTTTCTCACATAAATACTGTAAAAATATGTTTTTTAATTATAAGATTTGTAGATTAGAAGTTATGTACGAATTTAGAAACAAATCGAATATAATATAAAATAGAAAAGGAAAGACGAATAGTATGGATTTTTTAAATTTGCATTAATTTAATATTCGGCATACTTTCCAAATATGCGCAAACTACACGGTACAACACTCCAAAAGACCTTATACAACTGAATAACAAGAACCACGAAAGCTTCAAAGCATATTTGACACAAATATCTAATCAGCAGTCCACAATTTGTGGCGAGAGTTGAGAATAAAAAGTTTCGTTTTCAAATAGGAAGTAGATATTATTTGCGAAGTTATGTAAGCTTTGTTACTACGACAAACTTCAGTACTAAAATATATTCACACGAAAAATATCTGAAATGTTTGTATACCAACACATAACACATCATTCCACATACTCGTATCATGTTCCACGGTTCACTCGGCTCCACTTTGGAACGATCTTTCTATATTAACTCTATCAGAATTGCTGACATGCATCATTATCGATGTTTTAGAAATTACTAAAGAAGCGCGTTTTATCTCAAAATATTCCTTTTTCTTAATTTCTATAGAGCCAATTATTAACTTATTACCAATTTTAATTTCATCTTATTTTGTGTATGTTTTTCTCAAACATTCTTTTCATACCCGTCATGGATACCAATAATAATTATGAAACAGACACGGTCATGGATACCAATAATCATTTTAAAACAGACACGGTCACGGATACCAATAATAATTATGACACAGATACGGTCATGAATATCAATAATAATCATGAAACAGACAAGGGCATGGATACCAATTATAAATTATAAAGCAGACACGGTCATGGATACCAATAATAATTATGAAACAGGCACGGTCATGGATACCAATAAAAATCATGTTACAGACACGGTTATGAATACCAATAATAATTATGAAATAGACACGGTCATGGACACCAATAATAATTATGAAACAGACACGGTCATGGATACCAATAATAATTATTAAATAGACACGGTCATGGATACCAATAATAATTTTGAAGCAGACACGGTCATGGATATCAATAATAATCATGAAACAGACACGGTCATGAATACCAATAACAATTATGAAACAGAAACGGTCATGGATACCAATAATAATTATGAAACAGACATAGTCATGGATACCAAGAATAATTATGAAACAAGACTTGGTCGATTAGAAGGTATTGTTTATAGCAATAAATTTGCCAGATTATTTGCATAAAAGTGTGAACATTCCACCATACACTTGTCAAAAGCAACGATGCATTAGATAACTGGATAGACATTTAAATATTAATTATATTATGATGACTAGTTTAAATATTATGGACAGTTTTAAAAAGACAGTGCCACCGGTAAGTGGGTAAAACGTACACCAACTAAGAGTACAGGATTACGACCCCGTCCCTATACATCATCCATTATATGAGTATCTGGCACGTATCACCGATGATATAATTCCTATACAACGTTATTTATAAATCAATATTTTTTAATCACAAACTTTATTTTGAACGAGAAAACATTGAGTGGTTTAATTTAAGACCAAATACGGCGAGAAACAGAAAACATTTCCTGTAACACGTAAACACATGACGTCATTGCGAAATTTCTGTATTTATATGAAATTGGTTCATTTACAGTCCAGTTGATATTATTCTGATTCAATTTATTTCATGCATAAATTTCACTTTATCCCCATATATTCACCTTCGTTAATGCAATGCGTAAACTTTATTAATGCAAGGCATAAACTTTATTAATGCAATGTATGCTTTCATTCGGTTTCACACATCAAACACATGTTTTATCATCCTTTTTGCTACTAACTGTGACTTGATTTTTAACATTATTTTATGAAATTAAATGTTTGCGCACTTTTAAAATGATTACATTTTACCATCTGTTCTGCAATAATTGTTGCGACAGACAGTTTTTCAGATCATTTTTTACTTTCGTTGGTGTTTTTTATAATTTTTAAACTGTTTTGTGCAAATTTAATGAAACTTTGAATATTTTTTATAACCATTTAACTGCTTCCAATTATTTTTGGCTGCAGACCTCCGTGGTCTAATTGGTAAGATGCTTTTTTTCCAATCCGGGTGTTGCGGGTTCGATTACCGCTGGAACCTTTTTTTTTTAATAAGATTTCAGTCTGGTTTTCTTTTAAGACCTCATCAACATATTTCTGGTAGGTTGCAGAGATTACCACATGTCGGTAGTCTTAAAGGGTTGTGCTGTATACAAAAAAAGTGTTATTGTTTGGCGCTACTATAGTTGCCAGACGTAATTTGTTTAGTTTTAGTAGGTTTGAGTACACTCTTGAGAAGAGTTTGATTTCTAAACGGCGCTATGTAAAATTGTCCTTTAAATTGATTTAAACTTGGTTGGTCAGACGATAAATTAATCTGGTAAAAGCCGTAGATTTTAATACAGTGGAGTGTTGATAATTTAAAAAAATACAACACATAGGTAAAAACATTTTGAAAATTCCTGAGAAAAGAATTTTCAAAACCAATTCGATGATAAATATCAAATATACTCGTACTTTGAGAAATAAAATCTCATTATTTTGATAACAAAACACGTTTATCAACATTTTTGTGTAAAATAATAAATTATTTGATGTGACATTTACGAAGATGGAAAAGAGAGGAATGATTAGGTTGTCAATGACTAAAGTGGTCCATTATTACTGAGGACAGAGATGGCAATGGGTTAAGGGATGGGATGGAAATTATCGTCTCCACGGGTGGTTTATTAAACGGAGAAATTCTAGGTTACACAGCAAGCACGGTATGAGGTCTTTCTGACAAGCTTTTCAAAGTTCTATCTGATTAATAATTTCTAAATTGACATGTATTTTTGTGTACAAACTAAATATATGGTTTGTTTAAAAAGAGTAATTTTTTATCAAGATAAATAAAAATAAATTTTCATCAATCTTGATTTTTGTAACACAAATTGTATATAAATAAACAATGACCAAGTTTAATTTTTGGAGCTAAGCTTAATTTTTTATGAAAAGAATGAGTAAAAAATTGTAACCTTTTTCAGTAAGTAATTAAAAAAAAACGTTACATTATTTTCTTAGTTTTGTGGCGGTCGTCGCACACTCAGTCGCACACTCGGAACACTGTGGGCGTCCATACACACGGTCAATGACCGATGAAGTGACCTTTGCATTCCTCGACAAATCTAAATAAACAAGTCCAAAGTTAACACGCCGGCCATTCAACCCATATCCCGGAGCGGACCACATTCCATACTAGAGCGAGAACGCACCACGCTTGTCTCGCCAGTTCCGTATTTGAATGATACCTACATACAACATTAATCGTTTTTGCATTCGCAGAAACGAGACGTAGCCATATCGCGAGCGCATTCCCGCGCACATTCTAAAATGATATAAATACCTACGTTACTAATAAATTCCTCTCTTTCCGCATTGCGATCTAACGAGTTTTATTTATCAACAAATCATCATCATCTCTTCCCTTAAGGAAGTATTTCCCAAAGTTTTGTGAGTTCAATCTCCGTTAAGTGATTTATTTTTCGATTCGACATTCTTTTTTATCGTTTAGTGGGTTGCATCACCAAATCCAAATGTCTAGTGTTTGAAGTAGGGTAGCTTATTGTGAGAGAGAGCTACGCTATAAAAATTGTTTAAACGAAATACATTAAGTACAATCAATAATCTTTCAATATTTTATTGACGACCTCCGTGGCGTTGTTAAAATTACCCTCTTTTGAAAATAAATAGGCTTCAAGCGGTAATTTTATCCGATATGCCCGAGTTAAAAGAGAAAAATAGGTTATAAATTTGTATGTTGTAGTAATATTATTCAGGGGAAATCCGTGGATGAATGTGCTTGTGTAAACTGAGTGGGGCAAAGTCATACGAAGGCCTGGTTCAGCAAAAACCTGTCAAAACCAAATGTATTTAAAACTTGATATCTTCTTTGTTGGTTATAGAACTGAATCGTCTATAATCGGGCTGAGTTATTTTCATTCGCAAGTATGTATTGACTATGACTGCGTTCCCTCGCGAAAGTAAACACGAGTGTAATAATATAAAATATTTGAGAATCACGATTTTGATGACTTCATAAAGTAATCTAAAAGAATCGAAATTTAAGTAAATATTTATACTAGGGGCTCAGCTACCGGCCGCTCTGCAGCCCTACCCCTATTAGCACTGCGCGCCCCCTTTGAATAATTCAAAATAATTAGCGGTTGTCGTATCAATTTTAAGATAACTCAAGGTTTATACGAGTAATGTATATAATTTACCATACTTGTGTATTAATTCCCTAAGATTTTAATTAGTGAGTGTTTAAATTTATCATTTTATTTGATTTTCTTGGAGTGTATTAACCCTTTTCAAATTATTTTGAAATAAGCATTCTAAATCGCAAAGTAAATGGCTATCACATTTTACACGATTTCAATTTTCATTAATAATCATGTTCAGTATTCAGATTTCTGAAATGTCCTGTTGATTGATATTTTTATATATATTATTTAATTAATGGATGTGCATAGATATTATAAAATACTATAACCATTACAAGTGGGCGCGTAGTGCCAATAAGGGAAGGGGTAGGTCCGCAGAGTGACCAGGAGCGGAGTCCTAAGTTTATGTTTTTTTTTTTGCTACTTTTGGTAGAATAATCTACATATAATATTTAAAACGCTATTTTAGTGTTTTTTTCTTTGTGGCAATAATACAATATGTGTACATTCATTAAATATATTTTGTTTCATAAGGTTTTAGGGACTTGTGTTTCGCATAGAAGTATGTGGTTGTTTGAATAAAAGTCGTCGAGATCGATATAAGCAAAGAGAGAAAGTTTATTGAAAGCGTTTGTATTTATAATGTATAGAACGGCGCAGAACATGTCGCTGTCTCGCTTCACCGGACACATGGTTATTGTTGCGCGTTCCATATACATTTCATACTACGGTCTGCAGGAGAGGCAATAGATATGTCGGTGTCTCACTCTCGCTGTTCGCTACTAGTGAGTTCAATGACCGCGCGGGCGACCTTCGCCCAGTGGTGTCTCGCATTCCTTACAGTGCGAGTTCAATGACCGAGCGGCCAACGATCGCCTCGGTGGGTTCAGTGACCGCACGCACGGTCTCTACAAGGTGATCAAATGAGCAAATACGAACCGTTCTTTTGTGGATTGTTTATGCAATTCTAAAAGTCGTTCTACACGTTAATTCGGTAAAACTCCGAAAGAAGCATTTTTCAAGGTTGATATTTATTAAATCGTTATAATAAAAAATAGTAAACATCACAAATTAAATACGCTAAAGCGCACTCATAGAACAAACAGGATGCGAGATGATAAATTTAGTTCAGACACTACTTATTCTTACATATATAGATTTGGGACTATAATATGTCATTTCTAGCACCAAATATATACAGTAAATTTCAGAGCGAGATAATTTTTTTACATGTTATGCCTTTAAATATTAAAAACACGAAACAATGTAACTTTTCGACAGCACAAACAACTCTTGGAAACCTATGAAAAATATAAAATAATGAATAATTGTTTGTACATAATGTTAATTATAACCCGTTCTCGCGGTTCAACTTTAGTTGACCGATTAAAGTTGATCAACAAAAGTTGAACCCGACTTGAATCAGTTTATAATCACACGTTTCAATAGAAACTGATTCAAGGCCCGTTCTCACGGTTCAAGTTTAATTGACCGATTAAAGTTGATCAACAAAAGTTGAATGAAATCTGTAGTGAGAATCTTTGTTTTAGTAGAGTTGATCAACTTTTTAATTGATCAAGAAAATATTGACCCAGTCAAACTTTATCGTTCAAGATATGAGTCATCCGCCATTTGCTTTCAAGTTGAAACTTGTCTTGAAACGTGTGAACATGTGAATTCAAGTTGATTGTCAAGTTCGCTTTCAACTCGATAAATATAAAAGTAGAGATGCAAGAGAAAATGCTTTCGACGCCATTTTTAACTAAATTAAATTGTTTATTGAATCAGTTTCTATTGAAACGTGTGAACACAAACTAATTCAAGTCGTATTCAACTTTTGTTGATCAACTTTAATCGGTCAACTAAACTTGAACCGTGAGAATGGGCCTATATTCAATTTTTGTTGATCAACTATAATCGGTCAATTAAACTTGAACCGTGAGAACGCGCCTTCACTACAGATTTCATTCAACTTTGGTTGATCAACTTTGATCGGTCAACTAAACTTGAACCGTGAAAACGCGCCTTAAAGACGCTGACTTCGTAGTGCAGGTAAAATCTTGATTGTGATAGGATGAAAATGATTTATTAAATTGTGAGTGCAAAGTGGGAATGTTTCAGCTAAGTATTTAAGTATTTAGGAAAGAAAAAGGATATTTCTTATTTAGGAATAAAGCTACTTGGTCACAGGTCATGCCTAGTGAAGTAGTTCTCTTTTTCAATGAAAAAGTGAATTTGTATTTTTCATAATACACTTTTACTCTTCGGTTTATCAACCTATTCAAAGTTTGTTCCGAATGAGATCATTGGCAATATATATTGCAAACTAAGTTCACTGGCAAATTACCTGGTTTCTAATGGCGCACGCGTTTTCATGTGATCGGAGAGAAGGATGGGGAAGTGATTCTCTCGAATCGATCGTATTTCTACTTTTAAGAAATTCAAATGAATTGCTTTCAAGCGTTTAAAGAAAGAAAAAAATCCTTGACATGATTAAGAAGTATGTCAAATTTTTATGGAAGAGTTTCCAAAAAATAGTACTTTTCCTTTGGTAACACTGTAATTTATGTGTGCAAATGAGATATTTGCACGAACACATTAACATTTACTTGAGCTTATTCAACAAGTGCTTTTTTTTTCTTCTTTAGTTATGGTTACAATTATTACTATTTGTCATTTATCAAAGTTTGTACCCACTTAAAATAGGTGTTGTGTTATTTCACTATATTTTTATTTTATCTGACGACAGTGAAATCTGATGACTTTATTACCATGTATAATTTTTTTCGTATTAACCAGAAAGGCTTAAGGAAAATTAGACTCAAGCCCTAATCAATGACTCTGGGTACTCAACCCACACCCGTAGACTGGAAAACAAATGTCTTTCCAACAAGGCCACGAAAAACGACACATGTCAATGAATTGGTTTATTTACAGTGCAGTTATACTAAAAAAACTATGACTTCCAAGACTTGGAAGATTTGTTAGTAAGGTGTCTTCCGGCCGGAGGTTGCAGGCTCGATTCCCGTTAGTGCCCAATTTTAGAAAGAGTTTTTGACTGATTTTCTCTTATTTATTTTTTAACACATTTCTAGTTAGTTGGATTTGATTCCCGCACAAAATTAAACCTGCCAGATGGTGTTGTGTACAACGAAATTGAATTACATTAAAAATAACTTGGATTGATTTTTTGAAATAAAAAAAAGTAGACGTACACATTATTTTCTATTAAAAAAATTCAATTAATTACGTAAAAAATGCACCGACCTTTAAAGATCAGAAATCAACAACTGTAAATAATTTATTAAAAAATTTCAAAAAAAAAACATCTCATCTTCTTCATGTAAATAATTGTTATGTAGGCAATGGTATTCATCAGATTGTAATTTACATAAAACCATCACGCCGTTTTTCATTTAGGGTAGACTGAGAGGACAGAGAGACAGGCTTATCTATCTCGAAACGAATATATCGTCTACATCCTTTCACCTTCTCACAAAACTTCTTGACTTTTCCTTTTTTTCAAAATATCATTAAATAAATTCCAAAAAAATATCATAAATTAAAATCCAAAAAACAGCTCATTAATTAAAAAAAATATATATCTTTAATCACAATCCAAAAAATATATAAATTAAAATCCAAAAATATTATCTTTAATTAATATCCAAAAAAATATCATAAATTAAAATCCAAAAAAATTATCTTTAATCAAAATGCAAAATAAATATCATGAATTAAAATCCAAAAAAAATGTCATTAATTAAAATCCAAAAAAAAAATATCATTGGTATTCTTCCACCACACCTTTCACTCTCGTTTGCTGAGTTTATTTGTTTTTTAGTCTAACTTCATTCATTCGTTCCACGTGCCAAAACCATCTCAGAAAGCTCTTCTTTATCTTGCTAAACAGATCAGCCTTAAATTCATAATAAACCTGCGAACTTCTGGATATGATAAGTTTGCAAATACAATTTTTTTCCTATTTTTCGGTCGATTTTATTTTAATACAATTAAGTATATTGAATCCGCAACACGTGTTGAAAAGATCCTGAAAGCCCATTTTTCTTTCCCTTTCCTAAATAAACTGAATATATCTCAAGGTAAAAAATCACGCAAGTCGGCGATTCGTTTGTGTCAAGATTGATAAAGAACATTATTTTTCATTTCTACGCAGAATTGCGAAAGGTAAAGTATGCGTTAAATCTGTTCTTAACCGTGGCTTTTTTATTTCGAATGTGTTTACATAAGCAAGTGGTAATATTATATATTGAAAACAAAATAGATCTAGAATATATTGTATTTTATAAGAAAGTAAACCAAATTCTATTTTTTTTATTAAAAAAAACAGCAGGTATGTTATAATTTAATGAAAAAAAATAGCATTTTGACGTATAATTTATTTTTTAAAGAATTTCAGTTCAAATTGAAAAACTTGAAACATTAATGTATCATATTACACTTTCCTTGTGTATAGAACAATTTGGCGGGCTTATTGCTGTATGGAAATCTCTTCAAACTAATCAGAAAATTGTTAATGAGGCCTTCGGGGAAAACCAGACTTGATTTATTTTTTTAAATATGGACTTTAGCGAAAATTGAACCCATAGCCTCTGGGTTATAAGACAGGCGTCTTAGTTTCTAGATAACGAAGGCCATCATAAACTCAAACAAAATTACCTACATTATTTAAGTTATGGACAAAACACTATGAGAATAAGTACTGTTTTTGTGCAGGCACTAAATCTAGTGACACAACTAAAATAGCGGATGGTTCGTTTATGTGAGTTAATGTGCAGAATATAATATATGGAAAAAAATACATATATTTTAAATTTAATTATGGAGTTAAGAGATACATTTAATTGCATCTCCGTGAAGTAATTAAGGTCATTACTTTTAAAATATAGAATTATTAAAAAAAATCTAAATTAAATTAAATTAAAAAAACATTCAGAAGCTTTTTATAAATCAATCGACATGGAGACAAAATGGATTGATCATATAAATCAAATCGTAAATTTTCCAGTTTATTATTAACTATGTTTTGGTCTGTCTTGAGTGATGAAATGTGAGGATTTTGATTTCGCGTGATGTATACTCGTACATACTTAATTGAGTATCACTGTTTGTCAGGTTGATGAGAATGTGCAACGGGGTTTTATATAATCCAAAATTGGAAAAAAGTATCGGTTTATTTTTTCATGCTATATGTCCTCAGTGAGATACAGGCAAAAGCCTAGTACAAGTGATGGATAGCTT
>OX463838.1:53317017-53502909 GCA_949825065.1 Odontocerum albicorne | reverse complement strand
ATATAATATATTATAAATATATATATATATATATATATATATATATATATATATATATTATATATATATATATATATATATATATATATATATATATATATATATATATATATATATATATATATATATATATATATATATATATATATATATATATATATATATATATATATATATATATATATATATATATATATATATAATATATATATTATATATATATATATATATTTATTATATATATATATATAATATATATATATATTATATATATATATATATATATATATATATATATATATATATTATATATATATATATATATATATATATATATATATATATATATATATTATATATATAAATAAAAATGAAAAAACATTTTCCGTTGACGAATATATATATATATATATATATATATATATATATATATATATAATATATATATATATATATATATATATATATATTATATATCAGTGTAATATAATAAAATTTTTAATTAAGAGATGAATATTTACGCGAACCTGTCTTTCGACATGTAAATTTGAGCTGTCAAATTTTATTTTCAGCCTTTCGGAATTTACGATCATTTAATCTTCTTAAATAAATCAATATAAATTATAAATAAATTATAATAATAAAATTAATTTAATAATTTTATGTTTAATAAAAATTGAATCATTAATTTTTATAAATAATAGAATTTTTTTATGTATTACGTACCTTTATAAGTCGAGACTGAAACAATTGCGATCTGTTTTACCGACGGTGATCTCACTGAGCAATTAAATTACGTATTGCTCACTGAGATCGCCATTTTGGAGAAGTATTGACTTGTGATCATATTTACGTTTAATATATATAAAATTTTTAGTTATATAGATAAGATAATAGATAATTGACTTCAATAAATGTGGTAAGTTATTGATATTATATTTAAATTAAAAAATATGAAGTAAAATCATTCATTTAAAAAAAATACTAATTACGAAGATTTAATTAAAACGTCACTAAATATTATTTGGCAGAATTTGATTGTATCTCTGTTTATATTTCAAAATCTATCAAATCGTATGTAGTAATGGAGTTTTGCAGCCCACAACCCTAGCTTTTTCAGCCCAGCACATCGTATTGGGGCAATTTGTCAACTGTAAAATGGTAAGCTGTTGATTTTTTTTTATAAATTGAAAAATTGTTTTCTCTAAACTGACGTTTTAATTACTAATTTTTATTATACTGACTTTCTAATGTATTGTATGAATGAAAATTAAAACAAACTTTTACGCTGCTCAGTTCCTTTTTTAATGTTCACAATTTTATATGTTTTAACTTTCTTTTTTCTTACTGAACGTTGTTACATAAATAAATAAATAATAGGTTTATTGATTGCAGCCATAGTATGTCCAGATTATATTTAAATAACACTTTTCGAAACACATAATTGCAGATAATACATTATATACAGAAGCTATCAAAAGGTCTGGCTCATCTTATAGCATCCCTTCGGCCAAGATACACCCCACCAATATAGGGCAAACCCAGCCACGGGGACAAGAGATGTTTTGCAGCCCACGGCCTAGATGCACTGTGAATTAATACTAATTACGAAACATTTTATTAAAACGTCACCAAATATTATTTGACAATTTAATTGTATCTTTGTTTAATTTCAAAATCTATCAAATCGTATGTAGTAATGGAGATTTGTAACAATGTCAATATTGTTAGTTTTTTGTAATGTATTTACCTAAATAACTTGCTATTTTTTAGAATCGATCCCCTTATATTAAAGTCGATAAAATAATTAAAATAACTGAACGTCGTTAGATCGTTGTATTGGGGCAAATTTGTCAACTGTCTTAGGACTCATTTGCGAGATGCAGTTGTAAATGACGGTAATAGAACTAAGGTTGGAAGATTATAACTTCTACAATTTAGTGACGTTTAAAAGAGGAATTGTTTGAAAAAGTATTTCCGTATATTAAAATCAATTATAAAGAATCACGATTGGCTAAGTGAGCTATTGTTGGCGGCAAGAACAAAGATGTATCCGAACTTAACAATATTATTGAGTTCGTTTTTAATGTTCGCAATTTTATATGTTTTTGTTATAACTATTTTTCTTCTTTTTCAGTGCAATCGATCTTTGATTTTGAATTCAAATCATATCGTGAATTGACCTCTTGGAGTGACGCGATCATTTGCAAGCACGGTGATAACGCGACAGACTGAGAGTGCCTGAAAGACATCAAAAATATTGTATACCCAGATTGTATACAAGACATCAAAAATATTGTATACGCAATTGTGACAAATTAAACACAATTGAAACGTGTGGTTTCTATTTTCTTCCTTTTCCATTTAACCAGACTGAGCCACAGCAACGCGGTGGCTGGGTACAGCTAGTCTAAGAATAAAATGTATAAAAAAATTTAAAACTTAAGTATGTAATAACTAATTTACGCGTCTTGTTATTAAACTCGACAGTTTACGCGTCTTGTTATTAAAAATTCACGCGTCTTGTTATTAAAATTTACGCGTCTTGTTATTAAACTCAACAGTTATATAAATATATTTTGGATTTTTATTTGTAACATAATATGATCAAAATTTTTATTTGTGATAAAATATTATGTGAGTAAAAAAATATCACGTACAGAACAAATTTATCACACGCCTTATCAACTTCCCCTTATACGGTCGCACAGTTGTAACATAAACACAAACATTATGTTACGCCGAGCATGCGGTGCTCATCGGTCTATCGATTTTATGGCTCAAACACCATGGGCAAACACAGACACTGTTAAGCTATGTCATGGGGATTTCGACATCCATGATGAAAGCTATAGATAGCATTTCTGTTGTGTTAGTTAGGGATATTTTAAGACCATTTGCGTAATTAAACGGAAGGTTTTTTTTTTCTTTCGGTATGATGGTATTAATTCAAATGATAAGAAAATGGCTATTTTAGCATACAAAAAGAAATGTTTGCATGATTATGTCTTGAAAAAAAAGACAGGTTAATTTTATTGTTAACAATTTCAAGTAATAACCATCATCGTTACGTTCATATCCCTATACAATGCGATCGACCCCGAAGATTGTGATGTTTAGTGTGTTTTCTAAGCATGTAAAACACAATACCCAATATTATTCCGTGGTTAAATTTATAACTGGTGGCGTAATAATATATACATAAATATAAAATCGGTCTAATTCCTGTTTAAAAGGGTTAACTTTTTACTGGCAATATGTATTGTTATATCCATGTGCTTCGTAATGTTGCCAAACACACATACCCATACACCAGCACCTTAAATGACGTACAAAATCAAGACTATATCCTGGCCATACTCTTTAAAACTTATCTCATCTCCCTTTAACAACGTATACTCAGTCTCCTTCGGACTCTAAGTGAACCGATAATAATGGTTAGTGTAGAGTGAGAGAAAGAAAGGTATGCATTTGAATTTTAATATTTCTTTCCCCTTACTATAATTTTTTTAACAAGTTTTATAACTTTTCCACTCCGTATTTTCCATGCTCAAAAATCTTTTTACTTAGGTTTTGCTAGACAATTCCAAAGCTTTTTAACTTTTTTATATAACCAACCACGCCGAAATTCACTAAAGAGATTTTGTAAATCATTGATTTTCTGTGATTTTTTTTTTAAATATGCATTATGCACTTGTAAATTAGGGATTGTATGTTCAACAAAATAATCGGGTGCTTTGAGATTGCTACTTCAAATTTCAAAAAAAAAAAAACAAATAAATGAGTGGTTCGTTTATAAATACAATATCACTTTAATTGATTAAATGTTCTTTAACCGAACCGCTTCAATGTTTCAAATGAACCGTTAATAGTTCCTTATTTAATAACTTAATCATATTTTTTTGTGATAAATTGCGTGCAAGATAAACGTGCTTTTATGAGTAATCAGTCAGCTTTTTATTCACTTTAACGAACAAAACAAATCACACTTTTCTTTTAAAAACATCCTGTTTTTTGTAAGTTATAAATTTAGTATATATCCAAAACAATCAAGGTGACCTTCAATATTTTACAATGTCAAGATGAAAGACAACGCATTTTATCTGATTAATTAAAATGCTTTGATAATTTAAGTTAAATTTAAAAATAATATTATTCTAAAGTACGTTTCAAATATTCTATTAAGAAATAAATTTAACTTCATTCAACAATTTAAACATGTAGATTCTCGTAAAACTTCCTGTATTATATTCAACTAAATATATTTGAAGTATTTTGAACATTGTCTCTGCGACAAATATTTCTATCAACCTTATAAATAATTTCATCAAGATGTTTGGCAAATGCATAATAAAAAAAAATTGTTGACATTGTCAGCTGTATGAAATTGTTGAGATTGTCAGCTGTATGAAATTGTTGACATTGTCAGCTGTATGAAATTGTTGACATTGTCAGTTGTATTAAATTGTTGACATTGTCAGCTGTATGAAATTGTTGATATTGTCAGCTGTATGAAATTGTTGACATTGTCAGCTGTATGATATACAGAAAAGATTTTTTGAGCAATATTTTATTTTCAAAATTGTAATTGAATTTTATTTACTTCGTAATTTATTTTACTCTAGTCATAATTTTATTATCACCACTCGATCTCCGAGCTGTTTTACCGAGAGTTTCGTCAGGCAAACTTAACAATTGTAGTACGTAACCTATTTAATCTTGGGATCGTGTGAAGGGTGAGGGTGTCTTTTGGAAGTATTAAAGAATTGCTGACGCATTTTGGAATGTATGACGGTTGATAATATTTTTTCTGAACCTGTTTATATTAATTTTTAACAACTGTGTAGAATATTCATATTTCATGTGTTATTGAAACAACGAACAATTTTTTTCAAGTAGTTGACATATTAAAATAAATTATCATTGAGCTGACAACTTGTTGATTGCGTTACAGTGAATACATTTAATTTTTTTTAAATCAGTTTATTCAAACAATGTTAATTCCACTTAATATAACGGTATAGCCCTACCGGTATCTAGATTTTTGCCTCATCATCAGGGGAGCACAAACAAACAAGACTAGTGTGTTTATGCTCCCTGATGATGAGGAAACAACCTCAAACCGGTGGGAGTACACCGTTACATAAAGTAGAATAAACAGTGTTTGACCAAATAAATAATAATGTCTTTAAACCTCCACAATGTTAATACCTTAACTAAAAATAATGAATTTTAATTTGTTCACATCGCATTGTTTAATTCTTTCTTATTTACAATGTAAATAAAAAATAAGGACCCGGTTACAATATTGTTTATTTACATGAGCAATTAATTGTATGAAAACAACAAAAAAAGACATTTAATTTCTAGTGGATACTCAATTTATATGGAGCTGGGTTCGTTACCTTTTATTTGTTGTGTCCCTAGTAAACTAGGCTTTTTCCGTGTAATATACTGGTCTTATTAGTTTTGAATTTTTTTAAGCAATTGAATGTGAAATTTTTCGTTTTGATAAAATCGTATATGTAGAATTTACAGAGTCAAATTTAACATAACTATCATTGTGAAGTTTCTTAGAGTAAAGATGAAACAAAAAAATACTTGCCGAATTCCTCGATGGTTCCATATATATGTGTATTGGTTAATTATAATACATCGAAGCGTTACAAGTGTTATGATATTACATCACCATTTCCGACACAGACTATCACCTCGTTACAGCGCGCCACAAACAGCTTAACTAACAGTTTCATTAAAGTGAACAGCCCACAGGTGAGTCCTTCTCAAACATCGCCCATAAAGGATGACAAGAAAAAAAAAACGATGGCTTTAAAAATGGTTTTTGTTTCTTTAACCTAAGGTTTGCCAGTTCTGAGTAATATCGTAAACCCCTACAAACACTAGAATCAGCACGTGTCGTAAAATAAAAATGGCAACCATCGGAGCTAGAAAAAAAAAATTTTGGACTCTGTTATCATGCAGAAATCCACAAACAAAATTAATTTAATTACAAAATGGTCAAACAACACCCATTGGATCACTTGAAATGGGCGGACACTAATATTGTAGAACCGCCAATTAAATTTATTCCATGGACAACGCACTTCAGATGAAACATGGTACTTGTTGGACATAAGCATTTTTCTCGTGATATACCAGGATCATTCCTCTTAATGATAGCTTTAAGATATAAGGTAGAAACACGTGTTTGGGGGATAATTTAGTTGGTGAAACGTTTGTATCATATAAATACGGTAAATGTTTTAAGTGACGCAACAAGACCTGCAATTTTAAATTTAAAGAAAGTTTTGCAATCGTGTACCACTGCATGATTATTGTATAGGTTATGTACTTGTAGATGACGTTCGTTCATTATACATATTATACGTTTGACAGCTGAAAAATGGAGGCAAATTTAAAATTTCAGTTCTTGTTGACCCCCTATGAAATAATACCTTTGGTCAATGGAAATCGATATCGTGACATGATTCAAACTTTTTTTGGCATCAATTGAAGGATTTGGACTAGGAAAACGTGTGGTTCCGGCAAAATGGGACTACTTGTCATACTGCTGATGAAACAATGGTTTTATTGTAGGAAAGTTTTTCCGATCGTGTAATTTCTCGTCGTGGAGCTATGAATTTGCTACCACTGTCGTGTGATTTAACCACTTTTAGATTTTTTTCTCTGTGGTTATTTTAAATCTCAAATGTACGCCGAAAATCCAAAAACAAACGATGACCTTAAATCCAACATTACTAGTGTCATTGCAGATTATACGTATCCATTTCTGTGAATCCGTTATTTAAAAATTTGTTCAAAGAATCGTCATCTGTAATAAGAGCCGAGGTGGCCATTTAGCCGATATCATTTTCCACACATGATTCTCATGTGCACCAATTACATTAATATTAATAAACATGAACATTTATGTTAAAAAAACTTGGTTTTTTATGTTCATGTTTATTTATAAGTATCTTTGTAATTGTATTAATGTAAAATTGAAGTTCTTGTTGTGCCATCCTATATTTTGAGAACCCTACATCTATGTATAAGCTATTTAAGTGTAACCTAAAATTTGTCTGTGATCACGGTTTAATTTCACAATCAGTGCTCGATCGATCTAATTCATTATTACTTATGAATCCTATGAGTTAGTTTACATTTTGAAAACTAAGTTTTCTTTACATCATTTTGAATTTTGATAAAGACTTTAATGCATTTTTTAAGTCACTCTCTATTAAGTCACTTTTGCCTTATGCAAATTTTTTAAAACAAATATTGATTGTTGAGTTTTAAATTGATCTACATTAAAGAAATAAAAAATATCTTAGAATGATTTATTTATTATTTATAAAGAATCTCACAATTTAGTATGGACTTTCGTGATTTATTTAGTAAGAAGCCTATCTTCCAACCGGATGTAAGGCGTTCAATTCCCGTTGTTACTATTTTTTTTATAAAAGGATAAAAGTTTAGTTTTCACTCAACACTTCATAATTTTTTTAATATTTGATTGGAAGTAATCTTGCCTAGACCAAATTAGATGGTATTTTTTAAATATCATGTATTTTGGAATATAAAAATTTCATGTTAATGTTTGGCTTTAAAATAAAGAAAAACTGTTAATACAACTACAAGGATCATTTCCGGGATGTTATTTATTTTAAGGGTTTTAAATTTCCTTCTTGACAAGTTTAATGTTTATTAAAATAGTGTGTATTTACTAAAAAGTATCTTTCAATCGTAAAATATCTACATTATGCACAAGAAATAGTCAATCCATTGATTAAAGTTACTTTTTAGGTACATACAAGAATTTGATTATTCAAATTATCGGTAATATCAATGATTAACCAAAATTTGATTATTCAACTCATTGGTAATATCAATGATTAACAAACATTTGATTACTCAACTCATTGGTAATATCAATTATTAACAAAAAATTGATTATTGAACTTATTTATAATATCAACGAATGTATCAGAGTTAAGATAGAGGAATATTTTGAGATAAATAATGATTGTTTTGATTTTTATTTCTAATTTATTCTTAAATATTGCTTTGGAATAAACACATTCGAAAGTCGAGCCGAATGAACTACAAAAAAATATGTGTGGATGCGTGATGCGTTGGTAAAAAAATATGTGTGAATGCGTTGGTAAAAATATGTGTGTGAATGCGTGATGCGTTGGTATACAAATGATTCTGCCATCACCAGATTATAGGGTAAGTTCATGCTTAGAAAGAATATTGAATTTTTCACACAAATACTGAAAATTAATTTATGAAATTAAAGGACTGTAACGATGATATGTTTGGAAAACTTTGATATATGCTTATAAAATATCGCTAAAACAAGGTTTTATCAGCCGTGTGACCCAAAAAGGATAACGAAAAGTGTGGCTTGCGTAATACCGTTCCTCAGATAAGAATAATTTGCATGCAGGGTGTTCAGCCGTTTAATGAGCCAGTCAAACTCTGACAGGGATACAAATTGGAGCCATTTAACTTCAACTTTGTGCTTCACTAGAGGAATTATTCTTCAGTTTAGCCAAAAGTTGAGAAGATTTTGGTAGGCTAGAAGTGTAAGAATAAAAAACATCTGTTTTTTTTATTTATACTTGTTATCTATTATCGACTATCGTATGTCCTTTTTTTTTCAAAAAATGTATCTTATATACTTGTATAAATATTCCTAATATTTTCAAAAAATATATATAAAAAAAGGATATCAGAATTAGGTAAAAGTTCAGCATAATTTGGTTCGAAAGTGGTTAAATTTTCTGAAGTTCAAAACTTAAAGAATTATTTTTATTTAACTGAAAAAATAATTTTACTTAACTTAACGTAACGTTGGTGTTAACATACCTTATTTCTGAAACACACAGAAGTTTTAAAAGTTGAAATATATATTCGCATATAATACAGAAAAGTAAAATACTGAATCATACACGTATTACTTGAAACTTCAGGAAAATCATTTATAAAGCTTTTACTTATTATGTGTATTATGGAAACTTGAATTAAAAGGAAAGCCAAAATTTAAAGGCTATTTTAATGACCAACCGTTCCATGGCATGAACATTTTTTTGTAATCAAATATAAGTTTGAAACGCAAAATTGCAATATTTTTACTTGGAAAAAATAACTTTTCAAGTTTTCGTCTAATTTTATTTATATGTGCGCAATTCTTTTTCAGCTTTGTGTTGTTTTATTTTGAGAAAAAAGGCTCTCAAATTTGGGATAAATGCGGATTTTATTGGCAATTTAAATAAACTTCGTTTCGTTCGTTCGTCCATAATAAATAAAAAAATAACAGAGTGCACGACTTGTAATCGAGGCAAACTCATTTTACCTCCTTGAACAGTTTATCTTATTTAATTTTGTTTTAAAATATACCACTCTACGAAATAATTTTATCATAATAATCTTAACATACTTCAGATGTATTATGATCACTGCTTATAGTGAGAAAATTATGATCTTTTTTATTGTTGGCATTCAAGCTTTATCATACTTTTCGATAACATTATATGTGACTTTATTAAGTTGCGCTTATTATATGCCCTTCACAAATTCAAAAACATACCGCTCTTAAGTTGAGCACGTATTTTGAAACTGCGCGAAAAATGGCTGTTGTTAATATATTATTTTTTTAATTACCCTTGGGACCTCAGCCACACTAAAAATATTTATATTATTAGACATAATAAAATATTTTTCAAGGAAATATGCTTTACACGAGTAATCTACTTTTTACGTAAATAATGAAAAATCTAAAATTCCCTAAAATAATTACGACAACTTCAGTAAAAATGTACAAACAATGTTGAAATTTAATCCCACACACCCACCAATAAGCCCAGATTTATTGCCAGTGTAAAAAAGAAATGACAATTAAAGAAAACAAGAGTCCAAATTTTAAGAAAACAGGGGAATAATCTAGAATACAATAGAATTATACGAGTAGATACAGATCTGAAGAAAAATGTAAAGAACAGAGAATGAACAAGCTACATATCTTGTTAATCCTCTGTTTTAGATAGATATATTAATTTATAAATCTTCAATTGTTGTAAATATCATAACTATCTCGAGTTGTCTTTTGACGGCAATACGTAATATAAGTATTGAAAAAAAAAATAAACGCATCAATAAATTGCCGCTTAGGCATTCAAATTGCATTATTTATTCTAAAAAGTTCAAAATAAAAGAAATAATATTATGATTATCAAACGTTAGATTTAAAAAAAACCAGAAACTTATTTTTAAAATCAGATTAAAAACTGAATGTCGTAGAAGAGTTACAACTATTATATTACAATATTATTTTAAGGATTACACCTCAATTTTGTAAATAGGCCTTGCCGGCCCCTCACATATATAGCGATTTCTTTCAACTATTCAGAAAGATAGAAGACATAAATATTATTTACTCTACTCTTAACTAAGTCATGCTTATCTGCTTTTTGTTTCTTTAAAAGCCAAACATTCTCATAGATATACCGTGACAATTATCTTAAAAAGGAATTATTTGTCTAAGATCTTTAAATTAAAACTCGAAGACAAATGGTTGAGTAAAAGCAATAAACCATCTTCCTAAAGGTACCCTTTGAGCAAAGAAAGGCTAAATTAAAAACTATTAGATAATTCTTTCACGTAATTTCTTAACTGTTAATAATTCTCAATTACTTTAACCTTGAATCAAAATGACTTAAAACTAAAAATAACTTAAATAAAGCAGTTTTCCAGTTTGTATAAAATAACGATTTTATGAATAGGTTTTTTTATATATTTCATGAAGCCTTTTTGTTTATACATTAAACCCATACGAAATAAACCATTTAATTTAAAAAATAACCATTAAAATCAAACTAACGTTTGTATCTTTCAGTTCAAAAACTCAAAGAGGAGGCAGTCTACCTCGAAAAAAAAACACTGCCTCCGGGGCTTTTCCTTACCAACCCTGCAACATTTATCACCTAGCTTCGTTACTAGGTCTCAAAAATGTATATATTTATTCAAAAATCAGGGGTAGCACTTCCGGTTTATATTGTCTTAAAAAGTTTTATGAAAGTACTTGTAATCCATTTCTAAAAATCGGCTTAAAATTTAATTTAATAATTTATTAAACGAATTAAAAAAAACCTGAACAATATAAACAATTATAAGCCTTTAAAGGATTTTTTACTTACAGAAGTGAAATGTTTATTTTGAAAATTTTAATTCTGTCGAATCATTAAAAACTTCGTTTGTAAGTCTTATATTATAGTTGCCTGAAAATGCCTTATAGATAATAGAGAAATTAAATTCATTTTACAATAGAATACACTTGGAGTTTCATACAAACTTTAAGCAATGAGTAAAAAAAAAACTTTAAGCAATGAGTAAAAAAAAACAAAACACTATCAAGAAAGTATAATAACATAGTTGTAAATGTTGATAAAGTTAATATTACAGTATTTTATATGACCATACATGTAATCTTTGAAATGCGTACCACAGCATTTGATTATTATAAAAATTTATTATTTATCAATAATCATTCAGATCTTCTACACACCGCACACCGGCTGAGTACAATGAAACACTGAACGTCATACTACAGGAAGTAGCAACGCAAGCTTACTCGGTGTACGAGTGTGCTATCATAATGTGTGGTGTTAATTTTATATTTTATCTACACATTACATATTTATATATTTGTTGCTAACCGTACCTTCATCTTTGTTTTTTCAACTTGCATACTCTTTTAAACACACAAATTATTTTGAATCTTTCGAACCTCAAATATTACATATACCTCTGATTCTATAGATATTTCATGTCACAATAAAAAAATGTGAATTTTGTTTCCCAGTTATAACAAGAGCGCATTCTAATTAGTTCGACAGAAAATAAGAACGTTTCAGAGACACCAATGACCTTAACAAGAGCTAGTTAATTATCTAGCGTATACGCTACAGAAAAATGTAAATTCAGATGAATCTGTAAGGCTAAGACCACATCAAAGTGTATCGCTAAGTGATACGTGACTAATATACTAGATGACTTCATGTTTGGCCACACCAAAGTGCTTCGCACAAATTCATTTGACTTATGGGAGCGGTTGAGTCAACAAACGATGCCACTCTCAAAACTTACCAATTTCATTACAACTTATCATCTTTATTTATTTCCTGTGCAACTTCATTCCAAAGTGATTTTTTTACAGATACATTTTTTTATAATTCGCTCGATGGGTTCCACAAAGACTCCCTTTTATACACAGCTGCTATTAAAACTTCCTCCATCTTGTAAAATCACTTTGTGACACAATAAAATTAACCAACACGTCTGTTCGTTAGGAGACTCACTAGGTGACTTATCGTCATGTAGCGTGGCGCGAAGCGTGCAATGTGGTCATTGCGATAGTACGCGGTTCCTTGGTTCGCTAGGATATATCGCATAGCTCGCAGCGTAGCTCTAAGCACTAAGCGCGGCTCTTCCCTGTGTGGCCGAGGCCTAAGGAATAAAACCTAGGGCACCCGTTTGCTTAGCATAAATGCTAACCGTTAGACTACGGCCACAGACAAATTTATTAAGATTAAAGTTTCAGTCGTTGTCATATTATTCTGTTTCAAAGAAATCCATTTTACCCAATAAGATCGTTTCACGTCAAATATAAATGTTAAAAGCTGTATTATTTATGATGATTTAGTATCGGATGTCACTAACATATGTGACAGTGAACATCTCGACCAAACTCGATAATTTTCCGTTATAAAACTTATTTAAAATCTTCTTACTGTTCATTTACCCTTCCTCTCCTGTAATGTGTAACTATGTACCAGTTACACATCTCTATAAATAAAATAAATACTGGATTCAGATTTTAGGCATTCCTCCGTGATACATTTACGCATTGAATGAAAAAAATAATATTAGTAATAATTAGCACTTATCGGCTACATCAGAGATATTTTGTGAAAATCGGGAATAAATTCATCAATACAATCAAACGTGTGCCAGTGTGTGACGTAGGTATATTCATTCTAAAAAAACGCTATGGGTGAGGAAATGACGCTATTCACGTCTCACTCTACTTCGGTATATGTGAACGCAAGAAATATAATCTCAGTTCGCTCGCTTCTCTCGCTCAGTAGCCAGCGGGCTTTTGTTCGAGGTGGACGTTTCGCCCGTTTTGTGAACGTCGCGGTCGTCCGATGTTTTTTTTTTTTTTTCATGTTTTCAGCAATTAAATTTCGATTATTATCACTTTTGACTTCAAATTTAATTAATTTAAGCGATTGACTATGAATATTCTTATTTTTTCCGATTTTAAATCGCTCATTTTTAGTATTGATGTGTATTGAATACACATCACCGGAACGGGCGGATTTATTTAGCACTGGAAGGGAAAAGTAAACCAATGCCAATTTTAAAGTTAAGTCTAAATTAAAAATAATGTATTCTCTTTTCTTCTTACTCTTGTAAATCATTTCTTAACCTCAAGATTCTCAAATAATTTGCTTTCATGCTCTTGAACTATCGTACTCGTAAGGGCAGCACTCAAGGAGGAATTAGTCATCTATTTGATTTGATCTAAACACCTTGCTGGAAACCATGCTCTTGCTCGCCGTCCCTAAACGCATCTCAAGACTGTCTTCTGTTGATTTGCCAAAAGTACGACAGTTATCTCGTCCTGTATTGACCTGATGGTCCTGGAGGATGAACAAAATCAGCGCTGATACTACATATTAATGGCATTTCTTTCTGTCTTCAATTTTACATATACAATATGTATTTTGTCTAGCTTGATTTTATACTTCTCAAAACATACGTCGATCTTTATTTGGGGAAAAAGCAAATAAAAACTGTTTTTTTTTGGTGAAAAGCGTAATTTATAATATGTGATTTTCGATTGTAAGTTGGCAAATATTCAATCTAGAATGTATAGCAATTACATCAAGAACAAAGCTTCTTTTTTTGTGTATAATTTACACATCAATTTTAAAACTTGTAACTTTGATTCCCTCTTATTCATAAATTCAAGACAAATAGTATTATTTTTTTGACAGATAATGACAAAACTTTTTTATTTTCAAAATGTAATCAAATAGAATGCTGGAAAAATAAATTAGACAAGAGCTCAAAAAAGTGTACAGCCCGTAAATAATTCATCTCCATGAAATGGGGGTCGATGCGGGAGTTGCAAACTCAAACAATGTCTTGTTAGTTCAAATGATATTCTGTTTGTCGAAGGCCGGAATGAAATGAAACACGAGACGTAAATAAATTAAATCTGGAGAAATGGGATTACTGAGATCTATTCTTAAGGGTTTAGAAAGAAAAATATCTTAATACAACCCCTTGGTGGCCGATTTGAGACATATTTTTAATAAGATTTATACGTTTGATATGCTCTCATATGTCGGAATTTGTTTATTAATTTTTTTTAAATAAATATACCTAGTCACTTTTTATGAAACTATCAGTACGCCAACATTTGAATTTAATTTTATTTTATTGCAAAAGGGGTTCCATAAATAAAATCTTCTTTCCATACAGCCTTGATTTCGTTTTTCGTAGGATAAATTATATTACATATGAATGTAAATGTTTATTTAGATATAACAATAACAAAAAATGGTTTGGTTAAAATATCAGTATTTTTCGTTATGGAAAATACTTTTTAAATTAAATAAACATACACTGTACACGTGTATGTTGACATTTTAAATCACATATGAAACAGGCATATTTTGATAAAAACGTTTTAATCATTTAAAAGTATGAGTCATTTACATACTCAACCATCAAAAAGTACATTGACCACCCAAAAACCTATTTGTGGTTACGTTTGACTTTACAACATTTAATCTTAAACCGATTCACGGAATAATCGTCTATTGTCCGTCAAAAAGAGTGGAATATATTTGTGCTATATGCTGTTCTGTTTTGAGATCGTTTAATATATTTTTTTATTTCAATTAATGTCTCCAGATTGAATTTCAATATTAAACTTTTTGATACAATGTGTATATTTTAATATGCCGTGCTTTTCAATTCGACTCATTTTTAATAGTCATGAGAATAAAGAAAATACTTACTCGAAAAAGTTTTCCGCGTATACTTCGTAACATGTATTGACATATGTGCGAATTATGAAGGTTTTTAGTATGCAAATTATTAAATGATTGAAACATGGTTGAACAAAGAACTGTTAGATTCAACTAAATAGTACTAATTAACAATTATGTTTTCCACTATCCGTTATCATTTAATTTTTCGGCATCGTTCTGTGAGCATGTAATTAACAAAAGGATAGCCAAAATAAAAATGTATTTATTAATTTAACACTATTATTGCAAATACAGTCTGGCGGGCTTACTTGCCAGGTGGACGTCTCTTCCAACCAACCAACAATGGTATGAACAAGAACAGACCAGCACATTTTGGACCCATTTTTTTCACCCATACATAATATTATATAAAAAAAGGTAATTTAATTTTTTTAAATATTTACATATAGTAGAATACGCAGTATTTAAACAACTCTAGACATAAAATTTATGTTAGACCTATTTAGAAGACAATAATTTTTCGTTCTTGTATTCAAGTGAACGAACAACTCAGCGTTTATAAATGTCACATTCATCCATATTCAATGCTGTAATTCAATACTGTTGACAAAAATACACATTTCTTTTTCATTTAATGTCATTTGATTTCAATCTCAACAAAAAAAATTTGATCCACAAGAAATATACCGTCTATTAAGTTCTTGGAACCATAAAGACAAATGTTTGAAATCAATAATGTATATCTTTTAACATAAAATATTATTCAAAAAGAAATATAGCAATAATTTATAAAAATATATATTTTTTCCATTAGAACTACATATTTTTGCGAGAGGTGCATGACCACGCGGTAACGCACTGGACTTCCGTGCGTAAGGTCGCTGGTTCGAATCCCGCGAGCTGCTACTCCCCTTGAATAACACAGGCATTTATACCACTCAGTATTCAGGAGTATAAGGATACCTATGACTTCTATCATATGTATTATTTAAAAAAAGAAGGAAAAACATGCCGGTTTGCTTCGATCGTCTCACTCTGGTGTGCAATCGGATCCAGTACAGCGGTGTGGTAGGTGAGTTTTGCTGGTGTGCAACAGTTCACTCCCTTTACACAAGTTCCACAGCATAGCTTTACTTACTTAATTGATGTTGGAATGACGAGGAGATTGTCGACTACGAGGCACAGCAGCGACAACGACACATTATTTTTTGAAGGTGAGAAATAAGTTAAATAAATATTATGCAAATTACAAAATACAGGTCACAAAAACATTAATAAATCATCTTATACTGTCAACTATTTTGGAACGCTCACAAATTTCGAATTTTGGTAAAACTTAGACGACTGTCAACTTGTCATGTGTTCTATACTCGTATAATATATCGGTACGAACGGCACATTTAGTTATCAATTGTTACCTACGTGTGCAATTAATAAGTTGGTATTGAAACAAGACTTCTTTTTTGGTGAAGGCAACTTACCCTATAGAAAGTACAATAAATTCCACCCATGGTATTATTTAGTTTCTCGATACATTTGTTTCTCGTGCGGTGCTCTCTTTTTTTTAATTAACTCCGGTGACTTGAAAATGTTTACGAGTGCTGCCCGGAGATAGCATTGTCATCAGTATCATAAACCGAACCTTCTGGTTTAGAACTAATGCAGTAAGAATTTCACTTGCAATTTGTAATATTTCTATGTATTTCAATACTAATGCTAGCTTAATAAGCAAGAAAGCAAAAATTAATATCGTTTATCATCATTTTCAGCATGTACCTTTCCAATACAGCCTGTATTGTTTATCGTTATAGTGTTACTTTATGTAGAGAGAGTAAATTTTTTCGTTGCAGTTAATTTTGAACGAAATATTGATTTTGTGTAATTTTATTGCGTTTAAGTGTTATTGACATTAAAAAAGATACTTAAGACATTGTCGTTCATCGTTTGTTCGGTGAATTGACAGTTTTTCAATACAATACTTTGTTTAAAATGTATGTTTTTGTTGTCAGCTGAGTTTGACAGTTGAGCAGCTAATTCATTGATCGTACAACTTACAATAGTATCAACAGTTGAAATTTAAACTACAAACTAAAAATGTAATGTCCTTGACTCATCACTCAAATCTATTAAAACAAATTATTTGGATTTCAACGGTATATTACATAAAATACAGGCGAAAACAATACATGTGAACAAATGGGATGAATTGAGAGGATCAGGTAGCCCACTAGATGAGAATTAATTTAATTAACAGAGAATATGACGTTTCTATTGTTTCCTGTATTGAATACTTTTTTTGTATCGTATGACATGTATTAACTTTAGGAGTCACGAGACGTTATCCTGTGATACTCTTTTCTCTCTTAAAAGTATAAATGGTGAGTCCTCTCACTACCCTTCCTAGAAAGTAAGTGAAGAACTCCGTAAACACGACATGTTCACTTTGAAAGCTATTTGATTCTCTATTTTTTAAATATGTGTATTCTCTGCGAAACTCCCAACTGTTTATTTTTCATTTCTATTTGAGTTTGTTTAATTGACATTGTTTTTTAATGTATGTATGTAAATATGTTATATGTATGTAAGTACAGTATTCTTATAAAAGTAATTACTTATATGACATGGATACTGAGAAAGATTTGTTTTTGAGTTTTAAATTAAATAAAGTTAGTTTGTTAAGAGTAGCCGACTGGAGAACCGCCGTTCCTTATAACGGTTTTGGGAAAGGGTGGATATTTCACTGTATTTTCACTGCGAAACGTAAGTCCCTCCCAATATTGGCTACTACCCTCAATATTATTTTATTACCATCTAATGCATTGAGGTACTTGTGATATCGTAGACATTTAATGCATAGTTAATCTTTCGGTACGGCTGCATATGTTAATAAGGACTCATTTTATTTAATCGTCTATCCAAAGTAGGCCACTTACCGCCGTATTTTATATTTTTTTAAAGCGATATTTTATCTATATATAAATTTAGAGGCTTTAACTATTTTTCTTCAATTTTAACTCTTATGTAATAAGTAAAACAGTTTAAATCTAACAAACAATACAGAAGTACTACAACTCTGTTTAACAATAAGCTATAAAATTTTCAAAAAAAATAAATTAAATTGAACGTTCTTTAAGCGAGAAACAAACTAATTACAGGTTTGTAAGTGTTATATATGTACGTAATTATCAAAAATGTTTTTTGGTTATAAAAATCACGAGCCATTCGAGATAACAAGGAAATAAATGTTTCACGAAACCAATTGGTCCTTAGAGAAAATTTTACGATTCATTAGCAAATTAAGCCAAAACGTTTGCTTTCAAATCATTACCAATTTTTATAAGTACAAAAGTTCATAATCTGGATTTTAAAAAACAAGAAATATATAAATACCTGTATATGTGGGATTTAGTTTGTATAGATGATAGTTGACTACACAACTTCCGATTTATGTCACCATAATGTCTTTGGTTTGTATAGATGATAGTTGACTACACAACTTCTGATTTATATCACCATAATCACTTTGAAAAATGAGTATCCTTTTACCGTGACATTTTGTGATTACATAATTTTGTCAACGTAATCGAGACTTTATCAAAGTTTTAAAATTTGTGAAACTTGAAACTCACGCAATGAATATTAAAACATATACATATGTCACCCTCACGCTATCTCCTAGTCGGAGAAGACAGAGCTCTAGACATTCCTACCTCGACATATGATACATCCTTCCCCTCATCTATATCCATTCACCTTCTCATGCAATTCCTACGATTCCTCTGATTTTCTTACGTCAAAATATCATTCACCTGATCCAACTATACTTTCTTTGATCTTCCACTACCATGTCTTTAATTTATATTTGTTTTGTTAATATTTCTTCGTTCATTCGTTTTGCATGCCCAAATCCTCTAAGAGTGCTCTTTTTCATCTTACTCAATACATAAGCCTTAAGTTCGACTTCGTCTCGTATAATTTCATTACGTGTTTTGTCATACATTACTACCCCATATATTATTCTCAGTGCACCTATTTCTACAGCATTTATATATAAATAATTAAAATATATTCACGTGTAATTTATATATTTGGTTTAAATGCTTAGAATTTTCTGCCAACTTTAAGTTCATCTGCTAACACCATTTTTGTGTCATCAAGAAAATAGGTATACTCTAAATGCCAACGTCCAAGTTGGTCAGTAGCCCGGGACCATATGTCGACCATGTCAACGAATTGATGGATGGTGTAAGATAGGTATTTAATTCGTTGTGTCCCCAGTGGGTCAAAAAATAACGCTGACCCGCACTATGGTTGTCTTAAGCCTTGGTATCACGCAAAGACTCAGAGCAAGAAAGCAATAAACGCTAGATACAGGCGCCACATAGTCGACGATTGGTTTTCAAACTATAGGCTGAAGAGTAACTTATACCCCCATCCCCATAACCGAGGCACAAAATACTTATATATATATACTAATCTCAGCATGTTCTAAATAATAGCTTCACATATTTGTATTATCTGTTAATGGCACATTACTTTAAAATAATGTAATCGATGAGAATATAGCTGTGATGTTCCTTCAATCGGTGAGATTATGGCTGTGATGTCCCTCCAAATGATCAGAGTTTAAAGAAAAGTTTCAGTTATTTCTGGTAAAATTCTACAGTATCAAATAGCTAACAATTTCATTTATTCTTGTAGCATATGAGAAAACGAGCAACAGTATATAGGTATAATACAAATGAAGGCATATTTCTATATAACATATTCCTGTTGCACAGGAAAGCACGAGAAAGCTTTTGTCTATGACGGAAAGCATGTACTGTTCGTTGGTAAGTTTGTGTATACGTACGCTTTTTGTTATATACTCGTATGATACTAAGTAATGTTTTATAAAAGATTGTGAGTTTGTGTATGCATATTTATTCTTTCAAATACTAATTAATATTTTATATAACTTTGTGCATGCATACGTTTTTCTTCAAATACTAATTAATATTTTATATTATAGAAGTTTGTGTATGCATACGTCTTCTTTCATGTGTTAAATACTGCGTTATATATGTTTGTGATTTTATGTATTCATACATATAGTATTCTTTCAGGTACTAAATAATGATTTATATAAGTTTGTGTATTCATGCGTTTTCATTCATGTACTAAATAACATATTATAGGGTCAGTAAGTTTATGTATGCATTCGTATTCCTTCATGTAAAAAAACAATGTTTTATATAAGTTTGTGAGTTTTTGTATACATACGTTTTCTTTCATGTATAAAATAATGGTTTATATAAGTGTATGTATGCAGATGCATTCGTTCATGTGCTAAATAATGTTTTATATAAGTTTATGTATGCATACATATATTTTGGTGTACTAAAATATGGTTTATATACATTGGTGAATTTGTATATTCATTCACACGAGTATAATAAATAATGTTGTATGTAAGATTGTGAGTTTGTGTAGGCAAACGTGTTCTGTGATGTAATTAATTATATAGAACTACGTATTAGTTTGTGTATTCCAACGTATTATTTAATGTACTAAAGAATGTTTTACATAAATTTGTGAATTTTTATACATATTACTTCGTACACTAAACAATGTTTTACGTAAGTTTGCGAGTTTATGTATACATACATGTTTCTTCGTGTAGTAAGTAATATTTCATTATATATTAGTTTGTGTTTGCAAATGTATTTCTTCATTTAATAAATAGTTTATTATATACACATAAGTTCTAGTAATCAATCAGGGTTTAATATATCAGTTTTTATATTTATTATGTTATCACAGAGGGGAGAAGAATGCTCATTAAACCCAGAGCTTTAATTTTGGAGAAGTTTGAACAGATATTTTTGTCCTAGCACTTATTTTTACCATAGACTAACTAATTACTCAACTGGTTAGTTTTTCATGATTCATAACAATTTTTTACATTGTAATTTATTTTTATCAAACACTGTTTATTCCACTTTTTTGTAATTGTATAACCCTACCGGTTTCAAGGCTTTCACCTCATCTTCAGGGGAGCACAAACAAGACGTGTTTTAATAAAAATAAATTACAATGTCTTTAAACCTCCACAACGTGAATGCCTTAACTATAAACAACATATTTTTTACATTGTTGTAATAATTATCCTTAAAATGATTTGACTGAGAAAGTGTGTAATGCTGTACGCTTTTTTATTATTATCATTTGTTTCATTAAACTCTGTTTATTCCACTTTAAGTAACGGTATAACCCTATCGGTTTTAAGGTTTTCACCTCATCAGGGGAGTTCTATATATTTTTGCCTTTTTTTTCCGTAAGTGCTTTTTTATTGTTTTTTTTAAGTCTACACAACCTTATTTGAGGCTGTATCGACCTATTTTATGTTGTGTGATGTGTGATCAAAGAACACAGTTCAAGGTCATTGTGAGTAGGTAACTATTCCTTACTCAGGTCCTGGAAGAATGTATGTACTTATGCTTTTTAGGTACACTTTGTCTATACTCCATTTAAAACAATACTTACATTTTTACATTTCTTAAAGATAAGTTAAAAAACATAAGCATTAAATGAACTCTAAGTTGTTATTTAAGAGTCAAACGAGGCATGGTCAAAATTCAAGGTCCAGTAGCAAATATTGACGGTTAATTTAGTACGATAACCCTAAGCTAGATATAGAGCGGAAGTGAGGTGTATGATTGAAATGAACCACATTTGGTCGGGTACAGTGTCAGATTAAAACTATTTTTTTTCAAAATTGGAATACTTACGTTGCGCAGTAAGCTTCTGTGATTGTTTTGTTTCATTTTCACTTCACGGTCAGTTTATTTTTGTTTCATTTTCGGGTCACGGCATTATGCAAATTTTATAATAGATTTGTCACAATAACAAACAAATCCAATAGGAAAACACTGTAAAAAATTTCTAGTGATGGTTTTTTTTTGTTAGTTGTTCCTGACAAGCATTGATCAAGCTAAAAGATACCCAAAATAAATTTTGGTATAATATATGTATAAATGTTTATAATTTTGCACATTAACTTGATATTTGTTAGAAAGTTTGAATGTAAAACAATGTTTTTATCAAAAAAAAAATAAACGGCGGCGTACGTATTCAAATTCACAAACAAATCTTCAGCATTCATAATTACAAGACGTGTTCAAATATATAATGTTTAAGATAGGTCAAAAAATTTAATATAATTGATAATATTGTTCTTGATGTTGTAACCACTTAAATATATGTTTTTTTATAAATAGGACTTTGCTCCATTTATAGGTATGCTTATATGTGTCATTAAATATATAATCTTTTATAAGTTTCTTTTTTGTTTTGTTTTTTAATGACAATTTTAAAAAGGAATTAATAACCATAAAAAAAATTGCTACAAATAATGGCTATCCTGGAAGCCTCATTGATTCACTTTTAAAAAACAAAACAAAAAAGAAACTTATAAAAGATTATATATTTAACGACACCTATAAGCATACCTATAAATGGAGCAAAGTCCTATTTATAAAAAACATATATGAAATAACCAAAAATATTCCAAGTCACATAAAGCCAGCTTTTTACACTAATTTTAATCTCCGGAAACTCTTACTTAAATATAATTGTTAAGATGTAAAATCTGTATTGAAACATCACCAAGAGGATGGCACTAAGTTTGAAACCCCATAAAATCACACTATGGCCTTGTTATATATTGTAGTATGGTATTGGCAATCTCACAAAAACATAATTTTTTTTTCGTATTTCAATACAAGTTTGCTGTTATGGTGAGGTATATAAGGAGAGTATAAATCTAATTCGGTAAGATACCTATTCAGAGTTAATTCATAATCTATAAATTTGTATGTTCTAAAAATTGCAAGGATCACTCGAACGACGAATTTTGAGCATCTAAGCGTTCTTATAATTAAATTTAAAAGATTAAAATTATTTAATAAATTTCAACTTTTTAAAAAAATATCTGGGTTCCAACGGTAATCGAACCCGCAACCTCCGGGCTGGAAGACAAGCGTCTTACCTACTAAGCAACGGAATTTATCAATAATGTTTTTTTTTTAAATATGGTGCCATCGAAATCCTGAAAGTTTCATGAGTTGACGATGTCCATTGTGATTATATCTTGTAACGGTGAATAAAGGTAGTAAAGTATTTATCCATCATCAAAAAATATTGAAGTGGGAGTATTTTGAAAATAAAATACGTTGAGATAAATGTGAGATCCTTCAACTGATATTGCAGGTCAGAAGTAATGTGGAAATAATGCGCATCTCCTGGTTGAAGAACTTATAGGATGTGTTTCATTGTGGTTCAATCTATGTTCAAAGTTACTGCCTTAAAGGTCAAGATACTATGCTATAGTAGCTATGACGAGTACTCACTTTAACCCTTCCTGTCCTGTGATGTGTAACTAGTACTCATTGCTTCTAAAAACTTTAATTTCTCTATAAATATAATAAATACTGGGTTCAGATTTTAGGTTTTCCTCCGTAATACATTAACGCATTGAATTAAAATAATAATATTAATAATAATTAGCACTTATCGGCCCCATCAGAGATATTTTGTGAAAATCGGGAATATATTCACCAATACAATCAAACTTGTGCCAGTGTGTGACGTAGGTATATTCATTCTAAAAACCCGCTATGGGTGAGGAAACGACATTATTCACGTCTCACTCTCACTCTACTTCGGTATATGGGAACACAAGAAATAGAATCTCAGTTCGCTCGCTTTTCACGCTTCAGTAGCTCTCGGGCATCCGGCCTATGTCTTTTTTTTATGTTTTCAGCAATTAAATTTCAATTATAGTCATTTTTGACTTCAAATTTAATTAATTGAAGCGAATGGCTATGAATATTCTTATTTTAAATCGCTCATTTTTACATATGTATTGATGTGTATTGAATACACATCACCGGAAGGGGTGGATTTTTTGGGAAGGGAAAGGTTAAGAAAGAAAAATAAATGATCAACAATTTAAATAGAAAATCGTTGTTACATATCAAACATTATTTACTCCAATAAAGTTTTTTAATCAAAAACTTTTTTAAAAGTCAATTAAAACAAAGGTCTTTCAAAATATTTGTGTTATTTTTTTCTACAAGAAACTCCTTGTTTCGTGCTAACTCAAGTATAGTCTAATCGAGAATCAAACTACCGCAGGTGGTGAATTTCCGAAAATAGAAAAGATTTAGGGTATAATTTGCGTAACGCAGAAAACACGTCAATACAGGTGGCAGCCAGCCACGTCAGCAGGGTGACTCTTGGCAAAATCCGGCTGAGCGAAAAGAAGCTTTGGTTGACCTTTTTTTAATATTTTCTGTTCAACTGGACATTCGCCGTAGTCTAAAAATATGAAAAGCGGCTTTGAAATCTCTAATAAAAAAAAAAGAAAATACTTTGCTCAACCCTCACTTCTAGAAAATTTACATTATGTAAGTATAGTACAATTCATCGAGTAACAGAGGTGTCACCTCGATTAAATTAATTACAATCTGTTCCCCAAATAAACAAATAAAGAGAAGTATAACGTTATGATTGAAATAAAATTTTCTTTTACTGCGTGTGTGAGATAAGAAGATGAGTGATCCATACTCTGTTACTAGACGTTTGATTTCAAAACAAGGTGGCAACTATGTTACCTTGTTGTACGACTAGAAACATGGTTTTATCAACTTACAATATGTAAAAATAAATGTATATTTATGAATTGATGACGATTTTATTTTAACTGAAGCAGTTTTATGTCTCGTTTATTTTAATTTCCACCCCCCTAAAACTATAAAATTTGATTGTCTCGTAAGTATGGATTATAAGGCTGGTACGCCTGTACACAGCCTGTAAGATGTGAGTGGAGATAGGCTGCAGGCCACGCCACTTCTTAGTTCGATACAGTAAGGGAAACAAGTTTTCTGCAATTTTTTTAATATATCCTTTTTTTTAACAAACGCTTTATTATTCTCGGCAATTAATATCAAGAGTCATCAAAAAAGCAAAACAATATATGTAAATATCACCTTACACTCTTTTTCAGTAAAGGTTATTTATGACTCTCTAGGTAAAGGCCAGTTCTCACTATTCAAGTTTAGTCCCGATTAAAGTTGAATGAAATCTGTAGTGAGAACCTTTGTTTCAATAGAATTGATCAAATTTTTAGTTAATCAAGAAAATATCTACCCAGTCAAACTTTATCGTTCAAGTTATGAGTCATCCGCCATTTGCTTTCAAGTTGAAACCTGTCTTGAAACGTGTGAACATGTGAATTCAAGTTGATTTTTTAAGTTGGCTTTTAACTCGATAAATATAAAAATAAGATGCAAGAGAAAATGCTTTCGACGCCATTTTTAACTGAATTAAATTGGAACAGTTTATTGAATCAGTTTCTATTGAAACGTGTGAACAAAAACTGATTCAAGTTGTATTCAACTTTTGTTGATCAACTTTAATCGGTCAACTAAACTTGAACCGTGAGAACGCGCCTTAAGAGTTGTTTACAATTTTTACCGTTCAATTTATCAAACTGTTTTGTTAACACGCTAGCAGTTAACTACACTACTTATATCACTCACTGCTTTGGCCATATGTATTCACTATTGACCAATAATTCTGAATCGACTTTTCAATGATATTCAACGCAAATTTAATAATCTAAAGAAATAGAGGTTACTAAAACAACATTTATTTTATACATAATATTAACCTTACTAAAACAACATTTATTTTATACATAATAATAACCTAAATAAAACAACATTTATTTTATACATAATATTAACCTAACTATAACAATATTTATTTTATAAATACTTTGAACCAATTATAGCAGTGTTTTCACTGTTTTGACTTCATGCAGAAGGTCATCGGTTTGAACCCCGCGCTGTACTACTCCCCTCGAATGACACAAGTATTTTTTTACGCCTAGTATTCGAGGATATAAGAACACCTATGGCTTTGGTTATATATATTCTTCCAAAAACAAAAAAAAACATTCCGGTGTGCTCCAATCGTCTCACTTCAACGTGCCATCGGATCCAATACAACGGTGTGGTCGGTGAGTTTGCTGGTGTGCAACAGATACTCACTTAAAAAAACTCCACGACACAGCTTTGCTCTCTAACTGAATTGACGTTGGAATGGCAAGGGCACCCTCGAATACGAGGCCCAGCAGCGACGACAAGCAATGTTAAAATGCTTAGAAACTGAGTTTGTGTTGAATAGATTGTTTCATATCGTACGTTTATTTATTTTCAAAGTAGAAAAATATATATAATATGATATCCGCAACCTTGTGAGAAAACTTGTAACGGTACAATTTTTGTTGGGGATCACAGATGTCTGTAGTCTTTAAACGCTTTTTGCATCCTGTCGGACGCCATCCATCCGCCTTAGAATCATTTTATGAGCCTCACGTCGTTTTGCAAAGCATCAATGACCGGTTTTATGACTATTTCACCTACAACGGGAGCAATTTCTCCAAGTCATATTGCTTTTACCAATCCTGTTATATTTTGACGTTGTTTAAAATTGAAATACTAAGTCTTAACAGGTTAATATTAAATATATTAAACGTTGGATTAAAATCATGGCAATACCAAGTACATTACGAACGTGTAATACAATAAAACTTTAATGTTGAACATGCAGATCCCCCATATCGTATTCTCTGGTAACGTTATATTTTGCATTCTTTTCATGATGCAATGGGATCCATTCTAAATAAGATATACTGAATCCACAGCTACATGTGGAGAGAACAGGTGTGACTCCATTCATGAAGTTGAAGGTAATGTTTGTTATATATGATTATGCATTTTATTTAATATTAATTTATTAAATGTATGTATCCTTGTATGCCAGATCTTTCAGATCACCAATCCATTGTTGGTATATGAATATCGATTAATAACTGGCTGAATTAAAAAATAATAGTTAAATTATTAATCAGAAACATTATTCATCTTAGTATAAAGGTTATATAAAGAATTCATGGGTGGTGCAAAAGGATAACCTGATACAGAGGCACGGCCTGGGGGATGTAGTCCGGGACAGAAGAGCATACAACCTGAAGACGAGGAGAGCTGACCCCAACAGTATTCGCAGACAGTGAGTTGGGATGGAGCCAGGGATAAGAAGATGAAGATTATATATAACGCGGTGAGCGTGCAATAAATATTTTTCAGTAAATCAACGTACACACACAGTTGAAAATAGGATTGAAATACTAAAGAAATGTAATACAATATACTCGTACATACATTGATATAAACCACCAAGCAATTTACTTGTCGAGTAAGCAGAGAGATGTCGACGTACTTCATTTGTATCTCCCACATTCATAAACCTTCTCATACAGCTTCTATGTTTTTTTTTTACTTTCTACGTGTCATTCTTTCCAAATATCGTTAGCTTGACACAACTATGCTTTCTTGCTCTTCCTCTACCACGCTTTTCACTCATATTTACTCAATTTATTTGTTTTATTAGTCCCTCTTTATTAATTTGTTCCACATATCCAAATCATCTCACAGTTTTCTTTTTTATCATTCACAACACATTAGCTTTAAGGTCACACTCATCCTTAATTGGCTTATTATGTATTATGTCAAACATTGTTACCACTTGTAATCTTCCCAGTATACGAATTTCTACAGTATACTATGCGTATCCAGAAAGTAAGTGTACTGAGGCTCTCACGACCGGATGGATTTTATTTTCGACATGTTGGCTACACTTCCGTGTAGTCTGACCCTTCCCCTCAGCAACGAGACCGATTCGAGGTCAGTACGTTGAGAAGTGTCGACGCGACAACACGTTTCGTGAAAAATGTCAATCCAATCTCCCGCCAAGTGCGAAATACGCGGCGTCATCCGTTATCTCGTTTGGAAGGGAAAACCTCCGGTTGAGGTTTATAATAAGGTGAAAACTGCATATGGTGATAAAGCTATGAATCGTACGAGTGTGTACAAGTGGTGTCGCGAGTTTAAAAACGGCCACGTCACACCTCTTCACCCTCCGCCAAAAAGTTCAAAACCACAATTTCAGCCAAGAAAATCATGGCATCCGTGTTTTGGGACTGTCAAGGCATAATTTTAATTGAATAAATGCCTCAAGGGGAGACCATCAACTCTGCAAGATACTGTGAGACCCTAAAAAAATTGCGGAGGGCGATTCAGAACAAGAGGAGAGGCATGCTGACAAAGGGAGTCTGCTTGCTGCACGACAATGCCAGACCACACACGGCCAACGCCACGAAGGAACTGCTCGCCTCGTTTAAATGGGATGTCATGAACCATCCCGCGCATTCCCCTGACCTAGCACCTTCAGATTACTATTTCTTTACCTCCCTGAAGCTGCACATGGGTGGAAAAAGGTTTTCAACCGACGATGAGGTAAAGGAGGAGGTGGAGAAGTGGACGGAGGGGTTGGCGGGAAACTACTTCGAGGAAGGCATCAAAAAGTTGATACCCCGCTTCACCACATGCATTGAGAGGAATGGCGACTATGTCGAAAAATAGCTTACATATGTACTACGGTAACTACGTAATTTTTTTGTTTAAATAAAAAAAATTGTAACCTACAAAAATTCAGTACACTTACTTTCTGGATATGCCTCGTATAATTGACTCTTTTCAGTATTTTCCATTTTCACGTACATCAAGGATGACTCTAAAATCTCCCATAAATGTGGACTTTGTGTCCTAACCCAACACACTGTCCGATAGCAGAATTATTCAACGTGTTTCAGTTTTTCATTGTTCATTCATATATCGTAATTTGTTTTCCTTTCACACTGTTTCATTCTCAGATTTTTTTATTTGCATCTATCATACAATTTACTAATCAAACTCTATAATTAATTTTCACTCTTCACCAACACCACAATACCATCAGCATCCAGACAACCGCATACATTCCTATTCGATAATTGAATGCCACCCATTGACCTTTTGTGTATCCTTCACACATGAATCTATATAAATATTGAACAACATGGATGACATAACGCATCCTTGCTTTAACTCTTTAGAAATTTTAAACTACTCAGCCAAGGCACCGATTACTCTCATACTCGTACATACTTTATTTTTGGCGTATAATAACACAATATCACATAATAATTATTATTCAACATCATATTCGTCAAAGTTTTTCCACTGCTTACATCTTATCACTTGGTCAAATGCTTTTCCAATTCCAAAAACGATCTAATATACTTTTTCTTATTACAATTTTTATTTCATAAGCATTCGCAAAGAGAAAATCTGACTCATGCATTCTCTTCCACTTAAAAAAGGCACCCTGAGCAAACTTATATACGTTTTTTTTGAAAATATATTATTGTAAAGTTCACGAATAACTTATTAACACTTAATTAATATTAAAATATTCAAGTTTATAAAACTATCCTAACAATAAGCAAAATTGACTTTTTTTGAGGCAATTCATTAAAAATGGATGATAAATGGTTTTCTATACTTTAAAAGAGAATGGGGTGGATACTTTTTAATTGGTTAAAGTTTCAGCGGCTTCAGTTTCCAATATTTCATTATTACTCCGTGGACAAGTAAAGTGCCACTTGTAAGAAGATTAACAAAGTTTATAGGACAGGGGACCACATTATTCATCAAGTCACCATGATTCCGCAGGAGATAACGAAAGAAAACATGAGCACAGTGACTTAGTGGTACATACAATTTGTCGTTAAATATTTCTTATTTACACTTCAAATCTAAAATTCAATATGTTAATGCTTGATGAGGTTATAGTAGATCAAGTGAAACCGAACAATATATCCGCGAAAAGAAAAATACCCCAAAATACATTTTATGAGTTTATTTGAAATATCCAAAAAAACTAATATCAATCATGTTTTGGCTAAAATATCATGCTAATTTAGCGGTTATTTCATGATTCAATTCCATTTTTGCTTTTAATATCAAGGCAAGGCAAAACAATGCTGCAATATGTTCCTCGAATATATCAAGAAGAGACCGAGTGTGGGTTAGGTCCTTTTTGAATATATGATATACGCCCATATTTAAATAATTGTAAATTTATGTTGTATATTTCAAATATACGTGATGTTATTAAAATATCAATTTAATGAAGAGTGGGTTAAATGTGCACTAAGAGAAGAATGAATGGATATATTAGGATTTTGTAACAAAAGATAAGGTAAGAAATATAAGAATTTGAAGAAGTTTTATGATATGATGTGCGGATATGGAAGAGTCAAAGGTTGTGTGCGTGGATAAAAAAATATGGATATCTGTTATCCCTGCCTTCCTCAAAAGAGGCATGGCGTGATGGTATGTATTTATGTATTATGGGAAAACAGTCCCGGGTGTTACATAACATAAAGAAAGATTGACCACTCTCCGAGATTCTACTGTAAGAAAATAATTTTTTTAACGAGTCAGTATAGAATTTATGATACAAATATTAACGAAGTATAGCATTGCCCAATATTTTTTTCTTGATAAATTATTTCCTTTTATAATTACATTTCTTCAGAGAAATCTAAAAAAATTACCTTTACATTACTGATTTTTTTTTATTTTATGCTTTTGGGATTCGTAACATTATTGGATTCGTGGTTATGGCCGACTATAAAGAAAATTAGATGTGCAAACAATTTGCGAAAAATAAATATCTTTAAAATATCTTATACTCGTATCCCCAAAAGGCAAAACGTTTTCTTGAAAAAGTGTCAGATAACAACGAGTCTTCGTTTCAAAATATTTAATTTGCTTTTGTCAATTACTAAGATCATGTAGATAAGCTAAGGTTGAGCAGACAGAAAGTTAAAAGAATACTGTATAGAGATTAAGCTTTAGTAAATTGAGATTAAGCTTCGAAAATGTAAGCTCATATTTAAAAATATCTAGAAGAATATATTGAGAAAAAAATATTTAACAAATTATGTCAATCAATACATATGTAAATTCAATCGTATATCTATCAAAATCGAATTTATATGTATGAAATAACTGGATAGTTTTCAATGATCCAGTTTTCAAACATTTTCCTCTCCATAAAGAACGAAACTTACAGAACAGAAATGAAAAAAGTATATAAAATAAGACTTCTTTTGAAATATACAGCGAAAGTTTTATCTTTATGTTTCTTTTCTTTTCTTATATCATATGAGTAAGAATATATTATGTTTATAGATACAGAGACGACTTACGACTATGTAGCATAAACACATAAATAAATAATTTGTAAGACGTCTATCTTCCGGGCTCGAAGGTGAGAGATTCGATTCCCGATTGTGCCCAATTTTATTTCTATTTCTTCCAAAGCATATTTAATATATTTCTGGTTGATTACAATAAATTATCACATGGCAATAAGCTCGTCGTGTTGTATTGAATAAAGCTAAAGAGTAAGAACTATTAAATTATGCACCTATAGAATATTTATGACAATACGGAATGAAGTGGTTATTGATGAATGTGAACTTAAGGTTGATGTATTAAGTAAAATAACTCTGAGATGATTTGAGCATGTAGAACGAATGAATGGTGATAAAATAACTAAATAAATATATAACACAAATATGAGTGGAAGCGCAGACGAGTAAAATTATCAAAAGTATGCATAGATTAAGATAATGATATTTCGAATGAAAGAAATGCAAAAGTTAGAGAAATCGTAAAAGTTGTATAAGAGTGTGTGTATATACTCGTATATAAAGGAGGCTAAAGATGTGTATCGAGATGGTAATGTCTAGCAGTTAGTCCTTTTAGTCTACCCCGAAAGACAAATAGTGTGATGGTACGTATGCGTTAATTTTAATAATAAGTAAAATGAGTCCTTCCTTCTGAATTTCAGGTGAAGTTAAGAAATATGGTATCCAGGGAGAAGATATGCGTCGTGCTTAATGAAACTGCGGCAGTGCTTTGGATAAACAACTAAATAACTCTTTTAAAATACACACAAGAATAAATATGTGACATTCCCTTACTAAAAAAATATTTTAACTTTGTATATGTACATTTATTTGGTGATATTTAAATATAAATTCTTATTTTCTTGTCAAAGCCAACTGTATTACTTTCACCTAGAAATTTGTCATCTGGACAACACTGGGAATTCTTCGAAACAAATCCTGTTCATTAAAAGGGGACTGCAGCAAGTGTAGCATGAAGTGCTCCCCACCGCAGATACTATAGAGCGAGTCGATCCATCATGTAACAGTTCATAATTTGATATGTTGTCCTTGGTACTCCTAATTCCTGTACTGAACCTATTAAGAGATTTAGAGGTTTTCCAAAGCAGTTCATAGCTGGGTGGTAGTCTCCTTCAAAAACCACCCCTTGAGTTCCGATGTTCCCAATGAAATTTAAATTTGAATCAGCCATAATGCCGAGGCTAAATTCATGGCATATAACACTGAAAAATGTTTAACACAGCCTTGTTTGAAAAAAATTGTCTGAGAAAATTCTAAGTGCGAATAAAATTGATTTAAAGGACAATTTAAATGCCAAAGGGTAAATATGTATCAAGGTTAGGCGGTATTTGTATCAAATTTCTTGTAAACAGAGAAGGGTATTATATTTCCCTTGTGCCGACACTTGTCTCGTAACTAATGAACAAATTGGAAAACGAGACAATTTAAACCAAATAAAAAGTAAAAAAACCTTAAATCATTAAAGCTTTCAAATAACAAACTAAAACGAAAAGAAAGGTTTTTCAAAGTTGCTGTCGTTATGAATTGGCTTAAATGATTGTCAATATATCGAAGGTGCTGCATCTTGAGTTCTCAGGGCAATGTCAAACGCATAACCGAATATTATAGTTCAGGTCTCCGCACTACACAGAAAAATTAAGAACAAAAGGCTTGAACCAATCGAATCTTCCTATTTCTTAGGATTAGCCTCCCTTAACCATCTGGATTCTGCGCATTATCATTTTATCACAGAAAACCTGTCTACGAGAAAAAATTCCAGATAAACAAACTCTTGTACATATCCTCAGTTCTACAGCTCATCAATTGACAGATGTGTTTTTTCGTTATTTGACTTAAAAAATTACCAATATTCTATAATGATGGCTGCAAAGTCTTCAACATGTCGACCATCTTCTTAACTAACGAAATAAAACAATAGATCATGATCGCGAAAAACTCTGAACATATTTCACAAACATTTGGCTTTTGAAGAATTTTTTCATCACATTGATGGAACTAAATGAAATGAAAAGATTAATGCATAAAAATTTAGACCTTAAATTTTGACATCCATTTCGTGTTCATGGTCTTTAAAAATCATGTTGTTCCGACATGCGAGACTATAATTATTTTAACCATGTGTTAGTCCGTGGCACACGATGTTGTTTTGGTTAGTATTTTTGTGCATGTTACGAAATAAACAGACATAAAGATTCTTCAAGGGCAAACCGATTATACTAATAACAGAGAAAATGTGACAGAAGTATAAGTTATTCAAATATATTTATAAAAATCGATTGCATGATTTGAGAGTACACTCGCATCGTGAAAAGTATTGTTATAGTTTATTTCAATGCCGGATTCGCACAGAGATAAAGGAAAATTACTTTTGCATAAATATTGAATCTAATTTTAATCAATACTGAATTAAATACTTATATACAGCGACGTTTTGCATATAAAACTCATACTAATGGTGCTTACACGATTGAAATATGTAAATAGTCTTGAATTTTTTTTTAAATATCTGATTTTTTTTTTAAATAACTCATAACCTCTGTGTCTCTCAGTGAAACATGATACAAGTAATATGAAAAAAATAGACGTGCCTAATATCATCTAATCGGCAACATACGAAAAAAAAATCTTCAAGATCAAATAAACTTTATTCAGTATTCTTCTAACAATTTTATGGCCAAGGAACACGATTATCTATAAAAATAGACGTGCCTAATATCATCGAATCGGCAACTTACAAAAAAAGTCAATAAAATAGTGTTGATTTTAATCAGTACTGAAATATCTCATTGACTGAAAACTTTAGATAAAATATTAATAACAAAATGCATTTATTTACAAAGCAACATTTAGCAGTGAATGAGTGTGATATTTGAATCTAATAATTGAGTGTAAATATTATAAACGTTAGAAGAATCAAGCATTATCACCCCATCAAGCATTATCACCCCATAGTAACTACTCTGTTCTGTGTTTTGGTTCATTCTAATTCTACATTATTCAAGATTTCCATTTTCATCCCGGAAACTGGTTTAAACTCATCATTTTGTTATAAATAATCTTTAAATGTAAGTTTTTGACAAATCAAGATAAAATTTTGATTCAAAGTATAACAGCTTTATTATTATGGATCAAAATGATAAGATAGCTGCAAAAAGAGCTGTAGATGCCAAAAGAAAAAGACGATCGCGTCAATCGCAACGAGAATTCTCTAGAGAAGCCGCAACATGACGACAATATGAAGCAGCGAAAAGACAAGTACAGTGTCATATCGGAAAAAAATAACTTCACTTATTATTTGTGGGTTGTTACTTGTAAATATTAAAACTCGCGGTAAGTTGTAATTACACATATTTTTTTGACTTTTTTATTTTTCTGGTTGATTTTGAATGGCATCCACTGTAAATTAAATTAATAAATATAAGCTTGTGGCTAACGGAAATGATTATGGTATTTGGCCAATTGCATGCGATTTTTGGATCTTGTCTAGTAGACGTTAGTTTCAAAGAAAATAAATGTGAAATTAATAAAACCATTTATTGAAAGTTTAATAGAAGTTCTACGGCAATAACAGAAGTTAGATATATTTGAAAAAAAAATAAAACTTATTTATTCGGATATCTTATTCGGCCTAAGTTGAATCAACGTAAGCGAAACTTTTCTATCTATTTTACATATTAATTTGGATTAAATTTAATTTCTGTATAGTAAATTTACGTTCATATCTCAACAATATTTTTAAATTCAGACATCTTTAATTAAAACGATATGAAATTAAAAAAAAATCTCATTTCCAAGAAAGGGCTACAAAGGATAAATAAGAAGCACTTTAATTAGGCTCAAAGTCTCAGTGGATCCTTTCATAAAACTGTCTGACTGACCAATTGTTGGTATTTTCATTATAAAATCTGTGTTCCTTGGAGAAATGTTATCTAACTTTAAATACGTGAATTAAACACATACCTTTTGAAAAAATACCTTTTGAAGAGTTATTTCATTTAATTAATTTTATTCTCAGTGTTTTTTTTTTCAGTTTTATCAGATCTAAGGCGAGTGAAATTAATTCAAGATATTCGAAATGCTCGGAAAGTTTTTTTTGACTTTCGAATATTTTATTTGCTTAGTGAAGTTAAAAAAGGGGAGATATTCAATATTATGTCCTGCTAAGCTTTCGTTTCTGACGCCCAATGATGAAGCACTTTTTTCCATTTAAAGATGTTGGATTTCATTTTCACTGCTGACGAAATAATACATTATTATTTTCCACATTTATACATACTTATTTTATTTATTTATTTCTTACAAATCACAACAATAATTATCAAAATTTGACTCCTTAAAAACAAGTCGAAGAAAAAATACTTTATTTAGATGTGAAAAACTGAATACTTACGTTTTTCTTCTAAAATAATAGAAGAATCTCTTTAGATATTTCAAATGTAAAAAAAAGTGGTTTTTGGTTTGGATATTGAAAACATTTGGTATCTAAGTAAGCGTTATGTACTAATGCCCGTTATATACGCTAATGCACGCTAAACCACACAAAATATATACTGCTGCCCGTAGATAACAGAATAAATACATTTTTAGATTTCCATGCTGTTCTTGATTCAGTACGAGTATATAGGACACAATCAAATTGAGCAGGTGACCCAGATCGCTTTCTGTTACGACCCCTTAAGATCTTGGAACAACAGACCTTTGTCTCATGGTATGTTTTCAGTCGCGGTTAAATTATTCTATCACACGTAAGCAAGCTAATATCGTTTAAATTTTAGATTAGAGAACTACCATGGAATCTTTTAGTTACTTGAAACCCTGGTATTATACAAGTTTTGCTATATATAATTGCTCTGTTAAGTGTGAATGATACATTAAAATAAGTTTTATTTTATTATTAAAGGAAGCTTTAAAGCTGCGACAAGGCATGCAGGTTTTAAGTTTTCTTAGAGTTTTCCATATGCTTCATACAATAATGATGAGATATATTTTTCATAAGGAACATATCGAAATGCTTCTAAGTTCCCATGCAATGCACTTAAAAAATTAAAGCTTTTAATATTAACCTACTTTGAGTGTGGTATAGTTTGATTTTTTTTAAATAAACCTCTCCTTAAATGACACGGTAATAATAATGTTTTTATCATTGCCTATTAAAACAGTACTGCCTACTTTTTTTTCGTTAACATTGACATATTGTTAAAAAATATTTTCAAAATACATTGCAGAATTTTAAATAAGATTGCGAACTAAAATATAGCTTATTATCAATAATCCTTGTACGATATGTCGTACAATAATGTCTTTCATTTTATGACATTGCATATGGCTTCTCTTACAGCCAGCTATAAATTACTTAATAATTATAATAACATCAATCGCGTTTGTATCCGAAGGAAATGTTTTCTTTGAAAATGTCAAAACTGTGTAGAAAATATAACCGAAAAAATACTGGCAGCATATTACCGTCTTGACGACCCTTTTATAAATTAACTCCATCTATTATTAAATATCGATTCTCATCTCACCCGGCTTTTGTCTATATACATTTATTTACTGGCCCTTTTGAACTGCTTTTATACATTTCTGAAACAAAACTGCCTTTAGATGATGTTGTTTTACAAAGAAGCGCTTCAAAGCGATTTACTAATTAATAAATTAATTAATTGTTTGTGAACTGGTGTTGCTTTAAGAAATATGTTTTAAGAACAATATTTTAAGAGCTATTATAGGCAACTTATTAACGGCAAGTAAAAAAAATAAGTGAAATGAGGTTTAAAGCGACATTAAAACCAAGATGTCTGATGAAAAATAATTCTAACATACACCGGACCATTGATACTGGTAATATTACCTTTGTAATTTGAAAACATGTAAATTATTACTGACATAATCATGACATAAGCCCAACGGGGTTAGTTCAGAAAATAATAAAACAGTGATTAAGTCAACGCTTTCTTGAAAATAAATAGAAAATATTAATTTTGGTTAAGTCTAGGTTAATATTTTGTCATTTACTTGTTCGTTTTTATCTTGTATTTTTATGCAATGAGAATTTTAGCCATAAAGCCTTCAATTCAATAAACCTTGAAAATAATCTGCCTTCAAAGTAAAAAGGAAGACGAAATAATAAAACAACGCTAAATATGGGTTATTCATAGAAATATAATATGTAAATTAAGACTTAGATCGAAGATTATCCAAAATTATTTTATTTTATTTCCTAATACAATATTTCATTAAAAAATGCACAATATTTAAAATAAAACATTAATTATTTTTATTTTATGTCGGAAGATTTCAATCGTGACACGTTTATAGATAAAATATAAATTTAAGAATATTTTTTTAAAATTTGAAAATCAAAAGTTTCATAAGTGTTTTTTTATTCCAGAATAAAAATTTATTACTTTTTAAACAATGTCATTAATTAAACATGAAAATATTAAAAAAAAAAAAAGAGTATTAAAAACACATCGAAGTATTCAAAATCTGGAAAAGATTAGAATATTAATTTATTTAATGTTATGTCGTTACTTTCAAAATCAATACTTATTGGTTTTCTATTTTTATCCTGTCTCCAGATCCCGTTTGCTTAAAAATGAAATCAAGAGATGGAAAATATAAAAAAAAAATAATATATAAAATAAATGGATTCCAGAATATCGATATTATGTGACTATTTGAATAATTATTACAAAAACGATTTATGTACAAGAAATTGTGTTGCAGAAACATGACAATTGCAACTGGAAAATTTGTGCTATTTTTAGACGAGACAAAAATATTAAAAATATTCATCTAAATCAGACAGAAATATTACGAATTTATATCTTTACAATAAACAATAAAAATGATTATAAAAAATAACTTACCTTTTGTAAAAAATGTGTATTTTACAACCGATTTCTAAACAGTCGCACACTCCGTCTCGGTATCAGCTCCCGATATAAGCTGGGCTAGCCGCGTCTCACTCTGGCGCGCGCGCGCCCACCCACGCGAGAAAGAGCTAGCAACACACTGGTGCGATATCGATTTTACAGAATATCACCGCTTAGTACTGGTTACGTGTTTTCTTATACTGTATTCTCCCTTACTTATTTTTTCATTTCTTTAACAAACAAACAATATTATATGACAAATAAAGTCCAAGTATTTTTTATAACACAATAATAAAACTAAAATAAATAAAATAGACACGTTTCGATTTAAGTCAACGATATCTTGAGTTTATGTTTCAATTTGTTTTGTAGCACTTAAAACCGCGACAAAACACAATAACGAAAGTAACAAAATTATATTTGATATGATTTTAACGTTGTTTTATCCGATTTTCTCTTAGATTTCCCGTCAGCGACTATCTGTTCTCGAGGCTTTGGTCTCGCAGTGGAGTATTTTGTATCCAGTTGTATGTGACAGGGAAAATTAAGATGGCGTCCCTAGGGCATGCGCTCTGAATCCTTTCAGTCCACCGGTATTCCCAACATTTTGTTAACGAACCTTAATCTATAATTCCAAACCATCATGTTTATTTATTTATTTAACACTTTTATTGCAAATACAATCTGGCGGGCTTATTGCCAGGCGGCAATCTCTTCCAACCAACCAGAAAAAAGTAAATGAAACAAATTACGTGGTCGCATTAATCATTCAAATGACTATCCATCCCCACGAAATCCATAAACACATACGTGAGCACATGCCCACGCACCCCACAAAGACGGACAATCACCCGAACATTCTTTTTCATATAAAGTGAGATATCATCAACCAAAAGGAAAGGAAGGGATGGGGGAGAGGAAAGGAAAATAAAAATCACGAATGAAACACGTTATTTTACTGACTAGAAATCAAGAGTTTTTTCAGTCGCTTCTTAAAATATGCCAAGGACGGAGCGAGTCTTATATTGGTTTGTAACTGATTCTAGAGTCTCACTGCATGAGCAGTAAATGACGACGTAAAGAACGAGGAGCGGTGAACTGGAATGGCCAATAAACAATCTCTGTTTGAGCGTAGCGCTAATCCATGATTGGAAATTTTCGGCGAGATAAGAGGGGGTGGCGGGAAAGTTAAGTATATTATACAATAGAGACAGTATGTGAATTTGGCGTCTATTTCTAACATTCAACCAGTTCAATGCCTTCCTGTCTGAAGTTATATGATCGTACTTTCGTAGGTTAAAAATGAATCTTAGACTCACATTTTGAAGACGCTGTAATTTGTCCAGCTGTTCCTCTGTAACATCCATGTTTCTTGGTGGAATCCCGTTTTTCATACCCATGGTTATTTAATGAACAAATTTATATTATATTTTTTATGAGTATACTTAAGTAGTTACCATTGTGGATGTTTAAAAACATTGTTATAGATTAACTAAAACATTTTTGTTCCACTAAAGATGATGGTATGAACCTACCGATTTCAAGGTTTTCACTACATTATATGTGCTCCCTGATGATGACGTTGAACCTGGTAACCGGTAGGGTCATACTATAATCTTAAGTAGAAAAACAGTGTTTTAGTAAATCAATAAAAACTATATTTTTATATTAATTTCTACAGCTCATTCGGCAACACCTATAAAAAACCTTTCTAGAAGAAATATATGTTGCGTCATTAAAAGAGACACATCCTTATTTTCTTCCTATGGTTTCAGCACTGTGGCACTTTCAACAATAGTGGCACTTTCAGATGACTCAATCAGTCTAACACTTTGGTGTGGTTTTTTGTACATCGTCGATCACTCCAGTAAACGCATGGATAGGGCAGACATTGACTGCACCTTGCTTAGCAAGTTTCTTTCGGTTTGCCTGTTAGGTCTACTACCAGGCTTTTATTTAAAATAAAAGCCTGGTAGTAGACATAAAATAAAAAAAAAGTTAGGTCTACTACCAGGCTTTTATTTTAAACTTCAGATAATTTTGATGCTGATAAGATTTTCAGACACGCTTAGATTTAAGTAGTATATAAGAAAAACCTTTTTTTTTAGATTTTCACAGTTGCTAGAGCACTCTGAGATGATTTGGGTACGTGGAACGAACGGATGAAAAAATACTAATAGAACAAATTAAATGCAAATGTGAGTAGAAACAATGGTAGAGGAAAATCAAGGAAAGTACTGTAGGATCAAGTGAATGATATTTTGAAATAATGAAAAGTAAGAATTAAGAGATATCGTAGGAGCTGTACGAAAATGTGTATATGTGTGAAAGAGGTGAAGTATGTGTTTGGAGTTAGGAAATTTTGTCACTGTCTTTTCAGCGTACCCTAGCAGAGAAATGGCCTGATGTTATGTACCAGTAAGTTTGTACAATTATCATTAAGCATAATTGGAAAAGATGTTTTTTTTTACAGAAGGCCAATATCTTTTTCAATTCAAACCATCATAGATGGACCAGTCCAATAATAATACTTAAGCTCAAAGATGATCCAAGTTAATCATCAACCACGTAAAAACCTGTAACTAACGATTCATTAAGATGAACTTTGCGATCAGCCTGAAATGTAGAGCACTTCTTATTCTTCCCAGTGTCATGTCAGGTCCCCCCAACGTTGAATATCACCTGAGAGTAGACATATTTGTCCCCGGCAGACCGAAAAAGATCTCCAACGCCCCTTATGCCAATGCCTTATACCAGTCCAATCACGTATATTGCGGAGCCAGGAGATTCGCCTCCTGCCAACACCTCTTCGGCCTTCTATTTTGCCTTGGATGATCAGGTGAAGTAATTTAGTAGAGCACTTAATTAATTTTTTTTAAATATAAAGAGAGTAAATAATTGCGACGAAAAAATCTTACTCAATTTTTTCCTTCCATAACGTCTGCAACTAAAAACATTTTACCCCATGAGGTTATGATGCAGTTTATTTTTCACCGGGGGTTTCAAGAAGTTTCAATTCAATAACATACATATTTTCCACCCGGTGTTTCAAGTTATATTACCAATAAAATCCACCATCAGAAAAAAAATCAGTTTGGTTAAGAATGCGCCTATAAGGTAATTGTTAGCTCTCGCCATATTTCATATGGCAGAGTTACTTGTATTCTCTAGTCGTTCAAAGCCACGAGTTTTCCAGTCATACTCTTGAACGTATCAACATAAGTGATGCGAATATAGAAAGAATAACTCCCTAAATCACACCAGAGTCCTCTTCTTCTACTGATCATGTGCGACCTCACTCCACTGATCGTTGACGTTATAGTCTACTGTAGAATTTTACTTCCTTCAAATATTAGTCAACTTTGGAGTAAGCCTCATATGAATCTAAATTTATGTTATTTAAAGGTGTTTTTCAAAAGCCTAGTTGGTAAGACAACAATGTTCCGATCCGGGGCTGCGAGTTTGATTCCTGTTGGAACCCAGATTTTTTTAAATAATAATTTATGTACGGTTTTTACTAAAGGTCTCTTTAATAATATCTTACTAGTGATTGCCACATGGTAATAAGCCTGCCATATTATAAGTTATACAACGAATGTATAATATATTTTTAATGTTTATTTTATATAGGCATGGGTAATATTTTTTTTTATTTAAACGTTGTCACAAAATTTACAAAATATTTTTTTTATCAATATAATTTGACGTTATTATCTGGAGAGTTCATCCTTTCAAAATAGCATGCGAAAACACTGATACTGAACAAAAAAATGAGAATGACGTTTCTGCAATTGTCTTCAGTATCATCCACTTTATTTTTCAGATGATATTAAAGCTGGCTGTTCACCAGTATGAATCTTAGGTCCAACCTTGGGATATGCAAATTAATTTCAAACTTGAAAAAAAAAGCGATGAAAGTAAGATAAAGACGGTATAAATAAGAGTGTGGCGTAGACTATGCAGAACAACATTGCATGATAAAATGAGGATATTATGAAAATTATACGAATTAAAAAATATATGGAGCGCTAACGATAAAGAAAATGACATTGAGATACTTTTTTATTATTAACCTGGCGAGTTTATTGCCATGTGGCAATCTCTTCCAACCAACCAGAAAGATGTTTTTATAGGCCCTAAGTATTAACCAGACTGGAATCCTATTTAAAAAAATCTGGGTTCCAGCGGGGATCGAACCCGCAACCTCCGGATCGGCAGACAAGTGTCTTACCACCAGGCCAAGGAGGTCGTCTTTGGCTATGTATAAAGAATAAAAAATTAAGGATTTACAAATTGTATATAAAACACGAGAAGTTATGGAAGACTTTAATTCTGAAAGAAGAAAAAGTGGAAAGCCTTTATAATAAATAGTATGCATGACGAAATAGTCCAGATAAAATTAAAAGATATGTACTAGAACAAAATGAAATGGAGATTTATTATCTTTGTCTACCCCCATAGAATCTTGCCGTAATGGTGACTGTTGATGACAACCTACCTGCTTTGATATTTTTCCTCTGTGGATTGAATGATCTAATTTATTCAATAAAATAACTTGACTACGCCATAAAACCTAAGATTTACAATTTCTGACAAAACCTTCCAGTTTCCAAGTAAACTGACAGCGAACAGAAAAAAAAATGGTAACATATTCACTTAAATTGCGGTTGCTTGCTAAAGTTTATCGCCTTTTATAAATGTGTATAATATCCCAGTTGCTTTCTAAGTGCTGCCACAGCTGATCCGAATCAGCTACTAGTATAACCTCTCCCTGTCCTGCTAACGGTTATTTTAGCGCTTATATCGTGTACCTTACTCGGGCGTAACAAACCTTGGGGAATCTTTATTAACAGGTTAAAAATAATAGTTAAGTAAAGTAACCAGTCAAATCTGTTGTTTTTATTTATAAAAATCAAATAAAAAACACACTTACCTTCCAGAAGAAATATTTTTTTCATTGCTATTTGATCTGTTCCTACGAATATGAACCACAAATGTCATTTAATCTTTTCGAAGGTATTTCTGATTGCCGATGAATTTTCCATGCATTTATATTTTGTTCTTATGTAAATTTTGAAGATCGTGACCCACTTGAGTTGTTCTACTGCCAATTTTATAATTGATAGTCGCTCAAAAATACTCAATACTTCAATAATAAATATGTTCGCGGGTTTTGGAGTCATGAAAATCATGAACTTCTATCACCAACACTACATTTCAAACGCTTCAATCATGTTCCTTTCCCTTGCTTTACCAATTTATGGTTCTGATCCTTAGAAGAATATAAAAAGGATAAGTCTCACATATGCATAGCTATACCACTTCCCATCTAAATTATTTCGCCATACCAATACATGTTTTAATCTCCGCCACACACCGTGACGTGTTTGTGATAGTAGAATCAAGATACTTATCCATGGACCAAATTATTTCTCCGTATCAATACATGTTTTAATATCCGCCTCACACCGTGACGTGTTTGTGATGGTAGAATCAAGATACTTATCCATGGACCAAATTATTTCGCCATATTAATACATGTTTTAATCTCCGCCTCACACCGTGACGTGCTTGTGATGGTAGAATCAAGATACTTATCCATGGACCAAATTATTTCGCCATATTAATACATGTTTTAATCTCCGCCTCACACCGTAACGTGTTTGTGATGGTAAAATCAAGGTACTTATCCATGGACCAAATCCAAGTTCTGCAAAAGAGTCGGCAGCTGTGGTATATCAGTTAGAATAGGCAATCGGGTGCTTCAGGTTCGATTCCTAGCGAATTTTCTTCCTGAGATGTTTTACTCTTAGAATTTAGGGTTTTCTGTTGCTTGTATGTTGTTTATCATAGGTATATGTTTAAAATGCTACCAGACCACTCAAGTAGAGCGCTATTTAAAACGTAACCTAATAAAAAGCTGCAGCAAGTTAAATCTGTCTATCGTCTTAGATCTTTGATCTACTTATCATCGAGACTTAGAGTTTGATATTTCAAGAATGTGTGCTTATTAAAATTCAACAGTTAGTACACAATATACCAATACGCACATAAGCGTTATATATCAGAAAGATGGTTTTCAATCATCTTGATCATAGTGGATTATTTATCTGCAGAAGAATGATTAGCTGCTTAGAAGAGTGATAATATCCACGATAATGAGATTGTCGATCAACAAACCACATTGTTTTTTTTTGGTTTATTGATCAATAATCTTACTGTTCCTCAACAAGGTGAAATCATTCGTTGAAGTCTCTCGATAATCCACCACCATCCCATTTTTCGAACATTTTTTCAGTATCTACTGAAGTCGAAATTTGTTGGATTGTATATTGTATAATATTAAAAGTAAATATTAAAAAATAAATATTAAAAGGAGAAGATTAAACTGGAAATAAATTATGTCAAAATTCAACAAGCTTGGCATACGATACATTATAATACCTCATTTAAATTATTATTCAAGTGTTATTTTTTTTAATTATTATTCTAGTGAAACTTTGAATTGCTTAGAATGAAGGAATGAAGACTTCTTAATAATTATATAAATACGTGAAAATTAAGGGCATTTATTATAAAATAAAAATCGATAAATCTGCTTCTTTTATACGTCAGTTTATATTTATAAGCAACTTAATAATTTGTTGCCAAAGTGTACTCGAAAATTTGAAATCTTAAATAGGGAAATCCACAATAACTCAACGAGAAGTTGGGATTTCATTTTATTTCTATCAACCAAAAAAAGAAAGTCAAAATTACATAAATTATAAAAGTTTCAAAATGTTTAATGAAACATCAAAAGTATAAAGAAACCGAGAGCATCCGAACTTTTCATTTTATATGTTAAAGGTAAAATAAATTATTGTTGAAGTGAAAAAAACTATAATGGTAACTTTTCGTATTAAAAACAATAGATGTAAGTTAAAGGTGTTAATTTTTTTAACTAAATAAATAAACAAAAAATTAAACCCGAACTTTAACATAACACTGACTAAGTTGTTCCATGAAAAATTTGCGATAAAAAGGAACCCCCATATCTATTACATTTTTCACATTTTTATTCACCTCACAATCAAAGACTTTATTATCGTCTCTCAAATCAAGACATTTCTCTTTAAACTGGAAGATTTTGTGAGTCTTCTCGCGGATTTATTTACCTTATAGAAATTCGACCTATTCAATTTTTATCTGCTAGCTACTATATTGTCTCAAGTGCTGATTAATAATGTTGAAGTAATGTTTCGCTCGCGTGAAAGATGAGTGAGAGGGCGTGGTACTTATCGCATTTTAAATGCAATATCATGTATGGTATTTTGATGTGCATCTCCCTTTCCACATATGAATGCTATTGTTTTTCTCTTTCCTTTGTGAAAACGTCTTGTATCACGCACATTTCTCGAACTTCTTTATCTACACGATGGAATTATTATTTGTATTTTCTTATCTTTATTACATATTTTAGACAACCTAAAGAACCGAAAAAGTATAAGTCTTATTAACTTCGCTTTTAATTTCAATCTGGAGATCATGATAAATGAGTTGATCTATATATCTATAGGGTCTTTCAAATTGAGTAGTTTTTTTAAATTCTTGGATGAAACACAGATGGCGTCGCAAACTTGCCTGTGTCTTGTGACATTTGAGAAGTGTAATGTATGACATTTATAAAAATGGAGTCGTATACAGTACAACAACGCATTCAAATTGTTGAATTATTTTATGTATTGTAATCTCCGGAAACGGTGATTTTAACCACTGACACCGTTGGACTTTTTTCTCTGGGGTTACGTGAAAAACCAGGTTTATAAGAATGACCCCCAATCAATTCTTGAGCTGAAGGACGAAATTATTCGCGTTATTGGTGAGTTAGAACCGCAATTATGCCAAAATGTCATCGAAAATTTTGACAAAAGAGTTGACATCTCTGGAGCTGCAAGAGGTGAACATTTGGCGGATATTGTTTTTTTGTGTTTAAATGTCATATATTATTCTTCAATGACCAATAAAAAGTGCTTTGAAATCAAAGCAAATAGTGTGTTTTATTCAAGAATTAAGAAAATTAGAATCAGCTCAATTTGAAAGACCCTTTAGATACATAAAATCACATTAATTATTATTCAATGAATTTATTATCGACAAGTGATCTACATTTTACTAGATATCGGGAAATTGTATCGTTTTTGTAAGATATTCGAAGTTTCTACTATGATTGTCGCGTCATCTGCATAACACATAAAATTTACCATTATTGGTTGCGAAGCTTCAGCGACAATATTCTTCAATAATTTTGTACATAATAAGGTTAAAAGAAAAGGATTTAATATTTATTGTTTTCAAGTTATTTGGGTTAAGCTTTATATCTTGAAGATATTCCTATTTAAAATTAGCAAATTAAAGGATTATTAACTGGCACAGCTTTGGGAGAGACGAGAGTCTGAAAGTCAAAGATTTGTTTTAAATGCACCTATTCATTATTACGAATATATTAAATTTCGTCATCTTATGCTGAAAAAATGCATTTGTTTTGGACAACCCTTTCATATCAGTACAACCTGGTGGTTTATAACTACATGGTAATCTCTTTAAACCAATCAGATAGATGTTCAAGAATTTATAAATGAAAACCAGGCTAGAACCCCTTTGTAAAAATTAAGTTCCAGTGAGAATCGAACACGTAATTCTGGTTTAATAGACAGTTGTCTTGCCAACTGTCAAGAGAGAAGTTTTATTTAATACTAGGTTCGTATATTTGATTTGATTCCGTTTACTATATGTTATGTTTACCAATTCTGGCATTAAAATAGTAATACTTTGGCTTTTTCTGTCGCTGGTATAACATATTATCCCTTACCATCTCGAGCTTAATTTAAAAGTCTCGAGTTTTCTCTTGAGGTTTTGACATGTGTGACCTTACACCGGAGTATTTATTATTCAAATTATGAATATCTTCAGCTTGGGGGCAAATGTGACCAAAAAATAAAAAAACCTAATCCATTTGTGATTCATATTTCCGATGTCAAAACCTGAAAACGCTCTTTTTTAAAACATTTTTCTTCAAATGTTTAATGAAAACGTATCTTAACTTTAGTTTGATATACTCGTATTTTGAAATTATTAAAATAATATCACAACGCAGATTATTATTAATTAAATGTATCACCAAGTATAAACATTTATATAGTATATACGAGTATATTTGGAACTTTTACCAAATTTTGTTATTTTTGCCAAACAAATCGTAATGGATGATAATAAAGTTTGGGTATTTAATTTTAAAAAAGGCGAGAAATGATGATATCCATTAGAAAATATTCAAACAAAAATATTCATACTTTCGACAAAGTGGCCTGAAAATATTTGACCAACACAAAATTATTCACAAAACAAGATAAACAGTATGAGCTACGACACTGAACATCGAAGTTCGGTATCTGACAGAGGATAATCGATCCTTTCTTACAGAATACTCCTATGAAAAACCAATGTGTGGAAGGGAGACAAAAATGTTTTAGTGTAAGTATGTTTTGAAAATGTTTGCAACTGTTTTGGAAAATCGTAAAAGCTGGAGGAATTAATACGTGGTGGTGCCTTTACTCGCCCAAAATGTATCGTTCCGACAAGATCGGATTCGTTTAAATTTAGACGCATTATATATTTCTTGATATAATACATAAGTAATAGACGCAAACGTACCACTTAGATACAGATATTTCCAACCTCAACAAATTAGTACGTGTATGGAGATTTATTGTTGGTGAAGTTTAACTTCATTAAAACTTCGTTTACTTATATAAAATAGACGTAAATAAGCATAAAAGAACTATCCCACGTTTAATCTGTTTTGAGGAAATATATACGAGTGAAATTACTTGTATGGGATTTAAACATATTAATTCATTAAGAGGTTGAACATTTTTGAATATAAAGAACTCAACTAACGTATAGTTATTGGAAAACTTTTTATATATACCACTGAGGTCTAAAAATTCCCGGTGTGAACAAGGTAGAAAGCATATGGACAGATACTAGGCTTGCCTCTTCCGCAAAGTTAGGGGATGTTACCTATAGATAAAGTGTTGTTTAGTTATATTCTGAAATGTTAAAAATTGAATATCACGTGGTTAAGAGGCCTTGAGTGCTTTAAGTGAAAACCAGGCTAAAATTCTTTAAAACAAATGGATGACAACGTGGATTAAATCCACACCCTTGCTTTGTTAGGAAAGCAATGCGTAGGTCAAAATGGCCTCATATTTCATCAGTATGTGTGGTATATTGTCCCTAAGGAAATATTTCATGAAAGGGTACCACAAAGATAAATATTTTAATCTCACGAGGCTGTATTGTATAAACCGAAAGTATAAACATTCCTGTAATAAAAGAGAAATACTTTTTTAAAAAATCTTTACATTTACAAAGCTCTTTTTCGTAATACTAATTACCCCAAGAACGCTTATGTTAAGCAGCTATAAAGCGCTAGGTTAATGATTTTTTCGACTGAAAAAATAAACGTAAGTCAAACCAGTACAGGAACTAGATTTTGGGGGCTGAGTAGGCATGTTCTACACAGACCTGAAGGTTTAGTGTAATAAGCTATAGGTATAAGCTTATACATATACGATAGTTTACTCTCGATCTCACGTAAGCTTACTCGATAGACAGCCCAACTCAAATATTTACTTATCTCCTTTTATTCATATTGTCAGTCAATTGCATTTTTTGGTGACCAAATTGTTAATTTCGGACTATTCAAACTATTCGAGAATTATAAATACGTTCTACAATCTCGCCTCAATCTTCTTGGCTTTGTAAATAGGAATCTGAGTTCTGTGTTTGTAGGGTCATGTCACGTGTTTTTCTCCTTTACTGGTCTGAGTATCTCATAACATCTTAGATTTTCAAACACCTGGGAAAGTACTGAGTGGTGTTTATTTGTGTTTTTACTGTTGAAATGATCCGTCAAATGACTTAGGATTTTGATTCCAGACGGTACCTTTGTAAACAGTTCCCAGTCTGCTAAATTGTGTGTATAACCGTTATCTAGACTATTATAACCCTTTCACGTCTCATGGTATTGTCAATATGCACGTTGAAGTGCAAGTTGCATGTATTTAAGAGGAATCAATCCCTAGAATTGGGGTCATGATAAATGGGGGTGTAAAAAAAAGCACACTCTTCAACACATTTTAAGCGCTAATTTGTTGTAGATGATGTACCATAGCAATGAATTAATCAAATAACTTAGTACGAGTATAATAATCGAGATATTTCAACTCAATTTTGCATTTCCCTTTTAAATAAAACCTCTCGAAAACAGGGATTTACTTTGTTTTTCACATAGCCTTCACACGAAATATATATTTCTTTGGCAAGATGTCAAATGGCAAGCGGTACATGTTTCCAGGAATCGTGTTCAGTAGACAGATTTAAACTATATGGTCCTTGGTTTGTATTTCTAAGTAGCCACTCAGCCAATCCTCACTTGTAGGGTGGCCTAGTCCATTTCAAATAATGTTTGAAGGTTCATTTTAGAATTATATTAAGGAAAATGAAAATAAATTTTTTTAAATTTCTTACTTAAATTTTCTAGGAACCTTATATTTAATTATTAAAATGATTTTTTATAAACGAAAGACTGTAAAAAATAAGCAATATTCTACAATATGTAAGCAGTATTCTTCATTAAAAAATATTATAAACCGCACCAAACATAAAACCAATGCACACCCATTTTATTTGGTACTAGCTGTACCCAGCCACGCGTTGCTGTGGCTCAGTCTGGTTAAATGTAAAAGAAAGAAAAGAGAAAGCACACGTTTCAATTGTGTTTAATTTCACAATGCGTATACAATATTTTTGATATATTGTATACAATATTTTTGATGTCTTGTATACAATCTGGGTATACAATATTTTTGATGTCTTTCAGGCACTCTCAGTCTGTCGCGTTTATCACTGTGCTTGCAAATGATCGCGTCACTCCAAGAGGTCAATTCACGATATGATTTGAATTCAAATCAAAGATCGATTGCACTGAAAAAGAAGAAAAATAGTTATAACAAAAACATATAAAATTGCGAAACATTAAAAAACGAACTCAATAATATTGTTAAGTTCGGATACATCTTTGTTCTTGCCGCCAACAATAGCTCACTTAGCTAATCGTGATTCTTATAATTGATTTGAATATAGGGAAATACTTTTTCAAACAATTCCTCTTTTAACGTCACTAAATTGCAGAAGTTCTATTACCGTCATTTACAACTGCATCTCGCAAATCAACGTATACTTCAGAGCGAAGCTTGGTCCGATTCAAACGGATGAATATCAAATTTTTTCAACTTTAATATAGGCCTCGATTGTAATAAATAGCAAGTTATTTAGGTAAATACATCACATAAAACTAATAATAAATCTTGTTACAAATTAGCAAAAATGGGCAGTTCGTTAAAAATCTAATGTGACATTTGTTAAAAGTTAGTTGCATGAAACTTTTAATAATTCAAATGTATAAAACATACACAGTGTTAGGAGTATATTTATTTTTTCATAAAAGGCGGGTGAGAAGTTTGGAATTTATCCAAGGGAAAAATAACGCGCGAAATTGGTTGTCGATACGAGCGGAATTGAAACGTACTTTCCCTTTGTTCTGATTACGAGGGATAGATAATGACGCATAATAACGAGTCCGAGCGTGACGCAGTTGTAATTAGGACAAGGAATGATGCAATCATTCTCTGGTTCTAGAAGATTCTATTCCAAAACGCGCGGTATAAAGAATTACTTCTATCGCAGGGGAATTGCGTCACTTATAAGAAATAATCGGATGCAATGTCGTGATTGGTCGAATTACGGCCCGACCAAAGATTTGACGAATCAAGAGATCGCTTACAAACGTTATGGACGGGTGAAATTGCATCACGTGCGCCATGCACAGGTGAGGCGACAAGAGGGTCGGTACATCATTACGAGCGGTACCGTGAGGACGACTGGTTCTGTTATTAAGACAGATCCCGGTCGGGGGAATACGAATTAATAATTAATTAATTCATTCAAGTTATCGGTCAGTTACCTTGTGTTCCGAGTTATCATATCCTGTTGGGAGCATACGAATTAATAATTAGTTTTTTTTTGTGAAAGTTCTTCCGGCACTTCAGTCTAGACTTGACGCGGGGATTTATCTGCGGAATAGTATTTCCAAAGAAGTAATCTTGGATTATTATTGGCTCCAACGGGCGCGAAGCAAGTAAAGTTTCGAGAAACTAAGAAAAGCGGTTCTTTAAATAACTGCGGGTCTGAAATCGTTCTCCCAGGCCGAAGGCCAGGGAAGAGTTTTGTATCGGCGCAGCGCGAAGCTTCAAAGGACGCTTGCGGTATCATCATCATCAGAGTCATCGTTCCGGTTTCGTTTTCGGGGGAAATCTTCTGGTTCCTCCGCAGTTCCGAGAGAATAGACACTACGCGTATCGTTCCTTATCGATATTCATGGTATTGTGGGGTGAGTGATCTCTTTGTATTGTAACCTATCATTGTTGATTTCTCCTTACCTCATAACCTTTATGTTTGTGATGAATATTGAGCGGGAATCGGTCTTTAATGCAAGCCCAAATTATTAGTCTGCCTACTCTGGTACTTTTGTAATATATATAATTTTTTCTCGGCATTATTGCGGAGTTTTTTTTATTAAAATCTCATTGGATTAAACTAAGTATTATCACAAATTTATGTCTTTCCTTTGTTGTTCCCCTTGTCCCGGAGATAATATCTTGGAGGCCTAGTACAACTTATTATTGAGCCCATCGCGATCTGAGACGAAAGAGTATTTGTTCTGCATTTTCTGCATATGCCGCTGAGACCCGGGTAAGTTTTATTGAGAGAGAAATAGTGTCAGAAGTGTTTAAACTATTGCTTTATTGTTGCATGGAGGCAACGCTCTCTCTCTCTTAATTTAGTAAATATAGGTATAAGTCTAACAATGTCGCCCGAACGTGGGGCCATTTTAGAAAAATACTGGCTTCCAGGGTATTTGACTGAGTGACGGGGTTATAAAGTGTATAAAAAATATAATTTGTTCTTTTTTCAGAAAATTTAGCGCCAAATTCGTAAGATAAGCATAGGTAGCCATTTTGTCTTGTTCGAGAAGCATCTGTGGCTGAGGTGGTTGCGAATAATCAGGAGTATAGTTTTGCCGCGTAAAGTGATTAGATACGCATTGAGTGATAGTTTAGTTCAAACAAAATAAGCGACTGAATAAATAAAAGAGTGCCTAGTTAATTGCGGATAGAGAAGTGATTAGTGGTTACGTTCGTGAAGTATTCCAGTGTTTTTGGAATTTCAAGACCATTTGTTTGAAACCAATCTCGCCTTATAGCTTGCGCGGGGATAGGCAAGAGGAGAGTGCGTATAACTTACAGTAGTTCGGTTTGCGTCGCTGTTGATGCGGTAAAGGGAAATAGTGTTACTACATTTAGATAAAATCACTTGGTGCTTATACTCAATTGTTTTCGGAACAAATCTTTGTAATATAAGAGAGCGAATAATATTGAATTGAATTACTTTGATATTTAAGTTGTAGATTCGTAGCAAGCGGTGTGGTGGAAGCGTGTTTTAGGAAATTTGATAATAATACATATTGGTTATAATTGCTAGTTCTTAATTTCGGAACATTTCAACTAAGGGGGGGTTTGTGTTAAATTAAAGTTACGTTCTAGTTAAATTCTTTGTTCTTGTTGAACAGTGTAAGTAAAGCATTGTTTAACAAGGTGAAGTAAGATTTCGTTGGGGATAGATTTTGATACCTGCTGTTACGAATAGGGTTGGAAATGGATATCGCAATGGATCCAATAGTTAATATAATGAAAGCCACGAAAGAGAGGCTAATCGGGGAATTAATTAAAAGGGGATTAGTTCCTAGTAATAATTTTTACGAGTTGCGGCTTCAGGCCTCTTTGTTTAACAAGTGTATTGTATCATCGTCATCGGAGGCGGTCGCCTTACCAGTTAGGTGCGTGCCTTACCGGAATCTTATGAGAGCTCCGCAGTTTCTGGAGACAACGGATCCTGGGGTTACCGCTTCAGAAGCCCTAGCACCAGTGCCATTGGCAAGTTCATCTCCATATACTGGAGGTAGAGTGGCGAGTTCGGGTATTCCACGTTCGTCTCCACAAGGGAATTTAAATTCTTCTGTTTGGCCGATAGAGGCTTGTACCGGAGGAGGTTGCGTAAGAGAATTTTTGTCGCGTATAGAGGAGTTGGAAAGGCGGTGTTCGGCCTTAGAGCTGATGAATAGGAATAAGGGAAGGTTTCCTCGTCCTGCTCCCTTCGTCTCGAGAACAGATGCTCGTTTGGCACCAGTCTCTCGTACCTCGAATACTCGAGATTCGTTTGAACGAAGGTGTTTTCGGTGCAATCTTCCAAATCATCAGGCGCGCAATTGCCCCGGGCAGCCGCGTAACCGAAAGAAACCTGTACGGACGGCTGACGATCTTCGTAGGGCTAGAGCCAGCCCAGCGCGTCCGTTGGTCATATTACCCGATATGTCTGGGCCACCTCCAGATGTTAAGTTTCCAAAAGACCGGGTGGGCACCAACCCGTATTAAGTACGTCGGAGTTACCGGATTTGTCGCATTACTCAGCGACCGGGAGAGTTTTCCTTTTTTTGTAAAAGGCTTGATTGAGATTACGAGTTCAGGGGAAGAGCGGCCCTACCTACGTGGTAGTATTCAAGATTTGCCGTTTTCGGCTTGGCTCGATTTGAGTGCGTCAGTGGACGCAGTAGCTGATCAACAGTTCGTCGTCTCGCGTCGTACTGACAAATTGATACCGTTAGACCGCGAGGCGCAGATTACTTCTTCAATTCCGTTGCCATTGCGATCGGCTTTGTTTCCGTTAAGATAGAACCACCTTCACCGCAGATTAATCTCTTGTGCAGTTCGTCGTCTCGCGTCGTGCGGACAAATTGATACCGTCCGTCCGCGAGGCGCGGAATACTTTTTCAATTCCGTTGCAGTTGCGATTCAATCCTCTTTAACTTTGTATACCTTAATGGTGTGAAGTACGTCCTCTCGCGTTGCCCTGACAAATACCGTCAGGCCGCGGGAGACGTATTATATTATTATCAATTCCGTTTCCGTCATACTAGTATCTCCTTATCGAGGAATATTCTATTTAGCAGTTCGTCGTCTTGCGTCGTGCGGACAAATTGATACCGTCCGTCCGCGAGGCGCGGCATACTTTTTCAATTCCGTTGCAATTGCGATTCAATCCTCTTTAACATTGTATTCCTTAATGTAGTAAGTACGTCGGGGTTACCGGATTTGTCGCATTACACAGCGACCGGGAGAGTATCCTTTTCTTGTAAGGGGTTAGGTTGAGACTACAGGTTCAGGGGACAAGCGGCCCTTCCAGCACGATAGTATTCAAGATTTGCCGTTTAGGCCTTGGCTCGATTCGAGTGCGTCAGTGGACGCAGTAGCTAATGAGCATTTCGTAATCTCACGTTTGTCCTGACCAATTGTTCCGGCAGGCCGTGAGACGCGGAACATATATTTGGTTCCGTTCTATTCGCAGTTGAATTTCCTTTACCATTGAGAGTAGTAGCCATCGAGAATTAGTTCCGTTTCGTATACGGTTATAGATCGTTTGGCATGGTGTAGGTAGTTGAATCACGTTGTCTCACGTCGTCTTGACCCATCGTTGCAAATGATACCAAGCATCCGTGGTCTCGATCCGCCGTCGCATGCAATAGGCAGTAAGCCGTCGTCGCACGAGAAGGGATGCGCACGCATAGGTTAGATCCAGTCCGGTGTCCACTATTTAGTGACCCGGTGGAGTATAAGAAGGTTAATAGCATATGGAGTAGTGATAGGCTCATCGGTGCCTAATTGGGAGTCATTCATGGTCGGGAAAGTACAGGTTCTTAAATTAAATTTTCGTTATATTCTTGTTAATGTTTAAATCATACCTTGAAAGTATGCACTGTCGGATTCTTTGAAGAATGGCAGTAGAGTTTTTTTTTATAAATAACATCACCAGTGAGAGTTCATAATTCCGCTAGGGTGATTAAACAGTGAGCTAGTCGTGAGGCAATCTCGTATGGAGTCATGTCCATATGTTCTATGTACGGGTTTGGTACTCTTCCCCGTGATTAGTGTGGTTATTATTTTTAAAGAGTATCTGGCGCTCAGAGCCTGGGCCTGGACCATGAGTGACGGAATGCTGAGAGCCTCGAGTAGAGTGTACTAAATTTCTTGTGTACTGAGGGGTAGGCTTCCTTCAGTATCGGGTGTTCATAAGGTTGAACATTGCTTTAGTGCAAGACCCGTGGAGGATGGGTGCTGTTTATAAACTACCTTCGGATGATAGTCCGTAGGGTAACGAATCTGTATAGTATACAGAATTTCTTATGTACTGAGGGGTAGGCTTCCTTCAGTATCGGGTGTTCATAAGGTTGAACGTTGCTTTAGTGCAAGACCCATGGAGGATGGTTGATGTTGGAAAATTACCTTCGGATAATAGTCCGTATGGTAACGAATCTGTAGAAACTACAGAAATACGAATGAAGGGAGGGGTTGGTTTCCTTCCGTGTTGGATGTTCTTAAGGTTGAACCTTAATCTAGTCACACTTCCATTGAAAATAGTTGCTTGAAACATTGGAAAACCTTGTTAGGCTAGTTGCTCGTTATAATGGAAATGGAGATGGAGTCACCTCGCTACAAGGATTCTCAAGGAGTTAGAAAATTGTTATTAGTTCGGTGATTGCATATCTGAGTTATTGGCTTGGGCTGTTGGACCCGAGGATTTAAGGAAATTGGAGCTGCTCCTAGTAATTTTTTTTTGGAGAATAGTAGTATCTTGCATCGGTGGTACGGATGGTTAATACTGGTGTAACCAGTTCATGGGATTATTGCCTTATAGAGAGGAATGGCATCGCTGGATGAGAGCCTGGGATTTACTGTTCTGTTTTGTTATAGCACTATATTGAGAAGTTTAGATCTGTTGCCTTGTAGGTTGGCTCACATTCTCTGTGTGGAAGTAGTCTTTGTTCCTTTCAGTAATTCGTTACGTACTATGGGTTTTCTTTTCGGGTGGTTAACTGTGAACCACCCCTCATCGAAGAGTTTGTTGTCTCGCATAAGGAAATAGATCTGTTCGGAGTTTTGTTTTTTTTTCCATTCCTATTTACGGCATAGCGTATTAATATTATGTGTTTTTGTTTTTGTGTTTATTTTCCTTTGGTTTCCTTTTTCTCCTTCCCTAATAATTGTGATTAAATTATTTTTCTTCAAGGCTTACGGACGGCCTATAATACATCCAGTAAAAGGCTTACGGACGGCCTAAATACATCCAGCCAAGGGTTTACGGATGGCCTGTATACATCCAGCAAGAGGTTTACGGATGGCCGGTATACATCCAGCAAGAGGTTTACGGATGGCCGGTATACATCCAGCAAGAGGTTTACGGATGGCCGGTATACATCCAGCAAGAGGTTTACGGATGGCCGGTACACATCCAGTATTTTGTCTGTATTATTAATTTGTTTTGTATTAAATGTTGTGTTTAAAATCATTCGTTTTAAGGTTTACGGATGGCCTAATACATCCAGCATGAGGCTTACGGATGGCCGGAACTCATCCAGTATCTTGTCTGTATTATTTTTTTTGTAATCATCGTCTTTCTCGTGCTCAAGGTAGCATGCAGAGGCCCTGAACTGCCTCTAGGAGTTCGGGTTGAGAGAGGCTGGCCTCTCGACCGGTTAATATTTTGGTGGGGGCCGTTCGGTGCATCAGCGATGTATTGAATTGTCTCCACCACGGGCGTCATGAACCCGCATTAGCAGAGTTGCCGCTCCAGCATGTTCTGGTGGGCACGCGCTTCTGGCTTGGAAGGGTTCGATTGGTGCAACCGCGTGTTCTGACCCTCAGATCCTGGTTATCCTCAGGCGTCATATGCGGATTCGCGTGATTCTTGGTTCCGGTCTGGGGGCCGGGGGACGTGTCTTGCTGAAGATCGGGCCTAACCGCGAGTGTTTCAATAACATTGTTTATTCTTTTCAGAGAGAGAATAGGAATGGATTAGAATTTCAGGGAGAGGGTTAGGTGTGAGCCTTGTGGTAGGACAGTCGTTGAACAGCCGGTTCTGCTTCGTTCTAGCTATGTTAGATTTCCTAATAGTTTAGAAGGGTTCTTTTTAAAATTCCGTCTCGAAAGAGTTCTCGGTCCTTGTCTGATTACATTGGCTTGCGTAATAATTACCACTTATTATACCAAGTAGGTGGACTGTAGGGATTGTGGAAATGTGTAATGCAGTCCTTAGCGTGAGGGCTGGATTTGGGCTTGTAATGATTGATCTCTGTTCACAGTGAGGGGGAGAGGTTGGCAATGGAGGAGTAGAGTCACCCGTATAAATCCTGTAAGTGTATAATTAAGTAAGTGTCCAGTGTATCTTTAAGGTCAGCCGCGAAACAGGCTGCAGTGTTTAGTGAGAGGATGAATGGAGATTAACTAATTTGGTTGTAAACCTTTTCTCAGCATGATGCCCTGAGAGGAGGGGTGGGTTAATTATCTATTAACGGTCTACCTTTTTGTGATATAGGGTGACCATGTATAATATAATTTTGTTTTTTTATTTTTTTTTTTGATTTAATGTGGATTCCTTTTGTTGTTTCTGCTCTGTACTTTGATGTATCACCAGCCGGGCTTTATGTAAAATCATTATCTCCTTGTTATTATTGACGGCCTACCTTTTTTGTGATATAGAGTGACCATGTATAATATAATTTTGTTTTTTTTATTATTTTTTTTTTAATGTGGATTCCTTTTTGTTTTGTTTCTGACCTACCCTTGGATGTATCACAAGCCGTGCTTATGTAAAATCATTATCTCTTTGTTCTTAGGGACGGCCTACCTTTAGTGATATAGGGTGACCATCCATAATATTTTGTGTTATTTTAATTTTATTTGGAATTCTTTTTGTTTTGTATCTGATCACCTTTGAAGTATCCGGTGACCATGCCTTATGTGAATTTGTCTATAATCTATTGTCTTTGTTTTTCTTGTTTTGTTTGTTTTGTTTATTAAAATTGTTTAAGGAATTGTACTCCCTGTATTATGCGATTGTTTCAGTGCTGGTTGCCCTGTGGTTAAACCAGTATTGGAAAGATAATCTTCTGTATTATTGTAAGGAGTTACCGGAGGATTGTTCCGTGCTCCTTAGTATAAGGTTATGGGCTATAGTAGATTCAGTAGTGTGTTGTCATCGTAAGGTTTCCGTGGTTTCCTTGCGGCTAGGCTCCCTTACACCAATTAGGGGTGTCCTGCAGGCAAATGCTGACAACCGGTAAATCGGCCACGAGACCGTATCCAGTAGGGGGGACATACACCCCTTGCTCCTTATAATTGCCTACAGCTGATGTGTCTATACTCTAGGAAGGATAATTTTTTTTTTTTGTTGTTTTTTTTTGTTCTCTTTTATAACATAAGATGGAGTGTTAGGAGTATATTTATTTTTTCATAAAAGGCGGGTGAGAAGTTTGGAATTTATCCAAGGGAAAAATAACGCGCGAAATTGGTTGTCGATACGAGCGGAATTGAAACGTACTTTCCCTTTGTTCTGATTACGAGGGATAGATAATGACGCATAATAACGAGTCCGAGCGTGACGCAGTTGTAATTAGGACAAGGAATGATGCAATCATTCTCTGGTTCTAGAAGATTCTATTCCAAAACGCGCGGTATAAAGAATTACTTCTATCGCAGGGGAATTGCGTCACTTATAAGAAATAATCGGATGCAATGTCGTGATTGGTCGAATTACGGCCCGACCAAAGATTTGACGAATCAAGAGATCGCTTACAAACGTTATGGACGGGTGAAATTGCATCACGTGCGCCATGCACAGGTGAGGCGACAAGAGGGTCGGTACATCATTACGAGCGGTACCGTGAGGACGACTGGTTCTGTTATTAAGACAGATCCCGGTCGGGGGAATACGAATTAATAATTAATTAATTCATTCAAGTTATCGGTCAGTTACCTTGTGTTCCGAGTTATCATATCCTGTTGGGAGCATACGAATTAATAATTAGTTTTTTTTTGTGAAAGTTCTTCCGGCACTTCCGTCCAGACTTGACGCGGGGATTTATCTGCGGAATAGTATTTCCAAAGAAGTAATCTTGGATTATTATTGGCTCCAACGGGCGCGAAGCAAGTAAAGTTTCGAGAAACTAAGAAAAGCGGTTCTTTAAATAACTGCGGGTCTGAAATCGTTCTCCCAGGCCGAAGGCCAGGGAAGAGTTTTGTATCGGCGCAGCGCGAAGCTTCAAAGGACGCTTGCGGTATCATCATCATCAGAGTCATCGTTCCGGTTTCGTTTTCGGGGGAAATCTTCTGGTTCCTCCGCAGTTCCGAGAGAATAGACACTACGCGTATCGTTCCTTATCGATATTCATGGTATTGTGGGGTGAGTGATCTCTTTGTATTGTAACCTATCATTGTTGATTTCTCCTTACCTCATAACCTTTATGTTTGTGATGAATATTGAGCGGGAATCGGTCTTTAATGCAAGCCCAAATTATTAGTCTGCCTACTCTGGTACTTTTGTAATATATATAATTTTTTCTCGGCATTATTGCGGAGTTTTTTTTATTAAAATCTCATTGGATTAAACTAAGTATTATCACAAATTTATGTCTTTCCTTTGTTGTTCCCCTTGTCCCGGAGATAATATCTTGGAGGCCTAGTACAACTTATTATTGAGCCCATCGCGATCTGAGACGAAAGAGTATTTGTTCTGCATTTTCTGCATATGCCGCTGAGACCCGGGTAAGTTTTATTGAGAGAGAAATAGTGTCAGAAGTGTTTAAACTATTGCTTTATTGTTGCATGGAGGCAACGCTCTCTCTCTCTTAATTTAGTAAATATAGGTATAAGTCTAACAACAGATATATACCATTAATTCAAATGAAAATCAATAATAACAAAAATAACAAAAACCGGTTTAAAAAACCCGAATTGAAAGATATTTAATATTCGGAATTAAAATAAATTGAAATCTATATTGCGTGTGTTGCCGTTACATTCAACAGGGGGCGCTCTTATTATATTGTCTGTTTTATATACAACTGTTTATTAAATTTCACAATGCTTGTGGATAAACAATATTTTTTGTTAAAAAGCAATTCTTCTTTTGACGTCACTAAGTTGCAGAAGTTATGAGGCAATGAAATTCGTCCTGAGATCAGATCAACTGGTACCTTTCCATTCCCGATTTCCAGCAATTGATGTGAGAATATCTCAGCTGATCGATCGTTTTGCAACTGGACATGCATATTTCTAGTTAATTTCAACGTCTTTACGTGTCGCCGCAAAATAGAGTATTTCAGGCAAGCATTTATTTCATCCGCCGGTGTCGATCGAGGAATTACAGGTAATGTTTGCCTGAAATCTCCTGCAAGCAATATAAATGCGTTCCCAAATGGTCTGATGTTTCCACGCAAATCTCGCAATGATCGATCAAGAGCTTCGAGCGACTTTTTGTGTGCCATTGTGCATTCATCCCAAACAATAAGTTTGCATTTCTGCAATACTTTTCCCATGCCGGATGCTTTGGAAACGTTCCACGTGGGAGTTTCAATGAATCGCATGTTCAATGGCAATTTCAAAGCGGAATGAGCAGTTCTTCCACCTGGTAGAAGTGTCGCAGCTATTCCTGACGACGCAAGAGCTAAGGCTATGCCATTTTGGGATCGAATTGCTGCCAGAATCAATCTAATTAGGAACGTTTTACCAGTTCCTCCTGGCGCATCTAAGAAGAAGATTTCTCCAACCCCTTTATTGACAGTCATTAGAAAGTCAGTATAATAAAAATTAGTAATTAAAACGTCAGTTGAGAGAAAACAATTTTTCGATTTATAAAAAAAATCAACAGCTTACCATTTTACAGTTGACAAATTTGCCCCAATACGATGTGCTGGGCTGAAAAAGCTAGGGTGTGAAAACATCTGGTGTCCCCGTGGCTGGGTTCGCCCTATATTGGTGGGGTGTATCTTGGCCGAAGGGATGCTATTAGATGAGCCCACACCTTTTGATAGCTTCTGTATATAATGTATTATCTGCAATTTATGTGTTTTAAAAGTGTTATTTAAATATAATCTGGACACACTATGCTGCTATCAATAAACCTATTATTTATTTATGTAACAACGTTCAGTAAGAAAAAAGAAAGTTAAAACATATAAAATTGTGAAACATTAAAAAAGGAACTGAGCAGCGTAAAAGTTTGTTTTAATTTTCATTCATACAATACATTAGAAAGTCAGTATAATAAAAATTAGTAATTAAAACGTCAGTTTAGAGAAAACAATTTTTCGATTTATAAAAAAAATCAACAGCTTACCATTTTACAGTTGACAAATTTGCCCCAATACAAAACATCTGGTGTCCCCGTGGCTGGGTTCGCCCTATATTGGTGGGGTGTATCTTGGCCGAAGGGATGCTATTAGATGAGCCCAGACCTTTTGATAGCTTCTGTATATAATGTATTATCTGCAATTTATGTGTTTTAAAAGTGTTATTTAAATATAATCTGGACATACTATGCTGCTATCAATAAACCTATAATTTATTTATGTAACAACGTTCAGTAAGAAAAAAGAAAGTTAAAACATATAAAATTGTGAAACATTAAAAAAGGAACTGAGCAGCGTAAAAGTTTGTTTTAATTTTCATTTTTTTTGCGATATTTCTACGGGTACTTCTTTCTAATGTACCACCAAATAATTTATTTATTTAATTAATGACATAAAAGTGTCTTTATATACAAATGAACATGTTACAGGTTATACAAGTACTTAAAATTATTGACAAATAATACAACTTTATCTTAAATTAACATGTGTACTTTTCTTTTTGAAAAAAGTTAGGTTAACTTTTGAAATATGAATCAATAATGAAAGTTTTTCATCAAATATAATTCTTAAGTCCATTATTTTTTAAACTTACAACTTACCACAACCACTCAAGTCAATTTTATGACAATATAACTATTTTTTATTATTTTTTATAAATTTTTTTATTAACGACGTAAGATCGCGTCACAACGATAATATAAAATGCGTCACAATGGTAATATAAAGCTTGGTTCGTGTCTAGAATAAATATATTTACGAAAAAAAAACCTGTATTATTTATAAAATTTATAAAATATGTATTATATATAAAATTTATTATTTTATATTAAAGATAAAATTATTTTATATTTTATGTATATAGACTTATTTGAATAAAAATATTCATCACGAAATGTCAAAATAGAATATGGTCAACTGTCAAAATGTTTAGTTGATAAAATTTATTATTTATGAAATATGTATTAGTTATAAAATTTATGATTTAATATTAAACATAAAATTATTTTATATTTATATTATGTATATAGACTTTATAAATATTAATTACGAAACGTCAAATAGAATATGGTCAACTGTCAAAATGAGATTCGTCTTGTCCCCGACAGGTTCGCATAGATATTTCTTTTTGATTTAAAAAAAAAATTATATACACTGATATATATATATATATATATATATATATATAATAAAAATCAAATAACATTTCCGTTGACGAATATTAACTTTACTCAAAATTTCAAAGCGATCGGTAGAGAGCTTCCGGAGATTAGCTGCCTTCAATTAACGAACATTTACATTTTTATTTATATAGATATTCATCCCGAAAATATTAAATAGTCGAAAGTCATTTAAAAGTCCATGCAATGGGCATACAAAAAGTCCAAATAAGTCTTTTTATACAGAAATCGCTGTAATCATTTCACTGTGGACTTTTTTAGGGTGCGCCTACAAGAAGAAAAAAATATATGTAATAGTACTTTAATTAAATAAAACTTTTTAACATCAAACAATTTTCTTAACTGGAAATTTCTTTACCTATGGTGATGGTTTTTTACTCGACGGTAATTTCACTTACTTAATTTGCGAGAACTTTTCTTATTAAAACTTATCTTTCGTAGGGTAATTTCAACACAACTGATAACTTAAATGTTTTGGGAAAGTTTGCAGATTTAATAACATTTTTAAGATTTTGTTTAATGATCAATAAGAATCAAAATTAATTATTTTAACAAATATGGCTGCATACAAGAATATTAAATTAAAATTTCCTTCATTTTTATTTTTTTGTATGATAATACTCATATTTCTGATTTCGGGCTAAACGGCTATCTAAAATAAGCTGGTGTTACCTGATGTCACTGCTCTACACTCGATTATGTAAACGGTCTTATGTGATGGATCACAAACATATTTATCTATATTTTTAGGAATATAAACTATCGAAATCTGTAAAGATGATAGTATACAACAGTATTGCAGTACCAGATTTGATGTATGAGAATGCAACGTGGACGTGGAAAAAGACTGAAAGAAGTTAAATAAATACTAAAGAAATACGTTTTGTGAGAAAAATATATTGGGTGCCAATGTAACATATAACAGAAAACGAAAAGAAATGATTCAGGATAAATATACACTTAAAACTAAGGTGTCGAGTAATCTGATGATAACCAGTCTGGGATGGTTTGGACATGTAGAACGAATTGATGAAAAAATACTAACAAAACAAATATGTAAAGCAAATGTGGGAGCCGTGGAGAGAAGGTCAAGGATTGATATGATTGGAACCAGTAAAATAATAAGCAAGGAGATGTAAATAGTCTGAGAAATCGTTGGAGTTGTAAAGATGTAGACGAGGTGAAGGACTTGTGCCGATATACGAGGCGTATCCAGAAAGTAAGTGTATTGAGGCTCTCACGACCGGATGGATTTTATTTTCGACATGTTGGCTACACTTCAGTGTATCCTGACCCTTCCCCTCCGCAACGAGACCGGTTTGAGGTCAGTACGTTGAGAAGTGTCGACGCGACAACACATTTCGTGAAAAATGTCAATCCAATATCCCGCCAAGTTGAATCGAGTGGAGGCCGGGCAAGAGTTTTTGAGGCAATGCAAACTCCATGGAGATGAATTTCTCCGCTCCATCGTTACTGGAGATGAAACTTGGGTTGCACACTACACGCCTGAAACCAAAAGGCAGTCTCAACAGTGGCGTCACACCTCTTCACCCTCCGCCAAAAAGTTCAAAACCACAATTTCAGCCAAGAAAATCATGGCATCCGTGTTTTGGGGCTGTCAAGGCATAATTTTAATTGAATATATGCCTCAAGGGGAGACCATCAACTCTGCAAGATACTGTGAGACCTTAAAAAAATTGCGGAGGGCGATTCAGAACAAGAGGAGAGGCATGCTGACAAAGGGAGTCTGCCTGCTGCACAACAATGCCAGACGGAACTGCTCGCCTCGTTTAAATGGGATGTCCTGAACCATCCCGCGCATTCCCCTGACTTAGCACCTTCAGATTACTATCTCTTTACCTTCCTGAAGCTGCACATGGGTGGAAAAAGGTTTTCAACCGACGAGGAGGTAAAGGAGGAGGTGAAGAAGTGGACGGAGGGGTTGGCGGGAAACTACTTCGAGGAAGGCATCAAAAAGTTGTACCCCGCTTCACCACCTGCATTGAGAGGAATGGCGACTATGTCGAAAAATAGCTTACATATGTACTACGGTAACCACGTAATTTTTTTGTTTAAATAAAAAAAATTGTAACCTACAAAAATTCAGTACACTTAGTTTCTGGATATGCCTCGTAGGTAAGACTAGCGTTCTATACTCTCCACCTACCCTGACATGGATATTACGGGACGGTATGTATAAATGTTGTCTATAGATCTTTACTGTAATATAATCGCCATCTTCAATTTATGAAGCTCCTTGGCCCATTCTATTGGATGTTAACATAAGTCGTGTCCGTTTTTTTCCAATTTAAAAATGAGCACCAAAAGTAAAACAAAATGGTAAATGTTATATGTCATTCGAAAGAAAATTTTCTGCTCTACAAGATATTGTGTTTGCTTTTACGTTACATATGTTATTTTATTTGATTACAAGCCTTCAAAATGGAATGTCAAGTAGACGAAAGTGAGCATTTTTGACATCTCTTTCTGTTCGCTTTCAATCGAGGGAATAATTTTCAGCTCATTAATCCACTTTTTTAAGTTCATCAGGAGCTGAACCCGAAATCCTCGACACACATCCTTCGCCACAAATCCTATCTCGACATACATCCTTCGCCTCTTCCATATCCGTATACTTTATGATACGACCTCTACGATTTCTCTAACTTTCTACTCATACTTTTCCTTCTCTCAAAATATAATTACCTTGATCTAACCATGCTTTTCTTGGTATCCCTCTACCACACCTTCGAAGTTAATATTTCTTCATTTATTCTATATACTCAAACCATCTCAGGGTGATCTTCTTCATTCTACTCTACACATCAGCCTTAAGTTCACATTCATCCTTAATCAATTCATTTCGTGTCATATATTGCGCCATCACATGTATTCTTCTCAGTGCATGAATTTCTACAGCGTTTATTTGGTAACGTTTAGATTTTTTCCACGTCCACGTTTTACTCTTTTCATCATAGTAAGTACTTATTTTATTTATTTATTTAACACTTTTATTGCAAATACAATCTGGCGGGATTATTGCCAGGTGGCAATCTCTTCCAACCAACCAGACAAAAGTAAATGAAGCATGTTACGTGGTCGCATAAATAATTCAAATGACTATCCATCCCCACGAAATCCATAAACACATACGTGAGCATATGCCCACGAACCCCACAAAGACGGACAATCACCCGAACAAGTACTTAAACGCTGTTCTAAATAAAATAAAAATTACAATGTACGGTAGATTTAAACCATTAAAATAGTGGCAAATATCAATACTCTTCGATTCAAGTGTATATTTTATTGCCCTATTGACGGTATTTTATTGCCCTATTGACGATATTTTATTGCCCTATTGACGGTATTTTATTGCCCTATTGACGGTATTTAAGTACCAAATTTAATGTATGAGATAGATCAAAATTAATACTCAAAAACTGAAATATTATGTTTAAATATTACGTTTGCTGTAAGTGTTCAAAAAGGTCGTACAACACAAGCAGGCGCGCACATAAGAGGGTGCGAGGTTTTCGGGTCCTTATCTCCCCTAGGAACAAAACAAAATACAAATTATTTAGGTGGATGGAATATTACTTACCGCAGTGATATTAAAAGAAATATTTGCTTTTAATATTACCTTGCGGTATGTGTTTTTAGATAGGTGTCGGGACAGCGCGACGCTAACGGTCCCAATTATTTTGGTCATTTGTTTACAGTGTTCGGTGCCCGCATTCCTTTCAATAGATTACGAGTATTAACGAGGTAACGTGGATTTGACGACTTTTCACGTTTGTCATCTGCAATTATGTTTGAATATATGAGTTTCAAATATCAAATCTGTTTTTTTGTGTACTTTTTTATTTGTAGTGTTAATTTAATTGTACATTTTTAAATGATAATGTATCATTTTAGCTAAAGTGTTAATACCCACGTTTTTCATAAACCATACAGAGAGACTTTATCAACAACCCTTTCCTATCTTATCACCTTAATATTTTAGTTGGTATTTTTCCAAGTGGATCGAAAATGATTTGAGTCATATCCATTCATTAAGTGGACTTAAAGAAAATGTTATAAACTACAAGCCCATTGTTACACTCCATTCTGTAACCAATCTGCTTGAGACACTTATAGATTGTGTCTTAAAGATCACACTTAGATTTCCCCATTAATGAGGAACACAGCTTCTGACTTTACAAATCAACTGAATTCAATTAAACGGTATTTACTTATTTTGTTTCTAGCACACTTGGTGTTGTCTCTCAGGTTGATTGCTCATTTCGCGACTTCGCAAAAGTGTTCGATAGAATAAATCATCCAATTTTACGAACGAAAATGACATTAAAAGTTAACTTTTACAACTTTTTACAGACTATTTTTACAGATACCAGTTTGTTTCTTATGTTATAGATAGATAGATACGAGTTCTAAAGCTTTTATAAAAATTTTAAAACGTGCGCATTTTACTGCACCGTCGATCTTTTGTCAGTGATTTGAGGGAATACCTTTTCCACTGTTGTGTCTTATGTGTGTGCAGTGTTATTTATATGTGTATACTTATATTAAGTATTTGTGTGACAATCTCAGGTTTATTTTTAGGCTCGAAAGCCTTTGTTTTAATTTTAGATTTGAAACGACCATAGTTGGGCATGGTGTCTATCTTCAAAAGCGTACGATCGCTCATGTCAGCGGCCCTGGTGGCGCAGTTCAGGTTTGGCATCCTCCCGCCCATCCCGGGGGTCTCAGTGAAGCGACGATGGTGAAGACGGTGGAGTTTAGGTGACGATGCTGGAGAAGACGGCGAAGAAGGCGCAAAGACGTGGCGCGGCGAGGCTTCATGAGCTTTCTTAGCTCTTTATAATTTACTTCCTTTAATTCTCTACCGTCTGAGGGACTGCAGACTATAAGGGAGAAGAATATGAAGAAGAAGACGGCTAGACCTAAGAGGAAAATAGATACATATATTTATAAGATCAAGTGTAGGTGTAGAGTGTGGGAATGGGAAGGTATCGGCTGCGGCCTGTGTGATTGGAGCTTCCCCGCATTCGCATATGTATCGAAGACATATTCGGTGAGAAAACCGCAGAAAACTCACCGAGGGAAGTCGAGCTTCAGAGGACCTCTTGGCTCTCCCGTTTTGCGATATTAACACATTCGGCTTGTTATTTCTTATGTTATATTTGAGTCCGACCCTTTTAAATCACGATCAGGTATTCCAAAGGGTTCCGATCTCGGCCAGACATAGTTTTTAATTTTCATCAATGATATTAGTCTAGTCATCTGGCGTTCCAATAACTTACTGTTTACCGATGATTTAAAAGAATTTAAACAAATTTATTATCTCTAAGATTGTATGGAACTTCAAATTGATTTGAATGTTGTCTGAAAGTAGAGTGAGACCAATAGCTGGTCTCCAACGTCTCTGAATGAAAGCTCATGATTTTTCCAAGAGCTGGGAACCAGCAGTACTTAATAAGATACTTAATCGATGATGCTTATAGTTCGTGTCGACACAATTCAAGACCTTGGTATCATATTCAAAAATAAATAAATCATATTCAAAAGTAAATAAACATTCGGTCAACATATCGAGAGTATGTGTTTATCTGCCAATAAAATTCTGAGATTTTGGATAAAAGTCTCTAGGGCATATGGTGGTGGTGCAGTTATAAAAGTCTCTAGGGCATATGGTGGTGGTGCAGTTATAAAAGTCTCTAGGGCATATGGTGGTGGTGCAGTTATAAAAGTCTCTAGGGCATATGGTAGTGGTGCAGTTATAAAATTCTCTAGGGCATATGGTGGTGGTGCAGTTATAAAAGTCTCTAGGGCATATGGTGGTGGTGCAGTTATAAAAGCCTCTAGGACATATGGGGGTGGTGCAGTTATAAAATCGTTGTATTTCACAGTAGATTCGAGTGCGACTTAATAATTTGGAACCCGAGAAGAATTTAAAATCATCGGATAAAGGTGTCGCAGAAATCTCTTGAGCGAGTTCAAAGATTTCTGCAACATTTTTATTACAAAGAGTATGAATTTTACACATAGCTCCATCCCATATTTTTCAATGGGTTGGCTTGGATGTTACTCCTAAAGCATTAGAAGAGAGTTACGCATATGTTTACATGTGTACAAATTGCTCAAGAGAAAAATAGCAAACACTTTGTTGGTTTAGAGACTTTCATTGAATGTACTAGACAATTATTTACGTCATCGTGAATTAAGATTGTTTTCGGTGCCGTATTCACTAACTGAGTTCTTAAGAGCATCACTTCTTGCACACGGAATGACCTTGTTGAATGAGTTTTCTAATGTCTTCTACATCTCGGTGGATAAAATGAGGATTAATCTCCTCAATGAACGTCATAAGTTTATCTGAATCACTTCACTGGAAAGCATGAGTAACATTGTTCCTGTTGTCATTGTGTAATATTTAGGCTTTATAATTAATTTTTGTTTATTGTCGTTATTTGATGTAATTATACTAAACCTATATCAAATGTAAGTTAAATAAGTAATAATATCTAACAATATATTAACTTAATGAAAATATTTGACGAAGAAATTAAATAATATTCAACGGTCGGTAAAAATAATAAATTATTTATTTTCCTATCCTTCCTAAAGTTTAGTTTAACGAGGTAACGACAGATAACAGACAATAAATTCGTTTCACATAATTTGAGAGTAACCAATTGAAATGACTTGTATAATATAGAAAATCTTTGCCTTTCTTGATTTTGCTTATATTATATTTACTTGTTATGTAAATAAATAAATAAATAAAATGAACGTTGATTATCCAGAATCATAAAACAACTCTAGTGCTCATTATTATCAACTCACGCGAACGATATTTATTATTCAGTATAACATAAAAATGAAAAATCGATGTTCTTTTTACCACCATAAATTCATATTATTTTTATAATGAATCAAATAAGTACGCAACAATTTTTGAAAAACTCGTGACTAAAAATGACAGCTTTTTTACAATATTTTTCCAACTATTCAGTTTTACAACATTTTTTGTAAACTTTGAGGTGACATCTAATATTTTAACGTCTAACTTACAGTTAAAAGTATATATATTTAAAAAAACATCCCTTCATTATAACCTTATACGTTGCATACAGGTACCATAAAGATTCATAGGGGTATCATAAATAACTTTTATTTAGGTAGGTCCAGAATCTGGCACCTCAAAACCGTGGTTGAACTAGTTCCGAAGCGATATATGGCTATTGTAATAATTTATTTTAAGGGCGTTAGGGGTTGTGATTTAGACTTTATTTGCTGTTAACAAGATACACAGCATTCCATAAAAATAAAACTTGGATAAGTTAAGATAAATCTTGTTGAATTTATATCCTCGAGTTTTGTAATAATCTATATATCAGTACGAATATTTGATGTGGCATTATCAGTACCAATAATTAACTGAATACTAGGCTAGTTTATAGTTAGGTGAAGACTAGGCAATCATTATTTGTATTCAATAAAATCATTTTAACAACTTAGTTTTTTAGTTGGCATTTAACAGAAATAAATATGACATACCCTTTTCAGAAATCATTTACCTGCATTTATTAAGAAAACTTATTAAGTTCGCTTAAGATGTAAGATGAAGTCATAAAACTTTTATAATCCAATTTTCATTTCTCATACATATATCATCACACCCATTTCCTTATGGGTGTTAGAAAAGATGACAGAGCACCAGACTTTGATATTTTGATACACATACTTCGCTTCTTCTACATTCATACACCTATTCATAAAATATCTACGATTTATCTAATAATTATAATTTACGTTTCTTTCTTTCAAAATATAATTCGCTAGATCTAACCACACTCTCCTTGGTCTTCATCTATCACACCTTCTACATTAATTTCCACTATATATTTGTTTTGTTAGTATTTCTTAATTTCTTGGTATTCACGTTGTATCAAAATAATTTCAGGATTATATCATAATCTCTAAATAATTATTTTCCTCCTTCAATGAGCTAAAGATATTGGGAAAAGGTTCTCGGTTAATCTTGTTGAAAGTATTTAATTATATTTTACTTTAGAAACTCTCGATAAATTTACAATACCGGTGTTTGTGAGTTATTAGTATTAAAATGCGTAAATATAAATGTATTGACAGTTATTGATATTTGTTGGTCGAACAAACTAAATTATTTAATCATGGTATAAATAGGCCAAAACCCATACAATGGTTGTCGTCAAAGAAATAATACGAGAATTGAATTTTGAACACTAGAGAGCGAGAGAGGAATATTTGGATTCTCTCTAAAAGTAATTCGAAATTTGAATCTCGGTGGATCAGTGATAACAATTTTTGAACCGGTGTAAAAGGGGACGATGTATAAATGATATGTATAAACAAATTTTACATTTATGAATATGTATTTTCATAAATGTAGAATTTTTTTTACTTCCGTGAATATTTCACGGGTTGCAACTAGTCTCTTTTATTTAACGAAAATCATCCGTTCCTGGAAATCCAATAACGTTATGAAAATGGAACGATTTTCATATTCTTTGAACTTCGAAATATTTTCATGAACCTATGTACAAATGTTTATCTTAATCTAATTTATATAACTATGAACTAACTTAATTTAAATTTTCTACATGACATTTTATTTTAAATAGTCTTAATATTTAATTTCTTAGAAATACTACATATAACTAGATAATTCTTACAACTTATTATTTAGCACGTACATGTCCACTCGTTCAGGTAACTTGTATTCCATTACATTCACTTGATCATTCCTGGTAATACTATAGGTGGACTTGTCAGGCAAGTAAAGAGATCTTTGTCAAATTCAACAAAATACTCGTATTTATTTTTCAATAATAATGCTCGTATAAAAAATCATAAATTAAAATGTACTCAAAAAGTTCGTCAGCTTTGGTATTATAACCAAAAGCGGATACTGGCGTTCAGGATAATAATATTTCTATCTCTTGAAAGACAACTGAAAATTGACCGATGTGCTATTACATTTTGAGAGCGAAATCTAATTAAGCGGTTTAGAAATCAAATTCAGACCTCTGCTATGCTCAACTCTATTTTCAGTGTGTTGTTTACTAACCACTTTCAATACCATAATCATAACATTCATTATGTGGGGTGAACAACTCAATTCCATTTCTGTTCTTATCAACATAATACATATATAGGTATGTCTGTTGAGCAGTGGTTTTCAAAATGGGGTACAAGCACTGTAGTGAATGTACTCATAGCGTTTTCGTTGTATGCAATAATATAAGTTAACTTGAAAGCCATCATTTTTTTTATACGGTACCCCTTAATATTTTTTAAACGATAATTCGTACATATTGAAAGCGAGGCTGAGAGACAATATAGTCTTCTGCCCCAGTTATTGAGCCTTCGGGCTTAGAACCACTGTAATTAGCACGGAACTCGTGGTTCGTCATTACGTGTGTTAGTAACATGATTGCACTTGAAGAACCAACAACAAACTCACACGCCGAGTGCGCATATGAGTATTGCTACTAGAAAAACAGTTTTTGAAGTGAAACTTCTATAGGCGCGGTAGGAAAAATTGACCTGAACGTCACGAAAAGTGAAACGCTTCCCCTTCTCCGACTATAATGGTAATATTTCAAATGTTCTTTAATATTTATTTATATTAATATAAATAACTAATAAATGTTAAACAAATAAATTTGTAACTATTAATAATATAAATAAATAATTTCATAAATGAACGATAAATAAATAAATTTATAAATTTATGTTTTAAGTATAAAATTAAATATTATATTTTATTATAATAATAAATATTAATATTTAATTTCATTTATTGAATAACATTTTATAATATAATATAATTAATTATAATTTATAAATATAATTTAATAAATGTAATGTAATTTTTTTTTCTTTTTTTGTGCACCATCGAAAATCGATCCCAGAATCCCCAAGTCAAGCGTCTCAAGTAAGTTAATAGTCCATGAAGCAAGCGTCAAATAAGTACTAGTTCAAAGTATTCCAATCATATGTATGTTGTTACATCCAAGTTAAAATGAGTCTTATTTTGGAATATTTTGAAATATTTTTCATTCTAATCAAAAGCATAAAAATGGTTATAGTGTTAATTTACTTGATAGTATTTATTTATTTATACGATAAAAAGGGCATATCTTGAATAAAACATAAAATAGACAACAAAAGTAATATAAGTCGCAGTGACTTTTTTATTCTACTATTATGTAAATTAGTTTTTGTTGACTGAAATAAATCGGTACCCTAGCAAACGAGACACTTTGTAAGCAGAGTCAATGCTGTTCTATGTTACAAATAGTACTATTATTTTTGTAAATAAAATAAATTGCTAAATTTCTTTCTAAGTGGGGCATATTTTTAGATTTCCTTTGAGAAGGTATTTGTAATGAAAACAGCTCGAAGTGATTACTTTCAGAAACCCTATTTACCTTACATTATAACGAGAGGGATGGAATTGATTAAGTTGAAATCAAAAGAATATGAAATAATTACCATTTTCTCTTCTCGCATTTTTTTGCCATATTTACTGCATACAATTATTTAAATTCAACAACAGTTTAAAATTATTTAAAAAATCTAGACTGTGTCGTTAAGGAGTATGTTTATTCAACAATAATATTCATAAATGGGTAATTCATTAAATGCCGTTCAGAGAGCAGACTTACCTCCAGAACACTCGTATTTGGGATTCGAACTCATTACTCGTATTATTGACATATTTAAAATATTACCAAAAAAAAAACAAGTTAAATGTAAGGCTAGAAAGGGTGGCTGCGGCCATCAGATTAGGAACTTCCCCGCATATTTTTTTTTATCCACTTTGCACAGATTTCTCCTGTTACACAAAGAGGGTATTCTAGCGTTAGCTTACTCATTAGAAAGAATATCAGTCAGGATACTTCTCATACTGCTAGGCGGTACCGAAAATATACCAACAGTGTCATTTAGTTGGTTCAATATCTCTATACCATATACTCGTATGTACAGAAAACATATTTGATAATTAATTCGCAGAAAATTTATCAAGTAAAGACGAACTACAAAGAAACCTTTATAGATGTTCCGTATGTGGTAGTAACACATTCAGCTTTAGGCGGTGTTTAGTGTTCATACGAGAATATCATTTCAATTTTTCGTAAGTAAAATTTTTCATTTTAAAAATATTTTTAATACAAGTGTTTATTTAATAAAAATAAAGAAGCGAAATGTTTTTTATTCGTCATAAAAGTAATTTAATAATACATTTTACAAGTCATGAAAAAACACCTAAGAAGGTAAAAGAAAATACAAGCCTTTCTCCGACGCTCTTAATTTTTTCAATTCGGTAAGTCAACAGACGTATTGTGTTGGTGAAATTAACATTTTTTCTCATTTTTTTTTTCACTTCTGGCATTAATGTATGACATTGTCAACGCTGAAAGGAGACTTCTTGCCACAAACACTTTTCATTTAATTAAAAAAAAATTTTTTTAAAAACTATTAGAAATGATTTAAAAATAAAATTAGCCTTTTTTAAATTACTTTCGTTTAGGTTACAAACTTTCTGAAATTTAATAAGAAAAACATTAGGTTCTGAGAAAACGGATTTAAGTTTCAGGATAATTTCACTACTGATAACATTAGTTTCAAAAAATAATTCATTTTAAATATTGTGTTATAAAAAAAATATTTTGTTATAAAAAAATTCTTTGGCTCTGCACATTTTTTTATGATAAAAAGTAGTTTATCTTTTCTCACATCACATATATTATACTTAACAATTATGGCGCTACATTAATGTACTCGTATGAGGGACCAAAATATAATTGCAAAAAGACATTCGAGACCTCGTGTTAATACATAGATTTCCTTATTATATATTGTTAGTATGTAAATCATTGTAAAATTTAAGCAGTATAAAAGAACGAGCAAACACAATCAACAAAAGTTTACAGTATATTTTCCCTTCAAAAAAACAAGTTTTTTTTTTAAACAACAGCTTCATGCCGAAAAATGTATGTTCATTATTGATATACGATAAATAGTTAAACTTTACTTGCAAATGAGTATCGGGTCCTCAACGTAATAAACTAACACTTCAAAGCTATTATCTAGCACCATCATCAAGAAAAAAAGAAAATGCAAACTCAGTGGACACGCAAGGCAACTGATAAAATTTTCACCATCCCTTGAGCTAGAACATTTTTCGCCCAAAGGCACAATGCCTATTTGGCTCCCTTGATATACAATGGGGATCCGAATTCATTAAAGGGTGCATAAAATTCAGACAGTGGATCGGAACGTGGTTGTTATTGCGACAGGAGTTTGAGTACTTGGCTTTGCAGGAAATGACTTGTAGCAAAGGTTTGTGTAAACTCTTGAGTGTTGTGTGTTTTTGATGATTGTGTGTGGGACATTGTAGGATGGACTTTTTGGTATGTCTGGAATAATTAAATATACGGGGTTTGACTGGTGTGATACAAACACGTAATTTAGTATCCCTATTTATCAAGATGATAAGAGTTTGCAACGGGGTATTGTATAATTGACAATCGGAAAAAAACATTAACTAATTTTATCATGTCCTCAGTAAGATCAGGCAAAAAAAGCCTAGTTTACTGGGGACACGATACATGAAAAATAACAAAGATGCATATAAATTGTGTGTACTTTAAATTACCTGTTGTTTTTTCATAAATTGTGTGTAATATTTATAAAAAATCTTGTCATACATATATAAATAAGCCACTTAAGTAACTATAAAATACATCTCCTGTAATCTGAAGATATTGTCATTACTGTTTAATTTTCCGATTAACCGTTAAATTAAAAAAAATACTTATTTTGTTGTTAAAACATCGAAAATTGAACCTTAAATCTTTGGTTCGAAGTTAACCTTTGGTAAAATGGTAACTACGAGTATAATCGTATTAAAAATAGCTGAGGAAAAAATACAACATATTTTTTCTCCAGCCTTAGCACAAAGACCTCCTCTTCCCAGGTGACCTCCCAGGTGACCTCCCAGGCCAGTTCACTACTTTATTGGCTGCCCAATAAATTATACCTCAGGGAGGTTTCTTTCAGACGGATCCTTAATTTGAGTCCTTGCCCCTTCACAGCCTCAACAGGACCTGCTCAACCACTCCAGTTCACTTGGGAAATCGTTGAAACGAAATTTGCATTAATTATAACCGTTTTATTATTTTTAAAAAGAAAGGGTTTTGAGAATATTTGTATTTGTATATAGCACATTATAAGTAGATTGAACAGTAAATGTTAACTGTTACTAATTTATGTAAACATTCACAATATCAGTAAATGTGGAAGAAATCGTTTATTTGAAAATAGCAAATGCATGTTCAAGAGTGATTTTATACCGTGTTTATTACTTGTTAACCTTGAAGGCGCGTTCTCACGGTTCAAGTTTAGTTGACCGATTAAAGTTGATTTTATTAGCACTTCAGAGTTTCACATTTCACACTGAGAGAACCGAAGTTGCGTGTGAATGTCTATAATTAACAACGTTCACTATCGACGAGAAGTCGATGTGCACTTTTACTACTAAAAGTGAAAAGTAAACTGACCTAACTGTAGTACACTTTGGCTGATAACTTTACTTACTAGTAATAGTAATATTTAATGACACGCCACTTTAATTGCATCATATGCATATTTAGCTAACAACTAGTTCGTTTACGAGTTTGTGATTGCGTATGCTATCGCAATAGTATTAATTGCATTTAAATGTGCTGTTTAAAACTACATATTTCTATTATACTTTTGTTTACGCTTATTTTATTTTTCTGAGTTCAATTAATGTTGTATTGTGTTACTTGGTTGTACACATTGTATACTATAGAAAAATGTTATTGAAACCCAAACAAGAATCCTCCATTAAAAAGTGGGTTCTAACGAGAATCAAACCCACAATTTTCGGACTGGACAGATATTTTACAAAAAAGCTTTTGAGGTTATCTTGTTTATTGATCTCATCTTGTTTTACTTGTGTTTTTAGTCATGTTTATAGAGAAATATTATGTAATACTATATCGTATAACACTTCCGTTGTATTCAGTACAACTTGGTGAAATGTGCCATCTGAAATTTTTTTCGCTTTGCCATTTATTGTTTGATTGCAATCAAACAATAAATTTTATGTTTTTTATTGTTTGATTGCATGTTTGATTGCATGCATTTTTGTGTTATTTATTGTTTGATTGCATGTATTTTTTTTTTCACCCAAAGAAGATTCGTGTTTTCCTTATTATCTCAAAATAGGTCCAATGTTGGTTAGATCATTTTTGCACATAAACTTGAACGTATTTATTTTTAAAGAAAAAAATAATATTTAAACGAATACGCAAAGCCGAATGTGTTACTATCCGTATGGGAAAATCTACAAAAGTTAATTTATAATTCCTCTTCCCTTTCACGGTTTTCTTACCAAATATATATTTTTTGTACAGGTGTGAGGAAGTACCTGATTGCCGCAGCTACTATTTATTAATGTCCGCAGCTACAATTTTTCTATCCTAACATTTAACTTAAATATGTTTGATTCATAATATTTTTAATCTGTCAGTAAGGGTGGGCTTGAGTTCCAAGTTGGAGTGCCCTATAGAATACGCTCTCTAAACGGCGTAATAAAAAGAATATTTTTATAATTATTATCTCAAAACAGGGCCAATTTCATTTGGATCATGTTTTCATATATACGCTCATATTTAAAATATGGGTCTGGTTTTTATAAAACTCCCCACACGACTTGGCTCCAGCCCCCTGCCTTACAGCCTACACCCCCGCCCCTTTACGGCGTGACGATACGAGGTTACGCAATGCACCAAGATCAAATCTCACATATATAACCTCTGATACTATGAAGAAGTTATTTTGTTTTAAAAATATTGTTACAGCGTTTGTTTTTTAAGTTTCAAATAATCTAGAGAATTATAATAAAAGAACAATTCATATAGCGCCGTTTAGAATGCAGATTCAACAGCGCTCCAGCTCGGAACTCTAACTATTACAAAATAAATTTATAAAAGATTGAGTGTAGTGATACAAAGGTGGTGGTTGCATCCCTTAGAATAGGTACATCCCCGCATTTATGCATGTTTTAAAAATACATTTGTTATGAAAATCTGGTGACAATACCCGTAACACTAAACGTGTGCGAGTATTTTGCATGTAGTATTTATTACTAGAATACTTCGTGCAGTAGAATTTCCAACATTTACGATGGTGAACTGTAACTTAATATTGTCTTATCTAGCGGCTTTCAATCTAAAGGCTCGATTACTGGTCTCAAAGATACTATTGTTTACCAGTCACGCTCTTCGAATGTTTCACGCTCTTTGCATGTCCGAATCTTCAATTCGGATATGTTGAGGGGTACCATAATTATTATTATACATTTTAAATTCACACAAACTTTATTAATTAATATGGTACCCCTCAACACATCGACAACTTTATTAATTATTATGGTACCCCTCAACATATTCACAACTTTATTAGTTATTATGGTACTCCTCAGCATATTCACAACTTTATTAATTATTATGGTACCCCTCAACACATTCACAACTAAATTAGTTATTTTGGTACCCCTCAACATATTCACAACTTTATTAATTATTATGGTACCCCTCAACATATTCACAACTTTATTAATTATTATTGTACCCCTCAACATATTCACTACTTTATTAATTATAATTAATACTTCGCTCGCTTCTCTCGCTCAGTAGCCAGCGGCCTTTCATTCGAGGTGGTCGTGTCGCCCGTTTTGTGAACGTCGTCCGATGTTTTTTTTTTTCATGTTTTCAGCAATTAAATTTCAATTATCACTTTTTACTTCAAATTAATTAATTTAAGCGATTGGCTATCAATATGCTTATTATTTCGAATTTAAATCGCTCATTTTTACATGTGTATTGATGTGTATTGAATACACATCACGGGAACGGGCGGATTTTTTAGCACAGGAAGAGAAAGGTTAAAACGTCAGTCGTCGACTCGCAAACGTCTTTAATAATTTCTCTCCTTATTATGTCTCGTACATCGACACACCAATAGTTTTTATTATACGCATTTGCACCGCACGCAATCGGCTATTTTCATCAATTTTCCACGTCCACGTTTCCTTTCCATATATCAATGTTGGCACTAAAATCCTCTTCTGTAGATCTTGGTATAGCTTGGTTAAATAACTCGTTTATGTCTTGAAGGGCACCATTGACTTCATTTTATATTTCATCACATTTTTAATATAATTTTTCATACATAATTGAAACATCTTAGAAGGAAAGGATAAATCAAGATAACTTTAGATATACAAGAAAAAATATTATTCGTTAAAAGGAAAGGTTCCTTTGCTTTTCAGAGTCTAAAATGAAAAGAAAACTTCTCATCAAGGTTTTCATAGAAATTATTATAACATAAAATTATACTTCATATTACGTGGGAAGTTTCAATTACTTTCATCCACGTATTCTAAAACTCTTACACGTGTTTTCTTATTGAGGCTATTTTTGAAAAGAAAAAGGTCTAAATCAGTGTTCCCCAACCTTTTTAGACCTGTGGACCGGTAAAAAAAGCAAAAAATTTTCGCGGACCACTAATACTGAAATAAAAATGTTTTTTTTATTCAATATTTTTTTAATCTTATATTGTGACAGATGGACATATGTAACTATAATTGACAAATATACATATAACAGTTAAACAATTTTAGTTGTAACATTGTCTGATACAATTCAAATTTAACAAAAACAATGGGGTTTTTGCAACAAACTAATGCGAAACCTGCTGTTGCATCTTTGCTAATATATTGGATATTCTTGACTGCAGTGCTGTCTCTGACATACGAAGTGCTGCATTCACGTCCATTATATTCCTTTGTTTCGATTTTATTGAGGACATGGATGAAAATCCTATATTTAATATTCTTGCATGGCGAATTTCTTGAAATTTGGCATACTGTTAACGGCCCGGCGGAAAGTCTCTGCGGCCCGGCACCGGGCCGCGGACCACCGGTTGGGGAACACTGGTCTAAATTATGGTAAATATTTTAAGCTTCCTTGGTGTTAAGTCGTCACTTAAAATTAAATCAGTTTCTTGTCTTGAATAACATCCTTCCAAGTATTTTGCAAACCTTTAACACAGTGTCTTCACCTTTTTCTTCGTCTTCTTCTGTCTCTATTGATAATAACAGTCTTCCTACTCTGTCTAAAGATAGAAATTTAATGTTTTTCTTCTATCAGGGCGCGCCTTGGCTTCCCGTGGGTGTACCCAAACTATTATACTACCTACAATAATTTATTATACTACACTTTCGTTTTATACAGTACAGCCTGGCGGGCTTATTATTATGTGGCAATATCTTCCAACCAACCAGAAAGATCTTAAAGAGGTCTTAAGCGAAAATTAGATTGAAATCTTTTTTTTTTTAAATCTGAGTTCCAGCGAAAATTGAACCCGCTACCCAGAGTTGGGAGACAAGCGTCTTACCTACTTGGAGTCTTACCACGGAGGGCGTCTTTATTTATTTCTGGCTATGAACATTTCAATGACTAACTCTTCAACTTCAATCTTATCTCTTCGCCCCGTTGTATTTTTGCGGCCATCTGGATCAATCCGCAGATCACATTCTGTGGAGTGCGATGATAATCGAGTCACTAATTTCCAAAGGAAGCTGCACTCAGCCTTACATCGGTTCATCTCCGAACCGATTGGCTACTCCGATGTAGTGGTCTCAAAAGACAGCTTTGCTGAATTTGAAATTATCTGTAAAAGTACTGGCAACTTGCTAGGCTGTTTGAAATCCAGACATTAAACCACCTTATAGTATTATATATTTTCTGCGCTGTGATTCATTTTCCTTCTCATGTGATCTCCATCTTTTCTATTTTTCACTCAAGTATGTCGCCACCGAAGAAATAGTCCCTTTGCATAGTTTCTTCTTGTCACTACGTGACGTTGCGCTCATAAAAAATAAGGAAGATTGCGCTCATAAAAAAATAAAGAAGATCTTCGAGTGTATATCGCGCTAGATGACAATTTATTTTGTCTCCCAAACCGCGTGGGTTGTGGTGGGATTGAAGTTGATTGAACTGAACTGCATTCGTTGAAAAGTTTATTGTATTCATTCAAGAAAAAACACAGTCTTTGTTGATAAAACCATTAAAAAAGTTCTTGTGCCAAGATAACAGTACAGGTTCATTCTGCTTTGAATCAGATTAACGTAGATGTTTGTCCCTTTATAACCCCCTAAACTACGTTCGCCCAGAATTCTACCATCTAGAATGTAGATAGTACTGGGCGTTCCCACGAATCGAGATAAATTTGGTGGAAGACATCGAATTTCTCGGGCAATGCAGCATGTGTCGCGTGAGGTGCCCCAAATCACAGATACGGAAGTCGATCCACCACGTAACATTTCGAAACTCATTCAAATTTAGATGAAATAAGAACTATAGGATAATGATTATGATATGGTAAGCAATCCCTTGTGATCAGATATTATTATCTGCCACCATGTGGATGAAAGACGTCTGTAAGTATACAGGTAATCCCCGTTCATCGCGATCCCGGTGAGTGCGGATTCGTTATAACGCGGTATTTTAAACAACACTTGTCCGGCTTCGACACATTCCAAGAATCGTCATAATGTGTAGTTGCACGAGCGAGCCATCTTTCTTTTTCGTTCACTCACATAATACACATGTACATATATACGTAAATTTACGAGCGCGAGTGAGACAAAATATGTAGCTATCTGAAACATCGACGAAGCGTGGAATGAAGTCACCCAATATTGTATGAAGAGCGTTTGGAAAAGGTTGTTCATAGAAATTGATGATCAAATGAATTCCGAAAATGATATTCAAAATATCGTCGAAGATATTAAGTGTTAAAATAATCGAAAAGGCCCTTTCTCTTCACATACAGTGGATGCAGTTGTTAGAAGAAAATGACGAAGATTATGAGCGAGTGAGTGCTGTAAAGCGTGGTTGTAATGGATTATTTGACGGTTATAGACAAATTTTACACAATAAACGTAGAGGCCAAACAAGGAAATCTAGATTATTTTTTGCAAAGCGGAAAAAATAAGTAAATAATGAATTATATTTTATATGACATTGTTATTTAATGTTTATTTTAAAAATAAAACGTTTTTTAGAATCTTAAAATGATTTTTTTAAAACCCCCGTTGATCGCGGAATTTTGCTTATCGCGGCCATGTCCGGAACGTATCTCCCGCGATCAACGGGGGTTACCTGTACTAGTTTATTGTATGTACGCGCTTGCACTTCAGCAAGCATACATTCTTATCCGATCAATCTCAAATTCCTTATGGCAAAATACGGAAACTTCCAAAGTAATTCGTAGATATTTGTAGAATATAACTAGTGAAGAGTAAAGAAAGGTGATAGTTTAGTAAATTTTCGTGATCAAGTTTTACTAAAATTGCTTGACCTTTTTCTTTGGTGTCAGTTTGAAAATTGAAAAAAATCTAAATATTTTTTTTTCAATACTTGGTGTATTTTTACTACCGATAAAGAAAAAAATCGGGACAAGCACAAAAAAACTGTGTACAGTATATAGTGACGGTGGATAGCTATAAAGCATATTCAATCTCATGGGATAGCCCATCGATATCGATATTCATAAGAATTCTGACATCTGTCCGAGAAAAACATAACTACGGTCTAGACATCTCAATACAAAACAGTAAAAAATAGACATTAAATACATTATATAACCCAAATAGGGTCTTAAATCTTAAGTGGATATTTCACATATATCTCAAAAGCAATAGACATATTTAATAAATTGTTACGGGAGAATCTGGGTCATTAAATAGCGTTCCACAAAAGATCTAGGGCTGGAATATTAAAATTTTGATGAGAAACATTTCCGTTTGCGTTGTTCGCGGAGAGTTTTATGGCGGAGATAAAAACGTGTAATACGTCGAGAGTGCTCCTATTTGCTCTGCATGAAATAAAATGCTGAACCTTTACAGGAATTACTTAAAAATAATGTTTCGATTAATGGACGTATATTTAGTAAAATATTATACCCCAAAGCTGAAAATCGGTCAGCTTTAGGGGTTGCTGTTAGTGCTTGTATTGGACATTTAAGCCAAATGATCAAGACATAATTAAACGTGGCTTAAATAAGCTTTAATTTCAAAGCCGTTAAATTAACTTGTTAACAGAGAAATTTCCCGTTGTTCATAACAACATCAATTAAATATGATCCCTAAGTATACTCGTATTTTATTGTAAAACACTTTCGTTGTATTCTACCTTGATCAAAAAGTTTTAGGACTTTATTCATTAAATCGAAAATACAAGTTTATTCATCAAGATCGATATGGCCCCCTTCAAAGTACTCCCCATCGACTGCAACGCACTTACGCCAGCGCTTGATCCAATCCTCGAAACACCGCTGGTACTCAATTTTAAGTATGTCCATCAGAACCGTCTTCGATTTTTTCATGACATCCTCTCGGGTGCTGTAACGCGTTCCGCGAAGCGGTTTTTTAAGTCGGTTGAACAGGAAAAAGTTGCAGGGAGCCAGATCAGGTGAATTCGAAGGCTGCTGGATAGTATTCGTGTTGTTTTTAGTCAAAAACTCATGGAAATCATATCTTTCGCGATTTCAATGCGGTCCTTTTTTATGCATGAAATTGAGGTCTTTCGGCACCAATTTTGCATCGACACGTCTGAGGCCCAAATCACTAACCAAAATGTCTTTAGCGGATCCATAAGCGGTGTTCAAGTTCTCTGCCAGGTCTCTGATGGTCATTTGCGGTTTTCGGCCAACATTTCTTTGATTTTATCAATGTTTTCATCGGTTTTCGACTCCCACTGCGTTCGTCAGTCTCGACCGACTCACGACCACTTCTGAAGCGTTCGTGTCACCAAAAACACTTCTCCAACATTTCCAAGGTCTCCGGACCGTTAAATCCATTTTTCACACAAAATTTAATGGAAACTCGTTGATGCACAGTTGATGCCATTTTCCAATTTGTAAAAAATCGAAAACACGCACAAAGGTAGATGTACTCAATACAGCGTAACTTTTACAAATGTCAAGCTATGACGCTGAAATTTAGAGAGAAGTGTTAATGATAGATGTGGTAACCTAACAAAAAAAAAATCCAAAATTCCAATCGGGTGACTGACAGCGCCATACGGTGGCCGGTCTTAAAATTTTTTGATCAAGGTAGTATATTACAATCCAGTGGGGTTATTACTGTGTGACGATCTCTTTGAAACAACCAGAAAGGTATTCAACAAGACTAAAATAAAAATTTGACTGAAATTCATTTTAAAAAATCTGGCTTCCAACGAAATTCAAACCAGGTAATCCCGGACTGAGAAACAGGGGACTTATGAACTAAGCCAATGAGGTAACGTTAACGGTTTTGAAATTGTTCGACAACAAACTTTAAAGACCTCCATTGCTTACACTCAAACTATGATTTCAAAAATTTGACATATCTTTTCTTCAAAGAAAATGTATCTCCATAACTCTTATTTTCTTGTCTTTTCACATTTTTCTTAACTTTTCCTGGCTTTGGGGACTTCATTGTTATATTCTCATTTGATTTTAGATGCTTTAAGTGTGTTGAAGTTTTGTATTTTTTTTTGTAATATTTACCACCCAGAAATTGCCAAGAATCTGCGTAGCTCTTGTCTAGATCAGTGTTCCCCAACCTTTTTAGACATGTGGACCGGTAAAAAAAGGAATTTTTTTTCGCGGACCTCGAATACTGAAATAAAAATGGTTTTTTTATTTAATATTTTTTTAATCTTATATTGTGACAGATGGACATGCTCATATGTTACTACAATATAATTAACAAATATACATATAACAGTTACACAATTTTAATTGTTACATTGTCTGATACAATTAAAATTTAACAAAAACAATGGGGTTTTTTCAACAAACTAATGCAAAACCTGCTGTTGCATCTTTGCTAATATATTGGATATTCTTGGCTGCAGTGCTGTCTCTGACATTATTTTACTTGTATGTACTCTTACTCTCACCGGTCCATTCCAAAATGAAAACAATTATATATTATGCAATTCTTGGAAATATATTTAGGTAGGGTTTTGCATCCGAGTTCACTATCCAAGAGCAAATATTTCCGTTCTCCCTAAGTGTATCTGAGAAGATTTATGACTGTCCATTCTGAGAAAACCAGCGACCATCGTGTCGCATTATCATATCAATTATATTTATTTAACAATTACTAAAAATACAAGTCAACGTGTAAGCGAAAAAATCCTATATTTCATATTTTTGAAATTTGACATATTGTTTGCGGCCCGGCACCGGGCCGCGGACCACCGGTTGGGGAACACTGGTCTAGACGACTGAAAATGACTGATCTCTGACTAAAAAATCGTGATTTGTATAATTTTCCATAAAGTGTTTAAATAAATAAATAAACAAAAGAGAAGGTCGGATTCGCTTTATGAAAGTGCGATGTCTTGTGGACTTTTTTTTTGGTGAGAATTATGAAAAGTATTTTGGAAACAAATTAAGATAATATATTGTAAAGTTAACAACATGTTTCTTTCATAGGCACGGGCGAAACACTTCTTGGTTAGGTCATATAAGGGAAATATCTTATGTATAAAACCGTTTGAAAAATTCTTTCACCTTCCAAAAAACACATTAAAAATGAAAAGTTTCCTGTCTGGTTGAGAGTTCGTCAGGTAACAATAATCGCACTTGTTAAATACGTGTTCGAGTGTTGTTTCTCTTCACATGCGGTAGTGTTACCAACACGTGTAATGACGACCCGCTACCTATTCCAGTCGTTTTAAACCTGAAGGTTTGATAACATTAACAATATTGTTCACCAAATCTCCGAATCACCAATTGATGTGTTATATGTTGAAAGGTGCCAAAAAAAAAATAATAATACAGTAGACTCTCGATTATCCATGTTCGCATTAACCGGACTTCGGATTAACTGGGACAGTAAAAAAATCCGTTTTTTTTAACATTTCAAAATATTACTTAAAATAGTTATTTTTTAATTCAACTTCATAAAAATAGAAAACTAAACAGGTGAAATGGGTTACATATTACAGGTAATAAAACTGACAAAATTGCGAATACGTCATTATCAATAAATCCCGATCGATGATGTAAACTATTATTTGGGATGCACTTAGATTCAGAGTTTATTTTTTATGTTAGTGGGGAAGGGCGCATCACGCCAAATTGGAAATTAAATTACATGTATATTGCGGTTGATGTACGAGTAAAATTGCCTTTTTTTATTATTTATACTGGTATTTTATATCCTCAATTGTGTGTGTACGTGTAGCATAGCCGTATGCTCTAGTTTTATATGTATTTTACATTTCCTCCAGTTTTCGAGTCGTGGTTTAAATTTTCCATGTCCTCATCCCAAGATCACGTCGCAAAATTTGTTTAGGACCATTTACCGAAAAGTGAACAGAGTGGAAAAACTAACCACTATACTGTTGTATTTTAAATAAAAGGAAATATATGATAACCTTGAATTTTTTTTTCCAATATTTTTGGGCGGAGATTTTCCGAGTTTTTTATACAGGTCGGGATAATCGGGAGTCTAGTGTAAAACTAATAATGTTTCAATTAACGTTCTTTAGACCAGTGCTCCGCAACCGGTGTGCCGTGGCACACTGGTGTGCCGTGAGCCGGATACAGGTGTGCCGCGGTCAAATTCAATGTATTTGACATTTTACAATTTTTCATTACATATTTAATACACAATGACAAATTATTTTTCATAATGTCTATTTTTCAAAATGTAGTATAGAATAATTATTATAACTAAATAATTTTTCAATGGTCCCCCAGCGCCTGGTGCCAAGTGTTGAAAACTGCGTAGTGTGCTTTGTATACACCATGGCCGCACCAAATTAGTCATAGACAAAGAAAAATTACCCTTATGCGCGTCGCTGAAGACTCATGCGCATACGTTATATTGCATTTGCACGCGTTACATCACGTTCACTCGTCCGTCATTACTGTCGTGTGCAGAGCTGTCACTATTTTAACAACACAAAGTTAAATAAACAAGTTTCTACCATTAAAGATAATTACGTTGTAAAATGTGTGTATCAATTTAATACCTATATATTTTAGCTTTTGGTGTGCCGCGGAATTCTAGGAAGAATTTTGGTGTGTCGTAGGTGAGAAAAGGTTGCGGAGCACTGCTTTAGACAATCAACTTATCCTACGTCAATCCTTAGTAGATATAGAAAATTAAGATATCCGGCTCAAAAAGTTTATAACTGTTTCAAAGGTTTACCCTTAGGCATCTCAAACAATCTAAGAGTTCCGACCGACCTATATTTATCCAATTCCTCCCTAAACGTCCCGCTTAACCAATATTTCATGACCTACAAATATATATTTGACCTACTTAGAATTACTAACTTGCTTTTGAGGTTGACTCGCACTTCAATGTTTAAGTTGTTGTCGTAATTTAAGAATATATGCTAACTTACTTAAGGTGATTTTCTAGTCTTGAGAAAGAAAAACACATATTTAACGATCATCGTAAATGGTAATAAAATAAGAGTTTAGTATTTTTCACGTGACCGCAGCGTCACGACAGTGTCACGACAGAGTCAAGACAGTGGTTTTAAATAAAATTATGTCAATATACAATTATGCTCAAAAGTTTCCGGCCTAAACAAATAAGAGCGAGTGTGGACAGACATCAAGCCTGCCACGCCCAAAAGAAATAGCAGCACAGTGTGTGTGGACTTCCTAAAACCACAAAACATGTTGCATGATTATTTTAACATGGATAAGGCCAGTGTAATAAGATAAGTGACACAACTGTATTTTGTACAATGAAATCACCTACACCAGTGATTTTTATTTTTTAATACTGAAATCCAAAAAAAGGGGATGAAAAAGTGATGTGCGCAGTGTTACAGCATTTTTTAAATAATAAAACTTCAGGATATTTTTTTAGAGGTATTGTAAATGAATTCATCGTTCTAAAAAATGTAGTGTAAAAAAGGGTGTCTATATTGAAAATTGATTTTTCTGTTTCATTCTATCACAACCGCCGTGGCCCACTTGTTAAGAGGCATGTATCTCACCCCAGAGGTGGTGGGTTTGATTCCCGTTGGAAACCATTTTTTTTTTTAAAAGGATTCCAGTCTGGTTTTCATTTAAGGTATCTTTAACATCTTTGTTTATTTATTTATGCAACACTTTTATTGCAAATACAGTCTGTTTGACAAGAATGTGTATGGTTACATTTTTTCGCTGGAAACCGTTAGAGGGTACCGTTAGACCGTTAAACACCCGGTAAACGTCTACGTCTGGGGCTGTTTCTCAAAGCAGGGATTAGGCACTTTGCACATCTTCACAAATAATTTGAACGCTGCCAAAATGGTGAAAATATGTCAGAAGGCTTTATTACCATCTGCCCATAGGTCGTTTATAAGAAAAGACAAAAAAATGGCTACTGCAATTTTTCCCCCTGGAAACCATTAGAGGGTACCGTTAAACCGTTAAACACCCGGTAAAAGTCTACACGTCTGGGGCTGTTTTTCAAAGCAGGGATTAGGCACTTTGCACATCTTCACAAATAATTTGAACGCTGCCAAAATGGTGAAAATATGTCAGAAGGCTTTTTATCATCTGCCCATAGGTCGTTTATAAGAAAAGGAAAAAAAATTGGCTACTGCAAGAGGATAATGACCCCAAACATTGGAGTCGTCTTTGTACTACGTGGAAAAGGGAAAATTACGTTGACGTAATGGATTGGCCGTCGCAGTCATCAGATGCAAATCCCATAGAAAATGTTTGGGCGCTCATGAAGTTCTTGAACTTGAACTCGGAGCTTGCTCCGAGGGAAAAAGATCTGGAACATCAAGCAGTTATTTTGACAGATTCAACTTATATGGAAGACTTTGCCCCTAGATTACGCTATAAAATTAGTAGAAAGTGTGACTCGGAGATGCCGGACAATTATTACTAGTGGAGGCGACTGGACAACTTATTAATAATAAAGCATCACGATTTATATCATGCAGATATTTGTATTTTTTTAACGCCTTATCGCAAATAGTATTTCGGGTTTCACCGTAAACGTTCTTGTCAAACAGACTGTACAATCTGGCGGGTTTATTGACAGGAGGCAATCTCTTCCAGCCAATCAGACAAAAGTAAATTAAGCAAATTATTGTACATGGACGCAAAAAACATTCAAATGACTATCCATCCCCACGAAATCCATGAACACATACGTAAGCATATGCCCACAAAGACGGACAATCAGCCGAACATTCCCTTTCGTATACAGTAATATGGTATATCATCAATCAAAGGAAAAGGAAGGGATGGTGAAGAGAAAGGGAAAAAATCAGCAATGAAACACTTTAAATCTGGGCTGTGGAGTCGGAGTCGGAGTTGGAGTCGGAGTCGCGGAGTCGCGGTGTTTGGGCCGGAGTCGGAGTAGGAGTCGTAAAAAACGAGCGACTCCGACTAATTTTTCGTTAAAATTTAAAATACATTTTTTTTTAATTATTATAATGAATGTGTATTCTGCACGAATATTAAACTTGCAGGCGCAAGTCGCGCCGATATGGCGATTCACCGAGATCCATTTAATGCATCAAGTCTACGAAAATGTGTTTGTCTCCTTCTTTCTCACGTCCAAAGAAAATTCTGTTGGCTGGGATCTATGTTAACCCCATGGTTCGATCCATATTGATGGAAGAACAAATAAATAGAGCTAAAAACGCTCTGTTTGAATTAACCGTTCGTATGAAAGGCTTTCGACTAGAAAAAGACACGACAGCAGGCAGCGTACACCAAGTATCATCATCTTCATCCGACACCACTGAATCTGAAGACGATTTAGAAAAATATTTCAATGAACAAAATAAACTAAAACGTCCTCGTTTGAATCACAGTCCCAATATAGATGAAGGAGACTCTATTTCAAAATTTAAAATTGAATTTTATGATGCATTGAAAATAATGGAAAAAATTGACCGAACTTATAAGTTAAATGTTGAAATGGCAATACAGCGGTATCTAGAAATCGTAAAAGATTCAGCATTGATCGTTACAGCATTACCGCCAACCCAAGTATCCGTAGAGCGGTTATTTTCCGCTCTTAAAATTCTCAATTCTGATTTGAGAGCCTCTACGAATACAGATTTAAAAGAAGCAATGTTGTTTTTAAGAATAAATTCTAATAAATAATTATTAAAGTGTGATCTTGTTTTATTTTTATCCGTATAACATGAAAAAAATGGCTATATTCAAAGATAGGAAACAACCTGATAAAATTGAGCTTTTTTGAGTCGGAGTTGTAGAGTCGGAGTCGTGGAGTCGGAGTTGTGGAGTCGGAGTCGTGTTGTTGGTAAATATAGGAATCGGAGTCGGAGTCGTGTTTTTTTTTTCACGACTCCACAGCCCTGCTTTAAATATCACTGACTAGAAATTAAGTTTTTTCACTCGCTTCTTAAGGCATGCCAAGGACGAAGCTAGTCTAATATTGGTTTGTAACGGTGAATCGGAAAGGCTAATAAACAATATGTGTTTGGCCGTAGCACTAGTCCATGATCGGAAAGGCGCTGAAACTTTTCTGCGAGATAAGAGGAGGTGGTGGGACAGTTAAGGATGTTATACAATAGAGACAGTATGTGAATTTGGTGTCTTTTTCTAACGTTCAACCAATTCAATGCCTTTTGTTATGAATTGATATGATCGTACTTTCTTAGGTTAAAAATAAATATTTGACAAACATTTTAAAGACACTGTTATTTGTCCAGCTGTTCCTCGGTAACATCCAAGTAACCGACTTTTTGTTGGTTGGATCATATTGCCACGTGGCAATAAGCCCGCCAGGTTGTAGTGTACACAACGAAAGTATAACATAATAACAATACTACACGTTTTTATTGGATTGATTTCCTCCCTTGATAAATAACGTAGATATATTGGGAGCTATTGGGCAGACAAACCATTCGCGGTTGTACAGAGAATAATGTTGATATTTGTTATTTAAGAACAGTTTCGTGTTATTTTAATTATTTTATCTGTTTTAATTTTACGTCCAACTTAACATATATTTGGTTAATCTATGAACTTTTACTTAAGGGATTTTTTTTAACTATACATTTTTAAATAACCTCGTTAATTTTATAGCTCATGTCGGAATTTCAAAATTGAATGAAAACCTTTTTGATTTTTTTTAGATATTTAAATTGTACTGTTTGACCATATCCCGTAAGTGACATCTTTGAAGTAACAGAAAAACTGTTATCCGTAACGTTGCAGTTTCCAGGCAATATTTTTGTTAGAACTGAAGACAAAGTTTTATCAATTTTCCCACAGATTGTGCTTTATTTCCAAGAGATTGTTTTTTTCAATTCATATATTTTTCTAGGAACTATATAATTATTAAGAGTAAGAAATAAATGCCTTTAAAAAATCAGTTTTATAATATGTGACATTTACTTCGCAAGGTCGAAAAAAAAATTGTTGATAATTAAATTTATACGTACAACAGATAACTAAATAAAAATAACGTCAAACACTAGTAAAGCGTAGTTTTTAAATGGTTATAATTTTATAAATAAATCAGTTGCTTATTATTCAAAGATACATATTTATTTTTTAAACAAGTTTACCTTCCAACTTTATTAATTAATTTCCAATTGTTTTCACCGCCGTCATGCAAATAACCAAGGATGTTTAAGGAAGATTTCGATTGACAGATGATAAAGGTTTTTTAATATTTAGGAAGCGATGAAATAAAAATATATTCTCGTTATATTTTCCAATAAAGAATATTTAATTGTTATAAAAAGATTATTTAGTAGAAAAGGATTTTTTTTAAATTAAAAATATACCAGAAAGACAAAAAAATTTGAATATTATTTTTTTATGTACGCAGGATGGTGGACGTTTATTTATTAAAAAATAATTGCAAACATATAAACAAATCATCACACATTTTTCGCATTGGGGTTAGCAAAGACACCAGACTTTTCTTTTTTCGATGTAATTCCAAGTATCTTCCATACAGTTGTATTACTTTTAATCCTAACGTTACATTCTCCCAACATTTCATTCCCCGTATTTCTTCAGCTATCCTCTCCCATGTCTATTTTCGATGTAATTCCAAGTATCTTCCCATACAGTTGTATTACTTTTAATCCTAACCTTACATTCTCCCAACATTTCATTCCCCGTATTTCTTCAGCTATCCTCTCCCATGTATTTTAATTACTTTTGCGTTTCCAATTTCTTTTGTGAGCCTTCTTCATTCATTATTTTTTCTTGAATTCCAAACCACCTGAAAGCATTTTTTATTATAATTATTATACCAATCCCTGGGTTAATAGTCATCTTTAATTACTGCATTCCATATTCTGTTATGCATCGTCACGCCACGCATTCTTCTGTATGCACGCATGTCTGTAAAGTTTATTCTACTCATTTCATTATTTTTCCACATTAACGATTCATTTTTTTGCATTCAATTTGGCGTATACTGTTGTGAGCCATTATATTAGAAGATTTCAATACTATTGTACTGACGTTTTCTTATATTAGGTTTCCATGGACTACGTTACCATTACAACATGCCTTTCAATATATTTCGTAACTTTTCCAATATCTGTGAATATAATCACGAAAGTCGCTGAGTTATCAAATATTGCCTGTTTCCAGTCCGGGAGTCGCGGTTTCGATTCCCGCTGGTACCCAGATTTTAAAAAATGAGATTCAATATGTTTTCACTAAAGTTTATTTCGCACTTTTCTGGTTGGTTGAAATTGATTTCCACGTAGCAATAAACTCGTCAGTTTGTATTGTTTACTACAAACATAAGTGGAAATTTAGTAAAATAATTTGAATGTCTTTATATGTATATTTAGTTCTCTGTGCTCGAAATAAAATTTTTCAAAAATACCTTGCAGATTTAGCATTTGATTTCGTAAGTATCATATTAAATTCAATACACACATCGCATCACAACACTTCCCTGTTCAAATAGGCATATATTACAGAGCACCAGCATTTCCAATCACGACTTTGTCTCTTCCTTATCAATCGATCTTCTTATATCGTTTCCTTTGTTTTTCTCATTCCTTACCTTTTCTTCGAGAATTGGAGGATGTGAAGAGTCGATGACGAATTGGAATAGCAAAATAAGCTCTAACAAAGATATGGACTTACCGGTCTATTCTCAGAAGAACTCTCCATAGCGCTATATGGAATGGAAACATAGACGATGAGAAAGAAGGAAAGATAAACGGTGTACGCCATCGAGATGTAGTGCTGGTGGCGTATGCTATCGCAAAGCGCACTAACGTCATTGTTATTCAAATATTAGATATCGCTGAAAGACTTCCAACAACGTGCAGAGGAAGAATTCTTACGTAGATTGGGCATGGTTTCATAAAGAATTATGAAAGTCTGAAGAAAATAGTGATCACGGCGATAATTGAGGAAAGGCGAGCAAGAGGATGGTATAATTTTAGATGGATGGATCAAAATAAAGAACTTAACTTCTTTAAGCGCTGCGTCGAACATGCCCCTAGACTCGGAGGGATAAAGACAGGTGGTGCGCTCACTTCATGTCATACCAGAAATAACGGTCAGCTTTGAGTATACGATTAAAAAGAAAAAGCTTTTCTTCATTCAAAATTTAATCATTTTTATCCAAACACACTTCAAATAGTTCTATCGAAACGAGTACTTCAATTTAAAAATATAACTTGGAATGAGAACCACGCATTTATGACAATTTAAATAGAATATAAGTAAACAGTTTATTTTCGTTAACAAAATAATTTAGATAGTGAAGTGAGAGTCGAGAGCAGTCACCGTCACTCTGATACGGATCGACATTGTATTGTCAACTCTATTCTTATCTACTGATAATAATCTATGATTATTTTGTATTTTAGACACTGGCCGACTAAGCATTTTTACTGTCTGCTTTATTTTAGTGCCCAGCTTTGTTCTTCCGATGCCAAGTATGAAAGCCAAATGTCTTTTGATCAATTCTACATTTTTTACTTATAATAAAGCAAGGTTTTTGAAATAATTCATGATTTGTTTCTTAAAATATTTACGTTTTACCTATTATAAAAAAAACAATACTTTTTTTATAAAACTTTTAATATAGATGTTGGTAAGTCCAAGCGAGTATTTTTTCGGAATTTCTTCGATCTTAAATCTTGACTGGAAAACTAATAACTCTATTTAAAAAAAAAATTGTAATTAGCTCAAAATTATTGTGTATTATTGTTGTTCTTGAAAGAGATCTTGTTTTTATTTTACTTAAGGGTGTATTCTACTCTAAAAAAATGCAAAAAATCTATTTTTTGCATATTCTTAAAGTTTAATCCTTTAAAAATGTTTTCTCAAAAGGAAATTTTAAAATTCTTAATATTTACGAAGTTATAGCTATAAATGAGGCAGCAATTATGCCGCAACGTAATGACTCGGACAATAATCTCAAAAAATTTAAACGTTAATTTTTTTGTGCATTCTCAAATTATCAATTAACAAACTGTTAAAAAAATATGTAGGAAAATATTTTTAGTTTTTTTTTTATTTAGTCTGAAAAAAAACGCCCAAAATTCACGCCTCAAGGGTAGAATACCCACTTAAGTCATATATGATTACTATAATTTCATTATTTGTATTAAATACTTTTTTGCTTTTAATGTCGCCATATATTGTTTTTCTTGTTTATTTGATATTAGAATATAATTTGATATTTTCACGCATTTTGTTTTAGAAAAATATGTCATTTATTTTTCAAAGTAGATATTTTGTCTAATAATTTTAAAATGTTACTGTGATATGTTAAGAACAACTATGTATCGTATATTTGTACATTAATATAATTGTATTTAAAACTTTAGGTTAAAGGGAATTTCAGTTACAGTATGATAAATTAAATAGTTAACAAACACTTGTATAATATTCAAAACTGCTCAGTTAAACAAGTGGAAATGTACATAATACTCGTATAATACACAAGAACGTTTTGGGTGTTCTCCGACCCGGAAGTTTTAGATCCGATTCCCGATGGTAATCAAGCAAAAGAGTTTCTGCTTGTTTTTGCGATTTAGTCTTTAAAACATTTTTCTAGTTGGTTGAAATAAATTCCCAAGTGACATTAAGTTCACCAGATTTGTATTGTACGTGTATATATATACGAGAAGAGGGACTGGAATCAGATGCGATACAAATGAGAATAATAAAAGCAAAAAACAAACAGTTATAAATATAATATAAGATAAATATAATTATGTTTTTTTCCAAACATTATTAAATAAGTATAAATATTTTAAAGGTTTTTTTATATTATTTATTAATTTATACATTAAATAAATAAATAAAATATAGTTTGTATATATATACGAGTATGTATATCCTGAAATTAAACATATACGATACATATGTAGGGGGCTATGGAAAGGAAAATAAATTTGAGAGAGAGACTATCAAACGGGCTAGACTCATCTCATAAGATCCCCTCTATGAAATCCCCCCCACCAAAAGGAGGGTAAATTCAGCCGCGAAGATGCCAGATATTTTTCTGCACAAAACCCTTGTATACATAAATTATAATTAATTAGCAGTTAATACAATTATAAACTCAATAAATATGCATGAAAATTGTTAAGAATATTAATGCACGCAGATTCACGTTGAGAGAAAAAATAAAATAAAAGTCAGAGAAAAATAAAAGAGTAACCTTTTTTGCCGCAAGTTGTCAAATCATACGAACGGCTGCTGCTCGGGACATTATTATTTTGTCAATTTTAACCGTTATTTCATCATAAAAATAGGTTTTTATAACGTTTAATAATGAAATCCTCTCATATAAACTATTGTTCATGCTCTTCATTGGTCCACTTATTCACATTTAAAAGCAAATTTGTAAATGCAACTTACTAATTCGTGCTTGCTCCACGGAGAATTTTCCATGTGATATAACATACAAATATAAAGTTCCGTTTAGACCAATTATTGTTATGTTAAAAAATGGAATGATGGAAGTGTAGTTCAATAAATACTTATAAAAAGTATAAATTAAATTGTACATAGATGTTTTGAAAAAAATATTATGGTGAAGTATTTCCATAAGGTACGAGTATTTAAAAACAATTAAATCAGAGAGGTGGTTAATAGAATTTGCTAAAAACGAAACGACTCGTATTTGTCTGATCATGAAGATAGTAGAAAGTATAGAATAAGTTGCCGACATTAACCTGGGATACAAGATGGGTTACAATATGCTTAACATCATATGCTATGCTGACGATGCCACCATCATAGCCGAATCAGAGGAAGACATGCAACAAATGCCACACCGATTCCACACTGCTTCCAAAAAATACAACATGTCTATCTCCATCAGCAAGACTAAATGCATGACTCTAGCCAGAGAGCAAGTTGGATGCAAGGTGGCAATCAACGACACACCAATTGAACAAGTTACAAAATTTTAATACTTGGGTGCTAGAAAAATGTGTAATAATGACCTCTATGGCAAAGTACTTGAGCAATCACAAAAGGCCACAGCTATTTCCGGATGTTTAAGGAACACTATCTGGAAAAACAAATATATGAACATCCAAAGCAACGTGAGGATATACAAGAGCTGTGTCCGCCCCATTATGACATACAGCATAGAGTCCAGAGCCGACACTGCCAGAACCAAAATTCTCATTCGAACCAGTGAAATGAAGGTACTCAAGAGTATCGCTGGAAAAACCCTTCGTGATAGAGTACGAAGCACAGAAATCCGAAGGATGTGCGAAGTTGAAGATATTGTCAGAGGGGGACGACAGAGAAGAAGGTTCTGGAACGAACATGTATCCATAATGGCGGAATCAAGAGCCGTAAGAATGGCCAGGGACAGTATCCCCCAAGCAAGCAAACCTCCAGGTCGACCTCCCAAAAGATGGAAAGACAGCTGGCAGTCGACGTCACAAGAGGGAAACGATGATGCAGGACCATAACAGGCCAACAGGCCTAAAAGAAGAGGAAGAAGAAAGATGAAGATATTAAGAAAATGGTAGTAAATACAAATTCAAAAATATAAGAAGCAAACAAAACTATTAGAAAAAGTCCAATTACAATAACGAAATATGTCTCGAAGTATTTACACTGGATTAAAAAGCGAGTTGAGAGTTGACAATCGATCAATTAGTAACTTACACTACTTATTTTTCCACAGGAATATGGGGCATTTAGAAAACTATTATAAGTATAAACACTGTATTTTCCACTCAGATGTTATAAATTTAATGTTATCTTCATAGTGTATTGATGTTCTTAATATGTAAAACCACCGGGAAATTATTTCAGTGTATCCGCTAAATATATAAAAAAAAACAGTGTTTATTCTTATTTACTTTTATTTATTTAACACTTTTATTGCAAACACAATCTGGCGGGCTTATTGCCAAACGGCAATCTCTTCCAACCAACCAGACAAAGTAAATGAAGCGAGTTACGTGGTCGCATAAATCATTCAAATGACTATCCATCCCCACGAAATCCATAAACACATACGTGAGCATATATATACCCACGAACCCCACAAAGACGAACAATTACCTGAACATTCTTTTTCATATAAAGTGAAGATATCACCAACCAAAAGGAAAGGAAGGGATGGTGGAGAGGAAAGGAAAAGAAAATTTTTACTGACTAGAAATAAAAAAAAAAAACACGTTATTTTACTGACTAGAAATTAAGAGTTTTTTCAGTCGCTTCTTAAAGCATGCCAAGGACGGAGCGAGTCTTATGTATTGGTTTGTAACTGATTCCAGAGTCTCACTGCATGGACAGTCAAGGACGACGTAAAGAAAGAGGAGCGGTGAACTGGAAAGGCCAATAGACAATCTCTGTTTGAGCGTAGCGCTAATCCATGATTGGAAAGAATTCTTACTTGTATTTTTAAATAAGTTATTATACACAAAGACAATTAAAACAATCTGAATTTATTCCAAATTAGCTATTTAAAAAAAAAATGTTATTAGCAAACATTCGGGATATTGAGTCACTGTGTTATTCCTGTATTCTCACATCGTGCAGTGGAAATAAATGTTCCACATTTAGTCCTTACGCGAACAATGAATATCACACATTAAGCGATGAAACATATATTTCCCTTACGAAGGGTAAGCTTTAAAGAAAGAAATAAATTAATTCACCCCCAAGCATAGTGTGATGTGGTTGAAAGGATCATTTGGTTTGAATGAAAATGGGCGGTTCATATATTAACTCAAATGAAGAGTTGTGGAAAAACAAAGTGAATTTGTAACAACGTACCGTGACCTATAAAAATCAAACTGATATTCAAATGAATATTATATGAAGTTTTCGGCCTTGTTGATGGGAAGTGGATATTATTAGTATCACACAATTTTCCTATATTTGTAAGCGTTTCAAATACAATTTTTCATGTTCTTTTTACATCTCTCTAGTTTCGAACATTCGCACATTTTCAGGAACCAATTACGTGCGAAAGTCGTGGGCCGCCTGTATGTGGATGCAAAATTGATTACAATATTTTATATAAGCTTATAAGCTCGTGATACTTGTAATATGTTAAATTATCAATTTTATTAAATATCGCTGACGTCGACCACTTAATCTTCTTGAACGTCATACCATCAAGTATATAAAAAAAATACTGAAAGAACTGACGTCTAAAAATATACAACTTAACCGAGAGTTCATACAAATTAATTGAATGATTCAAAGGAAAAACGGATTGAATTGGATGTCTATGAACTGAACGAAACGTTTTTTGTTATAACATATGAAGAAACACAATCCACTTTGAACTAAAAAAACTATATTATTCGTAGGGAAACTATGATACTTTGATCAATATAGAAATTTTAATTTACTGAAGGCATTAACGTGTTGAGAAGGAATAATTGAATTTCGAAACTTTTTTTCTAAGAATACGAGTACATTTACCTTCAGAATAAGAAACTATCAATAATCAGACAAAACAAAAAAAGTGAGTGATGACAGATTTGAAAAGATTTTTGTCCCATTTTATGACAATAAAAAAAACTTTCAAAACACAATGGAGACAAACATATTTATTAAAGAATTTAATTTTACGATTTTCATGTTAAAAAATATAGACGACTTTCGTTCCATAATTGAAAAGACGCCTAACTTTCAATGCGGCGGTTGCGAGTTCGATTCCCATTAGAACCCATTTTTTTAAACTATGTTCCAGTTGAGTATTCACATAACAACAAAAACGACAATATATGTAACGTCATTTAAAATGCAGATTAATCTCACTTAAGACTTATTAAATATATTTTCGGTTGGATGGAAAGGTAAAATAAAACTTTTTGGCAATAATTTGGGCAGTTACACAAGTGTTATACAGTATATTTAGTTTGTCAACCTATTTTATGTCCAAAATCTTTCATAAAACACGCTTAATAGAGCAGTCTATTTTAACTTTCGGTTGAAAATACCAGTACAAAAACCGTAATAAAAACCATATCACAAAATGCTACGGAGTGTCTTCCTCGTATCAAATATGTCACCAATGTAATTGTCTTTGCTTGGCACCGATATGCTATGACACTTGTCAATAATAAAAATGACAATCCTAACGATTAACTAGTCCTAGTGCCCCAGTGCACTTAGATTTTGTCACAATTGGCAACGACAATAGATGCTTTAGCTTTGGCACTTAAACATTATACCGTTTGCAATATTTTCCTCTTGATTTCCTTTTAAGTAGATCAATGTACTGCATTGAAGGTTGTCTATATAAGTAAGTAAAATCAACATGCATTTTGTTCTAAACCAAATAAAACGTATAAACAATACATTTTTTACTTTAAAGTTCTTCAAATATAATAGATTGAAGCGAATACTATAATTATTTCTTTTCGTTTGATTTTTTTACAAATTTCTTATAAAGAGAAATAGAGATTGAATTTCTATCTGGTGAAACAGAATCCAGAAAACAACACGGAGGTTCAAGTATTTGTATCTAACAATGTAACAAAATATGCAGGAGCGAAGAGTTGCCCACCATTAAGGTTTCGAAATCAATAGAGCCAAAAACGAAGTCGTTATTATCGACAGAAACAACCAACTACAGAATACCAACCACATAACATATTACGATTCTTAGAAGCTGTAAATTATTTTTTTCGAATCGACAGTTATGAGAGAATATGGGGAAAATCAAATTTAGAATATTAACCATAATGACTAAAAGCTAAATATCGACCTAAATTCGCCAACTAAAAAACTGCTTTTTTAAAGCATTTATAGATTAGAAACCTGAACAATTAGAATAGTCGATCGAAAGAGAATTCATGTTTTTGGTGTGGGGTTTTGGTGACGAATTTTGATAAAAGCTTGGATTGCTAGGACTATATACTTTTGGTGTGTGGTTTTGGTGACGAATTCTGATAATAGCTTGGATTGCTAGGATTATATATTAATTTTAATTTGGACAAGCTCAGAGTAAAGGACAGGCACTTGACTGTTTGAGGCTTATTTTTAATTGCTTTAGTCATGTGACTTTAAGAGAATATAATAGCTTGAAAAGAGATTGTTCAATTACATTGTCGTTTGCATCATGGATTAATGGAAAAAATTATATTCTCAATTTTCTAATATTTTTCAATTATCTTCAAATGTTGGGAGTCAAAATATTAAAAAGACATATTTCATTTCGTGTACAATGTTTTAAAACTGCTTCCATAAAATTATAACAACAAACACCCATATTCATCCAAAACGCTCCGAAGTTCGACCAAAGTGAAAAAATATACACATAAAATCAACAAACAGATATCACCCAAATTGTACATTATTTTCAAATAAAATTCAAAGAGTTCTTATTTGTAATAATATATGTCGCACTTTTGTGATAATTAAATTATTAAATTTAAATCCTGTCTTTTTAAACATGTCTTATAGAAGAAATAAAAGCCGCGAGTGCAAATTTTATAGTTTTCACATTCAGCTGTTAGTGTATGTGTCGGGGCGGTATTGTGTTAAATGAGTTATTTAATTTGAAAAATTGATATAAAATATGTTTATAAGAGTAATTAGCCTAGTTTATATTTTATATATAAGCACCGTTTTAAAACAGTTCAGAAACAAAAAACTGAAACTCTCCATGGCACGTGAGGAAAAAAATAAACTCAATTACGAGTATACTGAAATTCAAATAAATGAGCAAGGTGTATCAAAATGTAAAAGAAAAAGCTCTGTTAAGCATATAAATGTAATTTCATATTAATAAACACTTGTAAACTTCAAACGGTTTATTCAGTTACCACGGATCGTTTAACAGTATAAAGCAACAATTTATTTCTGTATTAAATTAAGTTTCTTAGAACACTTTAGAATATTCGTATGTTGTTATTAGACGAGACTTTATAATGAATCATTCAAAATTTTTATATTAAGAAAACTAAGAAAAAATTAAATACTTTACATATTCCTTTAAAAAGGTTACAGCGCTGTCAAGGTACTCTTCAAGGTATCAATTCTGTCCTGGGAAAACACTCCCAGTCTTTCTAAAGTCTGCCTGGGGCAGACTCTTTATATAACAATTCCACGCAAATTTTGGTCGTTTTTATCGGACGTCTTCACCAAAACACCGCATTTAACACTATTTTCTGGACATTTTTATCTAGCATTCTCAACATATTTACAACCCCTAGCGCTTGTTTATATTCCAACGTCTGCTCTCAACGCAATTCTCAAGACTTGACTGATATATGTTATTTCAGCTCATTGTTTTCTTGACTATATATTTTAAGTAAATACACAAAGTTTATGCCCATATAACAAGATTAGGCTGTGAACTGATGTAAATACTTGCATTTAAGTTTGACCTGAATCTTAGACTTTCTTACCACCTAACTACAAAGTTACATACTACTCATATTTTGCGGTCAAATGACCATCTTTATGTCCATATTATATAAACTCAAATATTTCAAGTTGTCCGTCCGTCCTGTTTAAGCTGTTCTAGAGCATTTGTTTGTGGGATACAAGTTCATCATGTAATAAATCGTTTTCTATACCAATCTTCAAAGTATTACCGGTAATTTCGAATATATCGTTTATCCTGTCCATATATATACTGAACAATAGAACCTACGTTTATTCTGCCCCTTTATACTCGTATAAAGTGAACAATAGAACCTACGTTTATCCTGTCCATATATAAAGTGAACAATATAACTTACGGCTATCTTGTCCATATATATAGTGAACAATAGAACCTACGTTTATCTTGTCCATATATATAGTGAACAATAGAACCTACGTTTATCCTGTCCATATATAAAGTGAACAATATAACCTACGGCTATCTTGTCCATATATATAGTGAACAATAGAACCTACGTTTATCTTGTCCATATATATAGTGAACAATAGAACCTACGTTTATCTTGTCCATATAAATAGTGAACAATAGAACCTACGTTTATCCTGTCCATATATATAGTGAACAATATAACCTACGGCTATCTTGTCCATATATATAGTGAACAATAGAACCTACGTTTATCTTGTCCATATATATAGTGAACAATAGAACCTACGTTTATCCTGTCCATATATATACTGAACAATAGAACCTACGTTTATCCTGTCCATATATATACTCGTATATAGTGAACAATAAAACCTACGTTTATCCTGTCCATATATAAAATGAACAATATAACCTACGGCTATTTTGTCCATATATATAGTGAACAATAGAACCTACGTTTATCCTGTCCATATATATAGTGAACAATAGAACCTACGTTTATCTTGTCCATATATATAGTGAACAATAGAACCTACGTTTATCCTGTCCATATATATATATAGTGAACAATAGAACCTACGTTTATCCTGTCCATATATATATATAGTGAACAATAGAACCTACGTTTATCCTGTCCATATATATATAGTGAACAATATAACCTACGTTTATCCTGTCCATATATATATAGTGAACAATAGAACCTACGTTTATCTTGTCCATATATATAGTGAACAATAGAACCTACGTTTATCCTGTCCATATATATATAGTGAACAATAGAACCTACGTTTATCTTGTCCATATATATGGTGAACAATAGAACCTACGTTTGTCCTGTCCATATATATAGTGAACAATATAACCTACGTTTATCCTGTCCATATATAGAGTGAACAATAGAACCTACGTTTATCCTGTCCATATATAAAGTGAACAATAGAACCTACGTTTATCCTGTCCATATATATAGTGAACAATAGAACCTACGTTTATCTTGTCCGTATATATAGTGAACAATAGAACCTACGTTTATCCTGTCCATATATCTAGTGAACAATAGAACCTACGTTTATCCTGTCCATATATATGGTGAACAATAGAACCTACGTTTATCCTGTCCATATATATAGTGAACAATAGAGCCTACGTTTATCCTCTCCATATATAAAGTGAACACTAGAACCTACGTAAAATGTAATCTGTGTTTTAATCTCAGTATTATATAACTTTAATTGTAAATATTGTTTAACTGCATATTGTTATGAAATTTTTCACAAGACTTTGCATAAAACTAAGTCATAGGTCTTTTCCAAATCGATGAAACAGGTGGAATAGTTTTACTGATTAGCAGCTCTTCAGTGTGGTTTGGTTCATGGTAAATAGTTGATCAGTTGTACCACGTCGTATCTTGAAACCACAGTGTTCATCCTGAAACTTTAATTACACAATTTAACATATAATTAAACACTTTACTAAGTAATGTTATTCATATATGTAACATATTAAGTTACTATCAACTCGAAAATTTGCACTTTTGTAAATTATCACTATTTTAAAATACGAAATGTAATATTTACTATATTCCTAGTTTTTTTTATAGTAAAAAGACACCAGTTTTACATGTCTTCATAAAAATAAATAAACAACCTCTTTTTGTTATTAATAGAACGCTATTTCAAAACAAACGTCAAACTTTATCACCGAAATTCTCAACTCGAGACGCTAAAATACGAAACAATGATAATTCACCTTAGAACATCTGCGTTGACCCAATTCGAAATCGTTTTTTTTTTACATAGGATGCATAACACAATAATCTGGAATAATCCAATACTATGTGAAGATTTATGATACTCGTTTAAAAATTACTTTGATAGAAATAAAAAAGACTCTCATGCAAACATCTTATAACTTTAAATTTTACATCTTTAGAGTTACATGAAATAGACAATCAGGCTGCAATTAAAATATTTCAAAGTCTGTGATTAGATTCAAACCTTTCAATTCTCTTTCCGTTGGCACTACTCTAGCCTTTCCCAGTCACATCAGTCTTACACAACTACCTTCCAGTTCTTTATACCGAGAAATTATCAGGCATAATTGCTCACTTCATCAAACCAATGAAGTCTGATTCTTCAAATATTCATTATTTTGCCTGCAACGAAATTTATCTTCATTGAGAAATGTTTTCTATTGCTGATCGCTTACACGTGTATAGACAGTTTTATCTTTCAAAACAAATAATATGTTTCATTTTCAGTTTTATTTATTTATTATTTATTTATTATTTATTTATAATTAATTTATTATTTATTTATTATTTATTTATTTATTATTTATTTATTATTTATTTATTATTTATTTATTATTTATTTATTTATTATTTATTTATTATTTATTTATTATTTATTTATTATTTATTTATTATTTATTTATTTATTATTTATTTATTGTTATTACACATGACAAGAAATATACATAATTTGCGAAAACACAACAGGTAATTTAATTTGGACATACATTATTTTAATGGATCTGGGTTTGTCGCCTTTCATTTGTCGTATCCCCAGTAAACTAGGATTTTGCCTGTATCTCACGGAGGATATTTTTATTGACTGGTCAATACAACGTTTTAAGAGTTTTATTCAAAAGTATCTTGGAAGTCACAAGAGTTTATCAGAATTTACCATGTTTGTATTGTATATTCGATGATTGTGTGATCATTATAGACTTTCCTTGAATAAATCTTATTTGTCTCATTATTATAGTTCCTTTGTTGTACCATCAACATAAAACCATCAATTTTTACCATCAACATAAAACACGATTCACTTATTTTGCGCATTTAAATTTCGTTACAGTTCTTATGTATTACATGTATTAATATCGTTAAGATACCTCTCAATATTATTCCAACGATAGTGTATTATTAAATGTTCTAATATATATATATATTGCAAATGACGTGTTTAAGATAATACAACCATGTTACTTTGAAGGTTCCGTTTCCTTATCAGTAAGCTTCATGTATCAGCTCTGTATATAACACCGTCTAATGTGATATTTTTAGTTCACAGGATCAAGTCCTTTGTGCCTTCATGCCACAAAGTAGAGAGTCGTTTGGAAAGTTCCGATACGAAACATTGATTTGTCACTCAGGTTAGATGATATGCAATCACCAGGTGATATGCTAAAGCGAATATGATTGGTTCATTTTGAATGGTAGAGTTAATATTGATCGATCATTTTATAGGGGGTATATACTTAAACTTTTTTTCTATATAAATTTTTTAAAATGAATATTTTTTAAGAAAATCTAAACTAAACACTTTTTTGTACGTGTAAATGATTTTTTGTTCAATAAATTACTGGTTCAACAAACAGTGGATGAAATTTAACAATGCGGCTATATAAACCCAAAAAACCATAAACAAAAATTATATAGTATTTAGCACGATGTTATATAATACTGCGTAAACATGTTAATAGTTTTTGGTTTATAGCTAAGGTCCCCCATGGCTGGAAAAGGCCAAAACAGTTATCATTTATTAAAAAAAAATAACAAAAAGGATAAAGTACTATTAAAAGTATTTAATTTTGGGTTTCCTAAACAATGGCGTTCTATAAATTGATTATGAAAAGGATCAATTATTATTTTTGCTATCAAGAAAGATTTTATTTTAGTTTTAAGCATAAACAAAAAAAAAACGGATAATTGAAGTGAATAAAGTTGTGATGGAATGCAAATACTTCGAAATAAATTTATGTAATAAATTTAATATATTTCGACAAAAAAAGTAACTGCTACTTTTTACAATAAGCTACGAGTAGATTTTCCTTAATTTTAAATTACACTGTTTTTAAATTCTTCCTACTCTATAATAAGATAAAAACATAATTTCATCAAAAGTGTCTTGCCATGGCAATGTATCATATTATCATCGTAAGAAAGACACGGATACCATAAAACACCATAACCCAAGTCAGTTTATAGCACAGTACTCCACGACCTTCCACGTTAACCTAAGACTACGAGTCTGTGGTGAAAAAGTAGGATGGACGTCCGATTTCTTAAGTTCCTTACGGGCGATAAAAGGATGAAGTTCTTAACCAACTACAAGTCGACGTTCTGAATAGATGACCCAGCTATCTTTTGCGATTTACTCCTTTCAAAGTTCACCACTTAAGTAGAAACACATTGACGTTAATTGTGATATTAAACGTCAAAACCTGCTAAATGTGTATAAAGTTTCATAGTAATGTAATAAAATTTCATACTTTTCACTCAGAAAACTGCCATTGACAACCAAGTTTACGAATGTATGTACAAAATCACTACAGAATTATTATTTGTTCTACATGTTTTCGTGTTTTTCGTCTCAAACGTCTAATTTTGCAAAATTTCAATATTTTGCGTCAATATTAAACCAATTATATTACTTTTGACTAACTAAAAACCAATTTTTCGTACAAATATTCTAGGACTATAATGTCTCAAGACAAAAGTGTAGTAGAAATGCCTTGACATCAATTGTGAGTTCTCGTGCTTTTCGTCCCAAACCTATATTTTGGTGAAATTTCAATATTTTGTTAGTAATAGACGGAAACTTGATACTTTTCACTCAAAAAACTGCCATTGACAGTCACTAATATATGTACAAAATCACAACAGAGTTATTGTTTGTTCAACGAATTTTCGTGCTTTTCGTCTCAAACGTATATTTTTGCAAAATTTCAATATTTTGTTAGTAAAAGACGTAAACTTCATACTTTTCACTCGAAAAACTGACATTTACTACTAAGTTTACGAATATATGTACAAAATAACTACTGAATTATTGTTTGTTCAACGAGTTTTCGTGCTTTTCGTCCCAAACCTATATTTTGGCAAAATTTCAATATTTTGTTAGTAATAGACGGAAACTTGATACTTTTCACTCAAAAAACTACCATTGACAGCCAAGTTTACGAATAAATGTAAAAAATAACAACAGAATTATAGTTTGTTCAAAGAGTTTTTTTGATTTTTGTCCCGAACCTATATTAACGCAAAATTTCAATATTTTGTTAGTTATATACGGAAACTTCATACTTTTCACTCAAAAAACTGCCATTGAAAGCCAAGTTTACGAATATATGTACAAAATCACAAAAGAATTATTGTTTGTTCAACGAGTTTTCGTGCTTTTCATCCTTTACCTATATTTTTGCAAAATTTCAATATTTTTTTAGTAATAGACGGAAACATAATACTTATCACTCAAAAAACTGCCATTGACAGCCAAGTTTACGAATATATGTACAAAATCACTACAGAATTATTTGTTTGTTCAACGAGCTTTCGTGCTTTTCGTCCTAAACCTATATTTATGCAAAATTTCAATATTTTGTTAGTAATATACGGAAACTTCATACTTCACTGTACGACCATTTGTTAGTACTATACTAAACTACATACTTTTGACTCAAAAAACTGCCATTGAGAGCCAAATTTACGAATCTATGTAAAAAATCACTACAGAATTATTGTTTGTTCAACGAGTTTTCTTGCTTTTCATCCCAAACCTATATTTAAGCAAAATTTCAATATTTTGTTAGTAATATACACAGAAACTTCATACTTTTTACTCAAAAAACTACCATTGACCGCCAAGTTTACGAATATATGAACAAAAGCACTACAGAATAATTGTTTGTTCAACGAGTTTTCGTGCTTTTCATCCTAAACCTATATTTTTGCGAAATTTCAATATTTTGTTACTAATAGACGGAAACTTTATACTTTTCACTCGAAAAATATACATTAAGAGCCAAGTTTACGAATATATGTTGAAAACCACTAGAGAATTATTGTTTGTTCAACGAGTTGTCGTTTTTTTCGTCCAAAACCTATATTTTTGCGAAATTTCAAAATTTTGTTAGTAATACAATAGACGGAAACTTGATACTTTTACTCAAAAAACTGCCATTGACAGCCAAGTTTACGAACATATGTACAAAAGCACTACAGAATTATTGTTTGTTCAACAAATTTTCGTGATTTTCGTCCTTAACCTATATTTTTGCGAAATTTCAATATTTTGTTAGTAATAGACGGAAACATAATACTTTTCACTAAAAAAACTGCCATTGACAGCCAAGTTTACGAATATATGTACAAAAGCACGAACCAATTATTGTTTGTTCAACGAGTTTTCGTGATTTTCGTCCTAAACCTATATTTTTGTGAAATTTCTTAATTTTGTTAGTTAGAAGGAAACTTCATACTTTTCACTCGAAAAATTGACATTGAGAGCAAAGTTTACGAATATATTTACAAAACCACTAGAGAGTTATTATTTGTTCAACGAGTTTTCGTGCTTTTCGTCCTTTACCTATATTTTTGCGAAATTTCAATATTTTATTAGTAATAGACGGAAACTTGATACTTTTCACTGAAAAAACTGCCATTGACAGCCAAGTTTACGAATATTTGTATAAAATAACTACAGAATTATTATCTGTGTAACGAGTTTTGTTGCTTTTCGTCCTTTACCTATATTTTTGCAAAATTACAATATTTTATTAGTTATATACGGAAACTTCATACTTTTCACTCAAAAAACTGCCATTGACAGCCAAGTTTACGAATATATGTACAAAATCACAACAGAATTATTGTTTGTTCAACGAGTTTTCGTACTTTTCGTCCTTAACCTATATTTGTGCGAAATTTCAATATTTTGTTAGTAATAGACGGAAACATAATACTTTTCACTCAAAAAACTGCCATTGACAGCTAAGTTTACTAATATATGTACAAAAGCACTAACGAATTATTGTTTGTTCAACGAGTTTTCGTGATTTTCGTCCGAAACCTATATTTTTGTGAAATTTCAATATTTTGTTAGTAATGGACGGAAACTTGATACGTTTCACTCAAAAAACTGCCATTGACAGCCAAGTTTACGAATAAATGTAAAAAATCACTACAGAATTATTTTTTGTTCAACGAGTATTCGTGCTTTTCATCCTTAACCTATATTTTTGCGAAATTTCAATATTTTGTTAGTAAAAGACGGAAACTTCATACTTTTCACTCGAAAAATTGACATTGACAGCCAAGTTAACGAATATATGTAGAAAACCACTAGGGAATTATTGTTTGTTCAACGAGTTTTCGTGCTTTTCATCCCAAACCTATATTTAAGCAAAATTTCTATATTTTGTAAGTAATATACGGAAACTTCATACTTTTCACTCAAAAAACTGCCATTGACAGCCAAGGTTACGAATCATCCCAAACCTATATTTAAGCAAAATTTCTACATTTTGTAAGTAATATACGGAAACTTCATACTTTTCACTCAAAAAACTGCCATTGACAGCCAAGGTTACGAATCAAAACAGAATTATTGTTTGTTCAACGAGTTTTCGTATTTTTCGTCCTAAACCTATATTTGTACGAAATTTCAATATTTTGTTAGTAATAGACGGAAACATAATACTTTTCCCTCAAAAAACTGCCATGGACAGCCAAGTTTACGAATACATGTACAAAAGCACTAACGAATTAGTGTTTGTTCAACGAGTTTTCGTGCTTTTCATCCTTTACCTATATTTTTGCGAAATTTCAATATTTTGTTAGTAATAGACGGAAACATAATACTTTTCACTTAAAAAACTGCCATTGACAGCCAAGTTTACGAATATATGTACAAAAGCACTAACGAATTATTGTTTGTTTTACGAGTTTTCGTGATTTTCGTTCTAAACCTATATTTTTGTGAAATTTCTTTATTTTGTTAGTTATAGACGGTAACTTCATACTTTTCACTCGAAAAATTGACATTGAGAGCCAAATTTACGAATATATTTACAAAACGACTAGCCAAGTTTACGAATATATTTACAAAACCACTAGAGAGTTATTATTTGTTCAACGAGTTTTCGTGCTTTTCGTCCTAAACCTATATTTTTGCGAAATTTCAATATTTTATTAGTAATACACGGAAACTTGATACTTTTCACTCAAAAAACTGCCATTGACAGCCAAGTTTACGAATATATGTATAAAATAACTACAGAATTATTGTTTGTTCAACGAGTTTTGTTGCTTTTCGTCCTTAACCTATATTTTTGCAAAATTACAATATTTCATTAGTTATATACGGAAACTTCATACTTTTCACTCAAAAAACTGCCATTGACAGCCAAGTTTACGAATATATGTACAAAATCACAACAGAATTATTGTTTGTTCAACGAGTATTCGTGTTTTTCATCCATAACCTATATTTTTGCAAAATTTTAATGTTTTGTTAGAAATATACTGAAACTTGATTCTTTTCACTCAAAAAACTGCCATTGTCAGCCAAGTTTACGAATATATGTAAAAAATTACTACAGAATAATTTTTTGTTCAACGAGTATTCGTGCTTTTCATCCTTAACCTATATTTTTGCGAAATTTCAATGTTTTATTAGTAATAGACGGAAACTTCATACTTTTCACTCGAAAAATTGACATTGAGAGCCAAGTTTACGAATATATGTTGAAAACCACTAGAGAATTATTGTTTGTTCAACGAGTTGTCGTGCTTTTCGTCCGAAACCTATATTTTTACGAAATTTCAAAATTTTGTAAGTAATACAATAGACGGAAACTTGATACTTTTTACTCAAAAAACTGCCATTGACAGCCAAGTTTACGAATATATGTAAAAAATCACTACAGAATTATTTTTTGTTCAACGAGTATTCGTGCTTTTCATCCTTAACCTATATTTTTGCGAAATTTCAATGTTTTATTAGTAATAGACGGAAACTTCATACTTTTCAATCGAAAAATTGACATTGAGAGCCAAGTTTACGAATATATGTTGAAAACCACTAGAGAATTATTGTTTGTTCAACAAGTTGTCGTGCTTTTCGTCCTAAACCTATATTTGTGCGAAATTTCAATATTTTGTTAGTAATTGACGGAAACATAATACTTTTCACTCAAAAAACTGCCATGGACAGCCAAGTTTACGAATATATGTACAAAAGCACTAACGTATTATTGTTTGTTCAACGAGTTTTCGTGATTTTCGTCCTTAACCTATATTTTTGTGAAATTTCTTAATTTTGTAAGTTATAGATGGAAACTTCATACTTTTCACTCGAAAAATTGACATTGAGAGCCAAGTTTACGAATATATTTAGAAAACGACTAGCCAAGTTTACGAATATATTTACAAAACCACAAGAGAGTTATTATTTGTTCAACGAGTTTTCGTGCTTTTCGTCCTTAACCTATATTTTTGCGAAATTTCAATATTTTATTAGTAATAGACGGAAACTTGATACTTTTCACTGAAAAAACTGCCATTGACAGCCAAGTTTACGAATATTTGTATAAAATAACTACAGAATTATTATTTGTGTAACGAGTTTTGTTGCTTTTCGTCCTTTACCTATATTTTTGCAAAATTAAAATATTTTATTAGTTATATACGGAAACTTCATACTTTTCACTCAAAAAACTGCCATTGACAGCCAAGTTTACGAATATATGTACAAAATCACAACAGAATTATTGTTTGTTCAACGAGTTTTCGTACTTTTCGTCCTTAACCTATATTTGTGCGAAATTTCAATATTTTGTTAGTAATAGACGGAAACATAATACTTTTCACTCAAAAAACTGCCATTGACAGCCAAGTTTACTAATATATGTACAAAAGCACTAACGAATTATTGTATGTTCAACGAGTTTTCGTGATTTTCGTCCGAAACCTATATTTTTGTGAAATTTCAATATTTTGTTAGTAATGGACGGAAACTTCATACTTTTCACTCGAAAAATTGACATTAAGAGCCAAGTTTACGAATATATTTACAAAACCACTAGCCAAGTTTACGAATATATTTACAAAACCACTAGATAGTTATTATTTGTGCAACGAGTTTTCGTGCTTTTCGTCCTAAACCTATATTTTTGCGAAATTTCAATATTTTATTAGTAATCGACGGAAACTTGATACGTTTCACTCAAAAAACTGCCATTGACAGCCAAGTTTACGAATAAATGTATAAAATAACTACAGAATTATTGTTTGTTCAACGAGTTTTGTTGCTTTTCGTCCTTAACCTATATTTTTGCAAAATTTAAATATTTTATTAGTTATATACGGAAACTTCATACTTTTCACTCAAAAAACTGCCATTGACAGCCAAGTTTACGAATATATGTACAAAATCACAACAGAATTATTGTTTGTTCAACGAGTTTTCGTGTTTTTCATCCATAACCTAAAATTTTGCAAAATTTTAATGTTTTGTTAGTAATAGACGGAAACTTGATACTTTTCACTCATAAAACTCTCATTGACAGCCAAGTTTACGAATATATGTAAAAAATCACTACAGGTTTTATTTTTTGTTCAACGAGTATTCGTGCTTTTCATCCTTAACCTATGTTTTTGCTAAATTTCAATGTTTTGTTAGTAATAGACGGAAACTTCATACTTTTCACTCGAAAAATTGACATTGAGAGCCAAGTTTCCGAATATATGTACAAAACCTCACGAGAATAATTGTTTGTTCAACGAGTTTTCTTGCTTTTCATCCCAAACCTATATTTATGAAAAATTTCAATATTTTGTTAGTTATATACGGAAACTTCATACTTTTCACTCAAACTGAATACTTCACTGTACGACCATTTGTTAGTACTATACGGAAACTATATACTTTCAACTCAAAAAACTTTCATTGACAGCCAAGTTTACGAATATATGTAGAAAACTACTAGAGAATTATTGTTTGTTCAACGAGTTTTCGTGCTTATATTTTTGCGAAATTTGCACTTAACCTATATTTTTGCGAAATTTCAATATTTTGTTAGTAATAGACGGAAACTTGATACTTTTCACTCAAAAACTGTCATTGACAACCTAGTTTACGAATATATAATATGTACAAAATAACTACAGAATTATTGTTTGTTCAACGAGTTTTCGTGATTTTCGTCCTAAACCTATATTTTTGCAAAATTTCAATTTTTTGCACATACGGAAGATTCACTCTTTTCACTCAAAAAACTGCCATTGACAGCCAAGTTTACGAATATATGTAAAAAATAACTACAGTATTATTGTTTGTTCAACGAGTTTTCTTGCTTTTCGTCCTTAGCCAATATTTTTGCTCAATTTCAATATTTAATTAGTTATATACGGAAACTTCATACTTTTCACTCAAAAAACTGCAATTGACAGCCAATTTTACGAATATATGTACAAAATCACAACAGAATTATGGTTTGTTCAACGAGTTTTCGTGTTTTTCATCCATAACCTATATTTTTGCAAAATTTTAATTTTTTGTTAGTAATAGACGGAAACTTGATACTTTTCACACAAAAAACTGCCATTGTCAGCCAAGTTTACGAATGTTTACTACAGAATTATTTTTTGTTCAACTATTATTCGTGCTTTTCATCCTTAACCTATATTTTTGTGAAATTTCAATGTTTTGTTAGTAATATACGGAAACTTCATGCTTTACTGTACGGCCATTTGTTAGTACTATACGGAAACTACATACTTTTAACTCAAAAAACTGCCATTGATAGCCAAATTTACGAATCTATGTAAAAAATCACTACAGAATTATTGTTAGTTCAACGAGCTTTCGTGCTTTTCGTCCTAAACCTATATTTATGCAAAATTTCAATGTTTTGTTAGTAATATACACAGAAACTTCATACTTTTTACTAAAAAAACTGCCTTTGACAGCCAAGTTTACGAATATATGAACAAAAGCACTACCGAATAATTGTTTGTTCAACGAGTTTTCGTGCTTTTCATCCTAAACCTATATTTTGGCGAAATTTCAATACTTTGTTACTAATAGACGGAAACTTTATACTTTTCACTCGAAAAATTGACATTGACAGCCAAGTTAACGAATATATGTAGAAAACCACTAGGGAATTATTGTTTGTTCAACGAGTTTTCGTGCTTTTCATCCCAAACCTATATTTATGCAAAATTTCTATATTTTGTCAGTAATATACGGAAACTTCATACTTTTTACTCAACAAACTGCCATTGACAGCCAAGTTTACGAATATATGAACAAAAGCACTACAGAATAATGGTTTGTTCAACGAGTTTTCGTGCTTTTCATCATAAACCTATATTTTTGCAAAATTTCAATATTTTGTTACTAATAGACGGAAACTTTATACTTTCCATTCGAAAAATTGAGATTGAGAGCCAAGTTTACGAATATATGTTGAAAACCACTGGAGAATGTCTGTTTGTTCAACAAGTTGTCGTGCTTTTCGTCCGAAACCTATATTTTTGCGAAATTTCAAAATTTTGTTAGTAATACAATAGACGGAAACTTGATACTTTTTACTCAAAAAACTGCCATTGACAGCCAAGTTTACGAATATATGTACAAAAGCACTACAGAATTATTGTTTGTTCAACGAGTTTTCGTGATTTTCGTCCTTAACCTATATTTTTGCGAAATTTCAATATTTTGTTAGTAAAAGACGGAAACTTCATACTTTTCACTCAAAAAACTGCCATTGACAGCCAAGTTTATGAATATATGTACAAACGCACTAACGAATTATTGTTTGTTCAACGAGTTTTCGAGATTTTCGTCCTAAACCTATATTTTTGTGAAATTTCAATATTTTGTTAGTAATAGAAGGAAACTTCATACTTTTCACTCGAGAAATTGACATTGAGAGCCAAGTTTAAGAATATATTTACAAAACCACTAGCCAAGTTTACGAATATATTTACAAAACCACTAGAGAATTATTATTTGTTCAACGAGTTTTCGTGCTTTTCGTCCTAAGCCTATATTTTTGCGAAATTTCAATATATTATTAGTAATAGACGGAAACTTGATACTTTTCACTCAAAAAACTGCCATTGACAGCCAAGTTTACGAATAAATGTATAAAATAACTACAGAATTATTGTTTGTTCAACGAGTTTTCTTGCTTTTCGTCCTTTACCTATATTTTTGCAAAATTTCAATATTTTATTAGTTATATACGGAAACTTCATACTTTTCCCTCAAAAAACTGCCATTGACAGCCAAGTTTACGAATATATGTACAAAATCACAACAGAATTATTGTTTGTTCAACGAGTTTTCGTGTTTTTCATCCATAACCTATATTTTTGCAAAATTTCAAAATTTTGTTAGTAATATAATATTTTGTTAGTAATAGACGGAAAAGTAATAGACGGGCACAAATTAGACGGAAACTTGATACTTTTCACTCAAAAAACTGCCATTGACAGCCAAGTTTACGAATATATGTAAAAAAATCCCTACAGAATTATTATTTGTTCTACGTGTTTTTGTGTTTTTCGACCTAAGCCTCAAATTTTGCGAAATTTCAATATTTTGCGTCAATAATTAACCAACAATATTACTTTTGACTAACTAAAAACCATTTTTCGTAGAAATATGCTTGAACTGTAATGACTCAAGACAAAAGTGTAGTAGAAACGCATTGACGTCAATTGTGATATAAAACTTCAATATCTGCTAAAGATGTTTAGAAATTTCCAATTAATAGGCGCAAATTTTATACTTTTCACTCGAAAACCTGCCATTGATAACCAAGTTTCCGAATATATGTCTAGATAATTATTATTTGTTCTACATGTTTTTTTTTTTTCGTCCTAAGCTTCAAATTTTGCGAAATTTCAATATTTTGCGTCAATATTGAACGAATTATATTACTTTTCTCTAACGAAAAACCAATTTTCCGTACAAATATTCTAGAATTATAATGACTCAAGACAAAAGTGTACTAGAAACGCATTGTCGTTAATTGTGATATAAAACGTCAATATCTGCTAAAGGTGTACACACATTTCCAAGTAATAGGCGCCAATTTCATACTTTTCACTCGAAAAACTTCCATGGATAACCAAGTTTCCGAAAATATGTACTAAATTACTACATAATTATTATTTGTTCTACATGTTTTCGTCCTAAGCTTCAAATTTTGCTATATTTCTATATTTTCCGTCCATATTGAACGAATCATATAACTTTTGACTACCAAAAAACCAAATTTTTGTAGAAATATTCTAGAATTATAATGATTCATCACAAAAGTGTATTAGAAACGCATTGACGTTAATTGTAATATAAAACGTCAAAACCTGATAAATGTGTATGAACATTTCATAGTAATATACTAAAATTTCATACTTTTCACTCGAAAAACTGCCATTGACTACCAAGTTTACGAGTATATTTTCAAAATCACTACAGCATTATTATTTGTTTTACATGTTTTCGTGTTTTTCGTCCTAAGCCTCAAATTTTGCGAAATTTCAATATTTTGCGTCAATATTAAACGAATTATATTACTTTTCACTAACAAAAAATAATTTTTCTTACAAATATGCTAGAATTATGTTAAATGTACGTAAATGTTCGGACAAACAAGTACGTGTTGTGAGTTTTATATATTCCAGTGCTAAAACACTCAGTGTTATTTTCTTTCAAGATAATCCATCTTTATGTGTTCAACTTGTGTCTAGTTTTCCTTACTTGGAGTATATTCAGTGCACCGTGAACTACGAGTATAAGAATGATGACGGAAATAATTTCAGTAAACTTCTAAACAATAACCCATACAAAATAAAAACCTATTCAACAAACGCAGGACAATCGCTAAGTATTTAGAGTCGAGAAAAATATTCTCCAAGATGAGTTTAATGAGCTTATTGGTAATTCCAAAAGATCTGTACAATGTTCATATTCTTTGTTCCAAACTTGCGTATTTAAACTATTGAAGATGTTTAAAAATAATGAAAATTTAAAAATATTGATGATGCGTACAAATACAAAAAGAAAAGTTATAACACCTTTATAATTATGTAATTGAAATTTTGTGCATTAACAAAATAGTTGTTGTTTTTAATAAAAATAAGAGGCACGCTTCTTAACTTTTTACATGAATAAAATATATGTTTTTGACTTACAGTATTCATTTAGAAACGCTCCGATATATTGGACCAAATCGGTCAATAAAGGCGTCGATTTGGTTTTATGACAGCGCGCAAAAACTCTATAAACCTTTCATCCAATTAATTTATTGAATTGCTTTCATCCAATTTATTTATTGATTTTTGAAAACCTAAATTGACTGGCTTGACCGACATATACACAAATATTTTTTTTAAATAACATTTGAGACTCGTGATTCCTAAATATTTTTTCGTTCTTGTAGTAGCTAGGAGACAATATTGTTATCAAGGCTTGGGTCTTGAAGCTACACGTGTTGGTCACACTAAAGAATGAGTTAGCGCAGAACTCTTAGTTCGTCGCTACACGTGTTGGTCACGCTTAAGCATTTTAAAATATTGTTATATAATAAACACACAGTCTCGTACAACTTCTAAGATTTCTCAGACTTTTTACGTTTCGTTCTTTCAGAATATTATTCACTTAATATAATAATACTTATCTTGTTCATCTTTTCACATGCCTTCCACTCACATTTTTACTATATGTATATCTATTTTATTAGAATGTCTTCATTCATTCGTTCTACATGTCCAAAATATCTCAAAGTACCCTTCTTTATCTTCCACAAAAGAAACCTGTCTAAACGAATTGTCTCTATATGGAGGATAAGGATAGGAAGCCACCTTTATAAAATTCATATTAAAGAAAGCCCTACATGCACGTGTGGAATAGGTGAGGAAACCCTCGACCATGTTTTATTTCAGTGTCCTCTATGCACCGCATACAACCTTTGCTCAACTGCAAATGTATCCTTTCCGTTCAACATGTCTCACCCAGTTGCACTCAATTCTTCACTTATTTATAGTCTTAATTATCATAATAAACTCTTTAAATATTTTGAACTACAGCAGTTCTTACATATTCTCATACAGCCTTATTTACTTTAAATCGTTACGGGCACACATTATTTTCTTTATTAGATTGAATGCCTAATTAACTTATAATATTACTTAACACATCAGCCTTATATTTAGAATTTCTCAATTTTTATAATTTTACATAATCGGGTGATATATAGTATGTGAGAATTGTAAAATTGATTAAAAAACACTCAAGCTTATACGGTTTGATTATGTGATGGAAAACTTGTTTATAAACTGGAGTTATGGTACTTGCCTATCCTAGGTTATGTGCTGATGATAATTAGAGATATTCCCCGAACATCAGAAATCATGGGTATATTGAGAAGATACGGGCACCTGCCATTGTCGGCAAAATGATAAAGCCGCCTGATCCGGCGAGGGTTATCGGAATATGATCACGAGAAGGGGATGAGTGGAACAGAGTAGGCCATAAAGCGTCAGATCTATGCGGTCTACGTATACCTTTTTATTCACATAATCACTTCTCCGATTAATTAAATTCACCCCTTTAAGTAGCATTTTTATGTACACAATTTAGCTACTATTTGTAAAATATAGGCTATCTCTCACGATCGGACAAAATTATTAGCAATTCTGTGGATGAATAACGTTTGTGCATATACTGGTTTATCGCATGTATGCTGTCGTACTTCTGCAAGCTCACATTCTTGACTTATCAAATCAATAGGCCCGATGGCATAGACATAAAAAATCGGAAGGTTTAATCTGTTGTAGCCGTTAAGCAGAGTTTTATTTAGTGTTGCTTAATAGCGATGTAAGATTTTATGCTAAGCAGCTACTTCTTCTTCTTGTTTAGGTCGTATGACCTGTTTGTGACGGTGGGCTGTCCTGGGATGATGACGTCCAGCTATCCTTCCACCTTTTTGGCGGCCTTCCTGGTAATCTCTTGCTGTTAGGGTTTTCAGTCTTAGCGATTTTTGCCAGTCTCATATCCTCCATACGGTCCACATAATCCCTCCAGATGCACCTTCTGTTTCTTCCCCACCTCACTATGTCTTCAACACCACGCACATACCTTATCATCTCATTTCTGATCCGATCTCTAAGAGTTCTGCCTGCGATGGAGCGTAGGGTTCTCATTTATGCCCCTCTGGGAAAGTTTTTTGTCCTGTTGGTATCGGCTCTTACTTTTATCTCATATGTCATGATGGGGTGGACGCATGTCTTATATATCCTGACCTTACTTTCAGTTAGAATTGTGTTTGTTTCTGCTAAGCAGCATATAAGCTAAATAAAAACATAAATTCACTTGTGAAATGGTCTTAGAGTAAAACTAGTCCGAAAATGAATCCACCAGGATTGAACCTGAGGTATTTGTTTGCTTAGCGTGAATGATAACCGTTAGACCATGGCCATTGACATACATCATTTCATAACCGAATGTGATAGTTAGAACTTTCGTAGTAAGAAAAGGTAATCTTAAAACTTGAAAACATTTCAGGAATATGTTTAAAGGCAACTGTTTTTCTTTCATATAGTACCCTTCAACATATTCCGATTGTTGATTCGGACGTATTCAGCAGCATCGCCAGGAGACAATATTTGTCTTCAGCTCCAAGCCTCGGGTATATTTCAAACGTTTTTTTAAATTATTCTACAAATATTGTCATGTTAAAACTTTTTTTTAAGGAGCTTAATACATTTTATTATACTATCCTATTTGCATTTTTGTGTCAACTCCGATCTATTGACTCTCCTTACCTTTTTGACTTGCGATCAAAAATAAAATCTAAAAAATCTGAAAGAAACTCTGTATTTACCTGACAATAATAAAATATAGCACCGTTTTAGAAAGCATCTATCCTTATACTACTTAAAGACCAAAGTAGCACTACATTTAATATTTTTTCATTGTATATTACTTAATTCAACTTAGTGTATTAACACACAGGACGTGTACTCATATTAACACAACCTTGACATTTTGGAATTATTGGGAGAGTGCAAAACTTATATTCCAATTATTTAAGGGATGATTTTTTCCAACACAACGACTACATGCTGCATTTTGCGTTTATTTTTTTATATTTCAATATAATCAGTTCGACCCCTTCTTGAATATCATAGCCTCGAACTAGGGTGGTAATTTGTGCATGTCTTTCAGAAAAAGACATTTATTGAAGGGTGATTATTAAACGATATTTTGTGAAAAAGATAACTCACTTAAAAACACCTTTTAAAGTGCGAAATAAAGAATATCTCATATTTAATTTAATTGCTGTTCTTACTTTTCAAATAATAAAAGTCACTAGGTTAGGTTAAAGTAAACTAAAATATTATTGCAGATAGCAAAGTATGTTTATTTAACCGGTTAGGTGCCTTAAGCGAGTTAACTCGCTCTCTGTTGCCGTGCCCGTGGGGCCAGCCATACAAAATTAGCGAGTTAAATCGCTCAACTTTATGCCTGTTTCTAGCCAATGTCTAGTACTAATTCGAATAATCTAAAATATTGAAAATATAGTCATCTATTGAGATGATGAATAAATACTATAATATTACAGTTTACAGATATTATCGAATTTATAGAGATTTACCTAAAAGCTTCGCATGACAGTCGACATGCATCTCTAATACAGGGTTATCAGTTTTGCGTTTTACTTATTTAACCGTTGAAATTTGAAATGATTTTAAAGTTACATTATTTACTTTACGTGCCTTTTTAAAATAATTAATAATTTCGTGTTACATATACTTTTAATTTTATCAAATATTTTATTAATGTAAGTTTCCGTATTTTCTGTGATAAGCTGCGACAACCCTGACATTTTGTTAAAGTTTTAGTTGTGTTTTTCTGAGTGAACGGCGGAACAAACGACACATATTGTACATATTTGGTAAGTCTTCATAATATCCTTTGAATATATATACAAAAAAGATAATTCTATTAGGTTTTATTTTTGCTAAAAAATTCACAGCCTTCCGGGATCAGCCATATTTTACGGCACGTAAAGGGTTAAACCGTTACAGTTATTTCAAATGAATAGCTTAGATAAGTAAATGAGATATTTCTTTATATTGATATAAAAAATAATTGAAAACAAAATGTAATTTTTAGCTTTACAATAAAGTCCTCTTATTTGTATCTAAAATACAGATTAATTATGCAGGACTATTTCTGAATATTTAAGTCCCAAACAATACCACCCATAGAAATAGTTTATAGTCTCAAAACCTTTTACAGACATTTTATATGCAAACCTTCTACTTATTCTTAAAAGGTTAATTTTCCACTTGACCACAGTTGTACCGTTAACTTGATTGCGCATACTTCACAACAGTCCACCGATGTTGAAAAATTGCAAACAAGCAACTTGACAATCTGACTTGACACATAATAAAAATGCAAGTAAGCTTTATCTTCCTACAGAAAAGCTGCGGTCCATTCACAATTAACCCAAAAGCTGCTCATGTGATTGGTGCAGTTTAATTAGAATTCTGATTAACAAGTTAATTCTGATAAGCGGGATGAAATAATAAACTAACTTAATCACCCTAGATAACCTTAGGTTTGTATTAAAAAAATGTCTCTGTGCCTACTCCAATAAAAGAAAACAAAAAAAAAACATTCTGTCAAAGAGTGTACGTCGAATGTCACTCAAAATGAAATAACCTTTTTTTATTTGAATCGCTTTAATATTCCTACATCATGGCATTCCACCATAAACTAATAATAAATAAAGTAACCTTGATTCCTAATAAATCAAGTATGAGTAAAACGAATAAAAATGTATGCATAGTAAGTCCGTTCCGTCAAATAATATTGAACAATTTGTAAATTACCAAGTGATTAGGGACCCTTGTTATTCCAAATGCCGGAAAGACACATTTAAGCTTTTGTACAAATAAATTTTCCATTTAGCCTTTAGTACGAGTAACCATTTTCCTGTTATGGTTGTTATGTTAACAAAATATAATTTTCATTTACTAAATTAAGATATATAGCTTTACATGATATTCAATTATAAATAGCTTAATTTCGTTTATTTAAAAACAAGAATGTTAAAAAGAGTAAGTAAAAAATATAATATTTCATAATTTTTTAATAAATTGAATACAACACAATTTTTTTAATTTTGAATTCAACACTGTTTTGTTTTGAGTTCACTACCGGTTTCAAAAACCTCATTCTTCCTCGTCAGGTGAAGATGAACTGAATTAATTCTAAAATATATATTTTCTAAGTGTAATTGGTACAGAAGCGAGGGAGGGGAGTAGGTATGCGTCAAAAGGAGGGCTTTTGAACGGGAAACATATTTAGCAAAGGATTATTGTTGAAATTAACTTGGTTGATTATAATGTTGAGACTTCATTTAATACTGTTTTTATCTTGAAAATTACTAAGTTGAGACAACAAAGTAAGTGTTATTTATTTTATAAAAAATGTATAAACATGACACTTCAACTTTTCTAAGATTGTAGAAAAAAGTATTATATTTTCTTTCAAATAACTTTAATTTATAAAACTTAACAAAATACATTAAGAATAAAATGTCGTTGACTTTTATTTCCCTATTTCTCGTATACATTTCGAAAGGACATTAGACGAATATCAAGATTTCATTTTGTCTATTTCTGCAATTTCCCAAACATACTCGTATAACGTATTCGTTCATATTCCCACAATTCATATAATACACGGTTAAATTCATAAGAAAGTTAAAAGACGGTTCTATTATCACAAATATATGTTTGAAAAAAATATTCAAAACACTCTAAAGTGCAGTATAATGAAATATACTTTTGAAAAAGATTTCAAGTAAAAATTCACTAAGGACTTACAGGAAATAAACAAACTATACGAATAGCTTAGTTAGAATCAAACTAATGACTTCGAACTTATTTGTTACAAAGACTAACCACTTAGTTATTAACATTTACCTTACGAGCTTTTAATACAAATAATTAACTTTATTCAAATTGTAGGTATTAATTTTAAGCCGTTTAAACTAAAATCGTGTATCCTGTCTTTTTGGTAAATATACCAGCAGTACTACACACAGCTCGATTCAATGCAGTTAAATTATTCCTTGTTAGTTTTATTGTAAGCAAATATGTAAAAAAAAACAAAGCACACATTCAGAAAAGTATTTTGCTCGGCAAACATTTGCCCTATACTGGCTGGTCCATACAATAATTACCTCGTCGGGGCAAGCCATAATGAGCCTTGTCGATCGTAAATTTTCATTAGTGTGGATATACAACTGTTCCACCCGAAGCCTACGTGGTTCCGATTACAAAGTTCCGAAATGTTTTTTTTTTTTGTTTTTTAAACTCGATGGTTTGTTTCCCAATTTTAGTCTCTTTCGAATGAAAAACACCGAGAGAAGAATTAATGTCGGAAGTGGGTTGAGGTTATATCACGCAAAAGCGTAAAATGTAACCTTATTCAGGTTGTACGAGTACATGGGAAAACAATAAATTATTTGCTTATTTTTGACAAAACATTATATTTTTTGTTTCATGTTAGTACAGTTTGCATGAAAATTTATAAGCAAAAACAAAAAAGATTTGTAGACGAATCCAATAAATTATTTGAAATCTCTCTTTATTTGCATTATGAACCATAGAGCTTTGAAACTAAAGAAGGCTTACTACTGCATCCTATGAAACTTAATATTAACAGCAAAATCAGTACAAAAATATAAATTTAGTTTAAATTATTAATTTACAATCTTCAGAAAGGTGATCAAAAGTATTTTTTGTGATTTTCCCATTAAGATGTACATTGAATGGCAGCAAATGTGTTAATGGCAGCAATGTAGGTAATGCTCCAATAAGAGAACCCTGGAGACTATGTGAAAGTAACAGGAGAAAAGAGGTTTGTTAGAGAGTTGGTTGAAGCTGCCTTCTGACATGTAGGCAGTCAAGTCCGCTGGAAGGTAAGAGGTTCTCTCTTTATGTTTTCCTTTGACTTAACAGACACTATCTTTATGTTTTCCTTTGACTTAACAGACACTTAACAGACACTATTCCGATGTCACATAATACCTGTCTGATCCTATGCATTATTTTCGTGAAAACCGGGATATTTCCGTCTGAATCGAGCCTTGGGATTGGAGATAGAATCACGTGTAGCGTGGATTAATGTTAGCGTGGATTAATGATTAATCACGTGTAGCGTGGATTAAGTAAATAAAAAAGTATTGAATTGTTAAATATTCTAATGAGTATTGGGCATCGTTGTTGTTGGGCCTGTTACATGTAGTCTAGAATTTCTTCAACATTCCAAAGTTAATGTCGAGCTGCTTCTTTACATAGATTACGACAATTTTTCGTAGCGCGCTAATTGTTTATCATGCGTTTAACTGTGGAGGCTCTTTCAGGCCTCAACCTGTTTCCAGTTCTCATCTAGTTGGCAAGCAAAGCTGTCAGATCAGATCAGCAATCAAACCAGCCTTCGCCGCTGTACTGGATCTAATGGCATACTTGAGTGAGACGATTGGAGCACGCCAGCACGTTTGATGTCATTATGCATACGAATGTGGGACAAAATGAGCGTCACAAAAACGTTGCTTAGTGCAAACTTGCTTTCCTTAATAATAAGAGGATTGAGGGTGCTAAAGATTTTATGGGGAAGGGAAGGAAAATAGTAATGAGCTATTTTCTTCTTTATCAGGGCTTGAAACCAGTACTGCCGTTCAAATGAAACCAGTAACGTCGTTCAATGAAAAGTATTCATGTCGATACATAGACGGAATAAGTATTCAAGTAGCACCAATTTAAAAAATAAATGTGAGTAACAATCTTTGAACTCACAACATAATTTAAGGTTATTTATTACCTCGTATTTCAATAGTCCGGAACTAACTCATGTCCTGTAATACGTTCCTTATAGGCCCACCAGGTAAAATGTTTTGTTCCATAGTTAAGTGATTGCAACATATTATTTGTATAACTATTGCATAACAATACTGCGCAGATTGGCCAATCGATATACGCATTGTATGGATTTTCATGTGACTAAGAAAATTGTAGAAGTTAAGATTAACTTTGTTGTGTTGTGTTTGCCTTGTACCATTTTTAAAATTCTATGATACATACTCCTTATATGTCAACGTGATTTTTTTTTAACCTTTTGTATCAAAAAACTTATTGAACCTTTTAAAGAAATAAATGGAAATAAAAAAATGTATTTAAACGTTATTTAATTCACTCATTTATTCGTATGGTTATATCCCACTAGTGATGCGAACATCTTGAGAGCGTGGTCCAGAGACGAGATCGAATGTGGAAAGGAAACAGACTCCTAGACGTTGAGCACATACTCGTATGTGACAGTTACTGTTACCAGACTAACTCTTTAACAAAACAATCTAACTTTTAAAAATTTTGTTTAATTTTTCGACACAATCGGAATTCGAACTTGAAACCTTTGAGCGGAAGACATCTTTTACAACCTAGGCCACAAGGGTCAGTTAATTCAGCAATTTAACAGGAATTTTATTCGAAATACGCAATAAAGAAATTCAATTAAGTGAAGAATATAATTGAAAAAATATATTTAAAAAAATGCGATAACTGAAAAAATAATTTATAAAAAAATGTGAACATATTGAGAAACAGTTATATAAAGAGGAAATGATCATTATTTTTTTGTAATTAGGGTCTTATTTGGTTAGCTAGCAAAGACCAAGAAATTTATGGTTCAAACGAGTCAATACTATTTTCCAACAGGAGAATATAAATATTATGAAAAATAAAAATGATCAAAAATGAGTTTTTTTTTTGTTTCTTTCTATTTTTATTTCAATTTTGATAACTTGGTGGAAATCTTACGAAAAATATATAAAAGAATAATTTTACTTTGATAAAACGTTCTTATCAAACAAGTGAGTACGATTTTAAACAAAAGAATACAAATATTATGAAAGATAAATATCTAAAATGAGTTTTTTTTTGTTTTGGTTCCTTTGACTTTCGTTTCAATTTTGATAACTTGACGGAAATCTTCACAAAAAAACGTTCTTATCAATCAAATGAGTACGATTTTTAAACAAAGGAATACAAACATTATGATTTTTTTTTATCAAAAATATATTTTTTTTAATTATATTCCTATTACTTTATTTTCAATTTTGATTACTTGACGGAAATCTTACATAAAATAATAACTTTACTTGGATAAAACGTTCTTATCAAACAAATGAGTTAAGATTTTTAAACAAGAGAATACAAATATTAAGAAAAATTATAATTATCTATGAGTTTTTTTTTTTTTTTTTTTTCGTTTTGGCTCCTTTCACTTTCGTTTCAATTTTAATTATTTGACTGAAATCTTACACAAAATAAAGCACAAAATTATAACTGTACTTTGATAAGACGTTCTATCAAAGTAAAGCTATTAAAGAAATTAATAAGAAAGAAACATTACGAGCTTACCGTAGGGGATGCTTACTTGAGGGGATGACATCTAAACATTAAGACCCATCCACTGAGATTGTAAAAGTTTTTTTATGGTGTAAACGAAAAGCTTCCCATGATACAGCTCGTTGGAACAGTTTACTTAAGTCTAAAACGTTAATAGTAATACTTTCAGATTATTTTGAAATAAATTGTCATTGGGGTAATTTTTTTCTAAGCATGTTGATATACCTTTACTTAAAGTTAAGGGATCTGAGAGCCATTTCTAATATCTTTCGAGCGATGACAACAGTAATTTCTAGTAAAACTGTACTGAAAAATATATGATTTCATATTCATGACAATATTTTCAGATGCAAAAATATTAAAAACTAATGTACTTCAACAAACTAGCCAAGTAATTTACTTGTGTTTTGTGGATAAACTCTTTTGACCAGGACCTGAGATATTCTATTCATCAACATTTCAAAAATTAATTTAAAAAAATGGAGTTGCATTACGGTTTCATTGGATACAGTCTAACCTACTGGACTTAAAGATATGTATCAATATCTTACAACCAACCTGAAAGATTTTAAAGAGTCCTTAAATTATATCCTTTTAAAGAAACTAATTTTCAAAACATATGTTCCAACGGAAATACAATACGCGACATCCAAATCGGGAGACTGATATCTTACCAATTAGGTCACGAAGGTCATCTTTTGAAGGTTTGAAGTAATCCTTGAGTTTTATAATTAAAAGGTCTTAAATTTTTCATAAGAATGATTAGTTTTTTTTTTAATATATTTTAGTTGCTTTATATTTATATTATATACTAGCTGTACCCAGCCACGCGTTGCTGTGGCTCAGTCTGGTTAAATGGAAAAGAAAGAAAATAGAAACCACACGTTTCAATTGTGTTTAATTTGTCACAATGCGTATACAATATTTTTGATGTCTTGTATACAATATTTTTGATGTCTTGTATACAATCTGGGTATACAATATTTTTGATGTCTTTCAGGCACTCTCAGTCTGTCGAGTTTATCACCGTGCTTGCAAATGATCGCGTCACTCCAAGAGGTCAATTCACGATATGATTTGAATTCAAATCAAAGATCGATTGCACTGAAAAAGAAGAAAAATAGTTATAACAAAAACATATAAAATTGCGAAACATTAAAAAACGAACTCAATAATATTGTTAAGTTCGGATACATCTTTGTTCTTGCCGCCAACAATAGCTCACTTAGCCAATCGTGATTCTTATAATTGATTTTAATATACGGAAATACTTTTTCAAACAATTCCTCTTTTAACGTCACTAAATTGCAGAAGTTATAATCTTCCAACCTTAGTTCTATTACCGTCATTTACAACTGCATCTCGCAAATGAGTCCTAAGACAGTTGACAAATTTGCCCCAATACAACGATCTAACGACGTTCAGTAATTTTAATTATTTATCGACTTTAATATAAGGGGATCGATTCTAATAAATAGCAAGTTATTTAGGTAAATACATTACAAAAAACTAACAATATTGACATTGTTACAAATCTCCATTACTACATACGATTTGATAGATTTTGAAATATAAACAAAGATACAATTAAATTGTCAAATAATATTTGGTGACGTTTTAATAAAATGTTCGTAATTAGTATTAATTCACAGTGCATCTAGGCCGTGGGCTGCAAAACATCTGTTGTCCCCGTGGCTGGGTTCGCCCTATATTGGTGGGGTGTATCTTGGCCGAAGGGATGCTATTAGATGAGCCCAGACCTTTTGATAGCTTCTGTATATAATGTATTATCTGCAATTTATGTGTTTTAAAAGTGTTATTTAAATATAATCTGGACATACTATGCTGCTATCAATAAACCTATTATTTATTTATTTATTTATGTAACAACGTTCAGTAAGAAAAAAGAAAGTTAAAACATATAAAATTGTGAAACATTAAAAAAGGAACTGAACAGCGTAAAAGTTTGTTTTAATTTTCATTCATACAATACATTAGAAAGTCAGTATAATAAAAATTAGTAATTAAAACGTCAGTTTAGAGAAAACAATTTTTCAATTTATAAAAAAAATCAACAGCTTACCATTTTACAGTTGACAAATTTGCCCCAATACGATGTGCTGGGCTGAAAAAGCTAGGGTGTGGGCTGCAAAACATCTGGTGTCCCCGTGGCTGGGTTCGCCCTATATTGGTGGGGTGTATCTTGGCCGAAGGGATGCTATGAGATGAGCCCAGACCTTTTGATAGCTTCTGTATATAATGTATTATCTGCAATTTATGTGTTTTAAAAGTGTTATTTAAATATAATCTGGACATACTATGCTGCTATCAATAAACCTATTATTTATTTATGTAACAACGTTCAGTAAGAAAAAAGAAAGTTAAAACATATAAAATTGTGAAACATTAAAAAAGGAACTGAGCAGCGTAAAAGTTTGTTTTAATTTTCATTCATACAATACATTAGAAAGTCAGTATAATAAAAATTAGTAATTAAAACGTCAGTTTAGAGAAAACAATTTTTCGATTTATAAAAAAATCAACAGCTTACCATTTTACAGTTGACAAATTTGCCCCAATACGATGTGCTGGGCTGAAAAAGCTAGGGTGTGGGCTGCAAAACATCTGGTGTCCCCGTGGCTGGGTTCGCCCTATATTGGTGGGGTGTATCTTGGCCGAAGGGATGCTATTAGATGAGCCCAGACCTTTTGATAGCTTCTGTATATAATGTAATATCTGCAATTTATGTGTTTTAAAAGTGTTATTTAAATATAATCTGGACATACTATGCTGCTATCAATAAACCTATTATTTATTTATTTATTTATGTAACAACGTTCAGTAAGAAAAAAGAAAGTTAAAACATATAAAATTGTGAAACATTAAAAAAGGAACTGAGCAGCGTAAAAGTTTGTTTTAATTTTCATTCATATAATACATTAGAAAGTCAGTATAATAAAAATTAGTAATTAAAACGTCAGTTTAGAGAAAACAATTTTTCGATTTATAAAAAAAATCAACAGCTTACCATTTTACAGTTGACAAATTTGCCCCAATACGATGTGCTGGGCTGAAAAAGCTAGGGTGTGGGCTGCAAAACATCTGGTGTCCCCGTGGCTGGGTTCGCCCTATATTGGTGGGGTGTATCTTGGCCGAAGGGATGCTATGAGATGAGCCCAGACCTTTTGATAGCTTCTGTATATAATGTATTATCTGCAATTTATGTGTTTCGAAAAGTGTTATTTAAATATAATCTGGACATACTATGCTGTTATCAATAAACCTATTATTTATTTATTTATTTATGTAACAACGTTCAGTAAGAAAAAAGAAAGTTAAAACATATAAAATTGTGAAACATTAAAAAAGGAACTGAGCAGCGTAAAAGTTTGTTTTAATTTTCATTCATACAATACATTAGAAAGTCAGTATAATAAAAATTAGTAATTAAAACGTCAGTTTAGAGAAAACAATTTTTCAATTTATAAAAAAAATCAACAGCTTACCATTTTACAGTTGACAAATTTGCCCCAATACGATGTGCTGGGCTGAAAAAGCTAGGGTGTGGGCTGCAAACTCCATTACTACATACTATTTGATAGATTTTGAAATATAAACAGAGATACAATCAAATTCTGCCAAATAATATTTAGTGACGTTTTAATTAAATGTTCGTAATTAGTATTTTTTTTAAATGAACGATTTTACTTCATATTTTTTAATTTAAATATAATATCAATAACTTACCACATTTATTGAAGTCAATTATCTATTATCTTATCTATATAACTAAAATTTTATATATATTAAACGTTAATATGATCACAAGTCAATACTTCTCCAAAATCGCGATCTCAGTGAGCAATACGTAATTTAATTGCTCACTGAGATCACCGTCGGTAAAACAGATCGCAATTGTTTCGTGTCTCGACTTATAATGGTACGTAATACATAAAAAAAATCTATTATTTATAAAATTAATGGTTCAATTTTTATTAAACATAAAATTATTAAATAATTTATTTATAATTTATTTATAATTTATATAGATTTATTTAAGAAGATTAAATGATCGTTAATTCCGAAACGCCGAAAATAAAATTTGACAGCTCAAATTTACATGTCGAAAGACAGGTTCGCGTAAATATTCATCTCTTAATTAAAAATTTTATTATATACACTGATATATATATATATATATATATATATATATATATATATATATATATATATATATATATATATATATATATATATATATATATATATATATATATATATATATATATATATATATATATATATATATATATATATATATATATATATATATATATATATATATAAATAAAAATGAAAAAACATTTCCGTTGACGAATATCAACTTTACTCAAAATTTCAAAGCGATCGGTAGAGAACTTCCGGAGATTAGCTATCTTCAATTAACGAACATTTACATTTTTATTTATATAGATAATGAACTTATAAAGAAATTATATTTTGTTTTAATATGTAAGTTAAATTAAAAATATTCTTAAAACAAATTTTTATTTTATTTTGTATTTTTTTATTATCTTAATTTCGATAATATTTATAATTCTAGATATTGATAAATAAGATTTTTTTAATATATTACTTCACCAGCAACATACTCGTATCTCTAGAAATTTTCACAGCGTTTCCGATTTTTTAGATATAATATTTTTTTGATTAATATTTGGAAAAGATTGTGGGATGGGTGATACATTTCTATGAATTGATGCAGTAAACCAAAGGTTGACTTATGCGGCACTTGAGCTTATCAAGTTCATGAAAATTTTTGACATAGGGATTAAATAATAATCAACAATCGGTCAAATGAATCAATCTTTTTTTTCATGTCCAATGTCCTTCCTTAGTAAGATACAGGCAAAAGCCCTTACTGGGGTTAAGACAAATGACGGGTAGCAAACCTAAATCCATATAATTTGAGTGTCAGATTGAAATTACTTGTTTTGTATGCCTTATTGTTTTCATATACTTGTATACACGTATAAATAAATAGTTGTCATATAAAATAAAGAAATAAATATTTTAATGTTTATCTAATGATATATGTATTCAAACGAAAGTATAAATATTTCAAATACGAGTACATGGAATATACGAGTACATCGAATTTAAAATATTGAAGATATCATAATTTTAAGGGTTGAAATTATTATATTCAAGCCAGTCAATACATTTTGTATGAAAACTCTGTTTAATTTTTCAAGATCTTCACAAATTTTCAGTTTATATTGTAATTTCATGTCATCATAAATGTAGTTCGATTGTATGATTCTCTGAGAGATACTCGTAACTAAATGTATGCTAATACAACAGCAATTGCTAATCGGCGGCCGTGGTCTAACGGTTTTCGTTTACAATAAGCAAATGGGCGCCCTAGGTTCGATTCCACGTAAATTTACCATTTTATATCTGAATATTTGATTTTCTGTATATGATTTTTTTTAGCACTATTAATAAATAAACATAAAAATACATAGATGTATTCACTCAATTTTCTTGTCGAAGTAAGCATAGATGACAGAGTGCCACCTTCATCCCTAGTTACTTCATTCCGTATTCTGTTAAAAATTCCCCTTCATCTCTAGTCCCTTCATTCCGTATTCTGTTGTAAATTCACCTTCATCCCTAGTCACTTCATTCCGTATTCTGTTATAAATTCACCTTCTTCCCTAGTCACTTTATTCCGTATTCTGGTATAAATTCACCTTCTTCCCTAGTCACTTCATTCCGTATTCTGTTATAAATTCACCTTTTTCCCTAATCCCTTCATTCCGTATTCTGTTATAAATTCACCTTCTTCCCTAATTACTTCATTCTGTCTTCTGTTATAAATTGTCAATCCAAGTATTTTTCTTAATGCAAACATTTCTACAGCGTTTATTCGGCTTCTTTTAGTATTTTTGTACAAAATAGCCCTACTTAAAACTCACTCGGCCTAGCGAAAGAATGCAGTAATCGTCATGAAATTTTCATATCCTTGACACTGGAATTTTTTATTTGATCTGAAGTGTCATAACTTGCACATAATACACACAAGCGTCTTTTATTTGTAATGTGTCTGACAATCACACTCAATGAAGATTAGACGAGAAAGTTACATTAGCGAAATATTTCTTTATTTTTATTCCCTATAGAGATTTGCCTCAGATTTATTTTTTTAATTATTTACTTATTTCAAAAAATAAAATAGTCATTTAAATAAATTGATGAGTGTTTTACAATTTTCTATTTTTTTTATTAAGATTTACTGTGTGACATGAAAATGTAAATGCTAGAAGCAGACCTGTTCAGAAGAGTAAAGTTCCTTCCAACAGGCCTAGTTGCTAGAAAATACGTTTTTGCATGAATGAAGGATAGAGAATAGTTCCAATCTTGTGTTATCGTTAGAAAGGTTAAATAAACAATAGTCCTTCTAGGAATGCTGAAAAACTAATTACTTCTCGAAAGTGCTTAACAACGTTTACCAAGAGCCGAAGATTTATTTACACGTATAAGAAATTGTATCCTTACATGCCTTGTAGAAACTGAATAAGATAAAGCCATGGATAGACACCAAACTCACTCATATACGAGGCGTATCCAGAAAGTAAGTGTACTGAGGCTCTCACGACCGGATGGATTTTATTTTCGACATGTTGGCTACACTTCCGTGTAGCCTGACCCTTCCCCTCCGCAACGAGACCGGTTTGAGGTCAGGACGTTGAGAAGTGTCGACGCGACAACACGTTTCGTGAAAAATGTCAATCCAATCTCCCGCCAAGTGCGAAATACGCGGCGTCATCCGTTATCTCGTTTGGAAGGGAAAACCTCCGGTTGAGGTTTATAATGAGGTGAAAACTGCATATGGTGATAAAGCTATGAATCGTACGAGTGTGTACAAGTGGTGTCGCGAGTTTAAAAACGGTCGTACGTCTGTGCATGATGATCAGAGGAGCGGAAGACCTTCAATTGTGACTGACGAAATTGTGGAAAAAATCGAAAATGTGCTCCGTGACGATCGCAGATTGACTGTGGATGAACTTTCTGCGATGTTTCCGCAAATCTCCAGATCTCTACTACACGAAACCATCACAGAAACCCTCGGATATCAGAAACTGTCCGCAAGGTGGGTCCCAAAACAGCTGACAAACCAACACAAGTTGAATCGAGTGGAGGCCGGGCAAGAGTTTTTGAGGCGCTGCAAACTCGTACTCGTACATGAATTGCTTTCTAGTTGGCTACTAATAAATGAATTAATAAAGATCGATTTGAGCACCGTTCGGCTTCCAAGTGATAAAGAGATTCTTATCATAAATCTTCGAGTTTTGTAAGTCAAATTGCAACTATTAATATGAGAAGCTAATGCAAAATTGCTGTGGAACAACACCCAGATCTTAAATTGGGCTAAACGAGATATAGGCGTGAATTCAACTGATATTTCAACATATGCAAGCGATGATTGATGCATTGAACATACATGTTTATTTGGTATCGAACTCTGATAAGAGAAAAATAAAAAAAACAGATAGATCAAGACTAACAATGCATTATGTGATCATAATCATTTAAGAACCTAATTCGAAAACAAGATTTAATATTCTCATAACTTGAAATCTCAAATTAAAATGAAACTTTCCGTTCCTCTATTTTTTTTTTTAATTTCCGTCAATTTATTCTGAATTGACGATACATTCCCAGGAAAAGTTAATTAAAATACATGGTTAAGATGCTAACTGACGCATCCAAGGATAAATCGATTTAATCATCTCTAGTAATTTGAATCTCATAAAAAATTTAAATGTCAAACAGGAGTAAGATCGAGTGTGCTCCAAACACACTCGAGCCTGCTGAAATGTCAAACAGCGCGCGGCCATGATGGAGAGTTGTCGGGAAAAGTCGTGCGATGGCGTTAGCATCACTATTTTCAACAGTAAGATACACTAATTTAAGAAAATGGTTGGAAAAATTACGCGGTAATAGAAAAGTTAAACCAACAAAACCTATGGAATGTAACATTTTAGAAATTAAAATACTCTTTTTTCTTGAGTAGTATAATATTCTGTGTGGTATGTTGAATAATTACGGCTCTTACTACGAATAGCAATTTGAAAGCTTTTCCCGTCAGTTCGTAGGGAGCCGAGCTCGATCGCGCCGCACCTCCCGGGGAATCTATTTCGGAGTTTGATATTTTTGCAATTTTGTTTTAGCCTGTTCCCGCTTCGCGATGTTTTAAACTTCGATATACGAACGCGTTCGAAGAAATAAACGAATTTTCACCGCTGCTGTGTTGTGTTTTACCCTCGTTTTATATAATTTCGTTTAATTTCGTGAGTGTTTTAGTAAATTGGCGTAATTTAGAGCGTTCTCCACGTAAATCTTTCTTTTATAATAGTATATAAATAATCAATCCTAGGAATCAAACCTAAATTTATAAATTTATTTTTAATTTCTTAAAAATATTTTTTTTTGTAAACCTAACCTTATCTACCTACATTTATATTGGACCAATTTACAATGAGAAACTTTTTATAAAACCTATTCCTAATTGTAATATATATAAATAGACAAACATAATTACTTATTTAATTTCTTTGGATCGAGACAACATAAATTGTGAAATATAAATAATTTTAAGAACAGTCGAAAAAAAACTCAAAAAAGAGAACATTAAAAAAATTGTTGTGTAACAAAGCTTCATGTAATTGGAAACAGTTTGTTTCTTGAACAAAAGAAAGTAAGTGTACTTTTTGATGAGGTTTACTTTTTTTGGATATGTGTCATAGTTTAAATGTTTTATTTTAAGTGTCATACAGTTAGCATATTTACGATTTTTCGCGTGGGAAGCTCAACGGAGCACAAAATAAAATTGTATCATTTATATGAATAGAACTCGGTTAGAAGATGATGATATTATCTGGTTCTTTATGAATAATGCATGGATTCTCTTCTTTGAGACTTCAATAAATTGTAGTTTTTTCTACATAGAAATATGTGTAATACTAAGTTTTCAACGACATCCGATAAATATAAGGTTTTTTTATCAAATAAATTTTTAAAAAAGCCTTGTACAGTAAAATTTGTGAATGATACAATAAATTATTTTCGACAAAACAAGAACTTGCAAAACACCTGATAATAAGAAAAAAAAAATAAGAAAAAAGTGATTAATATGTATGCAAATAACTACATTATTCCTTCTTTTAGAGTTTCATATCAAGCAAAGAATGTAATTTATGTAAAAAATGTAATTACAAAAGTACGAAATATGCAATAGACTAGATTTATTACGAAACTTTTGTTTTTTTTTTGTTGTTATTCAAATTTTGTTCAGTTTTGTCTTTAAATGTTTTACATGTCTTGTTTATTAAGTGTTGTTTTCTGTTAAATATCTAGAATTTTTCTCTGTTTTTGTATCAACTAGAATATTTTATTTATTGATAAGACATAAATATTTTACATGTCTTGTTTATTAAGTGTTGTTATCTGTTAAATATCTAGAATTTTCTCTGTTTTCGTATCCACTAGAATATTTTATTTGTTAATAAGACATTGAAATAAAAAAAATAGTGAACTTACTAATAATAGTTATTTTTTTAATTAAATTAAAGCGGTGCTTAACGAAGGGGTTGATAACTCAAGCCACAGGTTGTTCATTTGCGTTTGTATTTTATTTTAAAGAAAAGGAGCTTACTGAAACAATATGAGTTACTATTATTTTTTATAGCATATAAAAAAAGGTTTTGAGGGTTTTTTTAATGTTTCTATGCATATTATTTTAAATAAAAAATTGTTTTCATTCTCAATTTAAAAGTGTTTTTTTGATCTCTCATTAAATATTTTGATGTTTTTAAGCAAAAACGGTTTTTATTTCTCACTAAAATCGTTTTCTTATTAACATTTGAGTATCTCAAAAGTTGACAATATTTTGTTCCATGGTATTTTTATTTATGTGAGTAAACAAAATGATAAAGACAATTATCGTTAAAAAAATTAAATTATCAATTACTTAACGGTTAATTTTGATCCCACCACAATGTTTGATATAATAAAGAACTAAATGAGTCTATATCCAGCGCGATCCACCCTATATGATCGAAATCATCTTGAATATTTTTTTTATAAACGCGACGTCGCGTTGTGACGATGGAGTTGCCCAAAGGGGATCCTCCTCCGGTGGCGACACACCTTAGTGTGAAAAGATTTGTAGCGACGACCGACTTAAGGTCCGGCGTCACGGAAAAAGGAAAATTAATCGTAGCGCAATAAATATACTTAAGCGGTTTATCCCTTGAAGTTCAAACAGCTCAACAAGTTACCAATACTTTCCAAGAAAACTTCAAATGCAGTAAAATTATAATATCATTTGACGCCACAAGATCAGAATAACCAACCGGTCTGATGATGTACCAATGTAAGGCTGGATGGAGATCCCTTCGAAAGTTATTGGCTAAAGTATCATCGCAGTACCACAAAATGTGACCTGCAGATTGATCCACATGGTCACAAAAATAACAAGGGCGGAGGGACAAAGTTTGTCATTTAAGATCCCATGGATGAAGGGAAATCGGTTAATCTAAAAGATGCAAGGAAAAAATTAATAGATAAATTAGTGAACAAACATCAATTTAATTTTGAACGGAATGATATGAAAACCGTTAATAATTTAAATATGTAATTTTGATTTAAGAATCTTCGTATAAAATTATGCATATGTAATAGAAACCAAATTAATGGTACATTCGGTCAAGTACCCGGTGGTAAGTAATACACATCGTTTGTAGAGCGTCGTCTATGTCATTCATACACGTGTCCAGTCGCGATTGGTCAGTCGTTACCGGACCGGACTGTTAGCGCATCGTGCGACAGAGACGACGTTCTATAAACGATGTTGTATTACTTGCCGCCGGGTACTGTACATATTAATTATCTTTTTTTTTAGTAAGAAGAAAAGAAAATCAATATCTTGAAACGTTTATTTTTATACTTGATAGGAAATGGATCTTTGAGAAAAAAATACAAAACTAGAAATTATGATATATACAGAGTGACTGTTATTTGATGTGGCATATACAAGGAGGTAACAGAGAAGATAAATGCAGAAATATTACAATTTAAGACTTTGAAAAACATGCTTTCAAACCCATTCAATACACAGTTTGTAACTTTTTTTTAATATTATAAAAATATCGTAACTATCTGTACATAAACATGTTGGAGACAATTGCTATTCCTCTCAACATCAGGGGAGCATAAAGGCTTGTCTTGTTTGTGTTCCCCTGGTGATGAGGTGAAAACCTTGAAACCGGTATGGTTATACTGTTACATAAATTGGAATAAACAGTGTTTGATAAAAACAAATTACAATGTATTTAATCCTCCAGAATGTTAATGTCTTAACTATTAATAATATAATAAAAAATAAAAATACTATTTCTCTAAAGCAGTGATTCTTAACCGGGGCGCCAGTGCCCCTTTGTGGACGTTTTAGAGGTCCGGCGGGGCGTTTATAAATTTTTAGCATTTAGAGGGCGCTGCAGGAGTTCCAGTAGGCGTTGTGTCGATATAGAAAAATAAGGTATGCTCAATTGGTGCGTACACTGCACACATCACCATTGTAAATAATTGCGTACACGATCGCGAATAAAATATCGCGATCGGGTTACCACGTTGCGTTTGATTCTGATTTTGAAACATACTGTAGCTACATTGACGCCCTTATCGAAGATATGATAATACGATTAAAGACTTGCAGGAACTTGTAATACCAGCTTGGTTAATTAATCCATTTTTATCAGACGTAGAAAGTGTCAGTCAAAATTTAAAAGAGCAGTTTATTAAGCTACAAAATGACTGTGAAGCCAAAATAATATTCAATCAATATCGTGATTATGATGCTTTTTGGGTTCGTTTTCGACATCGATACCCTTTTCTGTGGAAATAAGTAAAATTACCTATCATAGCATTCCCTTCATCTTATTTAGTAGAAAGGGGTTTTAGCGCGTAATGCATATATTAAAAAAATCATGAAATCGATTACAAATAAGCCAAAGAGGAGATTTGAGATTGTATTTAACTAAACTTGAACCTAATATTACGAAATTGGCGCAATCACATGAGGCTCAAGGATCTCATTAACATTTAAAAAAAATTAATAAAAATTTAATATTTCATATTGAATTATTTACTTTTTAATTGAAATAATATTATAATGTTGTATGTAATGTTAATATGACAGAAAAGGCAATAAATACAGAATGTTTATAAAAATAATCACGTGTTTTTTTTTGTATTTCTCATATTTTTTTATTTGTAGTAAGAAATCAATTGCATAAAATGCATACGTAGAGAAAATGTTAATTTTAATTTCGTTTTTTGTGGGGGGTAGCGGGGGGGCTAGATAATTTTACTTTGGTAAAGAGGGCGATTCTTTCAATACGGTTAAGAAACACTGCTCTAAAGCTTAGTTATAAATATGAACTTAAGTCGAATTTATTAAATGGGATCAGAATAAATAGTCTGATATGTTAAGGCATGTAGAAAACACTAAGATAATAAATATATATACGGCAAATGCGAGTGTTGAAGGCGAGGGAGAAGAAGACCAAGAAAAGTGTTATAAAACAGGTGGATGATATTTTTTAAGAAGAAAACGTAGAAAAATCGTAGGAGCTATATGAGAAGGTGAAATAATTTAGAGGAGGCGAAAGGTGTGTTGAGTAACAGAAAAGTCTGGCACCCTGTACTCTCAGGCTACCCCAAAAAGGGTACTGTGTGATGTGTTTATATAAAACACTATTTATATTATGGTGTTACTGAATGTCAAATATAACTAATAACACTCAGCATCAAACATCAAAGCTCTGAAAGAAGTTGTAGATGTTGAAACTATATTTGTCGTGGTAACTGCAATAGGTCAGATGCCAAATACGAGGGTCATCCAAAAACTAAGGTTACAAAGGCTCCTGAGGCCGGGGGAAACTTTTTGTTTCAAAGTTGGCGTGTAGAGGGGATCCTAACGGTCAGTTTGTTTGGTCCCGCGTGTTTTTCGGCCATTTTATTCAGTCACAGTGGAGAGGTCGTCGTGCGCTCCCGCCAACTCTCATCCGTGCGAGACCCGCGCGGTCATCAGTTTTTTGACTTTGCAGAACAATATCGCCGCGAATATCCATCGAAAGCTCGTGAAAGTTTATGGTAGTGGTGTGATGAGTCGACAACATGTCATGAAGGGGGTAAGGTTGTTCAGAGAAGGCCGTACTGATACGACGAGGCAAGGCAGTGATTTCTGACAAATTTGTTCAAAAAATGGAAGAACAAGTGCAAAATGACCACCGTATAACGCTTGACGACCTTCACGAAGAATTTCCTGACATTTCTCGAAGTCTCTTTGGAGATATTGTGTGGAAAAACTTGGTTACAAGAAGTTGTGTGCAGAATGCTCACACCGGAGTACCGTCAAAATCGCGTGACCGCCTCGCTTGAATTTTTGGATCTTTTTGCACAAGAGGGAGAAGCTTTTCTGGACTCTATCGTGACGGGGGATGAGACGTGGATGTGTCACTACACCCCAACAGTTTTTCAACGATCAGGAGGTTGAGAAAGTTGTGAAGAAGTGGCTGAAAGAGCTGGCGGAGGTCTATGACACTGGCATACGAAAGCTGGTGCCCCGACTACAGAAATGTCTCGATCTCAACGGCAATTACATTTAAAAATAGTTGAATATATTTGTAAAGTATCCTGTAAATTTCAATTAAATACAACCATTTTTCGATCCTACATAAATGTTGTAACCTTACTTTCTGGATGACCCTCGTATATCAGACTATAGGAGAGATAAAAAACATTCCCATTTGCCCCCATTTTCTCGGCTGCTTTCATGAATTAAATAATATCATGATTGATTGTACTCCGGATCAATACTACTGTTATTTTCTTTATTGTAAGTTGTATTTTTTGTAAGTTATGTTGACATATAACCATTTACTCATCGACGTGATTTTTTTTTGACATACAACCTATTACAGTTACCACGACGATATGTTGCATAAAGAAATGACTGAAATTATTAGTATGTAAGCAAAATGATCGAGGATAAATGATAATTAGTGCAAAATTTCTAGCAACAATTTTGGTAAAACTCTGGTGATGATAATGATTTGAACAAATTAAAAAAAAATTATCATAATAATTATAATTAAAGGACAATTTATAGAGCGCCGTTAAGAGTTCAGGCTCTTATCAAGAGCTGTCTAACTCGAGATTTGAACCCACTTCTATTGACTGATTAAATATATTAAAAAATAAAGATATAACCGTTGAGTGTAAGAATAGGAAGGTGAAAGCTACGGCCAAATGATTAAGTGCTTCTCCGATATGTTTAAAAAAACATATTTATCAAGAAAATTTACTAAGGGAAGTCAAACTGCAAAGTAACCTTTGTTGATCTTCCAATATGTTCTAGTAACATGGTCGGATTTAAGTTTATTGTAGTGTGTATATCTATCTATCTAGGGAGCATATCCAAACCTTCTAATAAGGGTTGTCTTCAAGTGCTTCTTAAAGCTACACACGCCTCCCATATCACGACAAATGAAAAACAAAAAAACCCAGATTCATTAAAATATTGTGTCCAAATTAAATTACCTTTTGTTTTTTTTCGCAAATTGTATATTTATTGATATATTTTCATGTGTAAATAAAATAAATATAAATAAAATATCTCGAACATTATTATATAGACCAATCTTCGTCAAATTATTATATAGACCAATCTACGTCAAATTATTATATAGACCAATTTACGTCAAATGTTCAGTAACGACAAAGATTCTTTACTGTACCCCGTTCTATTGGTTCGATGCGGAACAATTCATTTATTTGATAAAGATGAAATCGGCCACAAAATTCTACTCCTCTTTGAAGAAACATCTCTCAGATACATATTCGAAAGATAAAATGGATACATATTTTTATATGGAAACACCCTATGACATATTCTTTGGTATTTCCTACTCACAAATCCTGGTTACAGTTGACGTTTCGAAAAATAATCAATCACAATGTTGAAAGTCAATAAAAATTAATGACGACCTTCGTAGTCTAGTTGATAAGATATCTAATTTCTGACCCGGGGGCTTTGGGATCGATTCTTATTGGTACCCATATTTTTTTAAGTACCCACCTCAGGCACATTTAACATCGCTTTACTTGGTTGGAAGATATTTCGACATGGCAATAAGCCCACTAGGTTGTATTACATACCACCAAAAAGTATAATATAATACCATTTTTATCAACAAAATTAAGGCTGAAAAATAACCGATTAAATATTAGGTGATAACATAAGTTGTGTCCGTTTTTTTTCCAATTTTAAAAATGGGCACCAAAAGTAAAACAAAATGGAAAAGGTTATACGTTATTCGAAAGGAAATTTTCTGCTCAACAAGATATTGTGTTTGTTTTTACGTTACATACAATATATTATTTTATTTGATTACAAGCCTTCAAAATGGAATGTCCAGTAGACGAAAGTGAGCATTTTCGACACCTCCTTCTGTTCGCGTTCAATTGAGGGAATAAAGCTGCAAAAGCTGCTCGCGATATTTGCGAAGTGTACGGTGAAGATGCTATGAATTAAAAGACAGCGCGTCGATGGTTTTTGCGTTTCAAAGACGGTAATTTCGACCTAAAAGACATGGAGCGTTCCAGACGACCAGTGGACTTCGATGAAGACCGCTTAAACCATATTGTTCATGAAGATCCCCTTCAAACATTTTTAATCACATTTTTTTTTCATCACCATTTTCAAACCATTTTTCATCACCAGTAATGATGCGGTAAAGGAACCTTTACTTGTGGCCATGCGTAGCTTGATGACGCGCGAGAAAACCAGCAGAAATTGTCCAACGTTTCACTCACAACATGTGGAACCCAAGCGCCGAACTTTTGGACTTTTCCCATTGATTTAAGATGGCGGTATATAGTCATGTGACTAGAATTCATCTGCTCAGCCAAGTCTACGGTGGTTCGAAAGGGATCTTCATGAATAATATGGTTTAAGCGGTCCTCATCGAAGTCCACAGGAGGTGTCGAAAATGATCACTTTAGTCTACTTGACATTCCATTTTGAAGGCTTGTAATCAAATAAAATAATATATGTAACGTAAAAGCAAACACAATATCTTGTAGAACAGAAAATTTTCTTTCGATTGACGTATAAACTTTACCATTTTGTTTTACTTTCGGTGCTCATTTTTAAATTGGAAAAAACGGACACAACTTATGTTAACACCCAATACTTTATAATTTCAAAGTAATGGATGTTAAAAGTCACGCGTAACGCATTGGACATACGTGCAGAAGTACGCCAGTTCAAAACACGTGCTGTTCTAATCCCCTTGATCAATGCGGGATTTTTTCGCCTTATTTATAGAAGTGTTTAGATTATATCTACGATGTCAATTATATTCATCCTGGCAGGAGATTTTTTTATCTTTTTTTGTGCAATATTCTTAGGACGTAGACTGCCAGCTATCCCTCTATATCTGAAGGAGTCTACCTGGTGGTCGGCTTCGTATGGGATAACCATAACCAGAAGAATCTGGGTATCTTGCATTTTTAGTTCTGCCCCTAATACCATACCTGTCTTCTCCATTTTAGGATGTCTTCATTTTTTTAATATTCTTCTTCGTTATGTTCTGAGTGGTTTACCAGTGATGTACGTGTATATTTAAAAACTATTATTTCTAATTTCCTAAAGATTGCCTTTGTTCATATGGTATCAGTACTAGATCTAATAGCATGTATTAGGTTCATTGAAGGCTCATTTCTAAGGTGATGGAAAAGTAACTATGGATATAATACGGCGCGTAGCGATTGAAAACAATGTCAAAAGGTGACTTATATATATAATCGAACCGGAAAGTATTGAAATTTGAAATTTTTAAATGGTTGAAATCAACCGTACATTACAAGAAAAAAAATCAAATTACGAAAGTGTTTTATACCAATATCTGCATTACACTCCCCACATGATATGTGGGGAGTAAAACGAAGATGTGAAAAATACTTAAAAAAGCCGAATGAATGCTAAAGAAATGTGTGCACTTAGAAGAATAAATAGAGTAATAATGTATGACAGAATATCGAACGAAGTGAAAAGGGATGAAATTACACTTAATGTTAATATCTTGAGTAGGATGATGAAGAGTATTCTCAGAGAGTTAGGGCACGTGGAATGAATTAATGAATTAATACTAATAAAACAAATATACAGTACAAATGTGAGTGGAAAACGTGGTTGAGGAAGATCAAGGGAAGTATAGTCTAGTGCAGTGCTTCCCAAATTGGGGGCCGCGGGATTTCTCGTGGGGGTCGTGAAAATATTCAGTACAAAGTACAAATATTCATGTGAGTATTAAATTGTTTCATGTGAGTATAGTTTTTATTTAAAAAAAAAGTTTTTAAGCAAGTTCCTATAATTTTGTGTTGAATATAAATATGTGTATTTTAATTGTAATAATTATTGCCAAAAATCTTCAACTATAAAAAAAATGGATAAGTAATTGGGAAGCACTGGTCTAGTGAATAATATTACAAAAGAAAGAAAATTGAGAAGTAATAGAAATCGAAGAAGCTATATTGAAAAGGGTTATGGATGTGGAAGAGGCGATATTTATATAGTTCTCTTTGCCTTCCGTAGCAGGGAACGGCATGAATGAACATATAACACATGTTCGTGTATTCATTACTTAACGGATACATTCTGAAAACGATTTTTGCATGCTATTTTTGAGGAATCATTCAAAGCATCCCAAAAACGGCTTTGGTATAGTGTTAGTAGTTATAGTAACATAGAGATATGCCTAAACCAACATAATTCTCTCCGAAAAATGGTACGATTAAACTTTTTTGAAAAGGTCTTTTCAAATATAAAAACATATCGCCTCCTCTGGGTACACTAGAATATCCCAACGGTAAATATTTCTTAACAGCTGTTAAGGGCAATGGATACAAATGGTTTTCGCGAACAGAATAAGTCAATATACAAAGCAATAAGTCGTCATAACATCAGTTTGTTACGCTTTCATTGTTTATTTTAGAATTAATACAACTAAAAAAGTGTTTTTAACGTAATATATGACCAAAATTATAGGAATCTTTTTTTTTTTCTGAAAACTTCGACCGGGAATTTTTTTACCTTTTCTGAGGACGAGTTCATTTAAAACAGTGCTTATATCTATGTTTTTTTTTAAAAGGTCCCATTTAAACTTATTATTTAATTTGATTAGCAGGTTATGCATTCTTTTTTTTATTTTATTTGTTCATATTATATCATATCTCGAAACAACTGAGTACTACACTAGACAGGTAAAGAACGCTAAAAACACCTGAGTACTACACCAGACAGGTAAAGAACGCTAAAAACACCTGAGTACTACACCAGACAGGTAAAGAACGCTAAAAACACCTGAGTACTACACCAGACAGGTAAAGAAAGCTTAAAACACCTGAGTACTACACCAGACAGGTAAAGAACGCTAAAAACACCTAAGTACTACACCAGACAGGTAAAGAACGCTAAAAAAAATTTGCTTTTATTTGTTCATATTATATCGTATCTCGAAACACCTGAGTACTACACCAGACAGGGGAAAAAAACGCTAAAAACGCTTAAAAACCATAAAATGCTAAAAGATTGCTTATCTCAGTCGTATATTACGAGGAGAAATATACAATTTACATAAAATAATATTGTGCAAACTCTAGGGCCGACATGCAATCATTGGAACGTACCTTATTGGTAACACAACTTTCGCCAATGAACAGGTATCGAGAGAGTTGAGGAAGTGTTCCGTGCCACCAAAGACTGAGAGCTCCAACGTCAGGAAGACTGGATACGGCGCATAAAAACAACACTAATTTTCTTCTAAAACGCCAATAATACTAGAGTTTTCAGTGAATGAGTTAAAATAATAAATATTATCAAAGGCGAAGATTTTCTTCGAGTTCTTGAAATATGTTTATCAAAGTGAAAGCACATCGCGTGTTGCGATCCATCGACCTTTAGCTCAGAAATCTATCGCGTTTACCGCACGACCATTTGCTTCACATTGGTATTATTGACACATTATTTTTATTAGATAGCAACATAAGTCTCCCTTACGGAAACAAATAAAAAAAAACAACTGTTCTCAAACAGGTGTAAGATCGCTAGAGAGTCGACTATAAGAACAAACGTGGCTGTTGTTCCGAAACGTATTATTTCCAACTTTTATCTTATAGTATTAACTCTAATAAATTACTTTCTCTGAGAGATTCTTTTCAACAAAACAGATATTGTGAAAATCCGATATTTAGAATTTTTTTGTTCACTTTCGTAAATTGGAACCAAAGTCCTGAAGAGAAAAACAAGCATTTTTACTCCAGGCTACGAATTTTGTAACATAACCATAATACCAGAAAATATATTATTATCTACAAAAAGGCTCAATTATTGGATAGTATAATGGGCAATTGAAAAAGAAAAAGGCAAATGAAAACGAAAATTACAAAAAACGATTCTAAGTGTTACTTTGAGAAAAAACTTTTTCGTACTATTATAGTTAATTTCGTAGAACTTTTTATCCTAAACCTTGCTAAATCACTTTGTTTTATTCCCTTTGTTATTAGATAGACACATAGGTTCATCGCACTTCTCCCTTTACCTTCAAAAAGGGCAAAATTTATTTGTCAATAACGAGATTACAATTATTGTTTTGAAAAAATGTTAGAATATAAATTGAATTACACTGTTTAATTTTTTTTTCATTTACCAATCTAATATAACCAACACTGGGTAGAGTTTGTATTTGTTGTAATTTGTTTTATCAAACACTGTTTATTCCACTTTTTGTGTAACCCTACCGTTACAAAAAGTGGAATAAATAGTGTTTGATAAAATAAATTACAATGTCTTTAAACCTCCACAATGTTAATGCCTTAACTACTAAGTAATTTAGAGTTATGTTGTTTATAGTTAAGGCATTAACGTTGTGGAGGCTTAAAGACATTGTAATTTATTTTTAACAAACACTGTTTGTTTACGCTCCCCTGAAGATGAGGTGAAAGCCTTGAAACCGGTAGGGTTATACCGTCATAAAAAAGTGGAATAAACAGTGTTTGTTAAAAATAAATTACAATTTAGAGTTAGTATTACTTCAGAGAGATATTTTCTTCAGAATTCATATGAGTCAATGTTCGTAAAAGCTGAGAGAAACAATATAAGCACAGAGATAAATAAAAATTGGCAGAAGGTGGAGTTGTTTGCTTCGAACGAATGATTACAAAACAGTGAAAGACCGGAAATGATTATTGAAGAATGTAAAGCAACGAAAATAGGCCAGAAAGCGCCATTTTCATATTTCATCATGTCGTATCCATAGAAAATAATGACAAAATATACTTTCTCTGGTTTTTTATTGTATCTAATATTAATATATTTATTATGATTGTTTAGATCGGATTTATTGAAATAAGAATATTGACTTTAGAATTCAACAATAAATGTTTTATTTAATTTAACATTAGTGTATGGATAAAATAGTATTCACTTTTCACAAACAAGAAATCAAAATTATAAAAACAGAACCTCGTACATAATTTTGAATGGGTAATATTAATAAAAGTAATAATAATTATTGTATAAATAGGCCAAAACCCATACGATGGTTGTCGTCAAAGAAAGAATACGATAATTGAATTTTGAATACAAAAGAGCGAGAGAGGAATACTTGGAGTCTCTACGAAAGTAATTCGAAATTTGAATCTCGGTGGGTCAGTGATACTGAACGAATTTTAAATACCTAGCTAACAATTTTTGAAGTGGTGTAAAAGGGGACGATGTATCAATGATATATATAAACAAATTCTATATTTATGAATATATATTTTCATAAATGTAGAATTTGTTTTACTTCCGTGAATATTTCACGGGCTGCAACTAGTCATAATATAAATAGACTAAAGCCCGTTCGACGGTTGTCACCAAATAAAGAATACGAGAATTGAATTTTGAATACAAGAGAGCGAGAGAGGAATACTTGGATTCTCTCCGAAAGTAATTCGAAATTTGAATGTCGGTGGGTCCGTGATAAATGAATAGATCGAAACTACACTGAACGAATTTTAAATACCTAGCTTACAATTTTTGAACCGGTGTAAAAGGGGACGATGTATAAATGATATATATATATATATATAAACAAATTTTACATTTATGAATATATATGTTCATAAATGTAGAATTTGTTTTACTTCCGTGAATATGTCACGGGTTGCAACTAGTAATAATGAAATCAACTAAACATAACGCAATGTTCAAATATTCCATAATGTTTTGGTTCTAAAATTTTAGAATTGAACACAAAATTTTAAAAAATATACACATTTTTTTAAATTTCCTTTCGAAAATGATAACACGTATTTTAAAATTTATTTTACTTAACGTTATTGAAAAAAAATATATTTGCAATATAAACAACCCTGATGATATAAATAGTCTTATTTGCTAGATTTTAAATTGAATATTACGGGTTTAAAACCCAGTAGGGATGAATCAAAATTAGTTCTTGACTCATTCCTCGTTTTTAGTCGGTTTTGATTGGTTCTAAGAAAAACCTTTTATGACAAGCAGTCCTTCACAAATATTATTATACATATCCATCACGTGCATATTTGTTTACTCTCTACATTATTCGGATTTTTCTTGTTACATACTGTAGATCTTATTAATTAATTACTTATTCGGAAATTCTAGGATGAGTCCTGTGACAGCTCACAAATTTGCCCCAATACAACCTTATGTAATGTATTTACCTAAATAACTTGCTTTTTATTAAAATTGAGGCTTATATTAAAGTTGATAAAATAATTAAAATTACTGAACATCGTTACAAGGTTGTATTGGGGGAAATTTGTGAGCTGTCACAGGACTCATCCTAGAATTTCCGAACTATATGAAAGAATAATGTGAAGGGGTTTTAGTTTTAAAGTTTTAACTCCTAATACTAGACGGTGTTGAGAAAATATTAATTGTGTCACTCAATTGTTTCAATACCTCTTAACTGCTTGTCACTGTGTGTTTATTAGTCATAACATCGGTTATGCATTGTGGTACAAAAAATAAAGGATTATTTCTTACATCGCTGTAATTTTCGGGAACATAAAAACTAAGTGCTTCTACTGTTCTGCAGTACTTTTGATAAAAATAATATGATGGGATATTGCCTTCTTGTTTCGAGGCTTCTATTATGGCATACCGCTAAAAGTTCGGCATTATCTGCATAAAAATATTCACCCTCTGTTCTTTACCATAAATATCTTAGAATCTTTTTTGTATTTCTTGCGGTATATTTTTGGGTTTTAATTGACGGAAGGTTCAAATTTCCGAAACTTATTCAAATTTAGAACGAATTGAATAATTATACAAATTTTGCAGGGTACTGTCAAAGTCTCGAGATATTCTTATTATAAAACCTAAAAAAATGTAACAGTCTGATTCCATGGTTAGCAGATATGAGTCCGACATAAAAAATTATCCCCAAATCCTCGAGTTCATTTACTCGATTTAATACGAGTTGTTCTACCTATATTGTTTATGAATGTATCAATTAAAATATTATATTATATATGGATAATTTTTCCAAGAAATGTATTTCACACGCACCTTTGCCTTTTTTAATGGTAATTATATCGATCATTAGCCTTCATCAAGTAACAATTACTCGGAATATTAAAGCAATAAGATATATCATTATCGCTAGACAGGCATACGCTAACAGGTCATTAAGGCTGATATGAGGTTATATAATTGGTGAAGTTTTATCGCCGCCACGGTTCAACAGACGAACACTTGGTAACAGCGCTTATTCAAATCACTGACTATAATTTCATAAACGTTAATATGTCAGTGTAGCATAAATCCACTTATTCGGTTCTATGGTTTCTTGAAATATGTATATTAGCAAGTTTCTACAACTCTGTTGCTTGGAACAGAAAAACACACACCAGTTATCTTAAGAGTGCGATTGTGTGTTGGCTTATTATTTTATTGTATGGAGTTTTATAGTATTACAAAATTAAATTGTTTATTCTATTAATATGATAATACCATATTTTAATTTCCTTATTTTAATTTTTTTTTGTTGTAAATTGCATAAAAGATTACCTTTTTTGAATTAATAATTCACCTTTTTTTTATTTATTTTGTTTTACCTTCTTTAGATTATTATGTAAGTTTGTAAAAAATCCAAAAACATTTACATCTTTTACGATATTAAAATTAAAAATAATATGTTTTATGCGATTGAAACGAAAATAAGTTTTATACATCAAGCTTCATTTTATTCAAAAAGTAGGTTTTTTTATATCAAGTGATAAACTTAAATTTCATTTAACAATTTAAATAAATGGATCCTTGTAAAATTCTCTATACATTTTCAATAATCTATATTTTTGAATATTTACATAAAGCTACCAAAAACTTCCATCTAATTGCTTGATAAATGCATAAGCTGACAAAATTTTAATAAAATTACTGTCAACTGTATAAAATGGAGTTAATATATTTTTCTATGTTGTTTTATTTTTTATAATTATGATATTATTTACTTTTTAAATTCCATTTACTCCAGTCGCACCTTTACTATCGACTCGAGTTTTGAACTCCTTTACGAAGCTCTTTGTTAGGCAAGCCCTTATCTAATATTCAACCTACTTAAACAAAGGCGCGTATGAAAGATGCGTATTCTATATATTTCTAGATTGAAAATATTGAAACAAGTGTCGACAGGCTTAGGAGTACATGACTCTTGATAATATTTTCCTTGAAGTGCATTAATCTAATTTGGTATATTTTATTTTCCAATGATATTGCAAATTTTTCATACTAATGAAACTATGGCCTTTTTCTACAAAATGAGTGGTAAATTCCGAACTAGCATTATTGGGTAGACCTTGTTGTTTTTTCTTACACTGATTTTTAAATTTCCTAATAATGTCTCTGTACGAGTATGCAGCATAAATCATAACGTAGTAATATCGTTTATACGAGTATTATACTTCGAATACGTCAGTATTTCCGTATATACTCGTAATTCAGCTAGAAACATCCTAAATGTTTAGTTAGAGGCTAGAGACATCTTTCTGTTTAGTTTGGCTGACGAAAGCTTGGTAAACGAGATCGATACTCGAATTGCAGAAACAATTTCATAATAGTGGAATAATATAAGTAAATATAATAATTCTTATTATATTTTAATTTGCAATTACAACAACAATCGAATTCTAGCAGTATCTGTATTATTGTATTCAGTTTTATATGCTAAAAATTACTTGTATCAATTTTTATTTTTGAGAGTTATTTTATTTCAAAATACCATCAAATGACATCTTTATATAAAATATAAGCATTATGTAGTAATGAGATTTTAAAAGTTTATATCTTTGAATAAAGCACAAACTAGAGTATCGATTTTTTTAGAGAAATGCGTTATCTATCATTGTCATCGCCATCAGAAATACAGGCATACCAGAAACGTCTATTCAGGCCGATTTGAAGCCCGGCAATCCATGTTCTGTCGCGTTAGGCAGAGACTGCGAGTAAAGTATGTATTAGTATTTTAAAAAAAATCATGGTTCGATTTGAATAATAACATTCAACGATATCTTCTAAAATACGTGAAATTTTAGAAGATATCCTTGAATGGTGGAATAATAAATCATAACATTTTTAAAGTTTATATTATCTTGCTAAACGTAAACAGTTCATTTTAGCGAAAATTTGTTAATGTTACTAATGCTATAAAACAAATTTGGATTTCATTACCATAAAAGAAAATCTCTCAACTATCAATTAATATTCATAAATAAAAAAATGTATTACCTATTTTAAGAGCATTGAAATTAAATTGATATTTACAATCGTATGTCAAAATGCTTAATATAAACATAGTAAGTAAAATAACTTTCTTATAATCTCCAAAAGGAATTAAATTTTTTTACGGCATTTTAAAGTCAAAGATGTAAGGAGCTTTAACGTTATCTCAACAGTCTAAAGATCACCCTCCCCTGCATTCGGCCCACCTACTAGTGAACTGACGAGGCCATGACGACTGAGTATCAGCGATATATTCGTAGGTGGAAAGCAAATTCTTTACACATCTAAGAATAATAAAATTACTCCTTCTGGGACCGCTCAAGCTCTGTAGATGGCCTCATCGTATCAGTTCTTTTATCTACAGAATAACCATTGTAGAGTTACAACCCAAGTTCTATAAAGAGCGTAACCGGTCTATTTTAGTTGTACACAGCTGGTCCAATTATACGAATTCCCAGAATACTTGAAAACTCCGTTTTGTAAAATCATTCAATATTAAGATAAAGAATTTTGCACTTTGCACAACGATATATTTCAACGTAATCCTGAAAATATCCATTCTAAAGAGTGTAATTTTCACAATTAACTTGTTTCGACCCGTCAATCGGGCGCCATCCTCATTAAATAAATGCTTTTGCAAAATTGAAGACAATAAATATATGTAATAAAATAATAATAAATGGTACCTAGTGCTTGGTGTTGCCATGCTATTTCTAGGTATTGTGTTATTTCTGTAATGATTAGAGAAGGTACTTGGTGTGTTTATTTCTTGTAAAGTGTGACTATTCAAAAGAGATACACATTTTCTGAATGTGAGCTGCCAGATAGATAATAATCTATAGCTGTCATTAATATATGGTATCTAATATATTGAATGTTTAATGTCAGGAAATTTTGATGAATTCACATTGACACGTCGAAACTAGTCCAGCATTAGTAATAATATTAATAAAAGAACAATTTATATATCGCCGTTTAGAGAACAGTCTCTTCTCCAGAGCGCTCTTGTAACATTAAACTTAAAGTTCAACATATCGTTTTGTATCATATTACATTTTTACCGTATACTCGGCAAACATACACTTCATACAAAAACAATTTATATGCCGCCATTTTGAGAGCAGACTCTTTAAAGTTGCTCAACTCGGGATTCGAACCCACTTTTATTACCAGATTAAAAATATTACAAAAGTAAACAAGTTTAAAGATAGAAAGGTGGCGCGGCCATTAGATTGGGAATTTCCGTGTTTAGAAAAACATATTTGGTAAGAAAATCGCAGAAAACTTTCCAAGGGAAGACGAACTATAAAGAAACCTTTATAAACCTGCTGATATGTGATAGTAACACATTTGACTTTAAGTGGAGGGTAGTGTATAAGTGAAGTGTCCATATATAATATTTTTTAAACTAGTAAAAAAGACGAAGCCTTAAATATTGAATTAAACATAATCTGGCTTTAATACTTCTAATCTTTCTTTCTTTTCAAGTTTCATTAAAATGGTTCATACTTTTATCAATTTTCTTCTAATATGACTCCTACTCACATTTCTCGCTGAGTAATTTTTTGGTCGAGTTGGATATATTATATTAGGGGCTTTGTTTTTTCTGAATTGTTAAAAAAACTATTATTGGCTTCTGAGCGGCATTATTCGTTTTAAGTGTCGTGTCGACCTATATTCTCATCAAATCAAGTATGTGGCTTCAAGAGCACATATTATATAGCTGAGCTATTAGCTAATGCACGTCAAAACACTATCAGAGAGCGGAGACGACTTCTCATATTATTCCTGGCTTCTAATATCCCTGTAGTGCACATTATCGAGTTATTTAACTCCCTGTCATCGAAGGAAGATTGAAGACTTTGTCACCTTTTAAATACACGAGCTAAATACGAGAGCAGTAGAAAATTGTCTAAATTTACTTTAGCCAGAGAATGGTGACATATTTGTAAAATGTCTTATTAAATACAAAGTTTCAACTTAGAAATTTAACATTCAACTTGGAATATTCACTGAAACTTTGTTGTTTCGTGTTTAAAATGGAAACTTGAATTTAAATTTCTGTTATTCTTAGTTAATTGTTATTTCAGTTCTGAAAGTTTTGGAAATTATTAAAAAAGACTACGTTAAACCTAATTAATTTAACCATCATAAAAATATAAACGCTTTAATTTTTACAAAACCGTGTTACTTTAATAATTGGGTGATATTATTTAGATTTTAAAAACTTACATTACTCCCAAAAAAAATTAATCGATAAAAGTTTATTGTTTTTTTTTATACATAAAGGTAATCTATTCATACTTTAATGATTGCTGGCTTCACTGTTGAAGCCAATTTATTTTTATACTATATAATTCCTGAAAAAAATCGCAGAAAATCGCTAAGCACAAGAAAGAGTTATAAATATTTTGCGTCTTTCTTATTGAAAGTTGGAATAATGGTTACCATATTATGAAGACCTCACTTGGTTCAACCGTGGGGTTTGCGTCCGATGGTACACAAAAAAGCGTTCCAGTTTAGGACCAAAGTTATTCGATGACTGCTAAAAAATTCTTTGCGAGGAGCAGTTTGGCCAAAACTTTGAATAAACCGTGAGTGACGTATTCATTCCAGTAACTTTTAATACAAAACTTAATAAACCATGAGTAACGTATCAATTCCAGTTACTTTTAATACAAAGCTTAATAAACCATGAGTAACGTATCAATTCCAGTAACTTTTAATACAAAACTTAATAAACCATGAGTAACGTATCAATTCCAGTAACTTTTAATACAAAGCTTAATAAACCATGAGTTACGTATCAATTCCGGTAACTTTTAATACAAAGCTTAATAAACCATGAGTAACGTATCAATTCCAGTAACTTTTAATACAAAGCTTAATAAACGAGGTAAAGAAAATATTGTCTTCCTGCCACTGTCTTGAACATATCGTATCACAAATACAAATTTGAACAGAGAGCTTCATTTGAATCATTGAATGTTTATCTTGCATACATACGTACACTCCCGCCATTTCCCTGTCAGGGTAACAGAAAGGGCGGAGCGCCACAACGCCACAATCACAATACACATAGTTCGCCTCTTCTACATTCATGCACCTTTTGATGCAACTCCTACAATTTTTTCTGATATTTTTTCTTACAATATATCATTCACTTAACCCAAATTTACTTTTGTTAGTCTTCCTCTAATATGCCTTCCGTTCACACTTGCACTGTATGTTTGTTTTGCAAGTATTATTTCATTAATTTGTTCTACATGTCTTGACCATCTCAGAGTGATCTTTTTAATCTTATTTGATACATCAGCCTTAATTTCACATTCATTCCTAATGTCTTCAATATATGTACAGTACCCAGCGGTAGGTAATACACATCGAGCTTAAGAAGGAGACTGTCGGTCATAATCGGCAAACTTCGGCTTTGTAGAGCGTCGTCTCTGTCATTCATACACGTATTCCGTCGCGATTTGTCAGTCGTTGTCAACTGAACTGTTAGCGCATCGTGCGACAGAGACGATGCTCTACAAAGCCGAAGTTACCCGATTATAGCCGACAGTCTCTTTCTTAATCCCGATGTGTATTACTTACCGCCGAGTACTGTACTGTTATATATTGTCACCTCATGTTTTCCTTCCCTACACGAATTTTTATAGCAGTAATTTGATTCCTTTAATATTTTTCAGTTTCTGTTAACATTGTTTTTACTAAAATGAAAATTATACACTTTTATACCCAAAATGATATCTTCAAATCACTGCATATAGAGGACATCTTGTCTCTGGGCTCAAATTTTACATTAAATATTTAACGCAATTCACATATCTCCCCGAACATATATTTTTAATCTGCACACCAAAAACCTTCTGTCGAGCTTTCTCCTTTTGGCAGATCATGATATATTAAGGGAGCTAAAATTTTTGTGAATTAAAAAATATTTTTGCTCTAGGATAATTAAATTTAATCCACTAAAAATTTGATTGGGGTTTTTGAAGAAATAAATTTAATTTCATTCTTTAAAATATATTTATTTTCATTTCATTCAAAAAATATAATTTATATTCAAAACCATTATTTCTAACATCTAAAATACACAATTTTCGATTAATATCTTTTAATAATCATATAAAATCAAAATCAATAAAATGTCTTAATTGATGTTAAAAGTCTATTGACGAAATCTTATCCTAAGTTTGGTTTTTTATTTCACCATTTGAAGTATGAATTCCGTTTCTAAAGTGAAAGTGCTTGAATTTACAAAGGAAGATCATTAACAATTTCTCTCCTCGTTCATTCACTCTCCTTCTCCCAGATGTAAAATAACCACTTTGAATAAATCCATCATCTTATCCATGAGAAATGAGATATTCTCGTGAAATATGATTACCGCGCTTTTGAATAGAGTCAAAACTACAGACACGTTCTGCGAAATGTATAAAATAATAGGAAAACAGTTATCGCCTTATTGAAATTAACTGTTACTGAAAATACAAATTCTATTCAAATAAATTATTGGAGTAGTGTATCATATTTCACTCATGTACAATAAAATTTATAGCTTCAGAGTAAGATTTTATTGTTCAGTTAAATGGAAATATATTTTTTATAAACATCGTAATTTTTTATTTAAATATTTAAAAAAATGTATCTCCTATTTTGAGGTTGGCGATCATTATGGTTATCTTAACCTTTGACGCAAAAGCTGTGAAAAAAGATAACTTCTGTGGCGTAATTGGTAAAACACAAGTATTTCAGTCCAGGTGTTGTGGGTTTAATTCCTGTTTGTACCCGATTTTTTTCAAAAAGAGAATCTAGTCTCGTTTACACTCAAGATCTTTTTTCAAAAAGAGAATCTAGTCTCGTTTACACTCAAGATCTTTTTTCAAAAATAGAATCTAGTCTCGTTTACACTCAAGATCTTTTTCAAAAAGAGAATCTAGTCTCGTTTACACTCAAGATCTTTTTTCAAAAAGAGAATCTAGTCTCGTTTACACTCGAGATATTTTTCAAAAAGAGAATCTAGTATCGTTTACACTCAAGATCTTTTTCAAAAAGAGAATCTAGTCTCGTTTACACTCAAGATCTTTTTGACATATTTCTGGCTGGTTTAAACAAAATGACCATATGCTAACAAACCTGCTAAGTTATAATGTAAACAACGAACGTGTAATACAAAACAAAAAACATGGTATCACGATTAAACCACAAATGATCTCGTACTATCTCCTCGCAAACTCCGATAACTTTTGATGATAGATGATAATTATCCTTCTTTATTCATTATTTTCAAACTGTCATCATTACTAACTATCGATTCATGATATTCTCCGTATTCATCAATAGCATTGTATTTCAAAAGCTAATTTCTTTAAGTTGGTCTGAGATTCATGCTTCAAAACTATAAGAAGTACATAGAATATACTAACGCGAAACCCGCATACATAAGACGAGGTTGACATAAATGTCGTTATAGATTAGATTCTGAATTCTGAAAAAGCAACTTCGTGTCATTTCTACTCTAACTTTGATCTCATGAGGCAGGCCCCATTGATCATGTGGTCAGAATCCCAGAGATTTAAATTATGGACTCGTTCAACTATTTTGTTATTTATATCAAAAAGTACCTTCGTCTGTTCTTTTTTTTTAATGAGAGTAATATTTTTTTCTTAAATTTATTAATTTTCAAGCCCCTTAATCTGTTTAATAAAATTACAAAATATTAGGTCCTTACATATGAAATTGGCGTTTTGCCGTACTGGCAACTTTGATCTCAAATATCTTCTCTTTGGTTAGGAATTCCAAATTCAAATTTATACAGCTATTTACTTAAGTATTTGTGTTTTAAAAATTATAATTCATTTGTTTTTTCCTCAATTGTTTTTTTTCTTTGCGTCACTCAGTTTACAAAATGGAAAACTTGAAATATCGCGTTATTTACGAGTACGAGTTCCACCGTGGCACCAGTGCTGCAGAAACGGCTCGAAGGATTAATGATGTGTATGGCGACGGTGCCGCAAAAGAAAACACAGTGCGTTTTTGGTTCCAACGTTTTCGTTCCGGAAATTTCGACCTGCAGAAAAAGCCCCGTGGACGGCCGGAGACCAAAGTTGATAATGAAGAATTGAAGGCTATTGTGGAAGCGGATCCATCGCAAACCACGTCCGAGTTAGCTGCAGGCTGCGGTGTTAGTGATAAAACTGTTTTAATTCACTTGAAGCAAATTGGGAAGGTGAAAAAGCTTGAAAGGTGGGTACCTCACGAATTGAGTGAAGCAAATCAACAAACGCGCGTTGACTGCTGCGTTGCATTACTCAACCGGCACAATAATGAAGGGATTTTGAATCGAATCATTACCTGTGATGAAAAGTGGATCCTGTATGATAATCGGAAGCGCTCATCGCAATGGCTGAACCCTGCCGAACCAGCCAAACCATGCCCCAAGCGAAAATTGACTCCAAAAAAGTTACTTGTGAGCGTTTGGTGGACTAGTGCTGGTGTCGTTCACTACAGCTTTCTTAAATCTGGCCAGATGATTACGGCAGATGTCTATTGTCAGCAACTGCAAACCATGATGGAAAAGCTAGCTTCTAAACAACCGAGGCTGGTTAATCGCTCTAGGCCACTGCTGCTTCATGATAACGCTAGACCACACACTGCACAACAGACGGCTACCAAATTAGAAGAGCTTCAATTGGAATGTCTAAGACATCCACCGTACTCTCCGGACTTTGCCCCAACAGATTACTTTTTTTTTCGAAATTTGGATAACTTCTTGCAAGGGAAAAAATTCAACTCCGATGGGGCAGTCCAAACCGACTTCAAAGATTTTATTGATTCCCGTCCGAATGGTTTTTTTAGTAAAGGGATCGATGAACTACCTATGAGATGGCAAAAGTGCATAGATAGCAATGGTACATACTTTGATTAAATAAATATATTATATTAAAAAAAAATCAACTTTATGTTCCTCCCAAAAAAAACGCCAATTTCATATGTAAGGACCTAATATTAAACATTTGAAAACTGTATACAAATATCTTTTCCTAAAAACAAGGGGTTTCAAAGCTTTTTTTTTTTCAAAACAGAGTTTACATCATCATGTCAGTTAGTACAAAATAATCGTCACATAGAAATAAGTCCACTAGGTTATAATATATAACGGAAGTAATAGAACAACTATTAACTTGAGGCTTGAAAGCAAAACAAGTATGAAAATAACTCCTCGTAATCCGAACCAAATAATACAAGGACTAACTTTGAAAAAAGATTAAATGTTTATATTAAAAAACACATTATTCGAGTTCCTTTTTTTGACTAGATTTATCAATTAGTAGATGTTTATGTTGAATTTCAAGTAAAATCACAATTTTGTTCACAGTTTTTGATGATGATGCCTTGAAATGTTTTTGCTCCAAGATAATTTTTTTGGTATACTCGCCTACCACATATAACGTTAATTAAAACTTTTTATTTACCACATATTGGATGTTTAAAAAAATAATTCAAACGTATCAAATTTATTTTAACATATAATCATCCCGAAATGAAAATTGTATTGAGAGTACCTTAAAAAATGAAATGCTAAATGCATTGATGCCTTTTAAACAGGTGCTCTGAATTTCAGTATAGTTAATTGAATATAACTCAACGTAGGGAATAAATTAATTCTAAGCTAACATACTCGTATATTTAACAGACGCTAGTCAACAACACGGTACTGGAAAAAAAGGGGAAGGTGTTTTTTATTTAACAAATAAAAGTGTGTTTTTTTAACTTAATATTTTCTTTTGAACTTCAATTGGACTTAAAATATGTATTGAGAACAGAGTTTCATTGTATATTTAGTTGTATTTATAAAATGAATATATACTTAAATGTTAATAAAAACATTATAAAACTTTAAGAGATATGGATACATCAGCCTTCAGACACTCAAAGTCTGTACTATTTTAGTAAACAGTTCCAGCAACTTGGAAAGCTCTGAGTGGGAAACTTTATATATCGAATCACTTTAAATCGATAAACTGATTAACAAAATTACAGATGAACGAGTCACTCGTTCACTTAAGAGAGTAAGAATTAAATTTTAAAAATAAAAACTTCTTTATTCGACTGATTATTTTCCAGGTTTCTTTCCAAATATTAATGTGGATTTTGTACATAGCATTTCAATTTAATTTAATTATCTATTTAAATTTTGTTATAATTTTTATAAAAAGTGTTATGTTTTGTTTAAAAAATATTAGACAACTTGGCAAATTATGGTTTTTATACTGTATAAAAATTATGACGAACCTTTGAAAACAATCATACAAATAATCACAAGTGTTCATACTTATCTATACAAATACATAGCTTTCGCTTCTTCTACATTCACAGATCTCATTATGCTAATCGTCTATCATTCATACTTCTCACTTTACTTTCTTTTTAAATCTTATTCACTAAATCCAATCACGTTTTCTTCGGTCTAGCCCTTCCTCGTATTATTTTTGCAATGCATTAATTTATGGTGTATCTTACCCTTTATAGATATTTTAAACCGTCATAAATAGTGCCTTTCTTTTGAGTTCAACGATGGCTGACTAAATATTTTTTCTTACTCTTATATTGACGTTAAGATGATTTATATTTCCAGTTAACCATTTTCATATTTGCAGAACATTTTGATTAGCTTCTCTCAGTACTCTCAGAACTTTTTTTAAAAATCTGGGTGTTATTGAGTATCAAACTCGCAACTCCCAGATAAGAAGACGGGCAGCTGATTTATAAGATCACGGTGTTCGTGAATTATTTGAATATACTTACTTTTCTAATATGTTCTTTCGTCATCGATAAATAACCAGTGTTTGAGTGTCCTCTAATTGATGTTTATCCAATATTTTATGATGGTTTATCTACTTTTGATGAATAAACCAACGCATACCAATAAAAGAACGATCATAACAAACATATCTTCAACCGCTTGCAGAATGTTTTATGACGATCTATTTACTTTTGATTAATTAACCAACGCATACCAATAAAAGAACGATCATAACAAACATATCTTCAACCGCTTGCAGAGTGTTTTATGACGATCTATCTACTTTTGATTAATACACCTACGCATACCAATAAAAAAACGATCATAACAAACATATCTTCAACCGCTTGCAGAGTGTTTTATGACGATCTATTTACTTTTGATTAATAAACCAACGCATACCAATAAAAGAACGATCATAACAAACATGTCTTCAACCGCTTGCAGAGTGTTTTATGACGATCTATTTACTTTTGATTAATTAACCAACGCATACCAATAAAAGAACGATCATAACAAACATATCTTCAACCGCTTGCAGAGTGTTTTATGAAGATCTATTTACTTTTGATTAATAAACCAACGCATACCAATAAAAGAACGATCATAACAAACATATCTTCAACCGCTTGCAGAGTGTTTTATGACGATCTATTTACTTTTGATTAATAAACCAACGCATACCAATAAAAGAACGATCATAACAAACATGTCTTCAACCGCTTGCAGAGTGTTTTATGACGATCTATTTACTTTTGATTAATTAACCAACGCATACCAATAAAAGAACGATCATAACAAACATATCTTCAACCGCTTGCAGAGTGTTTTATGACGATCTATTTACTTTTGATTAATACACCTACGCATACCAATAAAAAAACGATCATAACAAACATATCTTCAACCGCTTGCAGAGTGTTTTATGACGATCTATTTACTTTTGATTAATTAACCAACGCATACCAATAAAAGAACGATCATAACAAACATATCTTCAACCGCTTGCAGAGTGTTTTATGAAGATCTATTTACTTTTGATTAATAAACCAACGCATACCAATAAAAGAACGATCATAACAAACATATCTTCAACCGCTTGCAGAGTGTTTTATGACGATCTATTTACTTTTGATTAATAAACCAACGCATACCAATAAAAGAACGATCATAACAAACATGTCTTCAACCGCTTGCAGAGTGTTTTATGACGATCTATTTACTTTTGATTAATTAACCAACGCATACCAATAAAAGAACGATCATAACAAACATATCTTCAACCGCTTGCAGAGTGTTTTATGAAGATCTATTTACTTTTGATTAATAAACCAACGCATACCAATAAAAGAACGATCATAACAAACATATCTTCAACCGCTTGCAGAGTGATTTATGACGATCTATTTACTTTTGATTAATAAACCAACGCATACCAATAAAAGAACGATCATAACAAACATGTCTTCAACCGCTTGCAGAGTGTTTTATGACGATCTATTTACTTTTGATTAATTAACCAACGCATACCAATAAAAGAACGATCATAACAAACATATCTTCAACCGCTTGCAGAGTGTTTTATGACGATCTATTTACTTTTGATTAATAAACCAACGCATACCAATAAAAGAACGATCATAACAAACATAACTTCAACCGCTTGCAGAGTGTTTTATGACGATCTATTTACTTTTGATTAATTAACCAACGCATACCAATAAAAGAACGATCATAACAAACATATCTTCAACCGCTTGCAGAGTGTTTTATGACGATCTATTTACTTTTGATTAATAAACCAACGCATACCAACAAAAGAACGATCATAACAAACATATATTCAACCGCTTGCAGTGTTTTTTTATGAAATAAGAAATAAAATAAATATTATTATTGTATAACCTTTGTATGATTCTAAATGTTGATAGCGAGAGCCTTCTTTGTTGTGCTTTTATTACTTTTTTATATTTTTTCAATGAACACTTTAATTCGAGGAAACCCAAATTCGGGTAAATTCTGGACGCCCAAATTTTTACTCAGAAGTTATATTATTGTTCGTTTACCATTTTTCAAACGTAAATATGTTCTATTTAAAAAACAATATTAAAAAATAAATCTAAGGATCAGAAACTCTAACGTTCGACAGACCTGCAAAACAGACGATATAGTTAAATGGAGTGTAAAAACAAGGCGTTACTGACGTGACCAAGGTGTATAGGAGGGGTTGTGATATGATTCCATACATAGTGGCACATAAAATCCCTGCAGGACATTGCACGGACATCTGGTGCTTTGCCTCCCAGGAATGATTTTTGCAATATAATAGATCCCATATATATTAACCCTTCCTTCCCTGTGATGTGTAACTAATACACACTGCTTCTAAAAACTTTAATATCTCTGTAAATATATTAAATACAGGGTTCAGATTTCAGGTATTCCTCCGTAATACGTTTACGTATTGAATGAAAAAAATAATAATTAGCACTTATCTGCCATATCACAGATATTTTGTGAAAATTGGGAATAAATTCACCAATACAATCAAACTTGTTACAGCGTGTGACGTAGGTATAGTCATTCTAAAAAAACCACTATAGGTGAGGAAGCGACGGTATTCACGTATCATTCTCACTCAATTTCGGTATATGGGAACGCAAGAAATAGAATCTCAGTTCGCTCGCTTCTCTCGCTTAAGTAGCTTGCGGGCTATCGTTTGAGGTGGTCGTTTCGCCCGTTTTGTGAACGTCGGCCGATGGTTTTTTTTTCATGTTTTCAGCAATTAAATTTCAATTATTATCACTTTTGACTTCAAATTTAATTGATTTAAGCGATTGGCTATGAATATTCTTATTTTTCCGATTTTCAATTGCTCATTTTTACATGTGTATTGATGTGTATTAAATAGACAGCACCGGAACGCGCGGATTTTTTTAGTACAGGAAGGGAAAAGTTAAGTTAAAAAAAAATTCAAATTGCTTGCCATATTAGTTGAAATGTTGAAGATCAGGAGTGGTAAATGTTAAATATTATTTTGTGAGAATAAAACACAAGTCATCCCCCTTTTTGTTTGTAAAAGATAACGAACGATTTATTCTGTAAACCTTCTCAAATAGTGATGATACAATTGAAAGGGAATTATAAGCCAAACACTAACATGTGATTTGTTGTTTTTTTTTTGTTTTACTTTAACAAATATTTATACTCCAACAGTGTTCAAATATCAAGTTATATAAGTGTTGAGATCATTTTCAATGAAATAAATTTCTACACTACGGGGTGACTATTTTGAAATAAAATATTTCAAAGTCAACCCTTTCACATGAGTTAAGTGAATAAAAAAAATGTTATTTAAACTTTGTCTTCAGCTGAGCACTGATGTTGAAAGATCATGTATACATTTGTTTTAAATAATTATATTTAATACACAAAATTAATTATGAACACGTAAGCTTCAAATTTGCAATAGAAGGTTTAGGAATAAGTAGATAAAATTATATTTTTTCGTATCAAATTTATATTAACAAGTATCAGCTGGTTCCATACGTCTCCAATTTATTCACTTTTAACACCAGTCTTTTAATTTATAGGATATATTGCACCAACATATATTTAAATTCATAATGCTCGACCCCTAAAAGATCGAGCAAATAACAAAAATAATCTCAACTTACGCGTACGAATTGTGAGTTGCTATGTTATTGAAGTACTCAAACTACAAGAGAAAAATTAAAAGCCTTTATTAAAGTACTCAAACTACAAGAGAAAAATTAAAAGCCTTTATTAAAGTACTCAGACTACAAGAGAAAAATTAAAAGCCTTTAGAACGCTGAGAAGGGAATGCATCAGCTAGCCAAGGCCTTAATGAAGACATATTGGAACGGGTGAATACACACGTAGAGACGTTTTATTCACACTTTAGAAGATAAATTACTCTAAATATGGTATATATTGCACAGGAAAATATAATTAAGACAAAATGCAGGAAGACTACTTTTCTCCTGGTTGAGGAACAGCTTGTGGTAATTATTTTAATCTGCGAGTAAAATTCGATAAACCTGTATATTTATTTAGTGATGCTGCCTCAAATGTTACGAAAGCGGAAAGAAGGAAGTAACTTAAAAGCTAACAGTTTATAACAAATTAAAGTTTGGTGAGTCACAAGACCTTGAAAAATTGTCAACCCTGCTTGAGTTGTTTTTTTTTTGCAAGTAATCATGTGTAATGATTTATTAATCAAAGAAAAACGATTCTCGGATATTGGCGTGACTCAGACACGGTGATCAAAAGATCTGGCAAATTGTCAAATAATTTCCTAAACGCTGTTAAATTCTCGAACCCAAGTGATTTCCTCGAGACAATTCATCATGTCCGACTTTTTAGCAAATATTTCTGTCGTATGACGCCCGAACAGCTGTTTACTGAAATGTTATTACATAAACTCATTTGAGGTGTTACATGATACAATTTATTAGTGGGTACAGCTCAAAATCGCATTGGACTTGCTGAATATTGAAAGTATTCCCGGAAATTTAGGTACACAAAGTAGTGGGCTATTGAACCTTAAATTAGTTTTAGATAAACAGATTATCTCCGAGTAATGTAAAACTGAAGTGGACCAAAATTTATTCATTGGCAGTATTCCACTTGACGTAAATTCTTAAAATGCTAACTCGAGTATCGTTTATCATTTCTCAAGATGGACCGGGATGTAGAAGATGGAGGAAATTACTAAAGGTTATCTAAGCTTTAATAAGTGAATGAGATCTGGTTTGAAAATTCGTGTTCACTTTTGACTAGGCAAAAATTATACTTATTCCTTATGATAGTCATACTTATCTTTCCCCTTCCTGATCAGAGCTACAGAATATTTAGCGCAGAGCTTCACTTCATCTCGATATCTGAACAATACTAACACTTTCATCCAGTCCAGTGCTAGTTTTTACACTCACACAACCTAATATTCTCAGTGAAATACAGGCAAAAACCTAATTTACAGGAGACACGACAAAAACCAATTTGTACACTCACACAACCTAATGTTATCAGTAAAATACAGGCAAAAATCTAATTTACAGGAGACACGGCCAAAGGAAGACAAAAACCTAGATTCATATAAATTTCGTCTACCTTAAATTACTTGTTTTTGTTACTGTTCGTCTTATTCTCATAAACTATGTATTTATAATATTATGTTACTGGTTCTGTAAATAAATAAATCATTTCACTTCCTTCTTCACTTTTCTAGAGACTATCCACTGATCTTCCTCCTTCTAGTCTGATCTTGTTAATAATATCGTATACAATATCTAGCATTTTTATATACTCGTACTTCAACCACTGCAGCTTCGCATTTTTTTAGACGTTGTTCAGTGAATCCTGATGGTCAAAAAGTATTGTATGTTATTCCACTTTCGTGTATATACCATACAACCTGCTGGCTTATTGCCATATAGAAATATCTTCCAGCCAACCAGAAAGATGTAAAAGAGGCCTTCAGTGAAAACCTCACTGAAATCTTTTTTAATAAAATCTGGGTTTTGGTACGGTAATCGAACCTCCAACATTTGTGTTGGGAGACAAGCTTTTTACCAACTAGGCCACAAAACCAAAAAAAGTGTACTAATAACCAGATTATTATACTACAATTTATATGTATGCACACATCTAGTTAATAACGACATAACAATGGTGTAAGATAATAAATCCGATAATGCCAATAAAAAAAAATATAAACAATTTTTGAAGATCGCGACAGCAGGTTAACTGCTAAAAATCAACATTTCAATGCAGCAGTTTTTCAAAACGTATTTTTCACTATGATTCAGTCGGCTGATTGAGATGTTTAATATATCCAATCAACATTTCTATTCTCCTGTTTTATGCTTCTGACAAGTGCTCAGAAAGCACAGTTCATGAAGAATAACGTTATGTTTCAACATGTCAGACTGTCATGTAAAAAAATCTTTGAAAAAATATTTGACAGCGTTATGCGGTAAAATACTAAAATTCAAGGAACAAACAATTTCAATATTGGTAGAGACGTAAGCTTATAGCTGTTTTTCATAAGTATTCAAACTTGATAGTGTTGTTAATTATTTCATTAATAAAATATTTTGCTATCCTTCAAATTGTTTGAATTGTCCATGACCAAGATCGGAAGACAACATCTACAACCCCGTTCACCGAAGATCGAAACTCGGAATTCGTCATTGTGCGTGTTGACAATACTATCATACGTGATAGGGCAACAAAACTCGCAAACTTTCAGGTATATATATTGTTATCAAACTAAGTTGTATTTTTCTTCGATAATCGAACCCGTAATCCCCGTGCGGATATTAAGTATTTTATCATCTCAGCCACGGCAATCATCTAATCATTTCAGTTATAACCAACCATGAAATCGTTAAATGATGGATGAATATCGTCCTAAGAGATTCACATTTAAGAGTACCAATAGTTGTAAGAATACGGTTGTGGGTTCATAATTCACCTAACTTGACCTAAATTAGTTTTTCTCTTTTAAAGACGACCTCCGTGGCCTGGTGGTAAGACACTGCCGATCCGGAGGTTGCGGGTTAGATCCCTGCTGGAACCCAGATTTTTTTAAATAGGATTCCAGTCTGGTTAACACTTAGGGTCTATAAAATATCTTTCTGGTTGGTTGGAAGAGATTGGCACATGGCAATAAACTCGCCAGGTTAAAAAAATGAGGCAATGTTGAAAAATATGCATACTTTATTAAATAAACTCAATCGGCGTTACATACATACACATTATCACGTCATGTTCCATGTGAGATACACAGAGAGAACAGATGTTCACAGTTTTCTGTCCAAATACTCAACCTTAGATTCTTACTCATTCATACATCTCATCATGCAACATCTTCTATTTTCTGTGCTTCTATATTTACCGTCTTTCAAAATCTGGTCAACTTGACCTAACCACATTTTCCTCAATAAAAATCTTCCACGCTTGCCACGCACTCCTGTCTTATATGTTCGTTTTCGATTTTCTTTCTTCATTTCCACGTTTTTAATATATCAAACACGGCACTTTTGTGTTTTAATTTGAAGAAAAGGTTTTAAGTAAGTCTGTATATATATTCATTATAAAAAAAATCCATTCTGATTTTATCTTGTAAATTCGTAAACAATTTTCTCTAGCAAAGTAGTGAGTGTATACGAAATGATTATTTACGTTTATTGTTAATTATTTTTTCGAAAATTGGCAATCATCATAGCTATTTTGACTTCTCAAGCAAGAGCTGTGACTAAAAATACGGTAGCAGTGTCAAATCACTAACTTATTGTATTTTATTCAACCAGGAGATGGGTCTTCTTCCTACACTTCTGGCTTGAATTTTTCCCTGCAATATAAATTGAAGGATCTCATATTTTTTCATTCATCTTATACCATGAAACCCTTAGCATTCTTCAACATTTCACAAGTTTTTTGTTTCCTTGTGGTGGCCTGATTGACTATAAACGCTTTAATACCATTGAGAAGTAGGGAGAATATGCAGCAACGCAAAATTCATAAACGTTAGTCGAGATTGGTATAGATCATTTAGTCCGAAAGGTTATTTTGCAAAAGTGTGAGTAACACTCTCTGTATTACGCAGCTTATATAGTGGTATTGGTTTTAGAATGCCACACGATTGGTTCGTGCAGAGCGCACGTTTGTATTATTGTTAAAATACTCGGTGATAAGAAAAACACTACCATGTCGAAATAAGGAATGCAATTTTGTCTAATGTAATGTATAATTCAAAATTTTTTGAAAGATTTGAATGTACTTCGTTATAACTTAAAGTTTCCTAGAATTTAGTATCACTCCATCCACTATTATCTTAAAGCTTTATTATTTGGCATTGTAATTATGATACATTAATATGTTAAATAATCTTACATTCATTTTATTTATATGTGCAATCTAATTAAAGCTGAAGAATATTTTTACTTTATAAAACTTGTACTTATATTAATTTTTAATCTTGAAAAATTTCATTATTGTTATTTAATGCTTCCTATAATCTGCCATGCCTAAACAATTATTATGTGAAATAAACTTACTTTGTTGTTTATAGTTAAGGCATTAACGTTGTGGAGGTTTAAAGACATTGTAATTTATTTTTATCAAACACTGTATATTCCACTTTTTTATGACGGTATAACCCTACCGGTTTCGCAATGTTTGCTCTCCCCTGAAGATGAGGTGAAAGCCTTGAAACCGGTAGGGTTATACCGTCACAAAAAAGCGGAATAAACAGTGTTTGATAAAAATAAATTACAATAAACTTACTTTCATTTTATTTTTATGATTATTACAATTTAAGCTGATAGCATTTTAAATTTCAAAAACGTATGTGTTCATTTCAATGTTTGAATATAAAATATTATTTTTATATTTTTTTGCTTTTTCACTTCATTAAAAAAATAAAGTGACAAGTTTTGTAAACGCACTGTTACTCACACTATTGCAAAATGATTCTTCTGGCAGAACGATCTATATCTTAGTTTTAGGTAGCATGTATTATTTGTATGTAGTGTTCATATATGATTACAATTAGAAATTTTGATAAAACCTCCCAAAGAATTGTATTTGTACTTGTTTAAGCTACATACCCTATCCATATCTCGAACACTTTGAGGCAGATGAGGATCAATCGAAATATTACTAAAAAAAAACGAACATTAACGACAAATAAAGATCCTCAATTCATTAAGTAGTACGCAACAATATGACAGTAGATATGACGCAGCTTCCTTTCACCCAAAAATAAGCTCGTCCTCTATAAAATCCTTATCCGTTCCACCTATACTGCATCCGTTAAGGGTAGTGTGAGCAACACGGATCATCTGAAGCTTCAATGAGTGCAGAACAAAGCATTCAAGATCTCTTTCAACACCCATCCAAAACAAATCTCTCTCGACTTCACGCCGAACAGCGCAAAGAAACCCGACAAAACCACGTCCTCGCTTAGGCTTTGAAGTTCTATAAAAGCCTACGGGACCACAGCAATCCTCTAATCGCTACTCGGGGGCTTACACGAGTAAGTCCGACCTAAATATTCGTTATAAGCACAGGCGTCCGAAGCATCATCTGTTGCTTGACTAGTTCATCTACAGTATTAACAGGGATGACCAAGATTTAAGTGAATGTGATGAGATGCAAGTAGCCTAAACAAGTGAACATGTAGGTGCAAAAAAATTGTTTAAAATAATAAGATATAAGAATTTTTATCTAGTTATAAGTTACTATGCAAGTGTGAACTATTTTGTAAGAAATTAAATATCAATATTATTTACAATAGAATTAACATACATGTAGGAAAATATAATTAAGTTGTAATATATAAATTAGATTAGTTATTAAGATATAAATTTATATAAAGGTATGTAGCATTTGGGAAATGTTTGTATTATATAATACAATAGATTTCTTTATTAAAGATATTAAAAGTTGTAATACACAAAGTACACTACTGTGAACTAAAATCAGTCAAGAAATTGACCATAAATACACGTATAATAAAATATTGTGTCCAGCGTCAGGAATACCCAAATAGCCAACCAATAATCCAATAAATCATAACTTACTTGAAAATTCAAACTTAGAAGAACAAATCACATCTGGAAGCTACAATAGCGACGAGCATCTCTTAACTTTTGACAACTCCTCTCCATTGATCCCTACTTGTGAATTCCGAAATTCGAAGAGAAGAGGCTAAGAGCACTCACATTGCGTCCTTGTTGTTAACTTGGTTAGTAAAGCGTATCGGAAATACTTTCTTAACTATCCCTTAGGCCGAGGCCACACCAAAGTGATTTGCTAGGTGCTACGTGACTAGTAGACTAGGTGACTTCATGCTTGGCCTCACCAAAGTGCTTTTATTTGACATTTGAGAGCGGTTGAGTCAACAAACGACGCCACTCTCAAAACGAACCAGAAAGCTACTTCTCTCAGAGAATTTAAGTTTAAAATTTCGAACATCTCAAATTCGAACTTGTTGGGTGCATAATGTTAATTTATTTAGAAGTATGGAGTGGAGAGTTTCAACTTCTCTACAAAGAATTGCGGAAATACTATGAAAAGTTTTGTAGTTATTTGAGATGTAATATTTGATGAAAGTAAGTTTATTTAACATGTTAATTGTTTAGGCATGGCAGATTCTAGGAAACATCAAATAATAATGAAATTTTTCTAGATTAAAAATAAATATAGTGCATAAATAAATATAAGTACAAGCAAATATAAGCACTCAATGGGTTCCACAAAGGCTCCCTTTTATACACAGCTGCTATTAAAACTTTCTCTATCTTGTAAAATCATTTGGTGACACAATAAAATTAACCAACACGTATGTTCGCTAGGAGACTCACTAGGTGACTAATCGTTACGTAGCGTGGCGCGAAGCGTGAAGTGTGGTCATTGCGATAGTATGCGGTGTGTTGGTTCGCTAGGATATATCACACCTAGCTCGCAGCGTAGCTCTAAGCATCAAGCGAGGCTCCTAATTGTGTGACCGAGGCCTTACGTTACTTAAAATGTAGAAAAAAAATTAAGGACTCGTATTTAGCTAATTGAAGAGTGAACTTAATATGTAAGTAACCAAACCAAGTTGAAACTCGTTCTTTTAAATATTTTATTTGATGATTTATAACTTTAACATTCTCAACCTCTTTTGTCTGCCTTGTACTCCCATCTTCTTCCTACAGCCGCTTTAATATCCTCCAAATATCTGACTCGTGATCTTCCTTTCTTTTATCATTCCATCCACACTCTCCATAGCTTTAGCTGCATCGTTCGTCGTCTCAGAGCATCAAACATCATCAAACTCTCCATAGCTTTAGCTCCATCATTCGTCGTCTCAGAGCATCAAACATCATCAAACTCTCCATAGCTTTAGCTGCATCGTTCGTCGTCTCAGAGCATCAAACATCATCAAACTCTCCATAGCTTTAGCTGCATCGTTCGTCGTCTCAGAGCATCAAACATCATCAAACTCTCCATAGCTTTAGCTGCATCGTTCGTCGTCTCAGAGCATCAAACATCATCAAACTCTCCATAGCTTTAGCTGCATCGTTCGTCGTCTCAGAGCATCAAACATCATCAAACTCTCCATAGCTTTAGCTGCATCGTTCGTCGTCTCAGAGCATCAAACATCATCAAACTACATTAACTTATTAGTTAAACCCCGAATTTAACAATATCTTAGGTTTCCTGAGGGAAATTTTTCACCTTGTTTCATTGCTCCTTGTGATACTACAATTTTGTGGATTGATTGTCAAATGTGTGTCCAAGTCTCATATATATATGCCAACACGTTCAATGACGAACCGCGAGTTTCGTACCTACTCCAGAGAATCTTAATCCAAAGGCTCGTTTACTGGAACTGAAACAATATTGTCTCCCGGACACGCTCTTCAATATGTCTGAAACGCAAATACAGACACATTGAAGGGTACCATATGAAAAAAAATTCATGGAATACTTTTATTACTTCGTAAATACAAAGTAAAAAATTGTTTTATGTTTTTTTTTAATGCAAAATACACATAAAAATTAGATAAAATTAAATTTGATAAAAGTTTCTATATTTTTATTCTGCTCCATGAATTATATTCAGCTTTTATTCTAATGATTGGATTTAATTCCCAATGTTCATCACAAAATTTTCCACTCAGGCATTTGACATCTTTCTGACAATAAGCTAGATTGAACTGTTGACAATGAAATGATGCACCATATAAAACAAAATTATTAATTAACAGGTCTGACAGAGTGCAAACTCGATCATTATTGCACTCCAGGAATACTACCCTACTTTTGAATTTAAGCTTTTTTTATTGTATTAAAATCATCGTAGCCTTCATTCACAAATTAATCATAGTATAAATAGATCAAAACCCATACGATGGCTGTCGTCAAAGAAAGAATACGAGAATTGAATTTTGAATACAAGAGAGCGAGAGACGAATACTTAGATTCTCTCCGAAAGTAATTCGAAATTGGAATCTCGGTGGGTCCGTGATAACTGAACGAATTTTAAATACCTAGCTAACAATTTTTGAACCAGTGTAAAAGGGGACGATGTATAAATGATATATATAAACAAATTCTATATTTATGAATATATATTTTCATAAATGTAGAATTTGTTTAACTTCCGTGAATATTTCACGGGTTGCAACTAGTAAAATATAATTAGTTATCATTATCGTCTTATCAGTTAGTATCAGTTATTTGGTGTAAAGTCATTATTATTGTGAATAATGTATGATAGTGAAACATTTTCAAATGGAAATGAGACGCTAATCAGCGTTACGTCGCTATATAAATCAATGTATTAAAATATTCATTGATTGGATCATGTTGCAATCATTTTGGAAATCGTCTTCTAGTTTTAATGTATCGTATGATTTTACCACTGTATAATGTATAATTATACCGATTTATTACAGTAAGCGAATTTTCTTCAACCAACCAAAAATATGACTATGAGCCGTATGTGAGAAACGAAACTGAATAGCATTTTTTTGGATTTCGTCGGAAAAATATATGTTTAAAATATTGTAAATAATTAGCGCTTAAGAAATAGACAAAGGAATTAATAAAGGAAGATTGTTGGAGTTATTCAAACCGAGGGAAAAAAGTCGAGATTTTTATATGTGTATATTTCTATCTGGAATTGAACAAAAAACGCAAAAAAGTTACGAGGTCAAACGTTATGCTAACTTGATAATGGTAACTGCCACACTTCGAGACTTTTTTTTATAAATATTTTAGTCTTACAAATGTAGGTTTTCTAACAAATTGCCAACTGTCTCACAGTTTTTCGGTAACGGTTCTTGTTACTTTAAATGAAATATTAGGTGTTAACATAAGTTGTGTCCGTTTTTTTCCAAATTTAAAAATGTGCACCAAAAGTAAAACAAAATGGTAAATGTTTTACGTCATTCGAAAGAAATTTTTCTGCTCTACATGTGTGTATTATGTTTGTTTTTACGTTATATATATTTTTATTTTATTACAAGCCTTCAAAATGGAATGGCAAGTAGACGACAGTGAGCATTTTCGACACCTCCTTCTGTTCGCGTTCAATCGAGGAAATAAAGCTGCCAAAGCTGCTCGCGATATTTGCAAAGTATACGGTGAATATGCCATGAATGAAAGGACAGCTCGTCGATGGTTTTTGCGTTTTAAAGACGATAATTTCGACCTGAAAGACATGGAGCGTTCCGGACGACCAGTGGACTTTGATGAGGACCGCTTAAACCATATTATTCATGAATATATATAATTCTTGAATATAATAAAAACGGACACGATTATTCATGAATATAATAAAAATGGACACGACTTATATCAACACCCAATATAATAACTTTCATGAAAAACTTAAAACACAAACTTTAAAGAAACTAACAATATTCAAATATAAAAGAAAATTGAAAAGCAATATCTTAAATCCTTTTTTATATTAAAATTAATTCGTCGTAAGTCAAATACAATTTTTTTTCATTTTTCTCTTACTCTAATATTTAATTTCGCACGTAAATGTTTCTCATTTCACTGTTCTATTTATTCATCAAAAGTTCTAGAATACACGCCTCACAGCGTTCTGTATCCGTATACACATGCCCATTGTAAGCACCTTGATAATTTGTCCTGTCGATCTAGTCAAGTAGTCATGGTCTCAATCAATAATAGTTTTTTTTTTAATAATTGTTTTAGTATAATCTTAAATGTAATTTTTAAGGAAAATTATAGCATTTCGCATACATAATTTAATAATAATTTTTAAATATTTTTTTTCGTTCTGTCATACGACACATACATACCATCACACCGTTTCCATGTCGATATAGGCAAATACTTTCCTTCTCATGCAAGTCGTACTTTTTACATTTATTTCCTAAATATTGTACACTTGGTCCAACCATGTTGTTGTTTGTCTGTAATGTCCATACTTGCTCCATAACGAATAATCGACTCAACTAGCACGTAGTACTTGAAATACATAGAATGCGGGGTGGTCTAATTACCACGAGTATCTCCAGACTGTTTCTGTATAAAATAAAAATTAACTGAATTTTTTCAATGGGTAGCTTTCCTCTTTATAAAATCCAATTCCATTATACATTCAATCCAGCTCTAATGGGAAATTTCCTCGAGTAATGATGCATTGTTGGCGATACCAAGCAGTTTATTTTAGTATTTAGGAAGCTTTCCATTCATCTCGATTAATATTCGAGCTTTCCATACATTATTCATTGGAAAAGCTTTTCTGCAATAATTGGATCGCACAATATGCTCAAAATGAAATTAATCTTCTAAACCAATGACTCTTGAAAAATGTGTTAATTTGCAAAGAACTTCAACGGTGTCATGTATAACGAGATAAATTGATATGAACGCGGCATAAGACGTGGAGATATATTATTATATTATTAAGAAGGAAAATGTACATTAAGCCGTTAAGAGAACAAAGTCTCTTCAAAGGCACTATCAGTCGGGATACGAGCCCACTTTTATCGACATAAATGGGAAACTTCCTAATACAAAATAAACTGCTCGATTGCTATACTAGAGATATCGAAAAACACTGTCTACGGGCATTCAGGGCAACTATACTTTTTTAATTTGACCTAAAAATACTAAATTACCTTCCCCACAATCCAATATTTTTAGACGTTCATCAATAGTCAACCAGAGTAGCGGAAAGCTAAAGACTGCAGTTGCAGGACGTGACGAATCAGCTGAGGCGCCTGCTTTTGAATATCTGCTGGATGAGGGGTTGTAATTTATTATGTAGTATGAACCGACTGGAAGCATTCGAAATGTGGATACACCGGACAATGCTACGGATATACTGTACGGATATGGTCAGCAATACAAGGGTTCTTCAAAGAGCCAAAGTTGATGGAGAGTTGCTGACTAATATTAAACTCCGAAAAGTCTCCTATTTGGGTCATGTACTTAGAGGAGAAAAGTACAAATTACTGCACCTGATCATCCAAGACAAAATAGAGGGTCGAAGAGGTGTTGGCAGGAGTCAAATCTCCTGGTTCCGCAATATACGTGATTGGACTGGTATAAGGAGCGATAGAGATCTTTTTCGGGCTGCCGGGGACAAAAATACTTACTCTCAGGTAATAGTCAACGTTGTGGGGACCTGACATGACACTAGGGAGAAGAAGAAGTAATCTTACACATAAACAAAAAGCAACCCTCATAGACTTTTGGTTGATTACTGATCTTCCACTGCAATAAAGAATTCGGTTCTCGATTGCGATAATTAGTTTATTTCACATTATTTGAGTTAACTTTGGACTTTTAAATATCTTTATGAAAAATGGTTCACATGATAAGAAGGTCAAAATAAGATATTTGAGTATTTTTTATGATGCATGACATGTTACTCTTTTTCGGAAAAGTATTTTGGTTAAATGGTAAGCGTCTCACTTTCATGATGCCTGAATCCAAAATACGCTTAACCTCTCAGTAAATTTGTATTGACGAAGTAAATAACTCCTCACTCGTCTCGGCACGAACCTTCAGGCATAAAAAATATCGCATTGCTTTTTAAAAAAGAGCGAGAGGTATGATTATTACCTGAACTGTTTATTTTACTTTCTTTCTATTTTCACGCTGATCTGTTTTAAGTTAAATTAAAAATCTTTCTCCCGAACTAAATACCTTCAAGTTGGAGTTCGAGTTTAAAAAAATCTTTACTTTTGATATTTTTTATTTATTTATTATTACACATGACAAGAAATATATACAATTTGCGAAAAAACAACAGGTTATTTGATTTGGACATACAATTTTAATGGATCTGGGTTTGTTGCCTTTCATTTGTCGTATCCCCAGTAAACTAGGCTTTTGCCTGTATCTCACTGAGGATATTAAGCATGAAAAAATTAATCGATACTTTTTTCCGATTTTTGATTACACAAAAACAAAACCTCGTTGCACGCTCTCATCAACCTGACAAACAGTGATACTCAACTACAACTGGAAACATCTTGCGAAATTCAACTCCTCACACATCATCACTCCAGAAAGACCAAAAATATTCATCCCACAATATACTGCACACAATCATAAGAATAAAAATTAAAATTTAAACAAAAAATATACAGAAACACAAATTCAAAAACAACCAAAATTAAAACAACAAGAAGGTACCCACACTCACGAACTCACACAAATCCTTCTCACTCGTCATTCATCCTGAAAGCCCAAGTACTCAAAATCCCGTCGCAATAACAACCACGCTCCGATCGACTGTCTAAATGGTTTTCCTACCTTTACCTTTATTGGAGTCGGCACGTCATTGTATGTAATGGGAGCCAAATAAGCATATTGCCTTTGGGCAAACGAGGTAATATGCTTATTCGGCTCCCATTATATACAATGGCGTGCCGACTTCAATAATGGTAAAGGTAGGAAAACTATTTCGACAGTCGATCGGATATGAAAACCAAATTCGGTTTCCAGTTCTGTATTTGATAAAATTAATGTGAGAAAAATACTTTCTGGGAATATTGAAACTGTATTACTTGTTAGTGATTTGGAATTATATCCCGTCATGTTCAAGAAACTGTGTTGTTTCTTAATCTTTATGAAATCAGAAACCCTGATAAACGTTCTAGAACTTCTAGCCTGACGATCTGCGTGATCTTCCATATCAAGATTTTAGGTTTGATTCTTAATTGTGCCCAAAAAAAATAAAAAAGGGATCCTTATTTAATGTAAAAGTTCGTCTAATAACACTACTCGCATGTGATAACAATACGTGCAGTAGTATTTTTAACACTAACTATGGTAAACTGTCAGTAACTTGCCTCCAGTGATTCCTTACCCAAAAAATCGACAACTAGGACCGTAGAATATATTTTCTTCAAATCATGCTCTTCAACATGTGATTCCATCTCAAGATTTTAGGTTCGATTCTTAATTGTGCCAAAAAAAATAAAAAAAGGGATCCTTATATAATGTAAAAGTTCGTCTGATAACACTACTCGCACGTGATTACAATACGTGCAGTAGTATTTTCAACACTAACGATGGTAAACTGTCAGTAACTTGCCTCCAGTGATTCCTTACCCAAAAACTCGACAACTAGGGCCGTAGAAATTATTTTCTTCAAATCATACTCTTCAACATGTCCACATCATCAATTTAGATGTCGAGAGGCACCGTAGAGAGAAAGGATTGAAGAGTTCATGAATTCATATCAGTATTTTTGATTACTTAAAGATTAATAACTATTCAGCTGTATAGAAATCAGAAACCGTCGCATTGAATACAATTTAAATTTGAACTAAATTAGAGTTCTTAAAGATATCATTTTAAGCTGTCTTATGATGTTTGATGAATCGTTCCATGATCTGGTTGCAGCGGTCTATATATATGGCTTACTCCAATAGTATTTAAAAGACATCCTCAGATATGTTACATTATAATGTAAGCATCTTTAGAGAGTTTATGATAGTTAAATAGATATATAGATATTTATGTGGCTTACTCCAATAGTGTTTGAAAGAAATCCTCATATATGTTACATTATAATGTAAGCACTTTTAGAGGGTTGATTATTAAATGGTTATAAAGATATTTATGTGGCTTACTCCAATAGTATTTGAAAGACATCCTCAGATATGTTACATTATAATGTAAGCATCTTTGGAGTGTTTATGATAATTAAATGTATATAAAGATGATGATAAAGTTAAATGTATATAAAAATGTGGCTTACTCCAATAGTATTTGAAAGACATACTCAGATATGTTACATTATAATGTAAGTACCTTTAGAGTGTTTATGATGGTTAAATGGTTATAAAGATATTTATGTGGCTTACTCCAATAGTATTTGAAAGACATACTCAGATATGTTACATTATAATGTAAGCACCTTTAGAGTGTTTATGATGGTTAAATGGTTATAAAGATATTTATGTGGCTTACTCCAATAGTATTTGAAAGACATCCTCAGATATGTTACATTATAATGTAAGCATCTTTGGAGTGTTTATGATAGTTAAATGTATATAAAGATATTTATGTGGCTTACTCCAATAGTATTTGAAAGACATACTCAGATATGTTACATTATAATGGAAGCACCTTTAGAGTGTTTATGATGGTTAAATGGCTATAAAGATATTTATGTGGCTTACTCCAATAGTATTTGAAAGACATCCTCAGATATGTTACATTATAATGTAAGCATCTTTGGAGTGTTTATGATAGTTAAATGGCTATAAAGATATTTGTTATTATAAATTGAGATAAATAGTAATTGGGTATGTGATACAAAAAAAATAACTTCTGATAAAAAATCACTAGAAATAAAAAATTGTCTATAAAAAACAATCGAAATATAAAAAAACATATTTTTATAATATTTAAACCTCTACCGAGTTCGCCTTGGGAATTAAGTGATTTCTTTAAAAAGGCAAAAATCTAGAAAAATCAGACATTTCTATCACGTACGTTATAAATATATGTAAATATCGTACCATATTCGATAAAAGCAAGTCACCCGTGATATTTCAATTTAGTTGGTGAATAAATCGATTAAGCTTTTTGAAAAATACAAACAAGAAAATAAACACTCATATAAAATATCTTAGAGCTTGAGCTATCCGATAGGCATTTTTCAAGGATGGTGTACAAGGGAGCTTTATCCGAGTTTTCGCTCAAATGAACAAAGCTCAGGTTATTTGCAAAGTTTTTGAATTTTTCAATATTTTTTCCATATTTTCACATCCAATAGCAACATTATTCAGGAATCAAAGCTTACTAAACATAGTTTTTTTTACATTGATTCCATATTCACAATCCCTTTAACATGGAAAACAAACTTTTAACTTTTATTTTTTATCCATATTTATAGTACCTTCCTTGATATTTTAAATTTCGTCTTGATTTTTTTTCTATTCTCTAATTCTCTATCTCACATTTTCTGGTTTTTGGTGTTCATTTTCAAAACCATGAAAAAATACAGATTTTAATTAGTTGTTATTCTTATGTAACAGGTCACCAGTATTAATAGAAACACATTGTCAAAAATTATAAAATACTGTCGCAGTCGATAACGCAACTTTTCGGGCAGAAGATTGTGAGATTATATATGTAACATTTTGTAAAAATACTGTCACTTGGTGCAAATATTGTGGAAAATTAAGAATTTTATCTTCTTTCTCGAGGATGTAGACTATTTTGTCTCTGATTTCTATCTTCTGATACGACCAAATCATCCTTGCAAACTTAATCCCCCGCGTTTATTTCACATGTTATTAGGTTTTCACATATGAACAGCATATTTGACAAGAGCGTGTACGGCTACATTTTTTTTCTGGAAACCGTTAAAGGGTAGATTCAAACGCAAACAGGTAGCAGGACCCTTGCCCCAAGATGATTTGTATAGAAAAACTCTGCTCTCATTCAACCTTGGTTACACAAGAACATATTTCACCATGAGTGCCGCGTTACGAAGCCGTATTTCTGTGTACACATCCGAAAATACCAAAAATGTCGTACGGAGCCGCTGCTAAATACATGAGAAAATCGAACAGTCAGGGGGTGAAACGCTATTCCGACTTAAAAAACGTCGATGGCCTACCAAATCGTGGCACTGCACGGAAAACGAAGAAAAAAGAGGACAGAGTGATATTACGGTTGTTTGAGAAGTATCCTCGTCTATTATTGCATAACGGATAGGCAGTTTTGCGTGAAAAGGGTCTAATTGTGTTATGTGATACTATAAGAAGACGTTTAATAGCTCATGGAGTGAAATTTCTAAGCACGATGAAGAAACCACTACTGTCCGAAAAACAAGTCGAAAAAAGACCCACTTGGGCGAAATAAAATTTGGACCGCGATTAGGACAACGCATATTTTTCGGACGAAGATTATTTTTGAGCACGTTCTTCCATTAATCATATCATTATTGGTGTACCCGCACCAATAAATTCATCCAACGGGCGTTAAACACCCGGTAAAAGTCCACGTCTGGGGCTGTTTCTCAAAGTAGGGATTTGGCACTTTGCACATCTTCACAAATAATTTAAACGTTGCAAAAATGATTAAAATATATCAAAGGGATTTTATTACCATCTGCCCAAAGTTGGTTTATGAGAAAAAAAAATGAAAATTGGCTACTGCAAGAGGACAATGACCCAAAACATCGGAGTCGTCTTTGTACTACGTGGAAACAGGAAAATGACGTAGACGTAATGGATTTGCCGTCTTAGTCACCAGATGCAAATTCCATAGAAAATGTTCGGGCACTCATAAAGTTCAAACTCCGAGAAAAAAAGATCTGGAACGTCAAGCAGTTATTTTAACAGATTCGACTTATATGGAAGTATTTACCCCTAGATTATTCCATAAAATTAGTAGGAAGTATGCCTCGGAGATGCCGGGCAAGTATTTCTAGTAGAAGCGACAGGACAACTTATTGATAATAATTATATCATGTAGTATGTGTGTATTTTTTAATGCTTATCCCAAATAGTTTTTCGGGTTTCACCGGATACGTTTTTGTCAAACAGACTGTATCTATAGTTTTTATGTGCCGGATTTATGTCTTGCTTATCCGAGCAATACAGTATAGAAGATTTTAATACTGGGGATAATCAATCTAGTTAAGGTTTTTAATACTGAGTGTAATCAATCTAGTTAAGGTTTTTAATACTGGGTGTAATCAATCTAGTTAAGGTTTTTAATACTGGGTGTAATCAATCTAGTTAAGGTTTTTAATACTGGGTATAATCAACCTAGTTAAGGTTTTTTATATTGGGTGTAATCAATCTAGTTAAGGTTTTTAATACTGGGTGTAATCAATCTAGTTAAGGTTTTTAATACTGGGTGTAATCAATCTAGTTAAGGTTTTTAATACTGGGTGTAATCAATCTAGTAAAGATTTTTAATACTGGGTGTAATCAATCTAGTTAAGGTTTTTAATACTGGGTGTAATCAATCTAGTTAAGGTTTTTAATACTGGGTGTAATCAATCTAGTTAAGGTTTTTAATACTGGGTGTAATCAATCTAGTTAAGGTTTTTAATACTGGGTGTAATCAATCTAGTAAAGATTTTTAATACTGGGTGTAATCAATCTAGTTAAGGGTTTTAATACTGGGTGTAATCAATCTAGTTAAGGTTTTTAATACTGGGTGTAATCAATCTAGTTAAGATTTTATTGATAGTTTTAAAGTACAGTTTAGCTTATTATTAGTTACGGAATCTGCAGCTCTGACTTTTCCTGGATATTATCGTATTTGCTTTTGTAAAACAATCATAAAACATTCATACTGACCATGCAGTAAAACTTTAGAATCAGTTACAAACCAATATAAGACTCGCTGCGTCCTTGGCATGCTCACGTATGTGCTTATGGATTTCGTGGGGATGGATAGTAATTTGAATGATTTATGCGACCACGTAACTTGCCTCATTTACTTTTGTCTTGTTGCTTGTAAGAGATTGCCGCCTGGCAATAAACCCGACAGATTGTATTTGCAATAAAAGTGTTAAATAAAATAAGTGAAATAAATCTATCTAAAATTATAAGTTATAGCTCGTTAAAATTTTATCTACATAACCTAGTTCGAAGAAGCCTGCCTTCCAACTTATGGGTTACGTGTTTGATCCCCGTTGATGTATATTTTTTTCATTTTTTTTAGTAAGGTTTTTGAATAATTAGCGAAAATTGCCACATGGCCATGAGCACGCTAGGTTATACTGTACACAACGAAAATTATTACTACGAGTATAACATTTTTGAAGGTTTTTTCTTTAAAATCTTAGTAAGGATAACAATGTAATATATGAGAATGTATGCGAAACTGTAAATAAAAAAAATCCTTTTTTTTACTTTTTCATTCAACTTATTTCATTTAAATTATCAAAATGGTACTTAAATTTGATACATATAATTTCTTTAAAAAATGTTCATGTTAAATAATAAACTAGCACGCTTCCAAGATAAATTGTTAGACCAAGTCATATTTTAACTCCAGTTAGCCTCATTTAATATTAAAACTTATCTATGGTTTACCTTATTTCATGAAAAAATTGCATGTTTAAATATGTGCCTGCCATTTAAGTATGTGTTTAGTAGATGTTATACTTCAAGGTCAATAATAAAACAAACATAGAATTTAGTTTAAAGGTGTTAGATAGTTTCTGACAATCCGTGGTACAGTAGAAATTAAATTATGAATTGGAAAAATCGATTACGCGACTAAAAAAATAATTTAAAAAATGTATTAAAAACATGTGCAAAACCGATAAATGTTGCTTTTCATTGAGAGTTTTTTCATTTTCATTTTCAAATTTTCATCACGACCTCCGTGGCCTGGTGGTATGACGCTTGTCTGTCGATCCAGAGGTTGCGGGTTCGATCCCCGCTGGAATCCAGATTTTTTAAATGAAATCCCAGTCTGGTTTTCACTTAGGGTCCTTTACAAACATATTTCTGGTTGGTTGAAAAAGATTGCCACGTGGCAATAAGCTCGTCAGGTTAAATAAAAAAATAAAATTAAAAAAAGAGGGGAAGCAATGACTGAAAATAGACATAAACAAAATCGCCATTTATTTGTTTCAAATAATTGTTATTTATATCATTTGTGGTTTATTTACTACTATAATATATTTATTGATAAAAATAGTTCAATCTTTATGAAAAAAACATAAAAAATTTAATTCAATATCCGTCTAAATCTCTTTGAGATATTTAAAGGTTTTAAAGTAAAATATAAATCGTTCAATGAGTAAAATTAGGACACCAACGTTATTTCTGGTCATAAATTTAAGACTTTTGTTGTAAGGTGTTAAAAAATGCATTGATAATAAAAAAAAATGCTTGTCAATGTTATGTGATTGTCGACTTGATATTATTTCGAATAATCTTAAAAAATTGATTAATAAATTGTAATTGAGTGAAAAATTAATTTACTAACTCCAAACATTTCAGAGTGTGAGTTTTCATTTTTAATTCAATTTTTCAGCTATTTAAGTTACGGAAAAGCTATTAAGTAACATCATGACCAACACAATGATGAGAATAAAATTAGGATGGAGCAAAGTGGAGACCATTTCCTCTCCGTTGTGACATTGCAATCTCTTGTAGCTGACACTTTTCCTCACTTCACGAGAAATAACAAATCGTTTAGGAGAGTCTGGACGTAAACGCTGGCGTCAGTAAGAGTGGACCAGGTTATTATAAAATATGACAAAAATACGGAAATAGCGTAACGTGCCAAAAATGAAAAAAATGTTTGCGGTGTTAGGCTTATTGCTGGACAGAACGATTTCATAATAGTCTTAAAATTACGCTAATCAACATCTCTTTCAAGGTTTGCTTTACGCATATATAAAAATAAATACGTTTTTATTTCATTTTCGTATTAATGAACATCAAACGAGTACAACATTTTTGATTGAATACACCTTGTTAAACGAGCATTTTTTTTCTTATGCGTCAATCATTATTTGTTAAGGTGTATTCGTTCAATTGAAATAAAACACTGAAATAATATTTATTTACTTAGTTATGTTATAATTTACTTAACAGAAAAATGTTCCTAATTTAAAACGTTAAAAATATGTATATTAAAGTCATTAAATATCAAAATAATCATCTTGAAACAACCTCTTTGAACAATTTTAACAACCCTATTATTTTATTCGTTTTACTGTTTTTTAAAGTTGCGCTGTTACTTTTACATAGAAGACACCTACCTACCTGAATTTCATAAAAAAATATATACTTTTCATCAAAACGACAAATTCAAGTAACAAAATGCAAACTATCATCTAAATTAATATTTTTTCATTCTTTGTTCGACATTAAATTAAAAAAACGAAATATTTTCGTGGTGATATTTTTACGATAAATGCTACCTCTCAATAAACTTTTATTAAAAAGAAAATTATTCAAAATTTGCGATTTTTTTTTGTCTCAATGGCACTGAATTATTTCCTCTCAGAAATCTGTCAACTGAAAATTGATGAATGTTTTACAAATCCTTCTCAGTTCAGAATACTGAGTTGCTCGGGCTATGAAGCAAGTAACGCATGGACAGCTTATCCCCGGAGATACAGAAAGTCTATCACGTAGTACTCCATATATCGTCATATTAACACTGGTTCTCCCAACTCTTGTTAAAAGTCTGTTAAGTTTGTTGTTTATAGTTAAGGCATTAACGTTGTGGAGGTTTACGACATTGTAATTTAATTTTATCAAACACTGTTTATTCCACTTTTTTGTGACGGTATAACCCTACCGGTTTCAAGGCTTTCACCTCATCTCCAGGGGAGCACAAATAAGTCTTGTTTGTGCTCCCCTGAAGATGAGGGGAAAACCTTGAAACCGGTAGGGTTATACCGTCACAAAAAAGTGGAATAAACAGTGTTTGATAAAAATAAATTACAAAGTCTGTTAAGTGATATCCAGGGCAGTTCTCAGTCAGTTTGTAGTGCCACAACAAGCAAAATCCACCCGATGTCCCCCTTCATTCATTCATCCTTGCAACAGCAAGTTTCAGAGGTTTAATGGTCACAATTAAACTTTATCTGGATTTCAACCCAGGTTTTATAATAGTCTAGGACTGGGGAAGGGTGGTTGTACAAAGGGTGTCTAGGAAGATAGAATCGATTGGTTTACTTAACGCTACTTCAAATATCTGATCACGAGTTACTTCAAATCAATTACTTCAATTAATTCAAATCAGCTCACCCTAGTCAGGATTGGTCCTCCAAAAATAATCAGGATGATAATAGGATAAAATAATATTTTTTCTGTGAAATAAATTAATTCATATATTTGGTAATTTAAAGAAACCCATAAATTTGTTTAATGTTTGTGATATTTGGCTTTTTGCGTGACCATTTATGTTTTAAAAGCTCCCCGAAGAATTTTATTTTGTTTCGAACAACTCATCGCTCAGTACTGAATCTTTGTCAAGAAAGTCATAACGGTTTCAAACACGCAATGAAAAAATACTCGGTTGTAATTTTTAACATCCCTTCCTCATTTAAAGAGAAACACAAAAACATATTTTATATTTAAAAGTGTTTTTGTTAAAACTGAGAATAAATAAAAGTTTTCGACAAATCGTAAGTTAAATTATTGAATGATTTGCATCAGAATGCAAAGAAATTAAAATGACAAAGTTAACTAACTGATTTATGTTAACCTCTTTTGAAAAAAAATACCAAACTATTTTAAAAAGCTCACAATAAACGAAACAGGTTTGGTAGTTTCTGTGATAAGATTTTTTCACATCGTGGTTTAAAAATTTACCGCATCGTTCGTTAAAACATATCATTAAAAATTACATTGAAAACAATTTTTTTTTATTTTTCGTCTTTATTTAAACAAAATTAAAATTAACACTTGACACCCTGTGATGGATATCGAGTGACCAGGACTTATATTTTATTTGATTATTCGACGTTTTAATACATAATAAAATTATTTTTATAGTTAATTACAAAAAATAACCTAGCAGATTTTGCATAATTTTCATTTAAAACATACATTATTCACTGGATGCTTAGCGTCCAACACCGTCGCTGGCGTATTTTTTTAGCACAGTAAGGCAAGTGTTAATGAAGTGGTCGATATAATACAAATGTATATATTTTATTCCTTAAAT
>OX463838.1:53241295-53316817 GCA_949825065.1 Odontocerum albicorne | reverse complement strand
AAACAAAGGAATGCTACGATCAAATCAATGCTTCATGAATGCTTCATGACACTCACCCAATAAAATGCATATAGCACTAGTAATGTTTATTCACGTAAGAGAGACTTAGTAATGTTTATTTACGTAAGAGAGACTCATCGCAGGACTCGATCCGCGCGACAGGTCGTTAATGCTGGAAATATTGAGAAACCAAAAAAAATCGGCGCTCTGTTTATTCAACAATATCTCATAAACTAATATATTATTTGACAAGGTTTTCAAAGATGTCGCTAGAATAAAGATTATTTTAAATTTTAGTTCAATTTTTATTCCGGTTTTGTGTCATTTTTTTTAAGTATTTGTGATTTGAAACTTGGATTGTCGTCAGATCACAGGCGTTTGTGCTCCCCGCGGGGAACACGTTAATGGGGACACGACAAATGAAAGGCAACAAATCCAGATCTATTAAAATTGTGTATCCAAATTAAATTACCTGTTATTTTTTCGCAAATTATGCATATTTCTTGTCATGTGTAAAATAAATAAATAAAAATGTTATTATAAGTAAGCAAAGATTGCTTCTTTGCTAAAATCCCTGTGTATATTACATTTTATAATGAAGTACTTAAAAAATAATAGCGTAAAACTCTTTGCCTGATATAATGTTAAATTCTGAACTATAATACGGTTTTGGCCGTTTACCAAAAGTAAAACCTAAAAACTAATTGGGGTTTTCTTTACTCGTTCTAAAGGGCGTAGCGATCTTTCTCATCACTAGAGCTACATAAATATTTCTTTAATAAAATCTGCTTTAAATAATCATGCATAAAATGCTCTGGAGAAAAGTAGACTTATTTTATTCATTTTAATTTTAGAATATATAACAATGATTTACTTTTTTCTCCTATTTATTATTTTTTTAATGGAATAATAATTGTTTTATGTAATTGTAAATATTCTAATATGGAGTAACTCAATGTTAAAGCTGAAACCTTTGAAAAAAAAAAGGTTTTATTTCAGTCTGACTTTCACACCTTAGGTTGTCAAAAATATTTTGAAAACCTTTTGTTTATAAGATTATTTTTCAAAATAATAGAGTGATATACAAATTGTATTTTTAATATTATTACTATTACAATTTATAAAATTATTCGTTCGTTATACATTTTATAAATTATTACAAATTCGTAGAAAGAAGTTAAAAAACATACGTACAAATTAGACTATATCTCTTTTATATTTGGAATCTATCGGGAATTGAACCTGAAACCCCCAGTTTAGAAGTGTTGTTAAATTTTTGTAAAATAAATATTCTCACCAGAAAACTTCATAATTGGTGTACGTGCAACTTCTATTTTATCTTGGTGGGGTTCTTCTTAATTAGTTTTTGGAACGAAACATTCTGAATGTTATACTTGAATAAATCATTTGTCACCTTACATTATTGCTTGGGTGGGATTTTTAATCTCCCATCTATTTCATTTTCCAGAAATTTTCAGTTTTGGTAAACTCAGTTAATTTAAATAACAAAATTATTTAAATATTGATTTTGAATTAAAATTATTTCAAATATTTATGTTTAACACCATTACACATTTCCACCTAATCTTGAGACCATGTGGCATCAAATATTTTCAAATTGGTATTAAACAAGTTCAAATGCCACTATGGAAAACATAACATAAAATATTTTTTTCGAGAGTGAGTGAATTAACTATTGATGCGTTTTAAGCAAAAAATCCGCTTTAAATATTTCTAAGGATTGGATTAAGTGAGAATTATTTATTAAACCTGATGCTCCGTAGAGCCTTTGGGAGAATTTACATTACTTTTTTTCAAATTTCCAATTTCTCCGGTTATTCAGGCTTCTTTTCATTTCGACATGTACACATCTTTTTCTTCAGTACTCCTTAACTCAATCCCCAGGCTGTACATTTTCTCAGGCTTTATTTTCGTACTTATTAACCATATAAGGTAGAGAAATTCTTTTCAGTTTTTTACTGTTTCTCAAGTGTGATTAAGATCGTTATCTATTTTATTTTTAAAAGCATTTTTGAAAGAAAAATAAGGACGAAGAAATTTTAACTTGAACATGAAACGTGCTTTGAAGATAATTAAAAACGGAAATGGTTTACATTAAATCTGTTTACTTCTTAGGCGTCAGCTTAAAAATAATCAACCCTTCCCACTTAAATCGTAAGGCTTTAAGTTTTTAATAAAAATAATTCAAAAGTTTCCACATTTTAAATCAGCACTAAGTCATTTTGAGTTTGAATTTCATTTTATCTAGATGTTTTTTTTTCAACTATTAAAGATCATTTTAAAATTTATAAAATAGTTTTGTCTATTTATTTTTTAGTCTTTCTCATCGCGTGCTCAATGCTAAACGTTGTAGTTCTCCGCTATCTCTAGCACTACAATAAATGCACCACCTGTCACCATTCTTTCCGGTACTAAGCCATTTTGAATGCGGCGTCTTAAAAGAATTCTGTTGAGTGCTTTATTTGATTCATTCGTCTTAAAGGACACCTTTCAAAGCTCAGAAAGTACACCTTAAAAAAATTGACCATTGTGTTTTGTATTTACGCGATTTTAAGTTGAATAATAATAATATAAACACCAGTTTTATAGCGCCGTTAGTAGCAGCAGTCCCCACATCTGCATATATTCAGTGAAACATATTTGGTAAGAAAACCATAGAAATCTTTCGAAGGGATAACAAACTACATAAAAACTTTTGTAGATCTTCCGATACGTGATAGTAACACATTCGGCTTTAGTTGTAGTGTAAAGGATGTGGAGAGCTCATATATGTACTATAATATTTTTTTAAAATACCTCCCAAAAGCGGTTATCTTCAAGTACATTCTAAAACTCCACACACCACCTGTATCTTTAACACAAAGAGAAGACTGTTCCTCCCCATAGAACCAGCAACAGTAAAATATTTATCATATTGCCTCACCCTATTGGATCGATTTGACCCAGTCAATTTATTAGATGAAGAACAAATCGACCTCGAAGTTCTACTCCTCTACAAAGGAACATCTTTCAGATACATATTCGAAAGATACAATGGAGACATTCGATTAAGATACTAGAATACAAAGAGATATTTGAAATCAATCCATTCACGACATTTAAGTCAGTGTGGACTTTTTAGAAACAGACTAATATGACAATACAATATAATCAGTCTAACGATGGACTATCATAAAAATGTAATCAACCTAGCAGCTGCATTGTTATTCGACTACAGTTTAAGAATTTGTGTCAGAATAAATCACACGTGAAGGGTTCTTCACCTTTCTGGTGTAAAAACTTTGCATAGTAGTTTTTTCAATTAATTTTTATTGTCAAATCTAACTCAATTTTAATCTATTTTAAGGATTTCAAAAACAACTGTTTAAATAGGTATTGAGATATTCCGTCACGTGATTGTCATAATTAAAAACGCAAACTGACTATTTAAGTCGTTTACATTGATTGGTGAATAAATAAATTGGTGTATTAAATGACGAACTCCTACGCCTTTGTTGGTAAATATCAAACTTTTAATTACAAAACAGGTCGATTCCTGTTTGATTCTAGATTTTAAAGGAATTCCAGTCTGACTTTCACTTAAAGCCTCTTTGCAGTTTTTTTCTGGTTAGTTGAAAAAGATTGCCACGTATAAATCAGCTATCCAGGTATTGCTAACATACTGTATTCAACGAAAATATGATACAATATATTTGATATGCAAGGCAAATTTGTTTGACATGTTTTCTTCTCTGCAAAAATACAATATTCTTAATGTGTTTTTTTTTTCAAAAGTTTAATTAATTATTACTGATTATTAACTGACTGATTGTTCTATTGATGCATATAAAAATAAATAAATATGAATAAAAAAGTATTTTTGTAAGTTCTATTTTATAAACACTAATGATCTTCAATTTAATTAATTGTGGTTATCTTGTTTTCTATAAATATAAAAAAAAAACAATAGAATCACTTTTCATTTTCTTCGAAAGCTTCAGTAAAAATCTCTGTTTGTCTGTCAGAGCATAGATGTACTTACTTCTAAGAAAGATGACGAAATGTTCACATACGGTAAACGCTTTTCATTGCCGGCCAGTATCAGTGTCAATATATCACCTTGGTGCATCGAATATCGGCAGCCGCTGCAATATGTTGCATCTTCTTGAAGCACTGCCAATAATCATGGTCTTGAATTAATCACAATTTGGAGGTTAAGGACTCTTGCCAAATATAAACAGATTTATAATAGGAAATTCACCTTCTATTGTATCAAAAATATTAATAAGGAGGCGATAATTGTCACGATATATTTTGCTCACTGATATAGTATTTTAAAGGCATTCATACATACTAGTTAAATATTATAATATTTTGTTGATAAACCATAACGTACTTTTGAATCTTTTCAATTTTTATAAGTTTAGATCGATCAAATACTCGTATTATCTGCTCAATCTCGGATTCTTAACCCTACAATGCGCGATTTTTTTTATTTCAAAAATAAAAATATATTGATGAATTAAATATGTACTGGAACATGAAAAATACAATAAAACTTTTTTTTTTTGTTTTTATATATTTATATTTAAAAAAAGAGTAAAGAGTAAGGTTCATATATGAATCACTACGCATTTTTAAGTTAATTATATGATATAATGATATAAATGAAATTATATATTTAACTTCACTTATTTTACACATTTGTACTAAAGAATAAAAGAAAAAAAAATAAGATTACCTTGATCACCAATAATAAATTAATTTGATTTCAAACTGGAACAAAATACAAAAGTCATCTACGCCCAACAAGTCAAACTTCAACTGCCAAATTGACCGGTAAAACAGTTTTCTATTAAACCTATGTGGTTTTAAAGCATGGAGATTATTGTATCACGTTTGTAACAGCGCATGAGTCGTTGTTTATACCACTCAACACAAAAAATATTTAGAAAAACTTTGGTTGATTCATATGTGCATCATTGCGCGCTGTAGGTTTAAAGTGTAAATTTGTATGTTTTAGGTCATATGTTAACGTTAAATTGAATCAAAAACTCTTGTATGTGTTTTTTTATATTTTTAATATCTCTGCAATTTGTCGTATCAAACAACACGGGTTATTCTCGATAAAAGCATTTATTTGGTTGATCTGAAAGACCAATTACCACCAGTGGTAATCGGCTTAGATCGAACACCATCTTCGAGTGTCACATAACCATTACGGAAATTTCGAAACAACTTTTGACATACTCGTATATATCCGGAAAATAATTTACTTCTTTCCGTACAACAGTTTATAATAAATGAATTTAAGGAAACAATCGATAAACACAAAAAAAAATAAGATAAAAATTTGAAATTCTGTTAAAAAATTTAAAAAAAATACCAGCGGTAATATTCTCATCCATTAGTTTAAAAAAATATTCACCTTTATTTTATATTAAGGAATCTGATATATTTTTCTGATGGATTGCAAAATATTGCCACATAGAAATAAACCCGTAAGGTTGTACCGTGTATAACGAAAATAACACAATCTTTAATCCCACCATACCATACATTAACTAAAATACATACGAGTATAAGAACGCAATTTATAGAAAAAACTTAAAAGTGCTCCGCTTCAGTCTCATTCGGAGAAGGGTTACACATAAAGATTAATGATTCTCTAAATACCAGTCAGCTATCTCCGGATCGATCCTTGATCTTCTGAAAAGTTATTCATTCTAATGTGTTCAAGCGCTTAACTACGTTTTTAAATTAAGGTTTAGGAATAACGTAGAGTTAATAATAAATTTATTGTCTTTTTTAAATATCAACGTATATATAATATTTTAAAATAAATAATATGCAACGTGTATAATATAATCAAACTTGTAATTAAATCCTAGAGAAATTGAAACACAAGCAATGGTTTACGAACCGTAATATAAAAAAAAAGACTTCGCTTAAAGACTTCACTCCATTCATGTAGATCTTACGTCAACCTCACCATGGTTCTCCAAGCCACCCAATCTCGTGTGGCCTCAGTCGAAATCTCGTTCATCTCAAATGCTTCCTCAAAGCTTTTTATATTATCAGCCTACTACAAACGCTTGTTAAATACAAACCTAAAATTTATATTTTAGGCTGGTTAAACATCAGTAAATATCAACCCATGGAGCAACGACAATAAAGAGATGTCTTGTAGAGTGCTGTTCTGTTTTATACGGGTATGATCCGCTCAAGAGTGTTGTGATTGAAAATTAATAAAGAGCGCTCATTAGTGTCACTAAATTAATTCAAGTAAAATGATAAATGAAAGTGTGTTTAAAACGGGAGTGTCAACAATAAATTTCAAGTATATTGATCACCTGACTATTATACACATATATTATAATGTAATTAAAAATGGAAACGCTTTAATCCTCTTGAAATATACGAGTATATTAAACCCAACTAGTTTCAAGTCACATGCGAAGTATCTTCAAAGGTATTCCAAACTAACAGGGTTAACCCGGATTAAATAGTTTTTCAATTTTTAAATATATTGTACATGAATAAACATGAATTTTCAGTTTTAACAGTAAAACTCTAGAAATATATTATTTGATATTACACTTTCATTATATACGTATAACTTGGAGGGTCGATTGCTGTGATATAAGAGAGTCCTTAAATGAAAACAGGTTTGAATTATTTTTTTAAAAGTCTGGATTCCAACGAGGATACCTTTCGCCTTTGAAAAGAGTTTACTCTGTAAAGAACTTTATATTAACTGTCATTCTTTTATTTTTGTGTTATTATTGACACCAGTTATACTGCCTGTGACGTTCAGGAAGAAATCTAAATAATTCCGATACAGTAAAGACCTAGAATAATGAATCTAATAGAGTAGTTTAAGAAATACATCTGGTTAGTGACCAGAAAGGGTGGAACTTCATAGTACTGTTTAATTACACTTTTTCCCCCAACAGGGCTACACGAATTTATTCGAGGTAAAAAAAATTTACAATTTTATCAGATGAACAAACCCGCAAATGAATCACAATGACGCAAGTGTTAAAAAACTTCAAGTAAAAGTGAATATCTTACTTAGACTTAAACTGAGTACGACTAACCTTCAACCTTTTGACAAAGACTTAACATTAATTTGACACCAAACTTATCGATTTAATGAATAATTCAATATTTCTGAAAAAATACAATTCCTTAAAGTTTTCGCAGGAACAGATATCAAATATCAAGGTTTGTTTTGAAATCAAACTCTTTCAATAATACCGAAATGAACAAGGATGCTACAAACTGTTAATTATAATAACGCAGTTGCGAAATCGTCCCCCAGGGGTGCCACATTTACTACAATAAAATAATATCCTAACAGGACATTTTTCAATCTATGGATGGGACTGGCTGTATCAATGGCTGCTTCAATCTATGGATGGGACTGGTTGCACACACAGGACTAAGAAAGACTAACTCAATATTTCAAACAAACCAAAACTGAATAAATTTTGTTTTCAATCCGTTTATCATTTTTAATGTTTGTTTTGACGTACATTAAAAATATAAAAAGGGTGCCTTTTGCATTTTTAATTTACGAACATGTCAAAATGTACGAACAACAAAAAATATCCAAATAATGAAATTACCTAAATAACTAAAAATAAACAAAAAATCGAGATGATTTTTCAAGTACATAGGATGTCTAATTTTCTTTTCATTTATTTTGCAATATAAGAAAGTCTCTTATAACTAATTTAGTAAAAACCTACTGCAAAAATCAAACATTAGCCTCAACTAAGGGTTCTCATTAAAAAAAGGGGAATTGCTTTTGATACCTTCGATTTCTGATAATGTCTATGTTTCTCGAGCTACTAAATGGAAACAATAAAGATTATTGCATATTCAAAGCTACTTTCCAATGACCGGGAGAATACAATAACAGTATATAAATGTTTCATGACTGGAAATAAAAATAATGTTTGTAGGTTTCTCATTTTTACGTAGAATAACATAAATTTGAGTTAAATATTTGAACATTGATTTGTACCGTATACTCAACATCACGTTTTTCAAAAACAAGTAAATAAATCATGTATCTACAATATTCGTAAACAATATACATAAATATGTTTACATATGCAATGGGCTGTCCCTCGTTATCAAGTATGACTGTCAGACATCTAGTGAATGTAAAATGTCTATGTGTGTAAGCTTTTGCTTTTCAGCAAGCACACAATCTTGACAAATAACCTCCAAATTTCAATCACAAGTAATCAAAATTCCAACACGATTGGCAGATTTCATTTATTGCAGCCTTTCACTAGGTAGAGTTTTATATAGCACTTTATTTGTGCGGCTTGATAGCTACGAAAAGCTTCAAAACAAGCCACAAAAAAACATAAATTCAAATGTCAAATGGTCTAAGACTAAAAACAGACGGTAGTAAATCCGCCGGGAATCAAACCAGAGACATTCACTTGCTTATCGTGAATATTAACCATTATAACAAGGCCAACAACATGTTCGCATGAAAATAAAATATATTTTTTTTACGTTGTTTACAAGAATTTTGGAAATATAAAGTAATATGTACTACAAATACGTGATGTGTGGTACTTCATTAAAGATAACATTTAAAAAGAAAGTTTTTTAATTTATATGAGATTCTGAAAACAGTTAAAAGGTGTTTTGCGAGTATGATAGTTTCGCGATAAAAAATAAAGACAGGTCTTTAAGTCAAGCTTACGCAATTTAATGTCAAATAAGAGTTTACGTAACGCAATTTACTTTTATATAAAAGTAAAAAATGATATTTTAAGCTAAGTATGCCTAAATTCTTTTATAAATTGGTTGATAACACAAAGGCGGATAATCAACACATTTGTTCCCTTTTACTTATATAAAAATGATATAATGAAAAAATTAATATAATATTTCATTTTACTTTACTCAAAGAGCATTTTCAGAGTGAACCATTGTACTGAATTTTGTTACACTTTCGTTGTATACGGGGTTCATTTACATGAAGTAATCTCTTACGACCAACCAAAAAAGTGTTTAATATTCTATAATAGTGAAAATCAGACTCAAACCTCTTTTTTAAATCCGGGTACAAACGAGAATTGAGCCTGCAACCTCCGAATCGGAAGACCAATATCATATTAACTAGGCAACAGCGGTCGTCGATTTGAGATATCGATTGGAAGCTATTCAAGTGAAAAAATCCCCTTATTCATTTATTTCTGTTTAACTAAAAAGTGACTTCTACATTCATACATTCTTCTCATGCAGCTCCTTCTGTGTTTGGAATAATAGTTTTTACTCCTTTCAAAATTTCTTTCTCTTGGACAGTTTTATGAGTTTTTTAAGACAACCTTATCGATTTTTTTCTAGTCTTATTTTAGATGTCCTCAGTTGTCATCTTTTAATTATTATTTTTACTATCGGATTAAACACAAAAGATCTATAAGTAACTTTTATGTATCAGCCATCTCTCGAGACTCATTGTCTAATCTGAGATAGCTGATTTTTTCCAACGAACCCAGGACTGTTTTAGTGATGTTTTATTTTCTTTCCTTATTATTTTAATAGTTTTTCTTTCGTTAAACTTGATATAGACAAAAAAAAAACATTAATTTTACCTATTTTTTTAAATAATCTTATTTAACACTTTTATTGCAAATACAATCTGGTGGGATTATTGCCTAGTAGCAATCTCTTCCAACCAACTAGACAAAAGTAAATTAAGCAAGTTACGTGGTCGCATAAATCATTCAAATGACTATCCATCTCCACGAAATCCATAAACACATACGTCAATATATGCCCACGAACCCCACAAAGACGGACAATCACTCGAACATTATTTTTCATATAAAGTGAGATCATCAATCAAAAGGAAAGGAAGGGATGGTGGAGAGGAATGGAAAAGAAAAATCAGGAACGAAACACGTTATTTTACTGAGTTGAAATTAAGAGTTTTTTCAGTCGCTTCTTAATGCATGCCAAGGACAGAGTGAGTCTTATATTGGTTTGTAACTGATTCCAGAGTCTCACTGCATAGACAGTAAAGGACGACGTAAAAAAGAGGAGCGGTGAACTGGAAAGGCCAATAGACAATCTCTGTTTGAGCGTAGCGCTAATCCAAAATAATAAGATTTAGTGTATAGTTTATACATGTAACGCTTAAAAATATATTTTTTAAAAGTCAGTTTTAGTTTAATATTGACTTCATATATTACGTTTTCGATTATAAGCTACTGTCACCAAATATACTATTAACGTGACAAAAAAAGACATTGCATATAAATTTGACAAAAACATGAGAACTGAAACTCTGTTTCTAAATTAAAATCAGCTCAAAATAGGCAGATGATCGTTCCAATTTAGATAAGTATTAAAATATTCAAGTGATTCATAAGCTTTCTGGCAAAAAACGAAAACATTGATGACATCTGGAGCTGAAGTCGGGGAAACTCATGTGACCACCACCAACTCCGCTCCGTAACCAGCAGATGATTTCCCCTCGCACTCTCCCACGGTGAGAACTGTCCGAGTGGACGGTGCGAGTACGTTAACCTGAAAATAGACCACTGAAAATACTCACAGTATCCGATGCGCCGGCGGAGACAAACCTTGAACATGATTAACCTTCATTTACGTACGGCTAAATATGAAAGCTGGAAAATACTCTATGATTGATGGTTTAGTGGGAATACCATTTAGTTTTCAAAAGGGAACATTAAATTATGGACTAAACTTTACATGTAACTTCTTTATATTTTAAAGAAGTTGAAAGCAAATTGGTGTTATGTGCCAAATTTTTTCATTTATTTTTTTCGCTAACAGAAATGTATTTTTTTAATTAATGGCTCGCTATTTTATATAAAATTTTCTATTATCCCCTTAATTATTCGAATTTGTGTCTCGGGCATTCTGAAAAATTTCACCGGGAAACAATATTATTTTCAGTCCCATTAATCAGCCCTTCGGGTTAAGAACCACTCTAGTAGGAACGGAACTCGTGTTTCATCATACAAAAATATTACCCTGCACGTGGAAAGACAATAACACTCGCACAAGTATTTCATAGGTAAGTATAGTTTCAGACAACTCTTACCAGACTTGTGCCATTTTTTTTTCGAGTAACGTTGGGAATTGAACGCGGTAAAATCAAACGCCTTTCCAACTTGTCCACGGAGATTATCATATAATATATAAAACGTATTTTTTCAACAAACCATATGTTATATAGTTTCAAGTCATAATTGTTTCATATAGGAAATGTAAAATGGTTTATAGTTTATAATATCACTCGTATGGTATATAGTTTATAATATCAGTTCAATATAATATCAGTATCAAAATGGTATATAGTTTATAATATCAGTTCGTCTCGTCATGTCATACAAGACACACGTGTTTCCTTAGTCTCCGCTCCTAAATTGAAGCCGATATATTCTCGTTGTGAAGTGAAGTGTTTTGGGCCAGTCAGGATAGTGCCCAAATTTCTGGGAATTGACCGTGCCGACTCGTATCCGGACCCTGTGGCTCTCATATATATTGTCCCTTCAACACATGTTGCCGAGGTCCATACACCAGTACGTTACCGCCCTATCTCATTTTATTGTATAACGTTCATTCTAATTACGAGTACTTTTTCTATTATATTATTTAAAATTCCATTCTGAAATTATTTACGAGTACTCTTTCTATTATATTATTTAAAATGTCGTTTGAAATGTTAATTTTAGTGCTTAACTTTTAACTGTTAACACACATGGTGGTTCTAAGAACAAAAGTCCCGAAATCCTCGGGAACAAACTCGAGCCGCATCATGGACGCCAAGTCACGTGCCACCCCCATGAGGAAGAATTCCGCCCTCTCCTGTCCTGGTGTAGCTGCAAACACCAGCACCAGCAACTCCAGTGCGTGGATCACTCCACGCAATGGAGCTAAACAATCAACTCCAGTCCCGGCTCAACCGCTACCGAACCAAAACCGATTCGAGGCACTTCCGGAGGTCGGAGACGCCCCTGGAACACCTGGCTTCCGAGCGCCAGTAAAGAGGATTACCTCGAAGATCCCACCGGTAATTATTACCTTAGGGGACAAAACACATGGCCAGATAATAAATCTGGCCAAATCTTTTACAAAGGCGGGCATCACGCTCTCCTACAGAGGCAGAGACCGTGCAGCTGTCAACTGCTCAGCGTTGGAGGACCACAAAACTCTCGTGGCTGGCCTGAGAGAGACCCAGGCACCCTTCCACACGTTCACCGCGGAGGTGGAGCGCAGCAAGCGATCCGTCATCAGGGGTCTCCCAGAGCTCCCGGTAGAGGACATCGCGGCTGATCTGGCCGCCCAAGGGTACAAGCCTCTCCGGGTTTTCAGGATGAAGACCAAGGGTGCCCCGCTCTATACGGTACTCTTCCCAAATGCCACAAACATTGAGGCTCTTCGGACGGAAGTGACAGTGATTAACTACTGTCGCGTCCGCCTGGAGAAATACAAGAACGGTGGCAGGGTAGGCACCCAGTGCTACCGCTGTCAAAACTTTGGCCACGCATCGGCGAACTGTAACCACACAGTCCGATGCGTCAAGTGCCTGATGGCGCATGCCACTACCGACTGCCCCAAGAAAGAGCGGGACACCCCTGCGGCCTGCTGTAACTGCGAGGGCGCTCATCCGGCCAACTATGGTGGTTGCCCCCGCCGCCAACAATACATATCCAGCCTACATAAGAGACGCAGCGTACCGGCTCCCCGGATGGACCATCGCTCGTGGAGCCAGGTAGCCAGCGGTACTCCAGCCTCACCACCTCACCTACCAGCCTCTCCTATAGCCCCCCTTTCTACTCAAACACTCCACCCTCCTCGTGCTCAGCCCCTGCCCCCGCCCCCGATTAACACGTTCACAAACGGAGAGAGCGAGTTACTCGCCATCATGCGCCTTGTCATCGGAGCCCGGAGCAGGCTCGCTTCTTGCACCACTAAGCTCGAGAAGACTATGATCTACCTCGAGATCATTGAGCAGCTCGTAGGATAAGCGTGATGACGAGTTTCTCTGGAATGAAAGTGCTCTGCTGGAATGCTTACAGCATGCAGCAGAAGATCGAGGAGCTGATGCTGTTGGTGAACAATTCAGGTATAGATATTGTGCTTATAACGGAAACTTGGTTAAAACCTGTATCTCGTGTGAGAGGCACCGGTGGCTTCACCATCTATAGATCGGATCGCGTTTCCGGTAGAGGTGGAGGCACCGCGATCCTCATCCGAGACACTATCCATCATACCCAACTCCTCACGCCCGCCCTGACAAACTTGGAGGCTACTGCCATCAGCCTCAAGGTTGACAGGGAGACAGTCACAATTGTGGCAGCATATTGTACCGGCTATCGTTCACTTCTGGAAAAGGACATCGAGGCAGTGCTGGCCTTGGGGCCCAAGGTCATCATGGCCGGGGACTTCAATGCCAAGCACCGTTACTGGAACTGCTTGAGAGCTAACCCGAACGGAACGACGCTGTACAATTATATGGAAAACCACAACTGTCAAATACTCTATCCAAATCAACATACCTGTTTCACCAACCCCCGTAGCCCTTCTACACTGGGCATTGCCGTAGTCAAAAACTACCCTAACATCTCTGGCTTGACTGCTCTAGAAGCTCTCTCGTCAGACCACCTCCCAGTCTACTTCACATTGGGAGTGAGGCCGATTGCTAGCCTCAGGGAGCAGTACGACTACGCCAATGCTGACTGGAAGGGTTACAAAGCCTACCTCCACAACCAGCTCTGCCTATCACCAGAAACTCTGGTGAGCCCACAGGACATTGATACCGCGATAGATACCATCTCCACCTTCATCCATAATGCCCGTGATGAAAATGTTCCCCTCAAAATTGTCACTCCATACAAAATAACTCTTACTCCTCATATCAAACTCCTTATATCTCTAAAAAACAAACAAAGACAGACCTACAGACGTACACTAGACAAACGTGACAAAACACTTCTAAACGTCCTCCAAGATGAAATCAAAAAAGAAATCCGCCTACTTAAAAACCAGCTATGGCAGAGAAAATTGGCAGCTCTAGAACCGGGTAACGGTACTCTCTGGCGAGTCGTCAAGGGTATCAAGTGCTCGTCTCAAAGCATACCACCTCTGCGCACAGCCTCAGGGTTGGCTGTTTCTGGCAGTGACAAGGCTAATGCCTTGGCGGACGCTTATGAGAATACGTACTCAATCACTTCCGACCTTGGAAATGTTGATGTCAATAAAGCTGTCGAGGACACTCTCACCAGCTTTGCTTACTCCCCGACCAACCAAAACGAGGTGCAACTTTGCACCCCGTCCGAAATTGGTCGTATCCTTGACAGACTTAAAACACGAAAAGCACCCGGTCCCGACAATATACACAATAGCCTTCTTAAACAGTTACCACTCAAAGCGAGGATTTTTCTTACTAAAATAATAAATGCCTCACTCCTTAATGGCTATTTTCCGAGTATTTGGAAAGTAGCCAATATTGTTCCTATCCACAAGCCAAATAAACCTACCGAAAATCCAACTACCTACAGGCCCATCAGTCTTATTCCAGGTCTTGGCAAGATCCTTGAGAGAGTGGTTGCCTCAAGGCTAGTGTTCCATCACGAATCCAATAATACATTCCCTCATGAGCAATTTGGATTTAGAACAAGACACAACACGGTCCAGCAACTTACCCGTGTCGTGGAAGACGTGTCGATGGGCTTCAATAGGAACAGAAGTACTGGCATGGTACTGCTGGACCTCGAGAAGGCTTTTGATACTGTCTGGCATGATGGCCTTCTTCACAAATTTCTCCTCACTGGCACTCCACTCTATCTCGTGAAACTACTTCAATCCTACCTTTCCAATAAAAGTTTCACAGTCACCACTCATCATACTACGTCATCCGCCAGGCCCATCCCTATGGGTGTCCCCCAAGGCAGTATACTTGGACCATGTCTATTTAACATTTACACACACGACATTCCTACTCCCCCAAACTGTAAACTCACACTCTTTGCTGACGATGCGGCATGCTACGCATCGTCACTCAAGGTGGATTGAGCTGGTCGCCGTCTTCAGATTGCTCTTGAGATCCTTGAGAAATACTACCAGGACTGGAGGCTCAAAATCAATGACGCCAAAACTGAGGCCATCATGTTCTCCCGAAAAATCAAGGAAAGAGTGCCGTCGATGCCCTTATTCATCGGTGGTTGCCTGGTTGAGTGGCAGGACGTGGTTAAATACCTCGTACTGCACCTTGACCGGCGACTGACGTGGTAAACCCATTTGAATACCATCAGACAGAAGGGTCACAAGGGCATAGGGGCTATCAGTTCGATATTTCATCGACGCAGCTTCCTTTCACCCAAAAATAAGCTCCTCCTCTATAAAACCCTTATTCGTCCTATCTTGACCTATGCTGCACCCGTTTGGGGTAGTGTGAGCAGAACGGATCACCTGAAACTCCAGAGAGTCCAGAACAAGGCATTCAAGATATCTTTTAACACCCATCCCAGAACAAATCTTACCCGACTTCACGCTGAACAGCGAGAAGAAACCCTACAACACCACATTCTCGCTTGGACCGTGAAGTTCTATAAAAGCCAACAAAATCACAGAAATCCCTTAATCGCTGCCCTGGGGGCTTACGAGAGTAAATCCGACCTACCCTTCCGTTATAAGCACAAGCTCCCGAAGCATTATCTGTTGCCTGACTAGTCCACCTTCAGTATTAGCTGGGACGACCAAGGTCTGAGTGAATGTGATGGAATACAAGTAGCCTGAACGAGTGGACTTGTTTTTGCTGAATAATTAGTGTAAGAATTGTTATCTAGTTATAAGTAGTATGTAGGTGTTAATTATTTCTAAGATCTCATATATTAAGATTGAATAAATAAAATAAAATGATATGTAGGAAAATAAGATTAAATAAGTTCATAAATTATAACATATAATTAAGATTAGTTAAGTAATAAATTTGTATATAGGTATAGCCTTGACAAATGTTTGTATAATAATTTACTTGTTTAATAAAAAAAAAAAAATAATAATAATATCACTCAAATTAATGGCTCTCTCTCTGTCACTTTTGACAAAGAGCATAATCCAAATACTTATGGAAGCAAAAGTAGGAACCAAGTCCTGTTTGGCCTTTTGCCATATTCAAATAATTTGAATATAATAAATGTATGTTTCTTCGTTGATTTCCTCTACCTGTTTAATATATATTTAAAAATAGAATACATATTATTTAAGTCAAAAATATATTTATAACTTCAAAAACTAAAACAGTTAACAAACCTATTTCACTAGAGGGTAAAAGCACAGCTCAGAGTTTGAACTGGCCACCTTCAACATTAAATAAAACTAGATACATTACACAAAGAATGATTTTGTCGGTGTAATCAAGTTAATTTCTTAAATAAAAAAATCTGGATTTATCGCTTACTTTCTGTTTTACATTTTTGTTATATAGAATACTATACAACCTGACGTACTAATGAAATTAATTATCTTCCAACTATATTTATGTAAAAATCTAGATTAATAAAATTTATTCGCACATTATTACAGAATTTTCTTTTATATAACGCTTGATTTGTTTCTTTTAGTATTTTTTTAAGATACAAAGTGACAAATTACTGGGCATTATTTTTGACAGGAGATTTTGTAACGTGAGGTCATCCGTCGTTTAAGCAATGACTCCTTAACCCTCATATAACTTGGAGAAAGAGAGATAAATGCATATAAAGAGGGAGTTATTTTGTATAGCAAAACATACTTACGGATTCATTATTTTTTACTAAGAAGTCGTTAAATCCTGTGATTCACACTTTGATCTTCTTTTCTGAATCAACGTCCTTTGTTTTGTGAAATATAAATTTAACATAAATATGGTCTAGAGAAGGTCTTTAATCACATATTTATCAACTGCAGTTTTCATGACTTTTTTTTCACCATTTAACATACATACGAACCATCTAACCATCTTCTATAGGGTAAACAGAGAAAACTGAGCGGACGATTGTGACATACACCATCTCTTACAACTCGTATAATTTTCTCTGTCTATCTGTTTCCTTTTTCAAAATATCATTCACTTGATCCAACCATATTTTATTCTGCTTGGTCTTCCTTTACCGCACTTTCTACTCACATTTACACTGCATATTTGTTTTGTAAGTATTTATTTATTCATTCGTTCCACGTAGACTCATCTCAGAGTGCTTTTTTTTTCATCTTACTAAAAACCTTAAGTTAACATTCATCCGTAATCACTTCATTCTGTATTTTATCATACATTGTAACCACATAAATTCTTCTGAGTACAAGTATGTCTGCAGTATTTGTTCGGTTCATTTCAGTATTATCCACGCCCACGTTTTACTCCCATACATCAAAGTTTGTACTAACATAAAATTTTGGTGTATATCTTCAAATAAGTTAATATTTCTCATTTGCTCGTGCGAAGTGATAATACGTTGATATTTTATTTTTAATTAGGTGATTTATTAAGAGTTCTTTCGTAATAATATATCACCTTTGATGTATTTTGTTTATAAATTCATTAATCAGCTTTTAAGAGCTACTTAATGATTTGGATGAAATCGGATCTGGAAATTAGATAAACAAATTACTCGAGTCAACCGACTGGGGATTCTTTAAACCTTTTAATGGCGTACAATAAGGAGAGAAAAAGGAGATCTAATAAGATTTTTAACCGACTCATCAAGTTAGTTATACCGAACATAATATATACATCAAGTAAGTTAACCGACACATCTAGTAAGATATACCGAACATAATATACACATCCAGTAAGTTAACCGACACATTCAGTAAGTTATACCGAACATATTCGTAATATGCACGTCCAGTAAGTTAACCGACACATCCAGTACGTTATACCGAACATAATATACACATCCAGTAAGTTAACCGACACACCCAGTAAGTTATACCAAACGTAATATACTAAGTAAAGTTTTTTATTTACTTAGTATATTATGTTCGGTAAAAATATCTGCTGTTGCAAAGTCTAAAGTAATGGTGATAAAAAATTGTGAAAGGGATAGTAAATGCGATATATGGGTAAACAATTAAATATTGGAATAAGTTGAGGAACTCTGTTACTTAGAAAGTATTTTTTCAGATGGTGAAAGAGTTACGAGAGATATCAAACGGCTTCTAATAATAGGAAACAAAGTTAATGGAGCCCTTAAACAAATATACTTCACGTTAAACATATCGTAAACATGATAATTCTCAACAGTATTTAAGTACTAACTTTGATGTATGAATGTGAAACGTGAACGTTAAAAATACTGAAAGGAGCCAAATAAATGCTATATACATGCGTACACTGAAACGAAAGAACCGTGGCCTGGTGGTAATACGCTTGTCTTGCGATCCGGAGGTTGCGGGTTCAATCCCCGCTGGAACCCAGATTTTTTAAAATGGGATTTCAGTCTGATTTTCACTTAGGGCCCATTATAAACATCTTTCTGGTTGGTTGGAAGAGATTGCCACGTGACAATAAACTCGCCAGGTTAAAAAAAAAAGAATACATAGAGTGACAATGTGCAATATAATACAGAATTAAGTGATTAGGAATAATTGTGAACTTAAAGTTGATGTGTTAAATAAGATGAAATTGAACACTCTGAGATAGTTTGGTTATTAGAACAAATTAATGAAGAAAGAATAACAAAATAATATACCATATAGTGTAAATTTTATGTAAGATGAGTTGGATCAAACAAATTATATTTAGAAAGAAGGAAATTAAAAAAAGACAAATAAATCATAGGAGTTGTATGAGAAGGGTCGTATATGTATATAGAAGGAGCAAAGGATGTGTATCGCGATGGAAAGATCTGGCACCCTGCTTTCTATACCTACCCTTACAGAAAAATGGTGTGATTGTATGTATGTTATTTTTTATAAATATTTTCGTGATGTGCTATGCTATGAAGGCATATAAAATAATCATCAGCTAAAAGCCTACATCCACGTGTGACCTTTTACGCAAGAAAAATATGTACAATAAAGGTGACGGTTCCCTTGTGAATACGTATAAAACAACATCTGTGAAAAAATATAGCTGTTTGTTCTTTTTTTTTTTTCGAAAATAATATTTTTAAATTCAATGAATACTTGTCGATATATTACACTACCTCACTGGATTAGTTATAAAGACGTCTGAATTCGAACCGGAGAGTTGCGAGCTCGATTTCCGCTCATACCATTTTTTTTATAAATCGGCTCCAATCAGGTTTATTAAAAAATTTCGTTTTGGTTGATAGAAAAAATTGCTACATGCCAATAAACCCATTAGGTTATATACAACAAAAAGGTAAAAATACTATATATTGACAACAACTTATTTCGAGGGCCAAAGCAATTTTTTTTATGGGTATTACTATATTAATTTGCTTATCAAAAGATCTGAAAAATGTATTCGAGTTTATCGTGATTATATTGAAAAGGAAAAATAAAAAAATGTTTTTTTTTTTTTCTACTTCATTCCGCGAATTTATTGACTTCTCCTCGTATATCACTAACACTTAGAGGAAAACCATTCTACACCACAAGATCAGAAATATATTAAGCTCTATCATAATATCCTAGTCTATTGGATCAATTTTAAACAATCGATTTATTAGATGAAGCCAAATTGACGTCAAAATTCTATTACTCTCCGAAAGAAAAATGTTCAGGCATAGATTCAAAAGGATAAGACTATGCGTAGATTAAATTTATCAAATAAATATTATTCTCAACCAAAAGAAAGAAGTATCAATTTAAGCTATTTTTTTTGTTGTAGGAGTTTTATCTCGAATCGGAACAAATATGTGTAATTATATGACTCAGTAGCTGAATGGGAGCTCTGGACATAATTCACTATTCAGACCCAACAAAATTGTTGGTTTAGTCCAAAGATTCCTAAAGTGGTCTTTATGGACCCCCAAGGGCTGATTTTGACTTACAGGGGGTCTATGTCAGCGAGAAAGAAAAAAATTGGGGGTGCACGAGATGTAAATAGGGATCCACGTGAGCGGATCCCATTTAAGCAGATCATTATCAATATTTAGATGTTCTGTAAATGTCTTATTACACTTAACATAGATTGTGTGTACATAATACTTATATTAGACAGAAAATACTTATAATAAAGAAATCGAATGCAATTCACTGAACGTGGAGATTTAAGACTATACCTCACTAATTTGAAGACAAATATTGAACCATTGCTATCAGAGCATCAGGTTCATCTCTCTCATTAAAAGTTTTATTTGTGTATTATTTTATGTAAAAATTTTACTAGGTTTTGACTTGTTTCGTTCCAAAGTCAAATATTTACTTGCATTTTGTGTATTTTCAATAAAGGTATGAACAAAAATTGTACATGTTTTTCTTTTTTTACAATTGTCTCCACTAAAAACCTTATCAAGGTGAACAGCACTGTGTCAGCTGTCAAAAACACATTGGAAATTAACAAGTTTAGGAAAATTCAATATAAGGCAGGCAGGGGGTCTACGGAAAACCAAAAAATTGCCAAGTGGTCTACGGGGCGAAAAAGTTTGGGAAACTATGGTTTAGTCTGATAGAAACAAAGGGATTTTTATTTACAATTAGAAGGTAGAATTAATGTTTTAAAATATTCTGCATTTGGGTAAAAAAAATCTACTTCATGTTTCTTACCACAACTTTAATAAAAGGATAAAAATTAATATAATATTTTTTGCGAAATAAACAAGTCTTAAGAATGCTGAAATTTAAGTATTATTTTCTACGGAATTTCTTTACAATTGTCCAAGATAAATGAACTGACGCTATCTTAAGCTTGTATTTTTCCTAGAATTGTTTGAATTATTATAAAGATATGCCTAAATTACTTGGCATTAAACATAAAACGGTTGGACTTAATCGTTATGAAAATGTATTCACATTGTACATAGTAGTATGAATTTCTTTTATTTAATCCGTATTTTGAAATCATTCCGTTTGAGAATGATTTCAAAATACACTTGTTTTTATTCGATGGTCAGATATACGATTACAGTCCAAAAAATTAAATAGCAGCAAGGCTTTATTAAAGATTAAGGTTTTTTTCTCAGTTAAAGTTGTTTTCTCAGTTAAACTTCGCGCAGACAATTTAGCAGAACTAAGATAAGGTTTGTCCGACAAAATAAATTGCACACATTTCGCTATCTCTCTGAAACGTCTTGTTAAATATTAATTCTGCTATTTTTCAGACCCCCACAAGTAATTATCTCTGGTTATGTCTAGAGAGGGTGCAATTTATCTCCACACTTAATAAGACGATCTACTTACTTGAGACTGGTAGATACATATCTGAGTATTATATTATTTGAGACAACGTGTTCGAATCATTTACTTTTGAAAAGATGTTTGCTCGTAATGGGTCAAACGCTTTGTTCACTAGGAAAAAAATATATTGAATATTTCTTTAATAAAAGACTGAACGAGTTTTTTTTAGCAAATAACGTTAAAGTTTCAAAAGCTTTTTTTTAAATATTGGACAATTTTAGTTTTATTACTTCTCTTAAATGTTTATTTTACAAAAACGAATGAGCAGTTCTTTAACTATGTACCATTTATTAAAATTAAGTTAAGGTAAAACATATTTCATCTAAAAACGTAGATGCTCCCATGAAAAACTAAGTGGTTGAAAAATAAAAATACATAAAAACGAGTGCTGTAAAATTTTGGTAGAAAAATCTGGATAACTTAGCAACTCCATCAAAGTTGTCGAAATTGACATCGTGGTTCATTTTCATATTAAAGAACAGTTCCTTTATTGCAGCAACATTTGAATGTTTTGTCAGGAGATTTCTCAGATGCAAAATTGAGAGAGTGACAGAATCCGCATTCCATATTCATTTAGCCACAATTATGAATTTCAACTGTAATCTCGTCAAAGTTGTCGCGATAACAAATTTCAAATTTTCTCTCAGACCGTTGAAAAAAGTCACGTATTCGTTGTGTTTCTTCAACATGACAATTGTTGGCTTCATCTTCAGCTTATTGCCGTTTTTGCATCTGTCAAAAATACCGCTTTCTTTGAACTTCCGACGCTTACTTGCTTTCTCTGCTGCTTGCCTCTCATGCTGTCGCCTCCAATATCTGCTCATTATTTAGGGCGCTTTGCACATTTTTCTTAAATTTAGTAAACGATAATAATTTAATTTTTTGAAAACAGCATTATTACCAATACCAAATCATAACTATGACATTAATAATCAAAACACAGATATCAAACCGTACATGTGACTGCACATATTTTTACGGATGTAAGTACAACCAATAGAGGTAATAAGGCATTAAGAGATATTTAGGCATACAAACTTTAAACATCTAGTCCCATGAACATATATTTTATTATTGTATTGTATTACTCTTTTGTCATATACAGTAAAGTTAACAGGATTATCGCCACATAAAAAACTAGACTAAAACCTTTTTAAAAAGTAATACCTCTTTAAAAAGTACCAACCCACCCCTTGACTTCAGGCCTCATTAAAAAAAATCTAAACAACTAGACGTCAGAAGTTGTCGATTCCACAAGTTGTTCTTCGCAATATCTATGAGGCGTCCTTTGTAATATACGAGGGTCATCCTGAAACTAAAGTTACAAGGACTCCTGAGGCCGGGGAATTTTTTTTGTTTCAAAGTTGGTGCACCTGGCGTGTAGGGGGGATCCTAACGGCCAGTTTGTTTGGTCCCGCGTGTTTGTCGGGCATTTTGTTCAGCCACAGTAAATTCTTCCAATGGAGAGGTCGTCGTGCGCTCCCGCCAACTCTCGTCCGTGCGAGACCCGCGCGGTCATCAGTTTTTTGACTTTGCAGAACCATACCGCCGCGAATATCCATCGGAAGCTCATGGAAGTTTATAATAGTGATGTGATGAGTCAACAACATGTCACGAAGTGGGTTAGGTTGTTCAGAGAAGGCCGTACTGATACTCACGACGAGGCAAGGCAGTGATTTCTGACGAATTTGTGCGAAAAATTGAAGAACAAGTGCAAAATGACCGCCGTGTGACGCTTGAAGATCTTCACGAAGAATTTCCTGACATTTCTCAGTCTCCTTGGTAATACTGTGCCGAAAAAACTTGGTTACAAGAAGTTTTGTGCGAGATGGGTGCCCAGAATGCTCACACCGGAATGCCGTCAAAATCGCGTGACCGCCGCGCGTGAAGTTTTGGATCGTTTTGCACAGGAGGGAGAAGCTTTTCTGGACTCGATCGTGACGGGAGATAAGACGTGGGTGTGTCACTACACCCCAACAATTTTTCAATGATCAGGAGGTTGAGGAAGCTGTGAAGAAGTGGCTGAAAGAGCTGGCGGCGGAGGTCTATGGCACTGGCATACAAAAGCTGGTGCCCCGACTACAGAAATGTCTCGATCTCGACGGCAATTACGTTGAAAAATAGTTTAATATATTTGTGAAGTATCCTGTGAATTTCAATTAAATACAAGCATTTTTCGATCCTACATAAATGTTGTAACCTTACTTTCTGGATGACCTTCGTATATGACTTGTTTTATCGATATTTTACTAAATTGAAAATCTATTAAAAATACTTTTATAAAATTTAGATCTTCAAAATTTTATTTAAATTTGGTAAAAAAATAAAGTACACACTTAATTTGTTAATGTTGTGATGAAAGTAAATTCTAGAATTATTTTGAAATAGTATTTCATGTGAGATTCGAAGCAAGGGTGATTTGCCAGCGATGTTATCAGTTTTTATTTTTCAGGAAAAAGCCGTATCTGTGATGATAGAATGAAACCACGTAATTGCCTCGGGTTCGTGAGTTGATTGTATGTATTCCTTGAAAAATTGGATTTCATCCATAACGTTCTATCAAGTTTAATCAATTGCAAGGATTCTAAGGTTGGAAAGGAATATATTAGCATTTATAGATTATTTTAATATTCCAGAAGATGAGCTTTGCAGAATTTTATTTAAGTACTTTAGCATTTGATTTTATTACTCAATTATATTTTTCATCTAATGGATCTTAAACGATAAGTGTTTTATTATTTAAATTATATTGGGTTACGCTTTCGTTGTATACAGTCCAGCTGTTTTATTGTAATATCTTATAGCCAACCAAAAAGGGGTTTAAAAGGTCTTATGTGTACACTTGACAAGATCCCTATTTGACAAAAATGGGTGCTAACGGGAATCAAACCCGCAACCCCCGGGTCACGAAACAGATACATTACTAACTAGATCACGTAGGTTAGTGATGTGATCAATAAACTTCAACATATTGAAAATTTTATTCCCAAAACACTAATAATTTTCAGTAATGAACTAGGTCAACTAAACTACTAAATACATTTTTATGACATAAAAAATTGAAAGAATTATTTGAACAATAAAAGAGTTTGAGTAAAAATAACTTTAATTAGACGGCATAAAAAATAAAATTACTCAAATTTTCAAAATGTAAGTTTCACGCAAAATCAACCAAGTCTGTAAATCGCTTTTAATAACATGTGAACACTAAAAAACTTCAACACATCTAAAGTGAATTTTGCAAGCGTTAAAATATTGGCGTTAATATAGTCGTATCGAACATTTTCATCATGCGTGCATTGCGTAAGTGCCGCCTTCTAGATAATTAATTTTTTAGCATATCGTCCGGCGTCTTCTGAGGTTGATTGTGTCAGGGTCTCAGAAAGGAAGAGTTACTGTAATCAAAATCCAAAAATGCCACACCTCAGAAGGATGATGTGAAAAGAATAACATTCAGTCTAAAATTTTCTGATATTATTAACACATCAGAACCTTCTCCTTGAATGACCTCGGATGGCCTAGTAGCATTTGACTTATGTCCGTGGATTTTGGGTTCGGTTACCGATATTTCCCAAAAAAAGGGTGCATATCTGGTACAAAGAGTTCATCTAACAATACTAAACATTCGTAAAACATTTTCAAATGTATTGCTTCTTCAAGTGCGGTATAGTATTGTGAACACGTACGATGATGAACTACCCTGATTAGGTACTTTTTCTAGCCGTTCTAAATGTGAAGGCTCGATTAATGAGGTCGAAGATATGTAATGTTGTCCTTCCTGTCATACTTAACATCTTTGGTCAAAAATTCACAGATGTTTACGTATACAATATTTAAAAAATAAACACGCTCTTTTATAAGTACATAGTTAATCAGTATACATATTAAATTTTCAATAAATATTATAACACTTTCTATTAAAATAGATAACAAGAAATTACTTTTTGAACATCGCTTAATTTATTTTTTCTAAATTCGTGAAACGTTTTTAATGACTTTATTTATAAGATATACTATTTATAAAACAAATTTTCAGATTAATAAGATTTTTCAGTTTTGTAAAATCCCAATAAATTTCTCGATTCTTTTAAAATCGACATATTTTTCTATTATTTTTTTAAAATCCACATGTGTATCCACATGTATTTCTATATGTTTTTGAAAATTCATGTACATTCAAATTTATTTTCAATCCAATAGAATGAAAGGTAAAGTTAAGCTTTTTTTTACCCCTGAAAATTAAGCAAAGCCATCCTTAAGGGGGTATTCTACTCTAGCGTGAATTTCGGGCTTTTTTTTCAGACTAAATATAAAAAAAAAAGAAAAAATATTTTTCCTATATTTTTTACTGTTTGTTTATTGATGATTTGAGAATGTACGTAAAAATTTTTGCTAAAATTAATTGAAAATTCAAGATGTTATCAGCTGTTATCTTGTATATCTTGTCGTAAAAAGGAGGGTGAGCTGGTCGACATAATTAGATCCCTTTCGTAAATTTTAAATAAAAATCATACACAGTGTCTCGATAAGAAATAATGTCGTTATAGTTGGTATCAAAGAAAAAAAAATCGTAAAATGGTTGCTGTCTGAATTTTTTTTAAAGTTTTTTACCCTTTTTTATTTTTTAAATAGTAAAAAATATATTTTTTAAATTTTCAAGGTACAAACGATAAGAAAACTATTTATTAAAATTTTGTATTAAATTTGAAGGTAATCGGTTGAAGAAAATTTGAGATTTTATGTCGACCAGGTTGAAAAAAGTTGTTTCAAGAAAAACGCGTTTAAAGTTTTGAGATTATTGTCCGAGTCATTCCGGTACGGCGTAATTGCTGCCTCATTTATAGCTATAATTTCGTAAATATTAAAAATTTTAGAATTTCCTTTTGAAAACATATGGTTAAAGGTCTAAACTTTAATAATTTAACTATTAGACAAAAACAAAGATGTTTTCAAATTTCTAAAGTACAATACCCCCTTAAGCCAAACCATTGAAAAACTTTGAACCTTCAGTTTTAACGCAGAACCCATTAACCATACTACCATGATATTCCATGTCACCTCCAATTTTGATTTATCATATATGATATAAACCATAACTATTGTAATATATGTCTATATATAGCTTTATAGATAGACATACTAATATAACATACTCGTATATCTATAGCGATGTATGACGATTTCATTGATTTTCTCCGAACAAACATTCAACCTTACTAAAACGAAAATAAATCTTTTGAATTATTTACCTTTTACCATTTATGCCGAGAATGGAAAGAAAAAAAAAGCATAACGTTATTATTTTATTCCTTTCCCTTTCTCAGCACTTATTGATACGTGAAGTTATATTTCACCTTTTGTATTTCGCTTCGATCGTAATATGCAGAATGGACTTTTTTAATAAAAATATACGTCATTTTTTAGAACATATTTCATGAAGTTTTGAAACTAATGTCTTGATAGTTAAATTAATTGCTATATAGAAATAATATCCGTATGCTGTGTTTTGAACAGTTAAGTATGTTGTGTTTTGAACAGTTAAGTGCCTGATAAATAAATATGTTAATATCTGGTAAATACAACATTTATTGTATCACACTTTAATTTTATACAATATAACCTGGGGGAGGGAGTATTGTTATATCCAGAAAGATGTTTACATGACTTACAGTGAAAACCAAACAAAAACTTTTTTTTTAAATGGCCACAAATGGGAATAGAATAAGCAACACTTGAATTGAGAGGCAGGTATCTTACTTACTAGGCCATGGATATCGTCTTTAGTTGTGGATGAAATGAAAAATATGAAAACAGGGATACTTTTATATTTCATCCCTTCTACAACTAATTAAATGAAAAAGTATAACTATATAAAGGCCTGTGATCAAAAATGTTAACTCATTTATTTATTTTTAGTTGCTGAAATCTAAAATGATACTTGAAACGTCATATCGCGAACCGTTTAAAAAAATCTAATTGATTTTTGTTTAGTGCTAATACACAAATAGGTGTAGATTGTTGGATTGAAATAAATCAATCCAACAATCTACCCTTTTGAAAACATGGTTCAATATTTATTATATTTATAATATCATTCTTATTGAATGAACAAGGTGTAAGTGTCTGTCATGTGTCGTTTATGGACCGGCCATTGCGTGGTGGCTAGTCACATTTACAGAATGGGTATTGTGGTGAATCCCGGCTGCGAGTATGGTCTGGATGAAGAAATCATTGACCATGTATTATTCTGTTCTCTTTTGCAAAAAAATTTTGATTTACTAAAAGCCATATCTTTACCGAGTCCAATGAATGTTACGTTTCTTCTTTCTTCGTGAAACTTTTCCACTTATAGATCGATTGTTATTTTTTTAAGCTTAATCAGTTGGAACTTTAAATCTGTTTTATTATATTGCACAGTGACTTGAATTTGATGAAATAACTCATTCTAGTTTGGGTGGATTGTCTATTAAAAAAATACATATAGTAGGGTACTGGCGGTTTACATCCATAAACAAGCGCTCTAAGTGGCACTTTTTAATGGCAATATCGATAGGCTTATAAATATGTATTCAGTATTTGTCAAGGAACATATTTTTATCACTTTCCCTATTAAATTGAATAACGCTACATTATTCACTTAGCTTAAAAAGGTCAAAGCAAGTGGTTAATAAATTATACGTATTAAATAAAAACTAAGCTCAGTTTTGGAGTCGACAATCTAAAAAAATAAATATTCATTTTAGGTTTTCAAAAAACTTATTATATACCTTAATTTTCCATGCCTAACATATGTTATATAGTATTCGTGCAACATCGAATGCGTCAGCCCTTAGACCTGACTGTCCGGTGCACTTCGTACATTGCATATATTGACTCAGCGGCCCTGGATATTACTTCTTGCGAGTGCTAAGAACAAGTTGATTAAAAATAACGCGGCACATGTTAATGACACATTTTTTCATAACAAGGTCACTGGCTTGATCCCAACTGACTTCGGTCCCGGTTAGATGCCAGAGTAAAGTCGCCAGTGACGCGGATGTTACAACAAGTGAAAAAATAGAATGACGATCACGTAACGAAGTCTTGAGATGAGTTCACATTTAAAGGTTAAATAATATTTTAAAAAGTCCCTTAATTAAGAATTATAATTAAATATCTCCGTGACCTAGTTGGTAAGACGCCTGCCTCTGTGTGTTGCGGGATCGATTCTTAACTGAAAAATACAATTAAATATCAGGTACTAACCACCGTAGCTTAGTTGGTAAGACGCCTGTCTCTGTGTGTAGCGGGATGAATTCCTAACTTAAAATTACAATTAAATGTCAGGTACTAACCTCCGTAGCTTAGTTGGTAAGACGCCTGCCTCTGTGTGTTGCGGGATCGATTCTTAACTTAAAATTACAATTAAATATCAGATAATAATCTCCGTAGCTTAGTTGGTAAGACGCCTGTCTATGTGTGTTGCGGGATCAATTCCTAACTGAAAATTACAATTAAATATCAGGTACTAACCTCCGTAGCTTAGTTGGTAAGACGCCTGTCTATGTGTGTTGCGGGATCAATTCCTAACTGAAAATTACAATTAAATATCAGGTACTAACCTCCGTAGCTTAGTTGGTAACACGCCTGTCTCTGTGTATTGCAGGATCGATTATTAACTGAAAATTACAATTAAATATCAGATAATAATCTCCGTAGCTTAGTTGGTAAGACGCCTGTCTCTGTGTGTTGCGGGATCAATTCCTAACTGAAAATTACAATTAAATATCAGGTACTAACCTCCGTAGCTTAGTTGGTAAGACGTCTGTCTCTGTGTGTTGTGGGATCGATTCTTTACTGAAAATTACAATTAAATATCAGGTATTTACCTCCGTAGCCTATTTGGTAAGACGCCTGTGTCTGTGTGTGTGACTGGTTTGATTTTAAACTAAGAATTACAATTAAATATCAAGTACTTACCTCCGTAGCCTATTCAAATATGTTTTTTGGAAACACTTTAACAATAAATATGAAATCAAACACTTAAATCATTATATGGAAAATGGAAGATTTTATTGAACATCATTTTTGCGAAGAAAAAAAAAAGAACGAAGACTTCTTAAGATCTCATTTTTTCCCAAATATGGATAATAAATGCAATTTAACTTTTTTTAATATTTTTAACGGATAAATCTACTGGAAGAACAAACAGTTCTTTAGATGAAGAAATGAGCGTTTAGATGGTCGATGTAGAAAGAATGAATAAAAAAAGATTGAGAAGATCTAGGAAAGCATCACACTACGAAATTAAATCAAATTTTGAAAGAAGGAACAGTGGAAACTTTTTATTGTAGGTGAGTTTGCGTGAAGTGAATGGACGTAGCAGAAGCGAAATAACATATGCGAGTCAGGATAAATTAAATAAATATTTGTTCTTTCTGCCTACCTCAAAAGGGACATGGCGTAATGGTAATGATGATGAATCCACTTTCTGTAAGATATTTGGCAATAAATACATCATGTTTTATAGTATACAAAAAAAGAAATTTATTAAATAGAGGTATTGAAAAATAATACAACACGATTTCCTTTTTAATTTAAAAAAAACTTTCAATCTGCGTCTTTCAAATAAATTAAAAATTGTTAAATAAAATACAATAAACGAATACATAAAACTGTATAACATTAATACACCTATGAGGATTCTATTATCTAGAAAACGGTTGAATATTAAATATCAAAACTCTTGAAAAATCTTTTAATGTTTTTTTTATTTCAATAAACTTTTTATTTCATTTCAATAAATATTTTGCAATTGTCTTGCCTGAAATATTTTATAGAAAATGAAACTTGATTTCAAAGCGACAAAAGGAAGAAAGTGAAAAAAACTGATTTTGAGTCAATTCATGGCAGATGTAATATAAATCATTTAGAACACGTGTCGTTAATATGGAATTCATTTTTTTCTATTTGCAAGTATTTATTTATCATAAATTATTTGCGATCCATTGTACTCGTATTTAGAAAATTTTAAATTTTCAAGTACTCGAATACAATTTTTTTAAATTATATTGCATGGAAAATACAAATATCGAAACATGATTCATATAACTTCGCAACTAAAATAAAGTACATATTATGTACTTTTTTGACATACGAGTGTATCAGACCAGGGTTAAGAAAATCTAGTCGATAGTCATTTAGAGTCGTTAGCCATTTTAGAGTCGTTAGCCATTTAAAGTTGTTAGACATTTAGAGTCGTTAGCCGTGTAAAAAAATCTATTTATAAAAATAAAAAAAACAACAACAAATAATCTTTATTACACATATCAGATGAAAATACTAATTAAAGGATAATTTGTGACTTGTGGAAAGGGTTTGTGTGAGCTCTTGAATGTGGTGTTTTCTGTTGTTTTATATTTATACGAGTATTTTTGTTTTTATTTTCATGATTATGTGCGGTATATTGTGGGATGAATGTTTTGATCTGTCTGGAGTGATGAAGTGTGAGGAGTTTGATTTCGCGTGATGTTTCCAGTTGTAATTGAGTGTCACTGTTTGTCAGATCAATGACAATGTGCAACGGGGTTTCATATAATCCAAAATCGGAAAGAAATATCGATTTATTTTTTCATGCTACATGTCCTCAGTAAGATACAGGCAAATGTCTAATTTACTGGAGATACGACAAATGAAAGGCAACAAACACAGATCCATTAAAATTGTGTATCCAAATTAAATTACCTGTTGTTTTTTCGCAAATAACGTATATTTCTTGTCATGTGTAAAATAAATAAATAAAATTAAAAAAATATATTGCGCGGTTTAAAAAAAGAAGAGGAAAAAAAGACAGAGAAATCTTCAAACAGTGGCCGGTATATAAAAATTATTTACCATTGTGTTGATTTCGTACGAATGTAATTCGTCGTCGTTGTTGCTGAGCTTCCCCTCACCATTTTAACGTCAATTTAGTTGGAAAGCGAAATTGTGCCATGGAGTTTTTTTTTTCACTCAGTGAACCGTTGCACACCAGTTAACTCACCGGCCACACCACTGTACTGAATCCGATGGCTTACCGAAGTGAGATGATCGGAGCGCACCGACATGTTGTTTTTTTTTTTTAAGAATATATATGACCGAAGTTATAGGAATCCTTATTCTCAGAAATACTAGGTGGAAAAAATGCCTATGTCATTCGAGGAGAGTAGCACAGCGCGGGATGCGACCTGGCGCTTTCTAGTCCAGTGTGTTAGTTTTTGCGAATGCAGTTACATTATTTTGATTCCATTATAAATAGTTTTGCAAATATATTAAATTGCGTGTAATCACTGTTAATTTCGTGTTAAAAAAGCTAATTTTGCACGAAGATAGTTAAATTAATGGGAATACAGTTAATTTCATGCGTATGTAGTTATTTTATACAAATGTAGTAAATTTCACACAAATGTAGTTAATTTCGTCCAAATACAATACAATCACCATGTGTACTCTTATTCTAGTTGTTTTATGTAAGTCTCGATTGTCATGCACCCTTTCCCGTAGTCGACCGCAAACGCTACTTGTGCATCTTAATCGGTTTTGTATTTCCTCATCGATGTTGATATCACATGATATATTGCTTCCGTCATAAGATAGAAAAGTGGTACATTTCCAAGATATTATTCCAAACAGCAGTACTGGGTAGTGATATACGGGTCCAAGATCCTGATTTGTATAATATTTTTGTTTCGTTTGTGTTTATATTGAAACCGAGTGACAGTTAACTTGATGAAAGTTATTTATTATAAGGTTTACATGTTTTTCTAAGTCGGTTTTAATTATGTTTTGAGAACCACGGAATTAGACACATAACTTGAAATTCGTAATTGGAAGTGTTAGCAATACTTACGCCGGTGAATAAACAATAACACACACGTCAAGTGTGTATGAGTATTATTACCAGACAAAGTCTGTACCAAACAGGAACCGGTTTTTTTTCGGATATCATCGTAAATCGAATACAAGACTTCCAGGTAAAAGTCAAGCGTCTTATAAACTAAGAAATAGGGTTTCTTATTGGTTAGGTTTATACATATTTTAAAAGGTTAGGTTAGGTTAGGTTTATACGTATTTTAAAAGGTTACCGCTCGCTCTACCTTACCTCTTGATTAATGCTAAGATTATTATATAAATTAATTTCACGAATTTATTTTAAGTATTTTTAGTGTATGTTAAAATTTTAACTTTTTTTGGTGTCAATTTATTGAACTCCATTAGCGTATATCTTTATTTCAAAATAATTGGTTATGTTAATAACGAAATACAAGCATCATAAATAACGAAAGTTTCCAATGAACCATAGTAAATATATGACGTATAATAATTGATAGCTTTCATCAATCAAAATCTCAATATCTTTTGAATTTTTGAAACGATCGGCGTGAATTGACAGAAAGATATTAAAGACTCGACGTAAGCAATTTGTTTGCTTGGGGAAGTGAAAATGGATAAGGGATTATAAATTGGCATTTTCAAAATACACAACACTGCCTCGTTTATTCACAGATCGGAACGCTTAATTGTAAACTTGATTGAATAATGTAAAAATACACTTCATTAAAATTTTGTAGATTAAAAAATAAGCTTAATAATAAAATGGCTATTTCTGTTACTCGTGTGCAGCATAATTAGTTTTTTTTTACTAAAACACTGCTTTTTCTACTTAAGATAACACTGATCATACCGGTTTCAAGGCTTTTCCCTCATCATCAGGGAATCTCGAACACCCGGGCCAGCACCGATAGGCTAAACACATCTAATGGTATGAATTCGAACTGGAGATTGGGAATGGAGGGATGCACGAGATGAGTAAGCAGCGATGAGACCTTAGGACAGAAGACAGAAATGGAGTACTTAGCAACAGTGGTGTATATTAACTTCAATGTACTGACTGCGATAATTCATATATATGAAAAACAGGAAGTTCCTTGGATAAAAAAGGCTTCGTGAACACAACTGACTTAACGAACTCTCTAGTTTATTCTGAAATGTTTCATCATTATCACCGACAAAACCTCATATTTTCTATCGATGATGCCAAATTCCTGAATATCAACAATTATGGAAATAAATCTAACAGATTAGAGACCCTGGAAATATCAAAGTCAGTACATTGGGATAAACCTCTGGTTAACACATACTCGTATATTCCCAAGGTTTTACCACTGCTGGCCGAAGTAATCTTCTGCCTTCCTCCATCCCCATCCCTTAGTCTAATCTATCGATGCACGCCCGGGTATAATTCAGTCCTGCTAAAATTTTCCTGATGAGATGAAAACCTTTAATCGGTAGGGCCATACCTATGTTCAATGTACATATTATGTTAAATGAAAAAAAAAACAGTGTTTCACTAAATCAATTATAATGCTTTTAAATCTTCTCGGTGTTAATGCTGCAACTATAAATAATATATTAAAAGCCGTTATCTTGCATAAGAAATATTTTTAATCTGTCGTTGGTTAAACAAAGTATAAAATGTTTGTTACAATAAAATCTGTGTTGTCATTAAAAAATAACGCATAGACTTTTGTGTAAAGTAAATATGTAGACACAGGTGGCAACTTTGAACTTATTGGAAATCAAAACCAATTGGCGGTCTCTGTGCCCTAGTTGGTAAAATGTTTGACTTTCACCAGGGATGAACTCGCAAAAAAAATAAAAAAGTGTCCCGATCTGTAAAAGAGTTCGTCTGGTTACAATACTCACAAGTACAAGACATGTCCTAGTGTTGACATTTTTACGTGCGGGGGTAGTATTGCAAACACGTTTGATGATGTTTCGTTCCTACTCAAGTGGTTTTAACCCCGAAGGCTCGGAAAAAGAGGCCGAAAACAATATTGTTTTTAGGCTTCGCTCTATGTTACAACGTGATCACCAATCGACATAGATACTCGTGTGTTGAGGGTCACCATATGAATAAATTAATAAATATAATCAAACTTCTGACTTTATTCCACCTGAACTTAATTTGGTTTTGATTTGTGGTGACGCCCATCATCATTATCTTCTCAGCCTCCTCTAACCCAATGATTCTATGTTCTTTCAATTCATTCTATCAAATCCTTCATGAACCTAGCTTTTCGCTGATATCGTTAAAATATAGTAAATATGCATGGCTCGTGGTGTCGGTTTCATCTTCTCACCCAGAGTCTTGATCTTATCATGTTGTGGTTTAGTCATTTTTCTTTTCATCTTATCACATGCCGTGCACTTTATCGCTCCGTTTGATTTTTTTTATGACATTCGTCTGTTTTCTAATGAGACTTTGAGCTCCTAGCATTGCCCCTACTTTTATTTTAGTGTCACTATAAGTATAGTTTTATCAAGGCATTGTTCCATGGAAAGTCAAAAATGTCTTTCACCCCCCATAAAACAGTTTATTTTAGTTACCTTTCATAAATTCATACACAATGAATTCCCGAGGTGATATTTTGAAAATGTGCCATACCAGTAATCTTTCAATTTTCGAAACGACTTAAAAACCCATTTCGGAAAAAAATTTAAATTCTTATAACCTTTAGGGCGTTTGTAAGGTGATAAATAAATAAAAAAAGTTTTTTTTTTTCACTTCAACAGACTTAAATCTCTTTAACACATAAACATTCTTTTATTTCAATCTTTAACACATAAAATACATATAAATTGAAAGTCCAGACGCTTGCGAGTTTTTTAATATTTTTTAGCATTTTTAGTATCGTATTTTTTTCTTTTTATTTATTTAAACTTTTTAGTTATTAGAATAAAATATATTATTTAAAGTTAAGGTATTAAAATTGTGGAGGTTTAAAGATATTTTAATTTGTTTTATTAAACACTGTTTATTCCCCTTTTTGTAACGGTATAAGGCTACCGGTTTTGAGGCTTTCACCTCATCACCAGGGGAGCTGTTTGTGCTCGCCTGATGATGAGGTGAAAGCCTTGAAACTGGTAGGGGTATACCGTTACAAAAAGTGGAATAAACAGTGTTTGATAAAACAACTTACAATTAATATATATATAAATTACTCCCCTGCATAACTAGGTATTTACCCGGTCTAAAGCAGATAGGTTTCATAAAACATAAAACAAACAAAAAAAAAATAAAAAAAATTAAGGTATATACAAGAAACATTAATTCCCATCACAATTCCACACCTAAAAAGATCATTAAATAGTCATAAAGAACATTAAATTTGCAAAAGATCATTCATTTACACAAAAAAGCGTTCATTAATCCACAGAAATCAAAGAAAAGGGAACTGCATATTATAAATAAATAAATAAATAAATAATAGGTTTATTGATAGCAACATAGAATGTACAGATCATATTTAAATAACACTTCTAAAACACATTAATTGCGGATAATACATTTTAAATACAGAAGCTATCAAAAGGTCTGGGCTCATCTAATAGCATCCCCTTGGCCAAGATACACCCCACCAATATAGGGCGAACCCAGCCACGGGGACACCAGATGTTTTTCAGCCCACACCCTTTGTAGTGTTATTTATAATATTTCGTATTGTATAAAATAATAATTTTAATTTGTACTTTGACCACAAATCATTATGTTATATAACTTAAAAATATTGAATAATACATTAAAAATTATAAATCATTTTACCGTGGGCTTAACAAGTTTGGAAAATACATCCTTAATTCTAGTGTTTTTACTAAATTTAAATTTTTCACCACATTTAAACAAATTATAATTAAGATAAACTTAATAGAAATTTATGATACTTGCTCCATCATCCTGAAAAGTGGTCAACCATGGTGATGATGATGATGATGAAGATATTTGCATTATATTCTCCACTTCGAAAGAAACTTTCTTGAAAAAAAGTTCATTAGATTATTTTAATTCGACAAAAAATCTCTGGCATTTCCTGTGATTAGTAACTTCATGATCACCCACTGAATTGCATACAAAGCTCCGTCGAGAATAATTTCGGTAATGGGGAAGCGTTAAGCGCGACACGAATCGTCCAATAGGACTTAAGCCGTTTATCTAATATCCAGGCGACTTAAGACTTGTTCTACTGTGAGTCTATTCCTTACGAATCAAAAAAGAATTAAAACCTAAATTTAATAATTTTGATCACGAATTATAAATTAGCCATGAACCTTGATTTTATCTTTTTTCAAAAACGAAAGATACAATTATTCTAGGTGACTGGTTTTTATTGGTACACATTAAAAAAGGTTTTGCTACGACCCATTTGAAAGGGAAACAAATTAATAATCGTTGTAATTTGTTTTATCTAACTGTTTATTCCACGTTTATTCACAATTCAAACAAGACTTTGTGTTCCCCTGATGATGAGTGAAAGCCTTGAAATCGCTAGAGTTATACAGTTACAAAAAGTGTTTGATAAAACAAATAACAATGTCTTTAAACCTCCACACAGTGTTAATGCCTTAACTTTAAACAAAATAAATTGATAATAATTTGTTTTGAACAATTTAATAGTAAACACAATTGTTTTTTTATTTTTTCTGGATTGGAATTTATATTTATACATACTCGTATACCCCATACTGATAACTCTTACCACATATTTCGTTTTCTAATCAAAACAGTATGGAATATTTTTTAACAGTAGTATAATTTCGTTGTACACAGAACAGTCTGATAGGTTTACTGTCATATAGTAATTTATTTCGTCCAACCCAAAGGGAGTTAAATAAGCCTCACAAGAGAACCAGACAGAAACCTTTGTTAAAAAATAGAGTACCACTGGCATTCAAGCCCACAACCCCCGAGCTGGTAAACAAGCATCTTTTCAACTAGACTATTCGAGATAAAGTAATATTAATAAATTCAAATACAATACTTTTTTGTGTATACACAATACTGATATTTAACAAAGAAACTAACCCACTCCGTATAATGAATCGACGTGTAAGTATTGGTGGAGGGTAGATCTAGTATAGGTTTCACTGGGTATTGTTTTCTAGGAGAGTGAGCCGACGGAGAGAGCACCAAACGTTTTGCATTCCACAGTTTTGTACACGTAAACTTTAATTTGAAAATAATTGTGGATAAGTAGTTAAAACAAGTATAAACTCAGAAAAAGGTTTAAACATTGTAAAAATATAAATTTTCACACTCGTACATACAAATAGCTCAAAGCGTAGAGAGGAAAATAAAAGTTTTAATTTTGACTAAATAAACTAGAAACATCAAACCATAAAAAAAACAGTTGTACTTACATCCACATGTAACATTAAGTTTTGTCATAGTTACGGTTTGATAGTTATTATTTAATTAATGTCATTATTAGAACAATTTTATTTTTAAAATATTATTTACACAACAGTTGTGACTTCTTGATACAATTATAAAAACATATAAAATTAATGTATTTATTGAGGAAAAATTACTCACTGCTTAACAGAAAAATATGTTATATGATATACATTAAAACTAAAATCAAGTTTATAATGATTGCTTGATTTTGTAACATTTATCATATTATATTTACACTCAATTATTTATTTCATATATCACTCTCACTTACTTTATACTGTTGCTATGTAAATAAATATATTTTTTATGTTAATTGTTCATATCAAGTTTTCTGACAGTAAAACGAGTACTCCGTACTGAGTTTCGTTTCATTAAAATTTTACATTATTTAATATTTCCAGTTTCATACGGAAATAAATGGATTTAAACGAAAATAGCTCGAAATGTAGTTTTTTTATTGTTTCTGTATAACAAAATATTTACTGAATGTATTATAGACTTATTATTATAGATCAAAATAATAATATGGCTGCACAGAGTTGTAGATGCTAAAAAGAAAAGACGAGCACGTCAATCACGACGATCAAGCGAGATTCGAGAAAAGCAGCAACATGACAACATCGCAAAACAAATACAAGCGCAACGTAATAGTTGAAAAATGAATTGAATTTATCATTATTGGTGGATTATTACTAGTAAATAGTAAAAAATAGAATAAAAGACATATATAAGAACGAGAGAAGCAGCAACATGACAACATCGCAAAACAAATACAAGCGCAACGTAATAGTTGAAAATGAATTGAATCTATCGTTATTGGTGGATTATTACTAGTAAATAGTAAAAAATAGAATAAAAGACATAGATAAGCAGAAACAGACAAGCAAGCACAAATTTATAAATCACTCGAAAGTTGTTTTGAAAGGGAGCGCCCGTTCTTTTCAGTTTTTATTGACCTCGTAAGAGAACGTTCCTTTGTAAATGGACCGATATAACTGAATTGTAGCAGCATAGTTTATCTACTGCTGGTACCATATACATAGGTATCCAGAACTATCACAATCTGTCATAGAGATTAAGTGGTTTTTGAGTTATGATTTTATGGACATAGCCACAAATTTTCACTCGCTAGTTCACACGAGCCCTCTTTAGATTAAATTTAGTCCGGCTTGACATTTTGGAATTGTAAATGATTTCTATTATGTTTCAATCTTATTTTTGTTTTCAATATTTCATTGACGGTAAATTATTGTTTTATTTCATCATAACAAAGAAAAAAGTAAAATAATGAAAAATTTGTAATACAGAGACAATAAATTGTAAAATAATAAGTAAACGCATTAAAGAGTCAGATTTGCACAGTACACAATAACGTAACAGCATCCACGAGATTTTGCGAGAAGATGAAATCAAAGATACGAATAATAAAAATAATATCTATGTTATAAACAATGAAAAAAAAAACTATTAAAACCACGAAGGTTATGATAAATAATGGGATATTCTGTGGTTATGCTTTCCCTTCAAAGGCACTAAGTTTTTGAATTTATATTACTTATTTTATCGTTGTTACTGTATAAATGAAATGTTATTGATAACAAAGAGTTAAATTTTAACTGGGCTGTCAATATATTGTATTAATCTAAATATCTGCTAAAACATTATAGGTAATTTTACCAATTAATTATTTATTGAAATTTCGCTTGTACTGCATCTTCAAATATTATTTAAATTTATTTATTGGTAGACACCAATTGGCATGAGGTGCCTTACTGGTTGTTGAGTTTTATATTGATAATAAGTCTAACGTAACATATTTATAAATCCTGAGCTAGTTTTTTAAAACCGCTCTCTGTAAGCAGCGGAAATAATGTGACAAACAATGTCCGTTATATATGACTAAATTAAATTCCGAAAATTTAAAAAAGCGTTGAAAAATATGAACTCATGATAAAAGGAAACAAACTATAATTGAATAAAGGTTTACTGAATGTTTAATTAAAATACAAATTGAAACAAATCGCTTGAGAGGTTGTTTAATGAGTTCAAAAACTGACCTTTAATTTGATAATGAATCACGAAATTTCTCTACAACAAAGAATTTTGTAAAAGTGATGTGTTCAAAGTTTAATGACAGTTGAAAAGTTGACTAAACGTTTTTAAAATTAAAGAAATCTTTTTGAAATACATATTTTAAAGAGTTTGCAGTAAAGGAATAAAATGTGTTTTATTACATCTTTCGTTTTAAAAATAATAATTTTATCCAATCTCTTTAACTACAAATTGTATACTTTTAAAAGACTTCCTTATTTTATAAACAGTTTTATATTTCAACTTTTCAACAGCCATAGATCCTAGTAAAACAGTCATTGTTTTTTTTTACAAAAAATATGTGAATATTTCAAGGGCAAAGGATGACGCTGAATCACTTAACAGGGTGGTTTAGGTGTTGTTTTACTGAGTTGTTTTGGAATTCAGTGAGCAAGATAAGGGTTGTCATGACGGTTGCTAATCTCCGATGAGAGATGGCACTTTGAGGATACGAAATAATCTTAATTATTAAATGAATTCGTAAGAAATGCATGAATGACTGAAGTGGCTGTTGTTAGTTACATGAAGAAAAAGGCGTAAAATAGTTTAGGCATAAGAAGAAATAATAAGAATTACTAATGTACAAGGCAAAAATGTATGATTTATGTAAAAATATAGACCGTAGACAATTTGTGGATGTATCAAGTTAATCAGATTTTGAAAAAATATGATAAGCTGGAATAATAGAAGATTGTTTGTAACGAAATGTATAAATGTATAGAAAACTTAAGTGTGAGCCTATGTAGCATAGTATTGCTTTTTTTAATATATTTTTTTACACATGACAAGAAATATATACAATATATTATTATAATTTGAGAAAAAACAACAGGTAATTTAATTTGGACACACTTTTGTGATACTTCTTTCCGATTTTTGATTATATAAAACCCCGTTGCATATTCTAATCAACCTGACAAACAGTGACACTCAATTATATATGTATTTGATTATATCGTATTATAATTTTTTTGTTTACAGTACAAACCTTTCCATTGATTGCTATATAGTGATTTCTTCCAGCCTACAAAAATATTTAAAGAGGTCTGATGTGAATATCAATCTAGAAACCTTTCATTTAAAAAATGGGTATCATCGGAAATTAAACTTGCAACATATGGTTTTACCAACTAGGTCATAAATATCGCATAGACATATTTTCTCTCTACTTATCCCATAAAGTACAACACCTGATATATTTATGTATGTATTTTCAGTACACTATACCAAATATTTTTTTAATACTCGAATTTTTTTAATACTATTATTTTGACTAATTTTATTTATTTTCCACGTTCACAGGAAACAATATATTTTTGTTGAACATTTTTTCTTTGACCCTATGAAATTGGATTAATGATATACCCACCAGATGAATTAACTCTATCCTAAGGGAATTATCTCGACGGTAAATCGAAATGGCATCACAAGCGGTATAATGCATGTCACAAATAATTTATTTAAACTCAAAATGATTAACATCACAAACAGAAGTACGCTTAGTGTATAACACTTTTATTATATACAATAAGTTTTAGATAATCTCCGTGGTTCGTATTACTTATCATCTACAACCCCGAGAGGCTGGATTCTATTCCTGATAATGGCAAAAAAATGTTTCTCTTCATTTACATTAGCACTTATTTATTTTCGTTTAATAATTGAAGATCACTGCGAGGGCACTCCTTTGTGACCTAGTCAATAAAATGTCTGTCTTCTGAGTCGGGTTATGCACTCGATTCCTCTTGAGGAAAGTCTGTTTTCTTAACGGTGCTATGTGAATTATTCTTCATTATTATTATAACCAAATTCATTTAAAAAAAGGATTCCAGACTGGTTTTCAATAAGGATTTTTTAAATATTGTTCTGACTAGATTACAGAGGTTTGCCACATGGCAATAAATTCACTCAGGTTTTACTGTATATAACAAAACTGCCAAACAATACCGTATTCGCAATGCCAATATCTCAGTAAAACTTACATTTAACTCAAAATTCTAATATATTATTTATAGTTTACATTATGGAGGTTTAAAGACATTGTAATATGTTTTATCAAATACTTTTTATTCCATTTTATGTAACGTTATAACCCTACCGGTTTCAAGGCTTTCTCCTCAAATATCAGAAGAGTACAAACAAGAATTGTTTATGCTCCCCATATGAATAAACAATGATTGATAAAACAAATTACAATGTCAAAATTTAAATTTTAATTTTATAATTGCAAATTTCTTCAATGGTCAATGAAAGACCGTGCATAGCACTAAATAAATAACGTGTATGAACTTAAGAGTTTTCTTGATTCCCTCTACATATATTGTCAGCCTGGCTGTACTCCAGAGAAAGCCTTTTTCATACCGGATCTGTTCATTCCGTCTAACTTAACTACATGATGTATATCTACGACATATACGACGTCAGTTAACTACGTCTCCCAAAAATTAAATCATTATTGAATGATTCAGCATGATTTGAGGTGCCTGAGACTATAAGATGCCAAATACTAGTAAGCTCATATTTCAAGATAAATTTATTAGCGAAAATCCTTCAACTGAGGATTTATTCGAATGAATTTGCCAGTATCAAAATTTTAGCGTACTGCTGGGTTGAAGAAATCTTTTCTACCTGTCATCTACATATTAGATCATTCAATATACGAGTAATTCTCATTAATGAAATCAAGTCGAAACAAAATGTGTGTTGTTTTCACGATTCTTCTTGTGAGATGGAACCAATTTCCACATGACAATTATTTGTACTCTTAATCTATTACGAGGCATATCCAGAAAGTAAGTGTACTGAATTTTTGTAGGTTACATTTTTTTTATTTAAACAAAAAAATTACGTGGTTACCGTAGTACATATGTAAGCTATTTTTCGACATAGTCGCCATTCCTCTCAATGCAGGTGGTGAAGCGGGGTATCAACTTTTTGATGCCTTCCTCGAAGTGGTTTCCCGCCAACCGCTCCATCCACTTCTCCACCTCCTCCTTTACCTCCTCGTCGGTTGAAAATCTTTTTCCACCCATGTGCAGCTTCAGGGAGGTAAAGATATAGTAATCTGAAGGTGCTAGGTCAGGGGAATGCGCGGGATGGTTCAGGACATCCCATTTAAACGAGGCGAGCAGTTCCTTCGTGGCGTTGGCCGTGTGTGGTCTGGCATTGTCGTGCAGCAGGCAGATTCCCTTTGTCAGCATGTTTCTCCTCTTGTTCTGAATCGCCCTCCGCAATTTTTTTAGGGTCTCACAGTATCTTGCAGAGGTGATGGTCTCCCCTTGAGGCATATATTCAATTAAAATTATGCCTTGATAGTCCCAAAACACGGATGCCATGATTTTCTTGGCTGAAATTGTGGTTTTGAACTTTTTGGTGGAGGGTGAAGAGGTGTGACGTGACCGTTTTTAAACTCGCGACACCACTTGTACACACTCGTACGATTCATAGCTTTATCACCATATGCAGTTTTCACCTCATTATAAACCTCAACCGGAGGTTTTCCCTTCCAAACGAGATAACGGATGACGCCGCTTCGCACTTGGCGGGAGATTGGATTGACATTTTTCACGAAACGTGTTGTCGCGTCGACACTTCTCAACGTACTGACCTCGATCCGGTCTTGTTGCGGAGAGGAAGGGTCAGGCTACACGGAAGTGTAGCCAACATGTCGAAAATAAAATCCATCCGGTCGTGAGAGCCTCAGTACACTTACTTTCTGGATACGCATAGTAATTTAATTAGTTTTTTTAATTAATTTAAAACATACTTATGTTACTTCAATCCCTTAATGAACATTTGTTTTATGTCTTATTTTCTGTATTTCTGAAAGTATTTATGAAACTTTAATGTTTTTTAGTGTATTTATTTATGGTTATAGTTAAACGGCAAAAAGACAAGAAAGAATAAGAAAACGTATTAATTAATAAAGTACAATATCGTCGTTACTGTTATTATCGTGTTTTAAAAAAAATATATTTGACGATTAAATACAATTTTCGTTGTCTGAAATCTTCGAAAAATAAAATTATATTTTGAAACGTGTTATTAAAGTAAATAAACCATGAACGTTTGTGTACAAAAAGAGTAACCTTCGGGTAAATTGTCTGTGAGGTAATAAGATCAAAATTTACATAAACAATTTTCAAGTTATATTTGTGTGAATTTAAGCAATTTGTTATTTTCTTGTTTGTCCTTTTACATCAGAGCAAAAAACAGACACAAAAATGGCCATAATATTTCAAGAGAATCTTTTTCGTTTTCCAGAACTCGAAGCTTAAGTATAGGGTTTTTTATACAAATATTTTAAGTCGTATCTGATTATATCTAAATGGGGAGAAGTTATAATGTTACGTTATATAATTTGAATTCTTAATTATCATAAATATTAAAAAAAACATACATTATGATAAACGTCAACAGGTAATGTTTGTATATGTAATATAATGTATATTTTAATTTTTTTTTAAATATAGCGTAAGATTTTCATAATTTTCTTTATCAAAAACTAATTTAAACAGTTTTATGTTATTTAAAAGACTATGTACTGAGTATTCTTAAATTAAAAACAAGTGAGAGCCTGGAATTTTCATTATTTTCAATATCGAAAAATAATTGAAATCATTTTATATTAAATGTCAACATTTTTTTGTTTTTAAATAACACTAAAGTATTTTTATTTTTTTTCGAAGTATTCTTCTGAAAAAAGATTAAATCGTTATTTTGCAACTTAAAAAAGACGTTTGATTCACTTATAGTGTCATATTCATAATTTTATCTTATTAAATTAGCATGTGATTTATTTTGTTAAACATTAACAATAAAATCTAGAAATATAATACTTCAAATTTATGAAAAATTCTTAATTTATTTTTTTAAATTCAAACCGGTTATGTTACCTTAAGTAACAATATGTTACAAGAAAATGTCAAATTCTTTTTTCATTTTTCAAGGCCTTGAAACCGGTAGGGTTATACCTTTACAAAAAGTGGAACAAACAGTGTTTGATAAAAACAAATTACAATGTCTTTAAACCTCCACATTGTTAATGCCTTAACTACAAACAATTGATTTGAGTTACAGAATAATTTAATTAAGATTTATTAGCTGTTCGCTTATTTTTACATTTTTCAAATAATATTTGTATTGTGGTTATCTAAATTGACGACTACCATAGCCCACCCAATTGATAAGACGTCTTTCTCTCAACACTGGATTTTGGGTTCGATCTCATTATTGCTACTTTTATTTATTTTTTTCTAGTTTTCGTTTACCGCCTCTTTAATATCATTATGACTGGAGGTTGCCATATGACAATAAATCCGCCAGGTTGTATTGTATAGAAAAACAATTCAACATAATACTGATCACGATATTTTGTTTGGAACAGCTTGGTAACAATTCAAATAAACATATATCATTTTATTTTGATGTTTAATGTAAGCAATTTATTTTTTTTTAATTGATTTTCAATATTCAATATTGCTCCGAAGCATTTATTTTACATCGTTTTGTCAAAACAAAGTCAGTGCTAGAAATTTTAATTCCTTTATATTATTCTAAATTTCCTTAAAGATAAATCAATATTGGCTTTAATCACGTCTATTAAACATTCGAGTGAATTGATGAGTTTGTAAATTTGTATAAGTTATTTGGCAGTTTAATGCTTTATTTCAAAATAATAAATATTAGAAACAATTAATATTAAGGAGAAATTTCTACTAAGAACCATAATAATAATTAAATTTTAATTGATGTCAACGACTTTCGAGTTGTTTTCCATTTATATAAGGAACTTAGAATTGATGATTAAGTTGAGTCAATATCACTAGGAAAAAATATAGATTATAACCTTATATAACACGACCCTTATCAATAGATTGATGAGAGCTGGAATAAAAAAAATCGCTCAAAATACTTTCCTTTTTTCTTATCCGTTTTTCTGAGTACTTGAGATTTCTTCCTAAATTATATATAAACGTGTTGTTTCCTTGAAAATGAACATCTAGGTTATTGTTTCAGATTTTTCTCCCTATTTTTCCTCACGTAGTAGGCGTTTATTTTATTTTCGCATGACGTATTGTTTTTTTTTCTGAATCTCGTAATTAGTCAAATTTAAAAATTCTTCAGAGATATTGTAAAAATATATGGAATTCTGTACTTTAATCGAGAATAAAAATTAAATTGGAAGTAAACTAATGCAATAACTAAATCATTTTATACATATATTTCAAATAAGGCTTTAGGTCAGAAGCATTAATCGACTCTTTTAAAAAAAATCGTACATGCATACCATCACGTCATGTCTTTTTGGATAGACAGAGGGAGTAGATTTCAAAATCTTTTTATGTAATCAAGCATTGTCCTTTGACTACATCAATAGACCTCGTCATTCATTCTCTACTCTTTGTCATACTCCATACATTTTCCTCAATCAAAAATTCTCCAACTCTCTCCTTAAACTCTTCATCAATCTACTTCTTCCTCGCTCTCCACTCATTTCAGACATATGTGTTTATTTTCTAAGTCTTTCGCAACTAAACTACACAATGAGGCTAAACAACCATCGGAATTTTCATGATACATTTAAGGTAATCTATGCTACGTGATATTTATTCTAATTTTAAATTTCAATAATAATGAAATTCAAAAATTTTGTTACAGTTTGGAGAACTTTTTACTTTATAAATTCGTACAAAATTAACGATTTTAAATATTAACTTTCATAGACAGAATCACAAATATTTGTATTAGTTCTGTAATATTCTTGAAATAAGAATAAAATGTCTATATTCATCTTGAGTTTTATGCGTCTCTATAATACTGCGATGAATTTTTATTATTCACAATACAATAGTTACAATTTACATAGTTCTAATAGAAAGGCAAACTGTAGAGTATAGATATATTATAATACAAAAACACCCATTTTGTAGATATTGAGAACTACTTTACTGAGCAAGGCGAGCCCTGTGATGAAGTGGTCTCAATCCTTAGTTACAAATTTCATATATTTGTCCCAAATACCAAAACACTCAGTCGAAACATTAATATTTTGCATTCAAATCCTTACATACACATTTATTCCAAGGTATTATCGTATATATTGTACATAATTCCAACCACCTCATCATTTCAACAATCATATGAAAATGACGTCGAACAACTCGAGATATTTCAATAAGTATTCATTTTTTTATCAGAATATTTCAATAAAGCGTTTTATTTCAACACTTTATAGAAAATCGTCTTATTTAGAGAGATCGATAATACTCTGTATACAAATATTCTTAAAAATATGTTTTCCTTGACTGCCTAAATGTATCAAAAATCAATTGGGACGCTTTAGCTTGATCATCAAATTGAACCCAAAACCCCTGAGTAGGCGACCAGTACTCCACTACTAGGCCACATAAACTATTGTTTACACTTTTCTTCATAAACCATTGTTGTACATTTTATACAATTCTTAAAATATTACTTTTGTTATTCTCTCCAAAACTATAACATTTGTTAATCAAATAAAACGATAGTTATTTAACATACATTGACGTTTATATTATACCTTAATCGATTTATTTGTAACGCCTATCCTGTTGAAATCGCAAGTTAATTTAAATTATCATCAGTCTAGTCATGAAATGAAGAATGTATCCTTCACAGATCAATGGAAATTCATTGAATGTTTGTTTACAAGTAATTATCTTAAGTGGAAAACTTTGTTACGCCCATATCGTCAAGTTTTGTGTAAGAATTATACTAAATGTATAAATAAAATAATTTTGTCCATCAATCATATTATTTTTTAAATTACTCTTTTAAAACCTAAAAAAAAATATCTCCGTTTGTAGAATGCTTGTCGCGCATCTTGTTGTCCATCAATCATATTATTTTTTAAATTACTCTTTTAAAACCTTAAAAAAAATATCTCCGTTTGTAGAATGCTTGTGGCGCATCTTGTTGTTGCGGTTTCAATTTCAGGTGATGATACCCAATATAAAAATAATCCTAGTATATTTTTTTAACGTACAGGTTTTTCAACATATTGAAATCGTTTGGAATAACCTTTCTTCTAAGAGGGACGATGAAATGTCGCATCAATACTGACACATCTCTGAACGTAGTCGTGATGTCCAATCTTACATCTACATATCCCGCCACATCTGCTTAAAATGTAAACTGAATCATTCGCAACTTCATAGATCTGCTTTCTTTATAGTCGCTTCTTATGAAGGTTAGCTAGCCAAGCCAGGTTATGACCAAGGTGCCCCTCTCAAATAATACTTTTCCACAGGTGTTGGTTTTTGGCTTACTCCTCATAACACTTGCCGCCCTGTGATGGATAGCGAGTGACCAGGACTCATATTTTATTTCATTTCTCCAAATATACTTATTTTTTCATTTCTTGCACTTATTTTATACTATTTAACGTTTTAATACATAATAAAACCATTTTGTTAGCTTATTACAAAAATTAACCTAGCAGATTTCGCATAATTTTAATTTAAAACATATATATTTAACTGGACGCTTAGCGTTCAGCACAGTGGCTAGCAATTTTTTTAGCACAATAAGGCAAGTGTTAATACAGGATATAGGCTGAACAACAAGAAATCATCATAATATGATATGCTCTTTCGCGCTTTATCATTTACAAGAAAAAGTGGGGTAAATAAAAATCGAAATTATATTGCTTTGTAGAAATGACAAAAAAATCTTTAAAAATGAATCTCCATAAATAAGGTGAAAGCTTTCGTATTTCGTTTTGCATTTTTTTTCAAATTTACATGATAAAATATAAATATTTATTGAATACTTTAATATTTCAAATTTGTTCAATGATTTTTAAAACGATTTTAAAACAATTTACTTTTATAAATTTTTACTGAAAATCAAAGATTTGGAATAATTTTGTAGAGATTTTGTTATATTTCTGGATCAATGGATTTTATTACTAAGTCAAATAAAAAAAATAAGACGTAGAAATTGAAAACATGATTTTTTCTTGAATATACCATTAATTTCGTTTTCTCGTAATTAAAATTAGAACTCTTTGAAAGTTAACGTAAAACGAACAAAGTTTAATTGAACGTTGTTACGGAAACCACTACCGGATGTTAGTATTGAGAATGCTTATAACTCCAATTAATTCAAGACAAGTGTTTTAACTATACGACTACTTTATTTAATTTTATTCAAAACCATTTTTACTGAAATTAATAAAGAAATTTTCTTTATTTTTGACAATTTTGAATGACGTCCATTAAATAACAAAACATTTACGTTGGTGTGCTTATATAAAGAATAAAATACCTGTATTATATTTACCTACACATTTTCCTTTTTATTTTAGAAAAACTTATTTTAAATCATTATTGATTGTTTTTTCAACCACCGCGCATTTGATTTTTAAATGTGTAATATAATCCAATATCTCTATTTATAGTACACATTTCTCTTAAATTTGGAATAATAATATTTATTACATTTTATTATATTGTTTTTTTTTTATTTTAAGATAGTATTATTTTATTTATAAGATTAAACAAAAAATCCAACCCACTAAACACGTTTTATTTTGTTTTATGTAAAATGTTGAAAACGCGTAGTTAATAATATCTATATTCGCAAAATTATAATATCAACCTTCTTGATTTGTAAAGAAACTTACGAAAGGAAGAAAATAATTTTTCAATAAAAAATAATACCAATAAAAATTTATGAAGATTTTTCAACGGCAACATTGACCATTTGGTTTTTTTATTCGAAATTCACGCACACCCTAATTTCTAAGAACGTGAAACATTTTCTATTTATTTTATTTTGGAGTTATTTAATAATTAATTCAAAACAATAATTTAACATTTGAATCTTGAAAAATTCTACACAGTTACTTAAATTAAAGTGACAGGTATGTATTGTATTGTATTTCGTTGTATACAGTACAACCTGGCGGACTTATTGTATTGTGGCGATCTCTTCTAGCCAACCAGAAATATATTAAAGAGGCCTTAAGCGAAACCCGAAAAGGGACCCTTTTTAAAAAAAAAATTCCTACCAGCAGGATTTGAACCCACAACCTCCGAATTGAGAGACATGGGTCTAACCAACCAGGTCACGGAGGGCATCTGTCCTGTTTTACTTTACAAAAGCGTTGTCAATGTTTTTTACATATTAGTGTCAAATCATTATTTTTTAAAATGGAGTTGTACAAAATAAATACCATATGAGTTATTGATCAGTACAGTATATAGCTTTTATGACTTCCACAACTTTTCATATACTCGTACATAACAATCAAAAGTGAATTTAGACAAAAAATATTGTTTTTCTAGCCAGCGTTTGATTTATCACTAAATTAAAGCTATTTGTTTACGGTTTCTCAAACAATAAAACATTAATTACATGATATTTGTTTTGATCCTTGGTAAAAATAGTTACTAATTTATTTTATGTTAACAAGTTATGTTTCATCAAAAGTTAAAGGGTGCATTTTAAAGTTTAGACAAACCTTAATTTTTGCAGTTGTACACAATGTTGATTATAATTAAAAACATAACACACATTATTTAAATCTTAAACATATTTTTAGGGGATACAAAAAGGTTTTTCAAACCACCTATTTTTATAAAGTCTGTGTCTGCATCTTTAGCGTTTACTTTTAATTATAAACTTTTCTATCATTTTAAAAAAATCGCAATAAAAAACATGACGTTCTTTTTTCCAAACCAACTCTTTTCAAACACAAGTTCAAAACTTTCCGAAAGTTCAGAGACAATAAAAGCATTTAATGGAAAGAGGAATTTGACGAAATGTGAATTTTGAACTTGGTCGGGTCGACCCAGACTAATTTCATGCATCAACAAATAAGACTCCCAACCTCTCTAATAAATCCTTAAATAATTACTACAATTACTTGCACGTCAACTATTTTCAAGTAATCAATACTTTGCTTTGTAAATTGTTTTATAACTGTGTAGTATTTTTGTATTGTATTTTTGATGAGTACAATACAATCATGCAAGTTTATTGCCATAAAGGTGACCTTCGTGGCCTAATTGGTAGGATGGCTATCTTACATCCAGGGTTTCGATTCCCGCTAGCGCCAAAAAAATAAAAATATAAGGGGCCGATTTTTGTACGTGTTCAGTTAGAAAAAAATAATTTCAGACATATTATGCTGGTGTTATTGCTTCTCCAGGTGAGATAATGTCAGACGTATTATGCTGGTGTTATTGCTTCTCCAGGTGAGATAATGTCAGACGTATTATGCTGGTATTATTGCTTCTCCAGGTGAGATAATGTCAGACGTATTATGCTGATATTATTGCTTCTCCAGGTGAGATAATGCCAGGCGTATTATGCTGGTATTATTGCTTCTCCAGGTGAGATAATGTCAGACGTATAATGCTGGTGTTATTGCTTCTCCAGGTGAGATAATGTCAGACGTATTATGCCGGTATTATTGCTTTTCCAGGTGAGATAATATGAGACGTATTATGCTGGTATTATTGCTTCTCCAGGTGAGATAATACTTAAAACACACTCTATGAAAAACTTTGAGTTATGCGCCTATTTCTGTAATTCTGAACCCTTACACTTGTTTGCTGCGATTGAAAACAATTTTGACCAACCACGATATTCAATATATCCACAACAACAATTCAGTGTATGTTGAAGACCACTATTTTAATGAATTTAAAAAATCCGAAGAACATAATAAATGCATGTAATGCTTAGATAATAGACCGTGATACTTTAATTGCCATAAAAAATCGGACCCGATACATGTTGGTAGAAAATAAGCATTCTTCCACTATAACATAGGCTGTGTAGGTAGACAAATGTTGTTCATGTTGATCAATATAATCACTAATTCATGTTGATCAATAAAATCACAGTGATCATAAAACTAGCTTTCAGTCAAATTTAATAGTTTGGTCATAGAAGCTGGGTAGGCTATGAGAATCGTAAATTAATTAAACAAGCTTTGAGAATTGTACACACTAAGTAAAACAAACTGGCACTGACCCATGTTCTATAAATTTAGGTAAATTTAGTTATATGAACAACACTTAAATCAATCAATTATAAATTTAAGTTGAAGATTATCCATTTTAAATTATATAACTCAAATGTATTTGAAATCGGATTAAATATACATTTTAAATCTGAGACATGAATTACATACATCCTTGAAAGTCCTATTTTAAAAACAATACTTTATAATAATTACAAAAAAAATTATAATTATCATTAAAATACCAATGACTGCTGCATTAATTGTATCTATTGCTTTCGTGTATGTACTCGTATGTGTATGTGATGTTGCTTTTGTGCATTTTTATTCATAATATGTTATTATTTCAAATTAAAAATATGATTTTCATTGAAAAAAAACATTTAATAGGCGAATAATATTTATATTTACATGATTGGATCATATTTCATACAAAAATAAAATTATTATTTTAAAAATCAAAATGAATACTCTGCTACTTCACAACAAAATGATGGCCACTATTTTTATTTATTTTTTGTGTTTTCTCTATTTCAGTTTTCAAGATTATCCACAAATGCAACATTCCTTATGTAATAATTAGGAAATTACGGAATAAAAAAGTGTACGTGGTAGAATATGATTTTACACAAGCATATTTCGTACTTTAGTTTTATTCTGAAAGGTACATCGAGTAAATGTGTAAAGTATAATTAAAATATAAGAAAAACTGAGCAAGGAAAAAAATAAAAATGTTGAATGACGAAGGAAACACGCTGAAGTAAACAAGATTATAGAAATAATTAAAATTTTAAAACAGTTATTCCACAAGTATGGCGCGAATTAAAGTTGAACTGGGACTCTAGCCGAAAAAATACACTCGGCTTTTAATAATTCCTAGAAAAAATAGAAAAATATTACACAAGAGAAGATAAAAAAGAAACACAGAGAGAGTGAGAGTCGAGCAATACGAGTAGAGAGGTAGAGCGGAGAAGGGCCGTGGCTGCCGGACACGCCATGCCGGCTAGCCAGGAATGTACGTGATATTCCCCGCAGAGGAAGTAGTCTATTTCACGTACGGCACCCACTCCCCACTGCGGGTGCACCCCCGCCCCACTCTGGATCACCTGCCCGAGCTGCCGCACGCGCCGCGAGCGTCCGCAACCACGGAGCGCCGCGCCACGCCGGACATATTCGACTACCACCCCGCCGAGTCCCCGCAACATGGGGCCCGGCCCCCCAAGCCCAACGATAAGAGCAAGCTCAAGGAAAAGGCGAAGAAGAAGTTCCTCCGGATCGGCAAGACTCAAGACCCAGAATTCGGTAAAACACTTCGGAGTCCTTTAATTTTCAACTATGAACAACCGGCCCCTCTTCCTACTCCGGCCTTTTCTAAGAAGAACATCTTCGATCGCGACTTCGACGCTTTGTTCGAAGTCGCTCATAAACCGGAGTTCGCCGAGACGGTGAGGATTGTTACTCCGGAGCCGATCAGGGTCAGCCGGGAGCAGGAAGAAGCCGCCGCCTGGATCCACGAAGAGTTCGATGCGGAGGATGAGGGCGGGGATGTAGAGCAGCTAAGGGTGCCGCCCCTGCCCTCCTACCCTCCGCCCACCCCTCCACCCATTGCCAAATCCTCGTCTCTTGAAGGTTAATTTTACACTTTGTTTTGAGTTTTTGTTTGGATTTTCGAGTGCGTTTGTCTCATGCGCGCCACTTTAGGGTGGCCGTAGTCGCTCGCTCAAGGTACTATTGTAGTTGACTAATAATATCCATATCGCTACGAGTTATTTCACTAATTGCTCATCAACAGCCATCGAAGGTGAAAGTCTCCAATGCATCTTCAAGTACAAAATATGTTTGTTGTAAAATTCATACCATTATTTTCACAAGTTTTAATGAACTTTCAGTTAAGTGGTGAATAATTTAATTGGATTTTGTAAATACATTACTTTCAAAATAATTTTATAGCCATTGATATGGAATGTTTTCTGTTTTACTGAATGTCACACACCTGGTCAAAATTATGAAGCTTTTCCATTAGTTTTTATCAACAGCACAAATCCATTTTTAATGAATTCCTTTGAAGTTATTTTAACTTAATCAAATCCTCCGGTGGAACGACACTTCCCGTATGCAAATTGATATTAATTTACATAAACACCCACTAAAAAATCATTAAAGCCTCATGAGTTTTGCTTAGGAATAAAAACAATTTCAAATTAACTTTTGGTTTTTCAGCAAAGGAGTTTCGGCATCTCCTATCAAAAATAGAAAGCCAAAGGTTTGTAAGCTTTTAATTAACTCGACGTGTATTGTGTTTGTGTGGCTTATTAATTGTATCCGCATGTGGCTGTAGTTATCTTTTACACGTATTGAGGAAAATTCGAATGGTTTATTTTATATTTCATCATTTAAACCAATTGTTTTTTTCAGTTGCTGTTTTTCATTCAATATTTTTTAATCAAAATGTAAAATGAAACATTTCAATTCGCTTCAAGTATTTATTTTTAATTTAGTAAATATACTATTTGATTTCTATAAAATAAATTAAACATTAAACACGTATTCAACTCAAAGCACGTAGTCGGTATTGAAATTTCTTTTTTTAATTAAGTTTATATTTTTGCAATAATTGTTTTATTTACTAGCCATTTATCGTTATATTGAATCATATGTTACAAAAGATGTATATTCTACTTTTTCCTTTTTATTATATGCATGAACACAACCTTCTATTGTATTTCCGTTGTATCACTTGAATACGTAAATTAAACCTCTATTTAAACAACTATCTATGACACATTTTGTTAACTTGACAGGAGACAATGAAACGTGTTTACCATATATAATCATTACACAATTTAAGTAACAAAATATCCTTTATTAATGTTAAATTACAATTAATCAACCAGTAATAGAGATCCTACCCTATTTCGAAATTCGTCACAGAACGGTCACCAAAAACAGAGGTATAAGAAACAAAGATGGAAAGAGATAAATAATCATATTTCTACGTAAACCCCACCCCTTCTTTCACACATGCATATAAGGGGGCATGGAAATATATTTGTCTATATTTTTCAATTATAGCTCTATACTCCTCTTAAGTTGGGACAGCTCCATTATGGAAAGAATGAGGTGGCATTTTTGTCAATCTGTGCGATGACTGCATTTATAAGCCAAACATATACCATGTATGTCTCCTTTCAAGTCAAGTAAAATGTACCATACCTTGCCTTTTGTCATGTCAATTAAAATGTGTAATGAATATAATTGATATAACCGTCTCAAATTAATTTTTATATATAGTATCTAATACTTGGTGTTTGGCAGCAGAACCCCCGAGATCCAGAAAGGCGGGCTTCTTCTCTCGAATCCGCCACCGTTCAGCAGAACCCTCCAGTAGGAATCACCGCAGCAAGATGACGCAGGCTGAGTCCGTCCTTCGAGACTTTACCCACCCTTCCCTCAACGAACATCTCAAGAACCACAATGCCGTCAGTTTTAAACTCATCAAAACAGGTAAGAATTTTATACTTCATTATATTAAATATATGTGTACTTACGAGTATTATGAATGGTCGTAATTTCTTAATTGTCACTAATTTTTTTTCAAACATTGTCCGATATGTTTTCATTTATTTAATTAGCAATAAAATATACAATTTAATCAAAGCCATTTCTAAAACAAAAGTCACCAAGAGTGCTGACATTTTTAGTGATTCTTAAATCAAGAGAGAATCTGATATATTCAAGTTCTAGCAATGCAAAAAGCTCTCTACAAAGCCCTCAACTGAAAATACAAGGTAAGAGCTGTTCTATGAAAAGATCCTCATATATACGATTATTACCAAAGGAAAACAATTGTTTTTTAATAGAACAAGTTGAAAAACTCTCAAAATAACTATTTTAATAAAATTATTTACTTTTAAGTCAATTATCTACTTTCGAATCGAGTTATCCAGTTGTGACTGAATAAATTATTGACTTGCAATAATTCAAATAAATGAGTTAACAGTTTGCAGCATACTCTCATGTATTCTCCAAATGTGTTGCCTAAAAAAGGCGCTAAAACCTGAGCAAGCATCTTTGAAGCACTACAATATGTTAGGAATCCAAAAATGATTATGTATGCATTATTATACTGTACGTATAGTTCTTTTAAACTTCTACATAAAATTGATATTTCGATGTGTAATTCTCGCATCCTTCAGTATTGTTTTTTTCTTTTAAAACTGATAGAGCCCACCAAATCATGTAGTATGCAAAATTAAGGTTATTCATTTGAGACATTTTTGACATATTGTCTAATCTTCAAAGCTTTCACCTTCATTATCGAATCGTATATTGTTTTTGTATTGTATTACACTTTCGTTGCATACAGTACAAACTAGCGGGTTGATTTCCATATGGCAATGTTTATCTATCAACAAGAAATTTGTTAAAAAAGCCTTAAGTAAAAACTAGACTGGAATACTTTTTAAAAAAGTCTGGGTTCCAGCGGTAATCTAACCCGTAACTTCCAGATTGGGGGGCAAACGGCTTATCAACTAAGCCTCGGAGGTAGTCTACATACATTGAACAGCATTGGAGATAGCTTTAAGTTGTGGTTTATGAAAATACTTCTGGAATAAAACACAAATAAACTAGTAGGATAATTTGCGTATATTTTTATAGTATTAAATTATCGGATATTACAAAACGTAAAAAAATGTGACATGTCTATTTTTTGGGTTTTCTACGAAAAATATAAAAATTGAAGGATAATACATCATATTCATTCATGAATTTATAATTCATATTTTTTTTCTTTTAGTATGTTATCGTGAATAACTCTTCAAATTACATATTAAATGTATTTATAGAGATGATAAACTCATTGCATCTGTGACGTGATCGAATCAGAAAGGAAAATAACTCCCTAATGGAAAAGCATCCGAGTGCGGCAGATGGCTTTGACAATGCTCCGATTTATATCAGTGATACCTTTGTTATATCAATTTTTCTTGATCTTTGTGAAGAAGATTGATGATACGGAAAATTATCGTGTTTAGCTGTCGTCTGAAATTTTCAACTCAAAAAGATACAAACTGAAATTAGATTTCTTTCAAATTATGTTTTTTTTCTATTTATGTATAAATTACATTTAAATATAATAAAATAGATTAAATGGTACACGCTGATTATTTTCTAATTATATTTATGTAAATTATCATCACACATACATATATAAAAGTCTGGCATTGAAAATATGTCAACTGGTGTTGAACATTGTCAACATAATTCATAGGTTTTAAAAAGGTGCCATATATTTGTCGGTAATCAAATCGCCTTTTAATATGTTTCTTGCATTAAAATAATTTGGACAGATGTCAGACAATTCCTTTATTTTGTGTATTGTTCATTAATAACTGTAAGTAAAAAAAATCTGTACCAAATGTACGAGTAAATGAAAACAATAAATTTCGATAACTCGAAATAATAATGAATTCTCAATGTATTTTTTTACATAAAAGGAAAAAAATAAGTAAAATAAAAAACTTATTTTATATTTTGTGTTCACCACAGGTTTAATTTAGGTTCACAACTAGTTTCGAAGACCACCGTCTTCTTCGTCAGGTGAATATAAACTAAGTTGCTAAAATATATTCTGTACAAGTGTAAATAACCTAATATAAAAGAGGTGAGGTAGGGGAGGGAAGTGGGGAGAGATATAATACAATGGTGAATGGGGTGGGGAAAAAAATATGTGAAAGTGACTGTGAATCTTTAAGATAGGGGGGGATTTTTAAATTGGAAACATATTAAGAAGAGGGCTATTATGAAAATTGGTTTGATTATTGATGATATTTATGATATTCTCTCCCCACTTCACTCCCCCTACCTCACCTCTTGTATATTAGGTTATTTACACTTGTACAGAATATATTTTAGCAACTTAGTTTATATTCACCTGACGAAGAAGACGGTGGTCTTCGAAACTAGTTGTGAACCTAAATTAAACATGTGAACACAAAATATAAAATAAGTTTTTATTTTACTTATATTTTTCTTTTATGTAAAAAAAATGGCACCACAAAGTGAAACTATAGTCTTTTCGAAGATTCAAGAAATAATCTCGATGTATTGATCAATATAAATTAATATTGTTCACAAATTAAATTCGTATTCACTCTTATCCACTCGCACATGGTATGACATTCTTGAATACTTTTTCTAATATAAATATCTTCCATATTATCTTTTCCTGGGTAACGATCCTAGGATTAGTCTGCACCAAGCACTCGATCCCTCTACTCATCTCTGTCATCCGCCAATCTCTTCATCTCCTGGTAGCTGCCACAGCGCACATTCCGGATCACCTGGTCCATGTCGATATATCTAGGGCGGCCTCTATGGTTATTGCCGTCAATCATTCCCTCGACGATGGTAAGGAACACGCCTGGGTGCCTGATGTTATGACCTATCCAACTATATCGTTGTTGGGCAACTATATTTAGGAGTTGCCTTGTTTCTCCAGCCCCGCTCAATACCTCGTCGTTTCGGATGTGATCTGACCAATGGACCCTAGCTATGCGCCTGTAGCACTACATCTCAAAGGCAGCCAGACGCCCGAACTCACTCTGGCTGATGGTCCACGTTACGCAGCCATACAGCAGCATACTCCAGACAAGAATTTTCACTAAATTCTTCCTAACATTGATATTAATGTTAGGAGATCCAAACATCTTGGATTTCTTGTTAAAAGCAGCTCTTGTCCGCTGGACCCTACTTATTATTTTTGCCTTTGATCGGCCATCTTGGGATACTCTGCTGCCTAAGTAAACAAATTCCCTCACTTGCTCAACACTGACGTCACTCAGAAGAACACTCGCGGTCACTTCTTCTCTTCCAGCAACCATACATTTTGTTTTGTCTTTGTTTATTTTCATATTGTAATTGGATGACAAAACAGTTTTCATCTTTCTTAAGGCCTCGTTCAATCCCTGTTCCATCTCCGCAAGCAGTGCAATATCGTCGGCATACCTTATCATGTCAATCTTTCTCCCTTGGATCCTCACGCCGGGCCAATCTCCTCCCTCATCTTGTTGATAGTCTGCTGTATATAATAATTGAACAATGTCGGTGACATCGAGCATTTCTGTCTCACTCCCGGACTAACACTAGCCTCAGCACTGCTGTCTCCATATAATATCACAGCGGTTTCATTTCTATATAAGCTCCATATTGCTCGTATATCTTTTAAGCTCAGCCCAATCCTATTAAGCACTTTAAAAAGCTGTCTCCAGTCCACCTTGTCAAAAGCATTTTCTAGATCTACGAGTATAAAAGCTATGTATGTGTCTTTGCCTTTCTTTATTCTCTTTTCCTGTATAAGTCTCAGACTCAGAATTGCGTCTCTCGTGTCTGTTCCTCTTCTAAAGCCAAATTGATCTTCCGACAGCACATTTTCAATTTTGGTTTCCGCTCTTTTCATAATTATATTTGTCAGTATCTTCGATGCATGCGATATCAGACTCAAGGTCCTATATTGCTCGCATTTAGTTGTGCCGGGTTTCTTTGGTAATGTTTTTATTAGGCATTTAGTTAAATCCTTAGGTATTTATCTCGTGTCATATATTCTGCAGATTATTTCTCCCGTGTCATATACTCTTCCATTTTATCGGTGGACAATTTGAGAATTGAGATCCTTTATAAATATTATATACAAAATTTAACCACTTCACAGGGAAGCATGAGTATAATTGTTCGCGTTGTAATTGCTTTAAGACTTATTTTTCCTTTAATATCCGTCTAATTTTATTTTAATGGGTCAAATCTGTATTAATAGTGAAATAAAGTTAAATAAATGATAACTAAATAGATTTTTTGGAACTTTGGAAGGTTTAAAAATGAATACTTTAACTTTTATATAAAATATACCCCATAGTAACCTTCTCCCTGGCTCCATCCCAACTCATTGTCTGCGAAGACTGTTGGGGTCAGCTCTCCTCGTCCTCAGGTTGTATGCTCTTCTGTCCCGGACTACGTCCCCCAGGCCGTGCCTCTGCATCAGGTTATCTTTTTGCACCACCCATGAATTCTTTGGTCTTCCTCTAGTTGTTATTCGAGGAAGATCCATGGGGATTGTCTGGTTCACAATGTGATAGGGTGCTCTGCGTCCAACATGCCCATACAATCTCAATCGCCTCTCCTTCATCTTGCTGTTGATGTATTTTCGGATCACATAGAACTCCCGTCATTGATCTAAACTTCATCCATCCCACACTAATTATATGTGTTACATCTGTTGCACATCCTCCATCGCTATAGATGAGTGACCCAAGATACTTAAAGGAGTCACAATTTGGTAATGTTTCTCCATCCATTTGCATTACGGGAGTGACAGCATTTGTGTTCTTGAATGGTAGGTACAGATACTCTGTTTTCTTTCTGCTCAGTCTCAATCCATTGTCCTCCAAGATTCTTCTCCACCTTTCCAGACTATTTTGCAGGTCTTCATGTTTTTCAATTATAAATACGATGTCGTCTGCAAATAGTAGGATCTTTAGGAGACTGTTCATTTCCTGGTTAGTTAAATAGTCCATGACTAAGATGAACAGTAGCGGGCTGCGTACCGATCCTTGATGTACCCCCACCTTTACAGGAAATTCTGGTGAAGTTCCCGAAGTGCACCTCACTATAACCCATAGTAACCATTAGTAACCATTCATCGATATTTTCATTTACGTCATTCGTTATCCTTTCTAATCATTTGTGAAAATATGAATAATAAAAATATCTGGTTTTCACTCATTTTTTTAATAACATCTAAAATAAGAACGTGACATTAATAATAAAAGGAAATTTTATATAAGGTTGTTAGATAATACATCTACTCAAGGGTACTCTAATTCAGGATTCCAATCCATTATTATTGACGGATTAAACATGTTACAAAAATAAACTGGTTTAGTATGAGGATAGGTGGGTGGTAGCTACTACGGTCATTCGATTAGATACTTCTTCGCATCTGCATATATTTAGAAAAATATATTTGGTAAGAAAACCGCAGATGATCTACAAAGACACAAAGTTTATTTGTAACTCATCTCCATTGGTAAGTTTTTAAGATTTTCTAACCAAATATGTTTTTTTAAATATATGCAGATGCGTGGAATTCACCACATTTCTATCCTTACTCAAACAGTTTATAAAATTTAAGCGCATTCGAATCCCAAGTTAAACGCTCTTGGGGACACTGTTTTTTAAACGGTGTTACTCAAAATGTTTTTATTGTTATTATTTAAATTTTAAACTTTTATCTGCCTTCAATGAAAAATAATGTTAAAAACTTATTTGTGAAGTAATAATATGGTACATAAAAAGTATTACCTTTTATATAATTTATAGTTAACACGTTCACTGCGTCGAACACGGCTCCCGTGTCCATACAAAATAGCCTTGAATGTTGAGTGCACTCATAAACGTCTCCCGATAAGGATTCGTCGCCGGTTTCATGTGTTTTGAAGACACGAAGGAATACACTTGTATATGATGTTTCAATAGAAAGTAGAATTTGATTTTTAACAAAGTTATGGGTTTTCAAAAATTTGCGAATTTTCAGCATCTCTTTATACGCAGTGAACGTGTTAAGGCATTATATAAGGGATTTTTAAAAAAAAATTTAAACACTGATCAGATTGCAGAGGATTGCCACATGGTAATAAATTCACACAGGTTTTACTGTATATAACGAAAGTGCCAAACAATACCATATTCGTAATACCAACGTCTCAGTGAAGCTTATATTTTACTCAAAATTCTAATATATTATTTATAATTAAGGCATTAACATTGTGGAGGTTTAAAGACATTGTAATATGTTTTATCAAACACTGTTTATTCCACTTTATGTAACGGTATAACCCTACCGGTTTTAAGGCCTTCACCTCATCATCAGAGGAGCACAAACAAGTATTGTTTGTGCCCCCCCCTGATGATGAGGTTAAATCCTTGAAACCGGTAGGGTTATACCGTTACATAAAGTGAAAAAAACGGTGTTTGATAAAACAAATGACAATGTTTTATTTTTTACTTAACTTTTAAAGATATTTCGCAACACATTTATGGACATAATGCATGTATTTCTATCCGAAGGTAGCTCGTTCGATTTCCGTTCCAGGTTTTATTCGAAGTGCTAGTGAACGCCAATAATAACGGACATTGTTTCGATTTTTGGACACAAAAATATCTGATGCCGACAAGACATGACAAAAGTAAAAGTGTTCAAAGCAATACTTAAGTTTTACTTCGTATTTCCTTAGCTCTGAGCCCAGAGACAACTGTTCCTCCTGTGCACACCTCCGCTACGCCACTGACCATAAAATGTCAGAAATAAATATTATTATTAATTTTATTTTTCCGTTAACATGATTATATTTTCCGTTAAAAAATACTTCACATGTTTGCTTTTCAACTAATATAATAACATTTAAAAGGTATTTTCAGTTAAGTCAACCAATCATCTTGTTTACTCGTCTTCGTTAATAAACTTTAAACTGAATAAGGATTCTGGAGAGGATTCATGCGTCACTGAGAAGTTATCATAAAAGATTTATAAAATGAAGATTTTATTAAGTCGTGTTTGAGTAAATCTTACAGAAGATTCAAATATTTAGACGAAAATTGTAACCTAATTTTTATTTTAGTCAATATCCCTCGATTTACATTCTGAAACTTTTGACATTTACCGTTTAGTTTTATATTGGCAACACAGATTTCTATGTCTTTCACGTATTCATGTTTTAGACAATAAAAGCCCGAAAACATGCAAGAATCCATTTCTTCGAGATATAACTTTGGCATCGAATGCTGAAAATTCCATGTATAACATTAAAAAAAACAACTCATTTTACTATATACCATACACACGTACACAATTTTTTTACATACACATGTACACATGAACTTTGTTACTGTCGTGTAAATGGACTTTTGATATATTTCTACAGACTTTTCACAACGATGATGAAATAGATTATCCCTCGTGACTTAATGTGATTGTTAACCATTTCACAGAGCAAAGACTTCTTAAGGGCGCCCTAACTTGGGATTCGAACCCCCTTTTGTTGACATAATAAAAATATTACAAAATAAATAGATATAAGTTGAATGTAAGGATAGGAGAATGACGACTGTGATTATAAGATAAGATACTTCCTGGCATCTGCTTATATTCAGAAAAACACATGAAACTACAGAACAATAAACTTCTCTGTATTCCAGCAGTTATATATGACGATACAACTGTCTTCATATTCTTTCAGCGAACCTTTTTTTGGACATATTTCCAGAAATGAACCAAACAACTTAAACAATTAATGATTATTAGAAGTGTGATAGGAAGAAAAAACTAAAACAGAGTGCCTGCAAAATGGAATGATCAGGTGAAATAATTGACTGGAAGAAGCCTATATACTGCGATGTATATGGCAAATGACCGAAAATAGTGGAAACGTGTCGTCGTAACGTGTTCCACTAACATCCCATAAACCACGATCACATTGTTCCACCAACATTCCATAGTAACGATAGAGATGATGATGATGTTTTGAAGAATCTTTCATAACAATTATTGATTAGTAGGCTAACCTCAAAAGGGACCTAAAAAGTGCTATATTTTTAAACAATGGCTATACTATATTTGGAATCCAAAGGCTGAATACTGAACAAAGTAGGTTATGTTTGTTAAGTGTATTTATACAAAAAGGAATTACACTTATAAAAATTGATTTTAGTACACTTTTGTAATTTGTTATTTATATTTACATTTTTTTAACCTGGCTAGTGTATTGCCATGTGGCAATCTCTTCCAACCAACCAGAAAGATGTTTTAATAGATCCTAAGTAAAAACCAGATTAGAATCCTATTTAAAAAAATCTGGGCTCCAGCGGGGATCGAACCCGCAACCTCGAAGGTACCATGGACACATTTGATAATTTTACATAAAAATTATAAAAACATTGAATATTTTACAGAATATATTTGATATTAATGTTATTATGACTGAGTATAAAATATAGTAATGCTCTTTAAAAATTGTATTTCTCTATCTTCAACCAACGCACCGCATACTATCGCAATGGCCACACTGCACGCTTCGCGCCACGTTGCATGACGATTAGTGAATCTCCTAGCGAACAGACCTGTTGGTTGATTTTCTTGTGTCACCGTGATTTTACAACATGGCGGAAGTTAAAAAATAACAGCTGTGTATAAAAGGGAGTCTTTGTGGAACCCATTGAGCAAATTATACAAGAATGTACCTGTAATAAAATCACTTTGGAAGGAAGTTGCACAGGAAGTACATAAAGATGGTAAGTTGTAATGAAATTGGTTAGTTTTGAGAGTGGCATCGTGTGTTGAGTCAACTGCTCCCAACTGTCAAATGAATTTGTGCGTAGCACTTTGGTGTGGGCAATGATGAAGTCACCTAGTATATGACTCACGTAAAACCTAGCTTAGCACCTAACGAAGCACTGGTGTGGCCTCGACCTTAAGGATTATTTGACATATTTCTGGTGAATTGGAAGAAATTGCTCCGTGGTAATAAACCTACCAGTTTGCAATATTAAAGACCAAAATGTAATTCAATACAATACTATTTTTAACTTCATGAATGATATCAAGAATTCGAAAACATATTGAATCTAAATTTTAATATCAAGAACGAAACTTATGAGCTTTCCAACTTGTTTGCTTTCACACAAAAAGCTATCCGAGCAAAGTTAATTTCCGCCCGAACTCAACCCAATGCACAGCTACCACAATATACAATATTATATTTTATGTTTTCTTACCTTATTTCAAACCTTGAAAGAAGATCAAAATAAACAGGATGTTCAGAAGTTAACATTTACCAAGACTAATATTTTTGCGATCTTGATTCATTTCAAAGATATTTTCAAGATACTAAAGTAACTTTCTTCCATATATCCAATTAAAGAAGCGATAAAAGATCGAATCTCTTTTGATAAAGTTTGAAATTGGAGTTTTTTACTACAGTAATTAATAAATCAACGCCCTAAAGGTAATTTCAGTATCTAAACGATACAATATTTTGTTTACATACAAATGTACACATAAATTTTATTGTCGTGTAAATGGACTGTTGATATATTTCTACTTGTTTTTCGCAATGATTATGAGATAGGTTGTCCCTCGTGGTTGAATATGATTGTGAACTATCTTGTAGATCAGTGGTGCCAAAAGTGAACACTACCGCCCCCAAGGGGCGGTATAAGTCACATGCCGGGCGCTGAATGGCAAGAAGGCGGAAGGGGCTGCTAGGGGGATTAAAAGGGGTAAATAATACAGATACATACTTTCTACAAATGAAGTTGTTTATTAGAAAAGTTTATTTTATTGTGGAGCTATTTGAATTTAAACTATTTTCCATTTTCTGACTTACAGAATTCTATTAATTTACGTAAATAGTATAATCACTCGACTGCTATATTTGTTTTTCATATAAACGATGCGTCGTTGCTGGGCCTCGTAGCCGAGGATCCCTCACCACTTCTTGTTCGATCTACAGCTGCTCGCACAGACCGATCCTAGATAAACGCTCCCTCCCTCAGATGTCACAGACATGTGGATCTTGCTGAGTCGTTTGGTACTCGTTCAGTTGAAAAACGAAGCTGTGCGTAGGAGGTATCGAAATATGTTTCTCACAAGTAGGGTTACCATATCTGGAATGGAGCCATTTAAAGAGGCTGCTAACTAATATGGAACTGAGTATGGAAAAAATTATCTAATCACATATCGTCATTTTTTTACATTGATACATCTTCGTTATGAGGGGCGATTAGGTAAACTGAACAACAAAGAAGGAAGTACTCAAAATTAGTATTTATTTGCATAAAGACAATTAATATATCATTAATTTTTTTTAAATAAATTAGTTATGTTCTTTAAGATTATTTTGTAAGTGTTATTATATTTCGATTTATAAAATAAATACTTAAATTTATAAAACATTTTTTTATTTCAATAAAATTTATCATTATTTTGACTGGTTTTGGAGAGAGGGCGGCTGATGAAATATATGCTCTAAAAAGGGACAATAGTCCGAAAAACTTTGGAAAACACTTAAAGATGAAAGACGCTAATGCAAGTATTGGTTTATTATTGAACTGCGGCAAACACGTTGTGTTGGCTGAATGTAACCCACAATTCCAATAACAGAGAGATCTAAATTTTAAGACGATGGAGATGTTTAATAATTTCTTGCAACCTTTAGTTAGATAAAGTTATAACAGCATTTTTTGTTTCTTGCTGTTAGACCTTTAAATTCAGATGTTTACCGGTCTAACAGTAAGTCCCGAAGTGAAACCACCAGGAATCGAACTTGAGGATCCCACTTGCTTAGCGTGAATGCTAACCGTTAGATCCTTTTACATCTAGCTTTTTAACAAGTCACTAGTTGGTAACAATAGATTTTCACGTGTCAATACAACCACTAGGTTAAAATATATACAACAGATATTTTACCTAAACCAATATAAGAAGAAAAAACTTTGTTTAAAACTATAAGTTTAATTACCTGAAATGTCAAATTTCATTTTGAAAGCTTTTATAACTTTCAAAACGATACAATTATTTTTAAAGCTGATGTTTTTCACAGTGGTCGGAAACTTGAATATTCATTGTAATTTTTCATTTTAATGGAAACCATAACAAAAGTTTCGAGTAACACAATAGCTCGTAGCAATTATTTTGCATTGAAATCTGATGCGAAACGGTCAATATTTTGGTAGAATTGGGGTGGGAGCTCATTACACTCAACAAAAACAAAGGCTTCCGAGTAAATATTACAGCGGTGTCTTAATACTGTTGAACAAAAGCTCAAGGTATACTAGTAGTCAAGGTCGTAGTCAAGATCAAGGATCAAGTCAGTAAATTTTTGGTGTTGAATTATTTTGTTGTATAGGTGTAACGCCCGCGAAACTAATTTTACCATTATATAAATATTCATGGTGATATAAATGTCATTAGCCTTTTTGTAGATGCCACCAATTTTTGTTTTATCATGGGATATTATTTTTTTGACACTTTTATAACAGAATAGTGCACAATATATCATGGACTTACCATAAGATCGCGCAAAAAATGCGATCAATTTTATACTCAATCTGGTTTTTATAAATAGTTTAAAAGGGATGAGAAGTTTGGGGAAGATTTAGATAAACGTCACATACCAAAGATATAAAATTCTGAAACAGGGAAAATTAAAAATCTTTTCTAATAGGAGAATATATATATGACGAAGTGTATAGACATACGAGCAGCAGAAGCAAATATGTACGCCAAGATATGATGAAGTGGAGATTTATTATTTTTGCTTGTCTCAATAGACATACTACCTTGATCAAAAAGTTTTAGGACTCTATTCATAAAATCGAAAATACAAGTATATTCATCAAAATCGATATGGTCCCCATCAAAGTACTTCCCATCGACTGCAACGCACTTACGCCAGCGCTTGATCCAATCCTCGAAACACCGCTGGTACTCAATTTTCGGTATGTCCATCAGAGCCGTCTTCGATTTTTTCATGACATCCTCTCGGGTGCTGTAACGTGTTCCGTAAAGCGGTTTTTTAAGTCGGTTGAACAGGAAAAAGTCGCAGGGAGCCAGATCAGGTGAATTTGAAGGTTGCTGGATAGTAATCGTGTTGTTTTTGGTCAAAAACTCATGGAAATCATGTCTTTCGCGATTTCAACGCGGTCTTTTTTTTTTTAAATGAAATTGAGGTCTTTCGGCACCAGTTTTGCAGCGACACGTCTGAGGCCCAAATCACTAACCAAAATGTCTTAAGTGGATCCATAAGCGATGTCAAGCTATGATGCTGAAATTTGAAGGGAAGTGTCAATGATAGATGTGGTACCCTAACAAAAAAAAAAGAATTCCAATCGGGGGACTGACAGCGCCACATGGTGGCCGGTCCTAAAACTTTTTGATCAAGGTAGTATGGAGTGAGGATGATGATGATAATAATAATCAATCTTAAATTTTGTTAACATACACCGGATACCAGAAATATCCAATTTATCAGCCTAAGGTCTATTGTTAAAGTTTTTAATTAATCATATATTTGAAAATAAAACGTGTGCTCTTCACGGTACAAAGGAAATATATCTACTTGTCACCAATTTCACATTTTTTTGGAAGTTTTCTTTTATATTGCGCTCTTGAATTGTATTTAATTGTAGTCCAGCAATAATCCGCTAGCATGGTTGGATTCCGTTTTCTCTGGTATCGTTTTTCCATCACTGATATATCCTGACGAAAGCGCTCTCCATGCTCGTCGCTTATAGCACCAATGTTATTAGGAAAAAAGACAATATGAGAATGGAAGAAATGAATCTTCAATGACATATTGCAGTTTTCACTCTTTTTGTTGCCAAGAAAATTTGCACATACAAGTTTGAAGGCGTTCCAAGCTGACTTTTCGAGGGGATTCAGAATTGCATCAAACGCTTCATCTCTTAAAATTTGACGAATTTGTGAGCCCACAAATATTCCTTCCTTTATTTTAGCCTCACTTGTACGTGTAAACTTGTCTGTTAAATACTTGAAGACTTCACCGTCTTTATTCGTGGCCTTAACAAAAAATTTCATGAGACCTAATTTAATATGTAAAGGTGGCAAGAAATTTTTATTGCTGTCCACCAAATGGCTCGTGTAAAATATGCTTGATACCCAGAGTTAAGCGTTTTCGAGAAGGGCAATTCTTTACTATGTAATGTGAAGTTTTGGCTCGACTGTCCCGTCCCATTCACAAAGAAAGCACCAGTACTTTGTGTAACCTAGCTGCATGCCAAGTAAAATAGCTACGACTTTCAAGTTTCCGCAAATATTCCACTTACATTGATTTTATTTTGAAAGAAGTAATTTCATGTTTTCGTATGTTTCTTTCATGTGAACTGAATAACCAACCGGAATGGATGGATGAATATTTCCATTATGCAGCAGAACGGCTATCAGACAGAGTTTGGACGAATCGATAAAAAGCCTCCATTCATCGGGATTATGTTATTTACCCATTGCAGCAAATAGACCACCAATATCACTGCAAAAACTTGTGTTGTCGCTCATGGAAAAGTATGGTTCAAAGTCCCTATAGCTATTTCGAAAACATGAGATTCTGTTGCTTTTGCCAGCAAGTTCCATTCTTGTAGTTTCGATCCTAACAATTCTACTTGCTTTTTTCCTAAATTGAAATTCCTGACGAGGTCGTTAAGCTCTGACTGAGTTATTAAGTGTGGTTCATTGTAAGTTGATGGTAGGTGGTATTCCGTATCTGTATAATATTCTTTTACCGCATGGTTGTCATCATCTTCTTCATTTATAGTAGTGTCCAAAATGAAGGCGGTATTGGAATTGGTAGCGTATCACTGTAAGCGATAGGTCGAATTGCGGAATGAAAATTCGGGTATTCAATACTCTTTTTATTTTTGGAAGAGAACCTAATCACATTACTTAAACAAAAGTAGCAATCAGTTGCGTGATCTTTTTGCTGTCTCCATACCATGGGAATAGCAAATGGCATTGATTTTCTGGCACCTTTAAGCCAAGCTCACAGTTTTACCGCACAAGTAGCGCAGCAAATGTGAGGTAAATCTGCGAGTCCTGGTCTCCGATCTTGCAGGCAAAATATAACTCATATGCCTTCCGTATTAAAGGTGTTATATTTCTATACTGTTCCTTGAACGCAACATTACAAAAATAGTTTGGGCTATTAATGCACTTCCTTGGCATATTTATCCTTTCAAAATAAGTTTTTCACTCAAAATCACAAAATTTCTCGCTTAAATCACACAATACCTATTAATACTACTTTGAAATAACCTGCCATAAATTGTAAATGACAGTTGTGCAATGCGGTTACGGTGTTGCCAGTATTAGATTTAATTTAAAAATAAATTTTCCCTTAAACAGTTTTTTAGGTATTTCTCGGAATCCTAACGGGCCAGGATAATGAAAAATACATATTATTGTAACGTAGTGTATGCTCAATCATAATCACGGCAATTTGTTTGAGAAGCAAAAAAAACCAAAATTTTTCCCCAGTGTAATATACTCCTAAGATACATATGTTATATAAACAAAAATGTAGATTAAAAAATATACAAGGAATATTTAATACAATGTTACATATAATATAGCGAATTCTTCCATCTTGAGTATTCTCGCACGAGTGAATTAATACTGCTACCTCTTTATACGAATATTTTGAATAAATTATTGATTTGCTATATTTCTAAATTTGCTTTATTTCAATATTTTCATTATTTTCAATTTATTGCGTATGCTAAACACATTTTAAAATTAAAAATGTGTTTTTTAACGAGAGGATAAATATAACAATTTTTTGTTTTACACGAAGTAGTTATTCTATAAAATTTTCTACCTTAACCAATTGTCCATGATGAACTATTAGAAAAGTTAAATGCGCTTTTTTAACTAGCCACCTAAACCCCATTTTTAACATCTATGACTTTTAACGTACATATTTATATTCTTAAATTTAAAAATGCACGCATTGTTTCAACCAGGATTGCTATACCATTTTAATTTTTCACCACTATCACCATATTATTTCAATATAATAAACCATTCACGACGATAATTGTTACTTGACTGTCTCTTAAAAGATAGTCAAAAAAAGTACATTTTTAATTTGTTGGAAAATGTGTAGACCTTATTGTATCAAATTGAAAATGTTATCTGTTAAAAAAATAATAATATTTTTTTATCAAACTTCTAAATCCCTATGGATGTATGATGTATAAAATTAAATAAAACCTGTTCTATGCGAATATCAAAGCAAATGCTTAAAAATATTTTTTCAAATTTTAAGTCGTAATTATCCAAAAAGATTTTTAATTTCACTTCAAGGGCGACTCGTTTTATTCGTTGGCTCTTTTAATTTGAATACTTTGTAATTGGTTTTTTCGGAGTAATTTTTTTCGAATCAATATTCTTGTCAAACAATCGGTACGTTCAATAAGTTATTATACAAAATCTTCCCTTTTCACTGATATTTTTTTGTAAAACAATTGTGTAGTTAATTGGAACAGATTGATATTTGGCGATAAATGCACCATATTACACACTACAATACGGTATGTTATTAATTGATGTTAAAGTACTAAAAACTTGTTGAAAGTGTAATTGATAATGACCAAAATCAGTGGCGTACGGAGGATTTTCTGTGTTCGGAGACGAGATGCAAAATGTACGCCCTCTTACATAAAATGTAAGATAAGTGTCGTTAAGGAATATGGTGGCAGGTCATATGCCAAACCAGAGCCTCTATATGAATCAGAGCCTTTTTTCTTACATTATAAAAAATAGTATTTCTTATTTTTATTTTTTTAATGTGTGTACATAATCGTATATTGTATACATATGAAAGATGAATACGTTAAGTTGTGAAATTAACTAAATTCAGTTGTAATTACATTATTTGAAAACACTTAGTATCACTACAAGTTTCATTGTTTCAAATAGTATTTACTGTAGTTTCCACGTTTGAAGTGCAATCGAAGGCAAAAACAATAGAAAATTGTTTGGATTTTTGGATAAAAACAAATGTGCTGCCGATAGGGCATAATATAATAAAGCAATAATCTTCAAAAATATTTAGCTTAAGGCCCCGGAATGTATGCTTCCTTGGCCCTGCGTTCGGATTCAACTGTTTCTCTTGCCCCACTACACTGAAATCTCAAAAATAAATATTATATTTTTTATTTCCGGTTTTCACGTTCCGTTTAATATAACAAATCACCAGGTGTTCGATGCGACTACCTCTGGTCTTCGATGAAAATAAACATTTTAAACATAAAAGTTACAGGTTTTTTTATTTGAAATAATATAACATAACATATTGACGTTTAAATGTATTTTTAATCCGTTCAGCCAACAATCTTTTATGTTTGTTAATTAACTTAAAATTGAATCAGGATATTGAAGAAGATTCAAGTGTCACTGAAAAATAATCATAAAGTATTTATTAAATGAATATTTCATATGGTTGTTTTTTAAATAATATAATGATATTTTAAATGTATTTTCAGTTCATTCAACCAAACATCTTGTTAATCGTCTTCGTTAATAAACTTTAAACTGAATCAGAATTCTGGAGAGGATTCATGCGTCACTGAGAAATTATCATAAAATATTTATGAACAGAATATTTTATTAAATCGTGTTTCAGTAAATCTTAAACGAGATTCAAATATTTAGACGAACATTATAACCTAATTTTTATTTTAGTCCAAATCCCTCGCTTAACATTTTGAAATATTCAACATTTTTCGTTTAATTTTATAGTTGCAAAACAAGATTTATATTTTTTACACGTATTCGTGTTTTACTGTCTGATATGTTTCAGACAATAAAAACCCGAAAACATGCGAGAATTGATTCCTTTGAATTATAATGTTGGAGTCGAACGCTAAGAATTCCATGATCAATTATAATACAGGGTGTCGCAAAACAATGTATCCACTATTTTAATTATTATAAATTATGTATTTATTAACATACAGTTCTCTTTCAACGTTCACAATAAAATACATAAATGTATTTTTTTTATACTTAAGGCCTATTTTCAAACTGCTTACCATTCTGGTCTAGACATTGCTGACAACACGAAGCAACGGAATCACAAACATTGAGAATCATTTTATTTGGTATTTGGACACATTATCTTTCAATAGCTACTCGTAAATCATCAATGGTTTCAGGTTTTATAGCATAAACTTTATTCTTGAGAAATCCCCAAATGAAAAAGTACAGTGGTGTGAGGTCTGGTGAACGCGCAGTGTAGTCTACAGGACCGCTTCACCCGATCCCTCTGTTTGACAGGTTTTCATTAAGATAGGCCCTTACATCACGATGGTAATGTGGAGGCGCTTCATCTTGTTGAAAATAAAAGTCCTCATCTATAAAATCTTCGTGAATACGTGGCATGGCTAATTCTTCAGTAAATTCAAGTAAGCTGCATCAAGTAAGCTGGTTGCGATACGTTTCCAACGCCTTTTCTTCCATCGCAGCGTTCGTCGATGTTCTTGGTCTTCCGGAATGTTGTTTATGGACATTATGAACCGTTCCATCTGCTTCAAACTTACGTCTAACTCATCTGATAGTAAGTCTAGTAGGCGGATCGGTTTGAAATTGTCTCCCAAATCGTCTTTGCACTTCCACTGCATTTTCGTACTTCCAGTAGAACTTCAAAATAAACTTTCTTCGTTCAATAATTAGCCATTATTTTACAATGGTTAAATCTAAATTGAAAAAATCAGCAAGGTACCAACTATCAAAGTGTAGATACATTTTTTGCCACACTCGTTTGGATACATATTTTTGACAACATGTATATACACAATTTATGCAGCGCCGATTAGAGAAAAGAATCTCCTCAAGGGCGCCGTAACTTGGTAATTGAGCCCACTTTTATTGACAGATTAAAAATATCACAAAAGAAACGTATATAAGTTGAGTTTAAGAATGGACAGGTGGTGGCTACGGCCATTGGTCATTAGATTGGGTACTTACTTCTCCGTATTTACATGTATTTATATAAAAAAAACATGGACCAACATCCTATAGATCACGGCCGATTTAGAATGATAAAGATGATGATGATGTTTCGAAGATTATTCCTTTATTATTAATATATTCACTTAAGATTATTTAGTATGACAACCTCAAAGGTGGCCTCAAAAGCGCCTATTTTTAAACAATAGTTTTTCTCTACAGGGAATCGAAAAGCTTATATCTGGACAAAGCAGGTTATCTTTTATTAAGTTTATCCGAAAAATGCGTATCTATTGAAATTGGTTTTATATGTACACTTTTATAATTTGTTATTCATATTTTCAATCAATACCATGTACAAATTTTATAAATACTAACAAAAAAATATTTTTCAGAATATTTTTGATAGTGATTTTTTTAAGTTTTTGATAGTGATGGTATTATGATTGAGCATGAAAAAAAAATCGTCATCAAAAAATTCTGATTCTCGGCAAAAATGTTAATGTATTTTTCTTCGAGCCCGAGGGTTACTTTTTCGATTTCTCTTGGTATTTAATTTTTTTTAAATGATTTTAATCTGCTTTTAAATTTTCTTTAAAGGCTTACTTAACTCCTTTCTCACGAGGGTCAGCATTAGGGCTGCAGCTTTTTCTTATTTAAAGTTATTAAATCAGTGATCTCATTGGTACGGAGCATTTTGAATATCAGGTTTACGCGAATGGTACTTTGTTCTTTGAATTATGTGACTCACGTGATAAAAATATTCTTAAACAGGATATTTCTAATTTCATTCTCAAAACTTCATGATGTCTAAACATTTATTGAAACTTAATCCAAGTAAAATAGAATTTCTCTGGGTGACTTCCCCGCGTAAATAACATCTTCTCGACTGGAATGCTTCAGCAGACATGTATGACGATACTTTTCCAAAAGATAACATCAAATAGCTTGATATTTTTCTTAAAAATAAGCTCTTCTTTGATAGACAAATATGTTACATGGTTTGTTCAGGCTTCTTTAATATTGGAGAGTTGAAATTTGTACGTCGGTGCCTTCCAACAAAATAAATAAAAACTCTTATGAATTGATTTGTTGTGACGCGTTTCAATTATTGTAATTCGATTTATTCTGTGTGGTCTGATTCACGAACTTCTAGACTCTAGTCTGTTTTCAATGCCGCTGATAGGATGATATATGGTAGCCATAAATATTGTCATATTAGTCTGCTTCTAAAATGTTTACACTGGCTTAAGTATTGTAAAAAGTTTGGTTTTAAGCTTCGTCTCTTTATATTCCAGCCCCTTAATGGGATATCTTCATTGTATTTGCATATCGCATCTGTGTCTGAGATATGTGCGGATAATACTTCATCCTATCGGAGAATACTTCATCCTATCGGATAATACTTTATCCTATCGGATAATACTTCATCCTATCGGATAATACTTCATCCTATCGGATAATACTTCATCCTATCGGATAATGATTCATCCTATCGGATAATGATTCATCCTATCGGATAATACCTCATCGGATCCTCTTCGGAGAAGAGGACCCGATAGGATGAGGTATTATGATAAAGCTTTTGTTGTTGCTTGTCATATATGCAGAATACATGCAGATGCGTGAATGTACCTAATCTAATGGCTGCACCCACTATCTTCCTACATTTAAACTTAATATATATTTCTAATATTATTAATTCGTCAATAGTGGTGGGTTTTAGTACTGAGTTAGAGCGCCCTTAATGATAGTTTGCTCTCTAAACGGTGGTATATAAATTGTCTTTTTTATTTTTTGAGTATTTCTTATTGTTTAGAAAAGATCGCCACATGGCATTTTATTCACCAGGCTCTGTTTTTTTACAACGAAAGTGTAAAATAGAAAAATAATAATAATTGCAGTAAATTTGTTGAATTTTTAAAATGTAATAAAAAATCATTATACAGTAAAATTTCGGATATATTATGTTAATTTATTCAAACAATGTACACTATTTTTTTTATAACGTGAATAAGCAAACCAAGTTATATATAGATAAAGCAAATGAAAACAAGTTGAAAATTATCTTGGATAAGGGATCTGAAATTATCTTGGATAAGGGATCTGAAATTATCTTGGATAAGGAATCTGAAATTATCTTGGATAAGGGATCTGAAATTATCTTGGATAAGGGATCTGAAATTATCTTGGATAAGGGATCTGAAATTGGTACTCAAAGACACCTTTGAATGA